>CM061528.1:73346075-74546075 GCA_030068015.2 Neoceratitis asiatica
ATCTTGATACCTTGCTCCATCAAGAAGTCCACTCCTATGATTACCTCATCTACGATCTGCGCGACTATAAAACTGTGTAACAACGTCACATTCCCGATTGTTACCTCACATGTTACTTCTTCCACTACTTGGGTATCCTCACCAGTCGCCGTTTTCAATATTGCTCCAGGTAATGGTCTCACTTCTTTAGCGATCAGGTCAGTTCGAATGATGGAGTGTGATGCGCCCGTATCCACTGTTAATATTCGCGCTCGTCCATCCACATATCCACCAATAGTAATGTTGCTCGTTTTTCTGCCAATTTGCGAGACGGAGATTATGGGGCATTCAATTGCAGGAACCAGCATACGCCCCTTTAGACTGGCTCGTTTTAGTTTAACGACTGAGAAGTTGATGGTTTATCCTCCTCAGCCTTCCGTTTGCGCTGTCTTTCCTGTATGCTGGAACCCGTTTAGCATTCGCGTGCGAAGTGACCAGGCTTTCCACATTTAAAGCATTTCCCAGCCTGATTCTTGCCACCAGAACGATTCATTCCTTCTAACGACTTCAGAGTTCTCAATATTTCGGTCATCACATCTGCTGTTTCAACCTCCACTTTATTAACTTTGTATGCTGGTCTGCTTATGAGTGCCGCCGTTTCACGTGTTTGAGCATACGCCACTGTTTCAGCGAATGTTAACTTTGGATTCGCATATGTCTCCCGCTTGGTATAAACGTCTTTTATGCCGCTGATGAATTTTTGTATTTTCACCCGTTCGAGATGCTCACCTGATGCGTCTCCGATGGCTAAATGAGCCAATCTCTCAATTTCAAAAGCATATTCCTGTAGAGATTCGTTGGGTTTTTGGTCGCGCTTTTCTAACTCCATCTGGTAAATTTGTCTTCTGTGTTCGCTACCATATCGTCTTTCCAGGGTTCGCATCAATCCGTCGTAATCATTTCTGTCATAATCAGGTACAGTTTGCAAAAGTTCTGCCGCAGGTCCTTCCAACGCAACGAATAGTGCAGCAGATTTTTCCTCCATGCTCCATTTATTGGTTTCAGCCGTCTTCTCAAACTGGAGCTTGAAGACTTGGAAGGGAATTTTTCCGTCAAACGATGGTGTTTTTACCTTGGGAGCGTTCACTGAAGTGGTTGGACGATTTAACTGCAAATCCCGGAAACGACCTTCCAATGTGTTGTTCACTTTGGTCTCAATTAGCTCGTCTATTTTGTCTTGTCGACCGTGCAATTCGTTGACTTTGCTCTCAATTAGATCTTGTCTTTCCTTAAGTTCTGCATTGTCTTTCTCCAGATTTTGCTGTATTTGCGCGATGGTTCCTTCTAATTCATTGCAAACATTTGCATCCATCTTTTCTGATATCTTGCATCGATTTGTGACATGTTTTGTGAATTACGGGCATCCTGTGCATCCATCTTTTGTGATATGCTGGCATCGATTTGTGAAATTGCATTCAACAACATGTTCATGTCCATACCGGTAGATGAGCCAGGGGCATTTTCTTGAATCTTACCTGATGGCTGCTCCAACCCCTTCGCAGAATCAATAGCTTCTTCTTTGTCAATGTCCTTCAAGGATACATCTTCATCCGCGCGACGGAATTCGTACTGGTTCAAGTCGATGCCTTCGACTTCCATTGCTTCTCGCAGTCTCGATTGCAGCTCTGCCTTATTTCCAGTTGTAGACAATCCTCGCTTGGCCAACTCCTTCTTGAGAAGAGGTATCGTCAAATCTTGAATCTTCACCATTTTTCAATAATTATCCTTTGGAATTTATTTAACAATACCACTTCTGACACCAATTGTTACGACCTTGCTGATTAACCTCGATGATTTCCTTAATCTTTCGGGTACGACCTCTGGATTGTTAAATAAAATCTCCAACTTAATTTGCAGTCTCTTTATTTATAAAGACTTAATTAATGTCCTTTTTAATTATTCGGTAATTCACAATTCAATTACAATTTACAATCACTTGTATACAACTTTCACAATGTACTGTTTTTATTACTTTACTGTAATGTAATCTCCACGAGTTTAATTCACAACTGATTACTCTTGCAGTCGAATGTCGTCCTTATATACTTGTTTGCTGCTTGAAAAACGAAACCCCTGGAATAATCGCGTCGTTTACGATAAACCTCTCGCTTACGATAAACCTCTCGCTTACGATAATCGTCGTTTACGATAATCGCTTCGTTTACGCTCTAGAACGTGCCAGTTGTCGGCTCCTCTCTTTCATCTGTCATTCGCTTCGCATTTTCGCCACAATATTATATATTATATATTATATATTATATATTATATACTATATATTATATATTATATATTATATATTATATATTATATATTATATATTATATATTATATATTATATATTATATATTATTTATTATATATTATATATTATATATTATATATTATATATTATATATTATTTATTATATATAATATATAATATATAATAAATAATATATTATATATTATATATTATATATTATATATTATATATTATATATTATATATTATATATTATATATTATATATTATATATTATATATTATATATTATATATTATATATTATATATTATATGTTATATATTATATATTATATATTATATATTATATATTATATATTATATATTATATATTATATATTATATATTATATATTATATATTATATATTATATATTATATATTATATATTATATATTATATATTATATATTATATATTATATATTATATATTATATATTATATATTATATATTATATATTATATATTATATATTATATATTATATATTATATATTATATATTATATATTATATATTATATATTATATATTATATATTATATATTATATATTATATATTATATATTATATATTATATATTATATATTATATATTATATATTATATATTATATATTATATATTATATATTATATATTATATATTATATATTATATATTATATATTATATATTATATATTATATATTATATATTATATATTATATATTATATATTATATATTATATATTATATATTATATATTATATATTATATATTATATATTATATATTATATATTATATATTATATATTATATATTATATATTATATATTATATATTATATATTATATATTATATATTATATATTATATATTATATATTATATATTATATATTATATATTATATATTATATATTATATATTATATATTATATATTATATATTATATATTATATATTATATATTATATATTATATATTATATATTATATATTATATATTATATATTATATATTATATATTATATATTATATATTATATATTATATATTATATATTATATATTATATATTATATATTATATATTATATATTATATATTATATATTATATATTATATATTATATATTATATATTATATATTATATATTATATATTATATATTATATATTATATATTATATATTATATATTATATACTATATATTATATATTATATATTATATATTATATATTATATATTATATACTATATATTAAATATTATATACTATATATTATATATTAAATATTATATATTACATATTATATATTATATTTATATATTATATATTATATATTATATATTATATATTATATATTATATATTATATATTATATATTATATATTATATATTATATATTATATATTATATATTATATATAATATATTATATATTATATATTATATATTATATATTATATATTATATATTATATATTATATATTATATATTATATATTATATATCATATATTATATATTATATATTATATATTATATATTATATATTATATATTATATATAATATATTATATATTATATATTATATATTAGATATTATATATTATATATTAAATATTATATATCATATATTATATATTATATATATATATTATATCTTATATATTATATATTATATATTATTTATTATATATTATATATTATGTATTATATATTATATATTATATATCATATATTATATATTATATATTATATATTATATATTATATATTATATATTATATATTATATATTATATATTATATATTATATATTATATATTATATATTATATATTATATATTATATATTATATATTATATATTATATATTATATATTATATATTATATATTATATATTATATATTATATATTATATATTATATATTATATATTATATATTATATATTATATATTATATATTATATATTATATATTTTATACTATATATTATATATTATATATTATATATTATATATTATATATTATATATTATATATTATATATTATACATTATATATTATATATTATATATTATATATTATATATTATATATTATATATTATATATTATATATTATATATTATATATTATATATTATATATTATATATTATATATTATAAATTATAAATTATATATTATATATTATATATTATATATTATATATTATATATTATATATTATATATTATATATTATATATTATATATTATATATTATATATTATATATTATATATTATATATTATATATTATATATTATATATTATATATTATATATTATATATTATATATTATATATTATATATTATATATTATATATTATATATTATATATTATATATTATATATTATATATTATATATTATATATTATATATTATATATTATATATTATATAGTATATATTATATATTATATATTATATATTATATATTATATATTATATATTATATATTATATATTATATATTATATATTATATATTATATATTATATATTATATATTATATATTATATATTATATATTATATATTATATATTATACATTATATATTATATATTATATATTATATATTATATATTATATATTATATATTATATATTATATATTATATATTATATATTATATATTATATATTATATATTATATATTATATATTATATATTATATATTATATATTATATATTATATATTATATATTATATATTATATATTATATATTATATATTATATATTATATATTATATATTATATATTATATATTATATATTATATATTATATATTATATATTATATATTATATATTATATATTATATATTATGTATTACATATTATATATTAATTATTTTATATATTATATTATATATTATATAGTATATAGTATATATTATAAATTATATATTATATATTATATATTATATATTATATATTATATATTATATATTATATATTATATATTATATATTATATATTATATATTATATATTTTATACTATATATTATATATTATATATTATATATTATATATTATATATTATATATTATATATTATATATTATATATTATATATTATATATTATATATTATATATTATATATTATATATTATATATTATATATTATATATTATATATTATATATTATATATTATATATTATATATTATATATTATATATTATATATTATATATTATATATTATATATTATATATTATATATTATATATTATATATTATATATTATATATTATATATTATATATTATATATTATATATTATATATTATATATTAAATATGATATATTATATATTATATATTATATATTATATATTATATATTATATATTATATATTATATATTATATATTATATATTATATATTATATATTATATATTATATATTATATATTATATATTATATATTATATATTATATATTATATATTATATATTATATATTATATATTATATATTAGATATTATATATTATATATTATATATTATATATTATAAAATATATAATATATATTATATATTATATATTATATATTATATATTATATATTATATATTATATATTATATTATATATATTATATTATATATTATATATTATATATTATATATTATATATTATATATTATATATTATATATTATATATTATATATTATATATTATATATTATATATTATATATTATATATTATATATTATATATTATATATTATATATTATATATTATATATTATATATTATATATTATATATTATATATTATATATTATATATTATATATTATATATTATATATTATATATTATATATTATATATTATATATTATATATTATATATTATATATTATATATTATATATTATATATTATATATTATATATTATATATTATATATTATATATTATATATTATATATTATATATTATATATTATATATTATATATTATATATTATATATTATATATTATATATTATATATTATATATTATATATTATATATTATATATTATATATTATATATTATATATTATATATTATATATTATATATTATATATTATATATTATATATTATATATTATATATTATATATTATATATTATATATTATATATTATATATTATATATTATATATTATATATTATATATTATATATTATATATTATATATTATATATTATATATTATATATTATATATTATATATTATATATTATATATTATATATTATATATTATATATTATATATTATATATTATATATTATATATTATATATTATATATTATATATTATATATTATATATTATATATTATATATTATATATTATATATTATATATTATATATTATATATTATATATTATATATTATATATTATATATTATATATTATATATTATATATTATATATTATATATTATATATTATATATTATATATTATATATTATATATTATATATTATATTGTGACGGAAATTCCAACAACTAAGGACAGACAAAAGGAGCGGCAGTTTGATGCAAAATTCCCCGTACTAAGGACAAACAAAAGGGTCTACAGTGTAAAGGAAAATCCCCGTAAAAGAGCGGTAGCAACTACTGTATGCAGACGAGTTAGCACGTGGACCATCGTTAGGTATAAGAGGAGCGGCAGCAGCTATTGTTATCAATCGACTCAAAGACTCAATGGTAATAACACTGGTGCAAACTAAAGGGAATAATAATTGTTGATAAAGATTTATAAAGTGAACCATTGTGTATAGAAAAGAAAATTGTAAAAGTTGAGTAAATTCCTGACGATTAAGAGGCCAAATCGAGGGTAGCTACGGAAAACGTTACAATTGGTGTCAGAAGTGAGATTGCTAACTAAATTGCGGACAAAAATCAATATGGTTATGATTCAGGATTTGACGATACTGCCCCTCAAAAAAGGAATTGGCGAAACGAGGATTATCTTTAACCGGGAATAAGGCTGAGCTACAGTCAAGGCTACGAGAAGCTGTGGAAGCAGAAGGTATCGATTTGAGCCAATATGTCGTGAGGACGAAGAGACATCCGCGAAAGAAATGAAGAAGGAAGAGGCTGTTGACGCCGCGAAAGGGTCAGAGCAGTGAACAACCAAGGTTGAAGAAAAGGCTTCTACGAGTATGGACATGAACATGTTACTGTCACACAAGTTAGATGAACAAGAAGCCAACATTTCAGAGAAGTTGGATGAACAGGATGCCAAGTTGTTACAGAAGTTGGATGAACAGGTTGCCAAGTTGCTACAGAAGCTGGATTAAGAGGATGCCAACATGTACAAATGAATATATTTAATAACAAATGCAAGACCAGGAAGCGCGTATTTCATCCCTGCTCATATAGCTTCAAGAGAGTGTTGTCAAAGGGTAAAAATACAGGGTAAAAATACAGAGGTTCATCAGTGGAATAAAGGACATCTACACCAAACGAGAGACATACGCAAATTCAAAATAAACATTCTCCATGACTGTCGCCTATTCCCAAACCCGTGATACGTCTTCACTCATAAGCAGGACAGCCTACAAAGTCAGACGAGTGGAAGTAGAAACACCAGATGTGATGAATGAGATTCTGAAAACCCTAAAGTCAATCGATGGAAAGAATCGTTCTGGTGCCAATGTGAAGAATCTATTGTGGAAAGCCAGGCCACTTCGCGAGGGAATGTAAGACGGGCTCCAGCAGAAACAACAATTCAGGAGAACGGAAACGAAGGGCTGAAGAAAGCGAATCCGACTCTAACCAGTCGTTAAAATAAAACGAGTCAGCCGAAAGGGGCGAATGCTGGCTCCTGCAATCCAATGCCCCATAATCTCCGTCTCTCAAATTGGTAGGAAGGCAAGCAACGTGACAATTGGGGGATATGTGAATGGACATGAGCGAATACTTACTGTTGATACGGGCCAATCGCACTCATCCTTAGATACGACCTAATCACCGAAGAAGTAAAGCGATTGCCTGGAGCAAGATTGAGGACGGCAACTGGTGAGGATACCCAAGTTGTAGGAGAGATAACATGCGAAGTCGCGATAGGGAATGTGGCGGTATTACACAAGTTCATAGTTGCGCAGATTGTTGATGAAGTCATCGTAGGAGTAGACTTCTTGCTAGACCAAGGCATAAAGATCGACATGGATGGAGTACACAAACATGGAAGTACTACTTAGCAATAGCTATAATTCCACATACAGCAGCAAGCAAGTGATCCTTCAACACAACGAACTGATCCCACCAAAGTCAGAAGCTGTTGTTTGGGCAAAGATTGATGGAGATTGTGGGACAAACAAATTATGGGTTGTCGAAACAGCACGAAATTCCACATCGGACGTAATTATCGGTAAAACACGGTAAAACAAAAAGTGATGGACTCATCCTAAGAGTACTAAACGAAATCATGTCACCAATGAAACTTCGAAGAGAGGAAATGTATTGGGGCAATGTCAACAGGTAGACGCTATTATTAATTTTGGAGATGCACCTAAAAGCGGTTCCATTGGGATGAAGGATATTGAGGACAACGTAGATGCATGGACGCAAGGGTTGGAAGACGAATACAAGCATAAGGCCTAGAAACTTCTGTGCAAATACTCCAATATATTCGACAAGGATGGCAACAACCCAGGCAGGACCAACGCTGTGAAACCTTGTATTGATAGTGGTGACGCTAGGCCGATTCTCCAGGCTCCTCGATGTGTCCCACTAGCCAAACGTGAAGCTGTAAGCCAAATAATAAAGGAAAATGAGTAAAAGCGGTGTTATTGAACCATCGGAAAGTCCATGGATCCCGCCGTTAGTACTTGTGAAGAAGAAAGATGGCCAGCTGCGGCTCTGCGTGGACTATCGAAGACTAAATGATTTGACAAAGAAGGACAGCTATCTTTTGCCCACGATCGATGATACTCTAGACTCATTAACTGGAACGGAATGGTTCTCAACACTCGACCTTAAGAGCGGCTATTGGCAAGATGAAGTAAGTGAGAGAGATAAGGAGAATACTGCCTTTAGTGCTGGAGGCGGTCTTTGGCAATTCACGGTGATGCCCTTTGGACTATGCAACGCTCCTGCAACCTTCGAAAGAATAATGGATCACGTGCTTAAGGAACTACATTGGAAAACGTGTTTGAAAGTTTTTCAGAGGATAGCTTGCTCTGGCCTTAAACTTAGTTTTAAAAAGTGATTGCTATTCAAGAAAGAGGTTAATTATCTAGGTCATTACGTAACAACCGAGGGCATCTGTACAGCAGTGAAGGATTGGCCAAGATCCAGTAATTTGCAGGAATTACGGAGCTTTCTGGGCCTGTGTACTTACTAGCCCCGATTAGCTCCGAATTTTGCCAGTGTTGCTAATGTCTCCATGAGCTCACCAAAAAAAAAAAACCAGGAAAGACCCTTTGAGTGGAACAAAGAGCAAGAGGAGGCTTTCCAAGCTCTGAAAGAAAAGCTATGCATTGCGCCTATCCTAGCGTAGCCGGTTCCAGGTGCAACATTCATTCTGCATACAGATGCTAGTGGCCATGCCCTGGGAGATGTACTTTCACAAATGATTGATGGGCAGGAGAAGATAGTTGCCTACCATAGCTGGTCTATTCGGAAACCAGAGCGGAACTATTGCGTAACACGAAGGGAACTATTGCATCAAACACTTCCACAAATATCTGTATGGTCAACACTTCCGAGTTAGAACAGATCATGCAGCGCTGAGGTAGCCACTACAGTTCAAGAATCCTAAAGGACAGTTAGCCAGATGGATTCAGAGACTGCAATGTTATGACTACAGTATAGAGCACCGCAAAGGAAATACTCACGGGAATGCTGGCGCCATGTCTCGTCGACCATGTAGCTTGGAATGTAAGAACTGCTCCAAAGCGGAAGGCAAAGAACACATAATGGACGTACAATTAATGACAATTATTCCAACGGAAGAGTGGGAGTCAAGTCATCTGTGGAAATGTCAGCAGGAAGATCCAGATTTGGAACTTTTAATGCATGGACATGAGATTGATTTAGTGCTGCTGTACAACCCACAACGGAAGAAAGGCTTGCCTCCGAAGCTGCAATGCAATTGGGAAGGCCCCTACAAAGTAATCAGATGGCTGAACGATGTAGTGTAACGATTACAGACTGTTGGGAAACCAGGAACCAAAATGAAAGTGGTTTACATAGAAATTCTCGCGGCATTTGGAACAGATAGTATGTCTGATCGAGACGATCAGACTTAGGTGGAGGGCAGTGTGAAAGAAATTCCAAATTCTAAGGACAGACAAGAGGAGCGGCAGTTTGATGCAAAATTTCCCGAACTAAGGACAAACAAAATGGTCTACAGTGTAAAGGAAAATCCCCGTAAAAAGGGCAGACTTAAAGAGCGGTAGCAACTACTGTATGTAGACGAGTTAGCACGTGAACAGAATATTTGGACCATCGGTAGGAATAAAAGGAGCGGCAGCAGCTATTGTAATCAATCAAGTTAAATACTCAGTAGTAATAACACTAGTGCAAACTAAAGCGAACAATAATTGTTGATAAAGATTTGTAAAGTAAACCATTGTGTATAGAGAAGAAAATTGTAATTATTGTACAACAAAATAAACGTTGAGTAAATTCCTGACGATTAAGAGGCCAAACGAACAAATTTTGGACTATTATTTAGCAATCTAGTAATCGAACTCGAAGGATTGGAGAAATCATCGAGGGTAGGTAGCTAAGAAAAACGGTACAATATATTATATATTATAATCTAAATTTTATATATTATATATTATAAATTATTATTATCAATTGGTTATTATTTAATAATATATTTAAAAATATCTATAAGATATATAAGTAGCTTTTAAACATTTTTAAATGAATACAAAATGGGTTTTAACCAATTGTACTTCAAGAAATAATATGATGTCCAGAAATGTGATCCGATTTTTCTTTTCGGTGTCCTCAGACAAATTTGAAATAAGTTAACAATTAATGAAACAAAATATTTGACATAATTTACCTTGTAGGTATGACAGGAACTTGAGAAAAAGAAAAAAAAACCTAATTAATTTAATAATGACACACGTTTTGTAATGTACAATTGTTACTGAATGGTTATTACTTCGCAACAAAAACATCTAATTGAACTTTATAAATTTGAAAGGACCAAGGCCGAAATAAAGCCTCCAATATGATCGAAATTTACTAAAAAAAAACAGAAATAAAAAAGTATTATATTAGCTGGTGAGCAAAACGAAAAAATATATGTTTAAGGTGTAAGTCAGATGAGCTCTTCTTTAACCCACCCTACCTAGACTGTTTAATCTGCTAAAATGGTAGGCTATGTCTCTAAAATCCTAACCATAGTCTACTATATTACGGTAAAAATTTGGGAATTCATAATTAAATATTTACACTTTCTTTCACATTTTTTAACTCTACTTACAAAATGAAGATAAACTGTGAAAAACTACTAGTGCTAGAATGAAATCATACAAAATGTATATTTTCAATTATAAATTATTTCACAAAAAAGTCATATAAGCGAATGTTATTTTTCAAAATATTAGAAAAAATAGAATTGTACTAAAATTTACAGAATCGATCTGTGTATTTGCATATATGTTTTACCTGCTCTATCGAAGGTGATGCCTGCTGACAACATCTAAACGGCAAGCTCAGCTGGTCAGTCATATCCTCTGATCGTATCCTCTGATACGAACGAGCCAGAACTAATGAATTTTTTTATTGTATGAAAATTAAATTCGCTTCTCACAAACGAATCAATAATAGTAAAGGGTGATCCGAGTAGAGGTACTTTTTTCAATAGCCTTTTTTTTACAGATTACGCATGAGTTGTGTCAAGCTGTTACGTTATTTTTGTTCAGTATTGTTTGGCATTTCATTTTGAAAAGTTCCAAGAAGATCCGACGTTTTCGAGTTAAATTTTGTTCAGCGATGAGGCCCATTTCTGGCTCAATGGGTATGTAAACAAGCAAAATTTCATATAGAAAAAATAACGGTTTGGTGTGGTTTGTGGGCCGATGGAATCATCGCTCCATATTTCTTCAAAAATGATGCCGGTGAGAACATAACCGTCAATGGCGACCGTAATCGCGCCATGATAACCGACTATTTGATGCATGAAATTGAAGCTCGTGATCTCTGCGACATTTGGTTTCAACAAAACGGCGCCACTTCACACACATCGCATCAATCAATGGATTTACTGAGCGAACACTTCGGACACACGTCGGAGAACACACGTTTTGGGCCGGTCGATTGGCCACCAAGATCGTGTGATATCACACCGTTAGACTTTTTCCTGTGGGGATATGTAAATTATAAAGTCTAAGCGGGCAATCCCTCTTCGATTCAGGCCTTGGAACAAAACATTGCGCGTGTCATTCGACAGTTATCAGTCGAAATGCTCGAGCGAGTCATCGAAAGTAAGACTCAACGGATGGACCATCTGAGACGCAGCCGCGGCCATTTGAAAGAGATATTCTTAAAAAAATTACTTCCAAAAATGTTCTTTCACATGATAATAAACATTCCCCATTACATTTTAAATTTTCTGTTTCTTCTTTAAAAAATTAGGGAACCTCGAAATGGATATATAAATGTTATAAATGTTTATACGATAAATTGATTTAACAAGAGAAACAAATACACTTACATTTTCCTTTTAGAGCATGATCCTCGAAGGCTTTCACGAGGATCAGCAGCAGATTTAAGTGGCTGATTAAATGACCATTAACGGGTTAAGAAGTATGTGTATGAGATTCGGCGAATGATGTACATACGTCTAATTTAATAAGTAGGCAAACATTTTTTTTTGGGATTTCTTTCTTGTGAATAATGTATATAGCAATTAAGTTATATTTATATGTTACTACTCAATAAAAATTATTGTTTGATTCTATAATAAGAAAATTGGTTTCATATAATTCAATTTTGAAGAAAAGATCAGCACTCATTCACTTATAATATAAAAATGTTTTGTGAAGTATTTCTAAAACTATATTTGGGTTAAATATTACATGTTTTAAAAGAGTTTTTCTCATTACACTTTTAAAATCTATTTTTAATTTGTTTTTGAAACAAAATACAAATCTTAAGTGACAGCAGAATAACAAAATAAAGTTTATTTTACCCGTAATTTTAAGCAATACACCTGCTTAACACTGGCGGGTACAAGCTAGTGACTATAATGTGCGGAAATCCCGAAAGTTGTTCTTGATCACTTTCACCAGTGGCAGGCGGATTTTTTCGACTCAAAGTTGAACTATTATCAGGTTGTGAATTGTGAAGCTGCTTATAAATATGGTTATAATGTGTTAAGATGATGCGTTTTCCTATACTTTCCTTTTGTTGGCACAAAGAGTGCATGTAAACATCCAAGAGCTGATTTAAGAAATGGTTGTGTTTGATGAGAGATGTACCCAAGAGTTCCTTTTGGAGGGATTTGACGAAACAATTTTATATATTATCAAATTACGATTGTGAAAATTTATTTATAAATATTTAATTTCATATGTTTTAAACGTTCACAACAAGTTTTTATTTAAGTATCTTTTTAAATTCTGGCACATTAAGTTGAAATATATTTAGAATAATCCAATTTCGTATAGACGATCGATAAGATTATAAAACGCACTATAAGTTAATAACTTCGAGCATCTGTCAATGCTATACCGTAAGGTTCATTGTAATAGAAGTAGGAGCATTAATATTTGCTTTATCTCTAAAAATATTCGTTTTTTTTTATGAGTGCAAAAAGGTATACATGCATGCTATTAAAGAAAGGAAATGTTTTATGAGGTGTGGTTAACCACCCACTAATTTTAAAGGCTCATACATCACATATTAAGGTTAATTCGATTTTAACAATCGTAAACTCTGGTTCCAATCTACAGCCAAATGATAAATATAATACATATATATATTTTGCAAGCAATGAAAACGGTGTTCGATTAACCACGAGGATTGAGTATGAAAAATTACCAGTAATTTGCATGTCGCATACAAACATACACACGAGGGGAAGACTTTGATTCGTGAAATCGAAAACTCGAGTGAAGTAAAACAAATTTTTTTCTTTTCAATATTCAATCCTCTTTAGTTTTAGTTTTTTGGATTGGTAAATTAATTCTTATTTAAGCTGTCAATGGGTATGTACTCTTTTTATGCCATTTTATGAGCCTAAGCGGAATGGCAAGGCTCAAAGTATTTCAAACCGCTGCAACATATGTATGTGCCTGCTTATCTCAACTAAGTAGAAGATAGAATTATGAAACATTTGTAATTGTTGATTGATTTGATTGCTTCAGTAGACGATATCAATTTTAATCAAAAAGCATTCCCGACTTACTCTTAATTTTCCGAAAAACGACAATATGAAATTTGCTCAAACTTGTTTATATCGCACTATCTTATATCGTTGTATTGCGAAACAATGAGGAAATATTAAATAGCTCTTAAATTTTCAATAGCATGAAATTTGAAAAATTTATCAAAATTTAAAATAAAATTACACTTGAAAATGTTTTTCAAATTTCTCTTTTGTAATTGCCTATAATTTATGTAAAATTCCGAAAATTGTTTTTTAAAGCAATGGAATGCTATCTTGCTGAATAAAAGGTTTCCTTTCATATCACCTTTGTCATATTATGTACCACCCCTCGTACATAAATATGTACACAAGTAATACAAATTTTATTAGCAGGGGTATGAAACACTGGAATGCCAAAGTACTCATAACCATGCAAACAAACAAAACGATTGATGTCATACATTTATTATACTTTCTGCAACCACAAGTACCGATGAAATTGAGTAAATTAATCTTAACGGTGGCTCCAGTTGAATTCACATATCCTGTTGGTGTATCAAATTTTCAAATTATTTGCAACAATCCATTTGATGAACACTAAAGTGGTAAAGCCAAGTAATTGAAGTAGACATAATAAGGTTACCGTTGGTGACTTACATAGACATATACTTGCACATGTACAGATTCAAATGTATTTAATGATATTAGGCATGCGTAATTATTTGCAGCAAATCATATATTCTTCAAACTTTCGTTCTTACAAATTATCTAAACCAATGTTCAAAGCGACTTTTATCACTCAGGCACTCATTCGACAATGAGAACTTCTTCGAACGTCATAGAGCAACTCCATTGAAGGAAGCGTATACAACAAAATGTAAAAGAAAACTGTTTGATGCAAATACAAGAGGTTTCCTGCACGAAAGGTTGTAAATGATAAAATAAAATTTCAAAAAGCCAACTTCGAAAGGGTCTACATTTTTCCAATAGTATTTTAGAAACCCCTTAGTTGTATTCTCCTCATACCTCACTTGTGGCGTGTAAACATGTGCATAATATGGAAAGCTTCAGGTAATTTTCGAATAGCCTTTTCTCAAAAATGGTAAATCTTAGAGAAAAAAGGATCAGAACAACTTTGAAGATAATTACGTGACATACAATTTTAATCTGAGCTATTTTTTATCGTAAACCTAAAAAATAAAGCCAAAAATGTAAAGCCAAAAAATCCGCAAAACTAATTTTTGTAACCTTTGACCTTGATTAAAATGCATACACGGAATCAATGGAGACTTTTCAGGATTTCAATAGAGTGGTATTCCTTATTTCAAGGCAAAAATGTATTGAAACAAAAATAATCTGAAATGCAATAAAAATGGAAAGAAATATTGCTTGAAAATTCCTTCACTAAATTATGTATTTCCACAAAATCTTTCATAAGTAAAACGCGGGGTTTCAGTGGTGATACAAATTTTATTAGCAGTGGGGTTTGTGCAGCCAACGGACTACCGCTGCTTGCCTGTAGTGACACCGAGATGTGCGTGCTTCAACCCAATTAGCAATACTGGCTTTCGCCGACTATAATTTAGCAAAGGTAAATATTTGAGGTGATTTTAGTGTTCCTTTTTTAAAGATAGTTCAGGTAAATTGAAATTTTTTACCGTATTTGTTGGAAGCATTACTGATTTCAGTGGTAACTTTAGTGGCTCGCTCGGTTACCATTCGTTCATCATACCATTTTAGCGTAAGTGGATGGACATTAACTTTAGCACCAATCATGTCTGCGATACTGGGATTTATTATTGAAATGAATGAGCCCTCATCGAACATGGCGAGTACTTCTCGTTTGTCATATAGACCGTAAATATTCACTGGTACAATTTTGAATAGAAAACCATGTGAGTTCTGTGATACTCGACAGTTAAGTAGTGGCTGAACATTTTCATTCTATTGTGTGCTTTGGGGTGGTGTCTGCTCTTTTGCATCCTCGCTGTACAATAGTTGGTTGTGGTACAGTTGACAATCATTTTTTTCACATCTTCGTGTCGAACGACAATTTAACGTGCTGTGGCCTTTATGCAAGCATAAAAGCATAGTTTTTTGACCTTCACAAGTTGTCACAGATCCTAAACGCTGACCGACTTAAACGCGTCGCTGCAGTTGTAACGTTTTAAAGAATCTTTCACCCTATTGATTATTAGACTGCGTGGATGGTTTGGCGCAGCACTTTGTTTGCTGCTTTGTGTACTAGTTGTTGGCATTAGATAAATTACCTTTGCTAAGTCACTAACCCATTCAAAAAATGTTCAATGTTCAAATTGTCTGGTAATTTCGTGATAATCTCTTCTAGCAGCTTCATATTACTCAATGACAATGGAAAGATTTAAAAAACGCCATCATATTCCGCACTTTCGAAGAAAATGGGAAAATTCTTTCTACTCTACTTTCCGGTATAGTCCTTGCTTTAACTTTGCGAAAGCAAACTTAAAAAAGTTAAATGAGGAAATATCCAAATTCATTTTGTCAGACTATAAAGTAATGTCGAGGAAAATGTTCTTCACTTTAATTATATAATTTTTAAATTTTTTTAAAATTTTGTACCAAAACGTGCTTGTGTTTTAACTAAATATACCAATTTACGGTTCACGATACGGATTTAAACTTGTTAAAAACCGAAATTCAAGTGCTTTTAAGCTTTATAAAAATAAAAAAACTAGCTTGCGATAGACTATATTAAATACTCAAAGCTATGTCGTAAGTACATTGAACTTAAAAAGAAATGTAAGATGTTTTATGTTTTCGTTAACTCCAAACGCTTAGTCTCTTTGTTTCCATCCGACATGACATACAAAACTACCACATCAAGTGACTTTCATCATATCTCGAATATGTTTGCACATTTCTTCAAGTCTAATTACTTTATCAATTCACCTGGAAACAATTTTGTCCGTCAAGAGAATTTTTATCCTCAAACCTTACAAAACTTTTTGAAGCCGTTATTACTGCCTAATTAACTTTGTTCATATCTACCTTAATTTCCAGTTCCAACCATTGGCTTTGCAAAGGGAAATCTACTCATACTAGTTTGCTGGAATTTGTTACTCACGTTTTAATAATACCAAGAAAACTGATGTTTTATATACCGACTTTAGTAAAGCATTCGACAGAGTAAATTATTTACTGAGTAACCTCATCCGATTATCACGACAATTTATAGCACTATTTTTAAAATCTTGTAAAACCAATTTTGAACTATATGAATCATTTCGCCGTTTATGTCAAGATTTCAATTCTTGTTCCTGCACATTCGATTTGGCAGACTAACTTTTTGTAAAAAAAATACTATGCTAACTTCTCTTTACAAGTAACTCACTAAGTTTTTATATCTTATATTTCAGCTGATGAATTTAAATTTTTCTAGCTGAGCAGTTTTAAATCTCGACGCTTAACTTACTCTTGCTTTCATGATTTGGCAAATTCATATACATTTGTATTAACAGCAGCGATATCTTTTGGTGAATGTGATGACTGCCCAA
Organism: Neoceratitis asiatica; assembly: GCA_030068015.2. Lineage (NCBI taxonomy): Eukaryota > Metazoa > Arthropoda > Insecta > Diptera > Tephritidae > Neoceratitis > Neoceratitis asiatica. The sequence goes on from CM061528.1 coordinate 73,364,263, forward strand.
GCTTGCGTACATAAATACCTTTTATATAAATCTACCCAGCTTTCGGAAATCAACAAATTTCTGAAATTTTAATATGGGAGCCTAGACCAAAACATGCTTTAAGTAAGAAGTTCAAGATTTGCGAACATTGAGTTTTAATATTTCTCTCGGCGTCTCAAGTAATTGTTAGAATTTAAATTTTTTTAAGGATCAAAGAAACAATAACAGTTAAATAAATAATAAAGAAATCAATATTTAGTAGTATTGATTCCACTTCAGTACAAGTGTAAACAGGTGAATGTCTTGTTTTTGGTTTCGATGGATCTCTTTCTGTGATGCTTTTTAAAAAATTAAGTGAAATATGTAGGCACAACTTCAACTGTTCTGCTTCGTAAACTGTTCGTCAATGTCCTTAGGTTCTTCAGTCAAAACACCCGTTAGTTAGTACTGTTTTTCCCATTATCACACAGGTATTCTTCAATCCTACTTAATTCACTCTTCCGGCCTTATGACTTACGTTACTTTCTCCCAGTGAATTTAGTAGCAATATTTTAATTAAGTTAGAAATATAGCTATTTTATGATTAAATATGAAACAGTGAGTTTAAATTTGGATTGCATCTTGGAGGAATATTTGCGAAATATGTGTTTGTTAAATATGTATGTGACTAAGGCTATAGTTGCAACGTAAAATATTGTTCATAGATAATTTGGGGGCCGAAATGCCATTGTTGCCATTATAATTACCTAATTATACTATCAAAGATCTACCTACTTGAGAGTACATAATTACTTATTGTTGAGACCATCATTTCAATATTACTGCTTCTTACAACCGAAATCTGATAACTTCATATGAGTTTTGCAACAAGTGCACGCGTGCATGCAAGATGCTTACAACTATTATGGATACAAGCTTTGGAGAGGCTATTATTTCGGTGGATTGCAACGCGAATTAATTTAGTGTGTGATATCACATTAAGAGTATTTGTGAGTATTTCATAGCTCAATTGATTTCAAACTATTGACTCGGTTTCAAATGATAAATGATTTACTGTGCGATAGATCTTGGAGATATTGAAATTTGTAGATGCACAATTTTATTAATGTCAAATGTAAAGTACAATTACATTTAAAAGAATAAAATTTGAAAATAAAAAATGAAAATTAAGTTTATGTGTCAGAGAGGCTCAACAAACGAATAGATACCAATTTGTTTCGTTTTGGCGGCATGTTATATCAAATGGCATATAATTATCACTCCGTTAACTCCAAAGTCTGAAAGATATGAATTTTGATCTTTTAGACTGGGTTTACACACGGTACCTTTTGCTTCTAGTTCTTGGCAATTTATTTTTGATGTTTTTATTTACGTTACCCAGAACAATAATTGTACATTTAGAAAATGCATTTAGCTATAAATATATATCATTCTGTTTAAATTTTCGTTTCAATGTCAACACAACTGCAATCATGTGAATGGTGAAATTATATATAATTGGTGCTCTGTAACCGCTGAAATAATTTTTGGCCAAGCACCTGCTCCAATTTGTGTTGTGCGTCTATGATGGTTTTCCAACAAATGGAATGAATGGTGAGTCTAGATATGAATATTATTGTCAGGATAGATATGAAAAGGGCTGTCAAGTTTTACAGCGACGTATTTCAGGAACATGAGCATTTTTCGTTTTATTTCCTTCTTTCAATGAATATTGCTTTTGGTTTGGTTTGGTTTTGTGCAGTCGAGCCTCATTCTACTCTACGTTAACTCTTTTGCAGAGTATATTCCTTATGCTCCAGAGTTCTCAAATATTTAGGGTTAGTAAGTCAAGTGCAGTTTCAGTGTATCTACCCCTTTTTTTCGGTGTTTATTTAAGAAAATTTCATACATCAGTTTTTCTTAATCTAAATAAACAAGATTAGTACTTTTAATACGATAGTGTAAAAGATACAACGTCCCATATTGAGCTCTCAGCATCTATAAATCTATAATGAACATTATTCGTATACGTTTGTGGTAGTAAATATTAATGTAAATTCGTACGTTATTTCATTGGCGATACATACTTTGATTACGTTTCAGAGGTATAATGAAAAAGTTTACAAAAAAAAAAAACTATATCAGTAGCAAGGTTTTGGTGTAAGATGAAAAAAAAAAAAAAAAAACTAAATCCAACTTAATACTAAGTATTTAGGTTAGACCTTTAACCACCAGATTTTTTGGGTATTAAGGTTTTGTAAATCCTTAACATCTCTGTAAGGTATACTCCTTTCAAATCTGAGTGCATTTTCGTCAATTTGAGAAGATTTAATAGATTTATCTGTAGCTCTGTGGTATCTGTGGTACAAGATAGGTACAGCTTCTTCATTTTAAACCAATTCGTTTTTGTCGATATAGGTGAACGCCTCTGGTGGGATAAGTCCTAGTTCAATAGAGTTTTTGATATATGTTTCGTTAGTGTAGTACGGTCCGTTTATGAGGTTATTCACGTCGCAGTTAAAGCATCTTTGTATGTGTTTCCGTATAAGATTGATCATGTAATTATCTATTCCGTTAATTTTGGATTGATTGTATAGATGGCTATTCGAATAATATAGTGTGTAATCACTCTGCGGCTTTCTATAAAGCCAAGTACATGTTCTGAGACATTTGCGTTCAAAAATACGAATTTTTTCCATATAGGATGGGCATATGTTGAACCATATAGGAGCGGCATATGTAATGATGGGGCGAATTAGGCACTGATACATAATTATCTTAACTCTAGTTGATACGTGTCGTGAATAGAATAAAGCTTTGTATGAAAAGAATGCGCTTTTGGCTCGCTCCAGCTGCTTATTTACGTGAACATTGAAGTATAGGAACTTGTCCAGGACCATTCCCAAATATTTCACAGTGCTCTTCACCGCGATTCTTGAGCCGTTTATGGTTGATTTTATTCCGAAAATTTTCCAGTTCTTTTTTATATCTCGATTACATTTTTTAACTGGGGGCCTAAATAAGATTGTTTCGCATTTCCTTGTATTTATTTTAAGGTGCCAATTTTTTGTGTATGTTTCTATCTGGTTAAAGGTTTTTTTGGAAATTTGAGTTTATGTTATAAATATTATTCTCTGATTGGTAGATGACGAGATCGTCAGCATATGAGATTATATTTTCAGTATTATCAATAAGATCCAGTATAAAAATATTAAAAAGAATTGGCGAGTTCACCGTTCCTTGTTGCAACTCGTTAATCATTTTAAAATTCCGGGAACTATGCGTTTTGCCATTAGAAATTGTAAATTTTTTGTCGCGTGTCATGTTATAAATTAACATTAATAGGTGCAAAGGGAACTTATAGTTTATTAAATTACATACTAGTCCTTTTAACCACAGGCCATCAAAGGCGGTCTCTAAATCAATTAGGCATGCGCCTGTGCAAAACTTTTTATGGCAGTTCCAATTGACGTGGGAAACGAGACAGTGAATTGCTTGCGTGGTGGAATGTTGGTATTTAATACCAAATTGTTTTTTCACTTATAAGATTATTTTCGTTACAAAACTTCATTATGTGGTTATTTACCAATATTTCAAATACCTTGCTGATATTAGGAAGAAGACTTATGGGGCGTAAGTTATTTATGAAAGTAGGGTCTTTGCCTTTTTTGGGTATAAGGATGATTTCCGCTTTTTTCCAATTTTCGGGAAAGTAAGCGTTATTTAGCATGTTATTAAATAGAGAGCAGTATTCTTGGATAATCAAATGTGGCAAATTTTTTAAAACAATATTGGGTATGCCAACCCATCCAGATGATAATTTTGCTGTAATGTTTCGGAGAATGTCAGTTACTGAGCTCGGAGTTGCTAGGTAATCCTGGGTATGATTGTCTTTCAACATGTCTGATTTGTTATTTTCGCTAAATGTGGCTTTTGTGCAATGGAGAGTATCAAATTCTGCTTGGATTTCTAAAAACTTTTCGAAACTCTTTATTACAATATTATGGGTTGCGTTATCAGGATCATTCTGCTTGACGGAGTGAACTGATTGTAAGTATGAACCTATAGCGCTAAGTATGAGATCCTGCTCTCTAAGCACAAAGTGATCGGGTGCGTTTTCTATATTACTTTCATCTATAATTCCCTCTGTGAGAATGTGTTTATAGGCATTAGGTATTTTAATTTCATTCAGTTCTAAAGCAGTATACGGCATGAAGTTTTTTTTAAATCTTTTTAAACATATCCACTGAGTCTCGAGGGTCTATTGAAATCCATCTTTTTTATAGTGGTCGTTTGAAACTTTGTTTATATTATCTTTTATTAAAATTTTAGTTAGTTCAGTTTTAGTATCTACAATTATTTTCGATAAAATGTTTAGGTAAGTGTCTATTTCCATATTTTCTAAATTTCTTTCCTTAGGTACCGGAGCTACATTTGCGAAGTTTTGCAGGATTTTACGCCTGAATTTATTCCAATTTGTTCTTTTTTAATCATACTTTCTAAAGCTATTTTGTATAAACATTTGAAAAGGGTTTCGGTTAGGGCCCTTTGAGACTATCATTTGAATTGCATTATGGTCGCTGTCATAGTCGAGGGACTTGATACAGTTTACAGAATTATTTTCTTTTTTGAAAGAAAGTCTGGAATCTACTATACATACGTCGAGAAAAGAGTTGGCTCTGGGAAAGGATGGTGTTACTGATGTGTAAAGTTCGTAGCGATATTTGATTTGGTTGTCTTGTATCCATTTTAGAAGGATTTTGCCTTTTTGGTTATTATCAGCATTGCCCCAGTTACAATGCTTGCTATTGAGGTCTCCCATGATTAAGAAATGGTTGTCTGGGTTTGCTAACTTTAATGATTGAAATAAATTATCAAAGTCCTTTCCGAAATACTCGTTGTTATTTCCACTTGGTAGTACGCCGCTACGACATATAACGATTTATTGTCGGCCATGGGTATTTTTATGACACAAGCTTCTAAACATGACAATTTTGGGATAGTTGTGACGTTTACGTGCTTAATATTATTTCGGACGAGTATACCAGTGCCTCCTCCTTGTTCAGAGTTCTCTCTGTCCTTACGAATAAAGGCGTAGTTTTTGAAACATAATTTGTGTTTTTTATTTAGTTTTGTTTCATTCAATAGGACGATATCTGGTGCGTGTTCTATGAGAAACTTTTCAAGGTCATACCTTCTATGTTTTGTGACTAAAGAATTAACATTAATGGTTATTATATTAAGTGTTTTAAAAAAAGTGTTAGTTGAATTAATCATGAAGAGTCCAATAATGAGAAAAGAACGTCAATGCGAGATGCTTGCTCTTGTTGTTGTTTTTGAAGGATTGATAATTGATCCCTTAAATTATCTAACGACTTTTTAATCTCTATTAGTAAGTTATGAGTTAGTTTTTCATTATTACTAGTTGCATGGGGTGTATTCTGAGTTGGAGTCGATTTTTGAAAAAGATCTGTAAATTTTATATTTGGGTTAATAAAGTTTTGATTATTACTGTATTTTTTAGAAATAGATTTCCTTTTTTCCATTATTTTTAACTTAAGGTTAGTACATTTTTCGCATCCCTTGTATGATGCAGGATGCCCGTATTTTTTGCAAAGTACACAATATAGTTTGCTCCTATCGTCATCGTTGGATTTTTCCATGTTGCATTCTTTGCTGTTATGAGGTTGATCGCATTTAACACATTTGGCTGGTAGGTGGCAATTGGCTGCGCTGTGAAAGAATCCTTGGCAGTTGCGACATTGTGCAATACCTTCTTTTCTTAAGGGTTCCCAGTTAATACATCTATAGAAAATGTTTTTTATTTTTTTAAGTGCGTTTATGCTGCTCTCCGGTGTTATTTGTACCATGAATATTGGCAAAGCCATTGAAATTTTCTTTGAGTTCTTTGTTGAAAACGGTGCAACTTTGATGAATATAAATAGTCAACGTTGGATTTAATTAGGAAATCTTTTACCAATACGAAGGTCTTTAGATCTTGAACGTAGAGAGTTTGTTTTTGGGTTCTATTTTCTTTGATTTTAAACTTTTTAATTTTGATGCCTTTAGTTAAGACTTCAACAAGTTTGTCCGGCTCGATGCCGTGAATTATAATAGGCGGCACTTTGCTTTTATATTTATTGTCACTTTTGTTATTGTCTGAAAATTTGTTTGTTTCTGTGCAGTTTTCTTTTGCACATTTATTTTCCATTTGTGGGGGTTTATTATTGGAGCTTATTTGCTCTACACTTGTTTTGCTTTGTTTTTGTGAAACATATTGTATGAAATTATTCACGTACTCCTCGTCGACACTATCGTCATCGAGAACCGCGTAGTAATTGCTGTTGTTGCTTTGTTTGGAAGATGATGCCTCTCCCATATTGTTGCTTTTTCTTTTATTTGACGTTTGTACTTTTTCACAGACCATGTGGTCCGAGACCGTTAAGTTATTTGTGTTTTGAGCATTTTGCTCGTACATATTGTTAATTGTAACTTTCTGGCATGAATTTTGTTTTTTACATGCAGTGGTTTTAAAGGGTTTTTGTGACAATTTATTCAGTTTATTTACATGGTTCTGCGGAACCTTATATGAACTCGAGTTTAACAATCTTGCGCGATCGGAAAAACGTCTGTCGCTCTCACACTCGTGAGAGAACTGTGAGTGTATCTACCCTTCGTATAGGCGCGTTACGCTTTTGATTAAAGGATTACATTAGCTCGTCTTCGGGATGAGCACAACGCTTTCACTTCTGTAAATGAGAGGCTCATAGTTAAACCTTAAGCACCCTTTATTATTGCAGCCGCAATAGCAGAGTGGTTAGCATTGCGTACTACAATTCGGAAGGCCTGGATTCGAGTCCAGGTTCGAGCAACATTCAAAATTATAGAAACTTAATTTTTCAAATTGCGGTCGTCTCTCGGCAGGAAATGTCAAGCCCTCTGAGTGTATTTCTGTCATGAAATAAAAAAGCTCTTCATAAAAATCCATCAGCTGTTCGGAGGCGCCTTAGAATAAACTACAGGTCCCACCATTTGTTGGTGAAAACATCATGACTCAAAACCACAATTTGGAGGAGTGGTTCGGCCGAAAATCGCTTCATCGGTTACAAATATATATATGTAAAGAAAAAAACTATTATAATAGTTATACAGCTTATATTATAGCTGGAAAAATATCATCTGTTCCTGTGGATTCAAACGGTTCGATGATCGTCGAAATAATTTTTCTTTTGTTATGATATCTAGTGGAAAGTACACCACGGCATCTCTTATAGGATCGAGACCTTTATATTTGGGAAATGTGAATTCTTACTACTTAGGAGCAGTTGCATGGTTATATACGAATTTTCCAGAAGCTCTTGCACGACTCCCTATCGCCTTAACGAATCTCTTTCTTTGAATTCTTTAAATATATATTTATATTCCCCTCAGCCGAATTTTTTATCGAAAATCTTGGTCAACTTGTAGTGTTCGCTAAAATTGCGACTAAATTATTGGAGCTCCTTGTTCTGCCAAGGCGGTTTCGAACCATCTTGTGGAGGTCAAGCTATGTATTATGCTCTGTTAAGGATATTTGTACGTGCCTACAAATTCTTTAATTCACTGTTTGTCTGACATACTTTATGTTCCATTTAATTATTGCTCATAATTTTCTTGTAAAAGCCCAAGCTTGCTTTCTTAACAATTCGGCTTCCTACAACCTATGGTCAGAAAATGAGAGTGAACTGAGCATCTCCCAATTTTCCACCATGATTCTTTTGCAAGCCCGAAATGTCACATCGGGAACGTTGCTCGGGGTCTGGCCAATATATTCTGACGGAAGTCCCAAATACGAAGAACAGATTGAATGAGTAGCTGTGTAAAGGAAATTCCCGAAAAGGACCGAAAATAAAGAAGCGGCATTAAGAAGCAAATTACCTTTACTAAGGACAAACAAAAGGGCAGTGTAAAGGAAATTCAACGTCGTTAAGGATAAACGGAGCAGCTGCAGCTACCGCAGGTAAACGAATAATCAGCCTATCCTTAAGCGCGTGAACAGAATATTTGGGTCATCTACAGGTATAAAAAGAGTCAAAATAGTCAAAGAGAGTAGACAACTTAGTAGAGTTAACATTGCTGTGAGCTGTGTGTGTTTTAGACACGGATAAGTTGAGTAAAGCAGATAATAATTGTGTACCATAAAGAATTGTAAAATAAGCCATTGGCTATAGTAAAGAATTGTAATTATCAAAGACTTAATAAACGTTGAGTTAATTCCTGATGGTTAAGAGACCAAACAAGTCTTGGGAGTTATATTTAGAAATCTAGTGATCGGACTAGAAGGATTTGGGAAATCATCGAGGTAGCAACGGAAAAACGTTACAATATGCTGGTTCCACGTCATGATTTGCTAGGGCTATGTACTGAAACAAGTATAAAATTTAGTAAAGTCTCTCCCTTTTCGTAGGTATCCCCACTCATCCAGACTGTGCGGTGCTCATTGGCGCCTGCGGCTATGACAGAATATGGTTCAGCTAACATCCGGAGTTCCTCTTATGGCAATTCATACTCTTTGTCATCCTTCACAGATACTACCCCTGTCAGGCCAATCTGAAGAATATTCAATATATGAATGTATACTCTTCCAAAATAGCTGTTCTTAGCTTGTTTGTAATACTCGTCATGTACATATGTGTAGTAACGATGCCATCTATGATTCCTGAACTAAGATCGCATCGCAGCCGGTCCTCTTTAGATTGAGGATGAGCTCGATGGGGGCTACTTTGATATTATGCAGATTTATTTGAAGAACTGTTACGATTACACTCTAAGGTGGACTCAAGGATCTTTCCTAGACTCTCCTCCACCTTTTGCTCCTCAAATAGTTAACATTATTGGCGGTGGGATTTCGTGTAGTTCTAGCTATCATACTTCTTACCGGACTTGCAACACCTTCCAATTCTACGTCAGCACATCAGCGTTTTGTCATTTTAGTAGTCGTAGAGCATATACTGTGAGGGGATAAGTACGAACGGAATGCAGTTATGGTCAATTGTTACTAATTCGGAACCCTCCTACAAGTCTACTACAAGCTACCTTTACCCACATCAGTGAGGAGTCGTCTTTACATAATGACCGCATAGAGCCAGCCCGCCTCATCGAAAGTTGGCATGAGCTTGCCTAGGTCTTCTCTTCCATTATATAAAAGCTTTCAATGTCAGTTTTCCTGCCAATGTCAAAAAAGATACTTTTTGTTTTGGTTGCTTATTTTATGATTAGAAACTCAACAAAGGACATGCTGCTGATGATTACGATTTTGTTTTTGACTAAAAAAAATTCAACAAGCAATGACGAGTGGCATTATTTTAATCAAGAATACACTCGCTGCATGTCACTCATAAAAATCACCGAACACCCAAAATACTTCTAGCATTCAAATATAAAAAAGAGTTTGTAAATTTTATTTATAAATGCTCTTATAAATATTTTGATTGAAAATCTAATATCATTAGAACTTTAACCATTACAAGATTTTTGTAAATATAATTTAAACCATTTATCATCACATTTGATACCCATTGGAAAGTAACTTATACAGACGTTTAATAATAAAAAGTTAGACTTTATAAAAAAATATTCTCTTTTGATTCTTCAATTTAACAACTCTTCTTACATTTTACTAATTTACTGTCAGTTCTGAAATGAAAAGTATTAAATATGCAATATTTTTGGATAATACATTTGCCATAATATGGAAAGAAAGAAAAATGTTATTTTAAACAGCCTGATAAAGTTTTTTACAACTTACCTATACACTTACGAATTACATATACGAGTATGTACATCCAACTAGAAAGTTTTTACTACGTATATTCCATTTTTCCTCAGCTGCAATTGTCATTTTTCAAATATCATTTGGAAAATTGCCCGTATTTAGCATTGTTTCAGTTAAATTTACATGCAAAACTTTTAGGTGCAAGTTTTCAGGCTAAATAATATTTTCATTTCATGCTGCAGCTGCACTGCTCATTTATTTAACAATATTTTTTTTCCTCTCAACTCTATTATAACAACGAAATGGTGAAGATGGAAAATATCTCGGAAGTTTTCTTGGAAGCAAATTTGAATCCAGTTTATTGAAATAATTGAGTTAGATACGAGAGAGATTATTTAAACTTTGAAAATTACAGCAACAGTTAAACTAAAAATCTATGTAGATACAGGGAAAAATATATTAAGCAGTTTGAAGTAAACTCAAATGTAAGTTAAATATGATAAGAATACTTAGTATACAAATATATTTTTAATTGAAAAAACACACAAGTTATTACGAAATTTTCGGAAATATTATTTCGCGTCAATCAGGTATTCCAACCGCACATTTCTGTCCTAGACATGAATAATGAATTCGAGCCTAAGACATTCTCTACGTAATTAGTTTCAGTCATTGAGATCATCTAACAGGAGGCTCAGGAGACGTGCTGTTTCGACGGGTTCGGACCAAAGGGAGAGGGGTGTTAGATGAGTCGGGTTAAGTGGGCATGCAAAGAAGTGGTTAGTGTCGTCCGGGGATTTGTTACATGCGGGACATGTGTTGGGTATGTCAGGGTCGAGTCTGGATAGGTTGGAGTTAAGCCTGCTACAATATCCAGATCTTAATTGTGCCAGGGTTACGCGGGTCCCTCGAGCAGCTCGAGCTCTTGTTCTACAATGGGTGGTGATTGGACTCCGCCACCACACCACTCACGGCAAGAGAGTTCACGAAGGTGTTAACGGACTCTTGGTGAATGGTGTTTATGGCCTGTCTGTACGCCGTCCTGTCCAGCGGTTCTTGTCTGTATTGCTGTACGTCGTCCCGGTAGTAACTTTGGGTTGTTCGTGGTCGGAATTTTTACGTCATCGACCTTCACATTGAGTTCAAGGCGGTACTCCTTCGTCCAGCTGGTGAAAAGGGTGGCAGAAGATTTCACGGGTTGTAGGTGTAAATGCCGTGCAGTGAAGAAGTTGGAAAGGTCGGCGAGATAGCAGACGCCAAAATCGAACAGTCATCTGCGTATGAGAGCAAAGAGACGCCCTCTGGTAGTGGAGGGAGCCTCGAAATGTGGAAATTAAACAGAATCGGGGAGAGGACACCACCCTGCGGAACCCCTTGCTTAATTTTCCGTAGCTTTGAGGCCTGACCTCGAAAATTAACCGATGATTCATGGTCCACCTCTTCAACCTAGGCGGTAATGATTAACCATATCGAAAGCATTCGACAGGTCCAGTGCTACAAGAACAGTTCGCGCACAGGGTCGGCTTTGGTTAAGGCCATGGATTATCTGGGTGTTTATGGCGTTAAGTGCAGCTGCGCTCAGATGGTGAGTCGCGCCTTGTCGCTTATACCGCCGCTTCGGTGAGGAAATGAGGGCGGATTTCCGCAATACGACCTACAAGTATGAAGCAGGCGGCAGCAGACACGACAATTCTGCGGAATGTTTTTTCTGTGGTTAGGACTATGGTGGGAGTAGGGAGAGCACTGAAGGCGTTCTCAGTAAATTCCGTAAAGCTGGGCCAGTTAGCTTTGTTGAAGTTCGCAAATGTCCGGTGGTCCACGGAAACCAAGTCGGGAGGCCTGTCAATCGAGATGACTATGGGCAAATGGTCTCATGCGTGTGTCAGCATAGGTCGCCAATCTATGCAGTTTATCAGACCCTCGCTAACTATTGTTATATCTGGCGAGCCATGACAGTTGCCCACAATCGTTCATTGTGCAGAATGTCGAATCGTCTATCTGTTCCGCCAGCTCAATTCCTCGACGATCATTTGACAGGCAGGAATCCCAAAGATCGTGATGCGCGTTAAATTCACCCAAAACCAAACGGTTTTCGCCTCTGAGTAGCGCACCTATATCAGGACGGTATCCAACTGGGCCACTTGTAACGGGAGGAATGTATATATTAAATATTTTGAGCTCGACACCGCCTGATCGGATAGCTATGCCCTGACATTCTAGGGTAGTATCCCTGTGGTCGATGTCGCCGTCGATGAGACGGTACTACACGGTGTTATGGAGGCCAAGCCTCCTTATTATGTTATAGCCAGCCCGGCTAAGAAATCTGAGCGGGCGCTCAGTATTGTTTCTTGGATCGCAGCTATTGGCAGGTGCTCCTGGTTCATAAAGTCGACTATCTCGTCGATTTCCTTGGAGACAGTTGCAGTTAAATAGTATAAGTCTGAAGTGTCTCGGGGGAGGTTCGTAACACGGAGGGTGAGGGAGTTGTGCAGATGTGTAACCCGCTGTGGTGGTTGCCGCACGTTGGTGGTGGTTGGTGGCTGTGTAGTATTTACAAACGGGGACATACACCTACAGTAAGGGGCAATGAATGCATTACTCCATTCATGAGTGGTGCGCAGACCAGAGCACGACCAAAAGTGGCACCAGCCAGTGCATGGGTTGCATTTGACTGATGTCACATTCCGCCATACTATGGTCTAACACACGGAACAGACTGTGCGAGGTACTAGAGCTGCTGATTAGCCCCCGCACGGGAGGAGGAGCTGCTTGAGGGAGGGTTGAGTACAGATTGTTGTATGTGCGGTATTCGCCGCTGTTAGTCGCAAAGGGCCATACATTTTACGTAAATTCTCCAGAAAATTCAAAGTACCAACCCATCTGATATAGTTATCGTCCACGCCTCCGCATCATATGGCAGGGAATGATGGGGAGCGCTTCTTTATATAACCACTTTAATAGCTATCAAAAATATGGAACTTTTCTTTATTCTATCGTAGCTCCTTTATGGCGGTGATGCCAGCCTTATTCTTTGCGATGCCATTCCAAAAGGAAACTAAGCCCCTTAAAGTTTTTTATGTACAACTACTTGTTACCACAGCCCAAATGTATTTCGAACTTATTTAAAAATACATCAAAGTGTACGAAAGAAAAACTCCTTCGGTTCATATTGAGGAGTATGTGTCTTTAATGAGAATTTTCCAACTAATAGTGATACCTTTGAGAGAAAATTATTTGAAATGAGATAAAAATATCTCAGCCATGACGAGAAAAAAATGCAAAAATTAAAATATGCATATTATACTTTCCGTATTACTACTAAGATGTTAACGGAAGCACAAAAACAACATGTCTTAAAGGCTTAGAAATATTAGGTCAGAAAGGAGTATTCATATTATAAGCCTTCTTTCATCATTCAGAGCAAGAAAAATTATAAATAAATAAAAATAATAATAATAAAATAAAATAAAAAACTACAATGAATATTTTGCTTTACCATGATAACAAAGTATAAATGTTTAGAAATATGTTATGACTTACAGGATTTGATCCTTTGAACTTAGAATTAATTTAAAATGCATAACAATCTATGTGCTTACAACATCTGACTTTATAAATCATGTATGTATTTGTAGGCAACACTGATACCGTTAAAGGTAGCCATGTTATCACCGTGCAGTCATGTGCAACCAAAAAAAGGATAAGGCAAAAAAAAAAAAAGATTTATGCACGAAACAGGTTTCATTTGCAAACTCACTACCGTTGTGCCACAATTGAATTTTTAATGTACATAGATGGAAGTATGCACATGCATGTGTGTAAGAACTCGAAATTCAAAAAGGATATGCTCATCTTTTGTGGTCAGCACATTAAGCTACAAATACACTCAGTACTACATACACACATTTATATGTAAATATCCATATAAAACTAAAGAGCAACATGGCGTAAAAAATGAAAGGAAATCAAATAAAAAGGATGCGTTGCGTTTGAATTTTAAGTTATGACAAAAAGGATTAGATGAAAAGGAATGCGTGTGCCACATTTTCATTTGAATATGTACATATAAATAAATTTATATACATATATAGCATATATAAATAATTGTTTGTGTGACTATTCAATTTGTTTGTGATGGCAAATTAAGCAAAAGCATAAACAATAACAACGACAACAGCAACAAGAAAAATACATAGCAATGATTGTTGATTTGCCTTTAGAGATGTTACAATTGTTGACTGCCAAATATATTCACCCCAATTTACTCCAGCAAGAGGGATATACATACATATAAATACATATGTACATGGATACTCGTATATCCGTATCTATATTAGGCTTGCCCAATTTTTTAAGGAAAGTTGTCCCCTCGCATGGAGGAATGCGAAATTATTGATTTTTGTTTGGATATTGTAATATTTAAAGAAATTTTGATTTTTCGCCCAAAGTTTTGAAAACTCAATGCCCTTGAAATATAAAAAATGTATTTGCAGAATTTAATAGAATGCTCGAAAACAGTCTTCAAAGCAAGAAGCCTATGTTATTATAATTGGTAGTTGAGTTGATGAGTGAAGCGAAACGCCTTTATATACAGAGAAACAGAGTAGTCGAAAAGCGTGAGTCATGCTCGAAAACACTAAGAGAAAATGGAAATAAGTGATCTAGTGACATGCCCAGAGTTTACCGAGTAAGTGGAGGAAACATTTATTCTATTTCTTCTAAATGGTGGGTATAGTGAAACATCTTGAGATGGCGAACCCGAATTTAAATGACGATGGAACAAATGTGGTATTACCCTACTATAATGAAACCCAAATAGAAATTGACCACCTGTAGAAGAATAATGAGGAGACGTAATATACGAGTTGTTCTGAGTCTCTCACGAGGAATTATTTTTCGTTATGTTGACAACACAGTAGTGATTTTACCCCTTTGCAACAAGTGATAACGTTTTTCGAGAATAATGTCAATCCAGTCTCCCGCTAGATTGCAAAATACGCCGCGTCAATCTTTGTCTCGTTCGGAACGGAAAACCTCCTTTTGAGATTTATAACGATATTATTAGACCCTAAAAAAATTACTGAGGTTGATTCAGAACAAGAGAAGAGGCAAGTTGGCAAAAGTATTCTGCCTACCGCACAACAATGCATGACACGGTCAACGCCATGACGAAACTGCTCGTCACTTTTAAATGGGATTTCCTGAGCTGTCCTGCGCATTCCCTTGATTTAACTCCTTCAGCTTTCTATCTCTTTACCTCCTTAAATATGTTCATGGATGGCAAAATGCTTACAACTGACGAGGAGGTAAAGGCGGAGCTGGAGAAGGGGATGAGGGGTTGGTGGTAAATTACTTCGAAGAAGGCATAAAAAATTGATACCATGCTTCACCACCAGCATAGAGAGGAATGGCGACTACGTTAAAAAATTGCTTACATTACTTAGTGCTAAAATATCACGTAACTTTTTTGTTTAGATGCACATTTTTAAAACTCACCAAAATTCAAGTAAGTGTACTTTCTGGATATGCCCGTAATATGACCAAGCGCTAATTTTGGTCGGATAAGTACATGCCCGACGAATGGAATCTAAGCATCGCCTGCCGAATCCCCAAATCTGTTAAAATTATCGTCTGGTAAGTCTCCTTAATATTGCGATGTATAAGTTCCAATCGGAACGTATGAACAATTAAAGTCCAACGCAAAATACCATAAATCTTCCGCAAAATCTTCAAAGTAATGACTGTCAACAGTTAGGTGGCAAACAAATTTTTTAAAAATACAACAAAACAAACCTACTAAAATAAAATACATCTCTACAGCACTAAATACTCTTTTCACTTGAATTCCTTTTAGATTTTTTTTATTAGGTAAAGTTGTATTATATATTATTCAGACTTTTTTTCTCTTGAACTGCTTATGACTTAAAACATTGCAATGTTTAATAATTTCACATCTGCCCCAAAATTCCTCATGTCGCGGTCGCAATAGATTAAGTTTTTTAATTCGACCAATTATGGCATATTAAAAAGAAAAGATTTCTAAGAGCCAAGAAATATTGAGTTAAATGGGGACACAGTATATACCACATGGAGCAAGCACAATTCTTCATTAAAATTTACAACTATGAAGATTTTTCGACCAACCTAATGCAGATTCATATGTGCATATTCATGTGTGCTGCCCATACATTAACTTATGAATATGCAAAAGATCTTTATGTATATTAATGTGTAGATGTATGAGCCGACTACCGGATGTATGTGTATGTGTACGTGTATGTACATATGTGAAATGACCCTTTTGGCTTACAAATTTCCCGGTAATTTTTTTAAGCTGATTACAGGCCATTAAGCATTTCCCCAAGCTCACCATGATCGGTCAACCAGTCACTCGTCGGTCGCTTCAATCGGACACAAATACATATTCACTCCTTTTTCGCCCATTCGAAACATATGCAAAATCACATAAATATTTTGATAAGGGTTGCCAGTTGCCAGCTTATGCATATGCAACTATTGTTGTTTTGTTTCCCATTAAGTCGCTCAGTTTCCGAGGCTTTGTTTTTCAAGGGGCTTTCAGAGTTCACACATAATGACTTTTAAGTTTTGCCCTTTCGGTTTTTTTTTAATTTCACTGCCGCGAAAAAATTACATACATACATACATGAATTAATAAACGGTATGTATGTTATGTTTGCATTGAGCTATTGACCATTTTAAATTGTGGTTGGAAGAGATATGTAATTTGTAAAAAAGGCATTTGGTAAGCTGTAATTCATTTGAATACTAAACTCAAAGAAAGCTATTATACATATTTCTTTCTTTCCAATAGATAGATATTGTTAGTATTTTCCGAAATAAATATAATAAAGTACAACTATTTTTTATAATAATTCCTCTAACTGGCCAGCTTTTTATTTAATATTATTGCATGTGAAATATAATTATTTGATATTTCAAAAAAATTTTAGTTTATACTTGGTCACTGCTGGTGAGATTTATACCAAATTTAACTTGAATAAAATTTAAATCTGTATTTCATCTTAGCATTATTTTTCTCCTTCGTTGCCTGTTATTTATTTGTTTGCGTTTGGTATTAGGAGGCGCTTCATGAAAAAAGAAAAATTATTAAAATGCAATTTAATTCTTACACATTTTATTTAATAAAATGCAATCATTTTCTCAATTTATGAGTGTGATAAAAAATGGACTTACAAAAATTTCGCTTGTAACAGCGCAAATAGTTGGGTAGCCTTCGCAAGGAAAAAAACTATTTTAAAATTTGCTTTTAAATTATTTTATACAAATATTTTGTATTTTTACAACTGACAGAGAATATGTTACTGCTTTGAAATGTTTTCGAAAATTTTCTTTCCTTATTTTTAAAAAATAAACATAACAACTGCGAACATTCTGAGACATTAATTTATTAATAAAGGGTGTTTTTTATAGAGGTATAGAACTTTAAGTTGGCATTACTTTTCAAAGTGGCGACCGATTTAACAGCTGTCAAGTGATATGTTCTCAGTTTGGTTTGGCAATTCATCATGAATAGACTCACGCCTGAAAAACGCTTGCAAATAGTGCGATTTTATTTCGAAAAAAATGGTTCTGTGCGGAAAACGTATCGCGCACTACGTCCATTTTAGCGATGTTTAGCGATGAAGCGCACTTCTGGTTGAATGGCTACGTCAACAAACAAAACTGCCGCATTTGGAGTGAAGGTAATCCTCAAGTGTATGTTGAAACACCGTTACATCCAGAAAAACTTTGTGTTTGGTGCGCTTTATGGGCTGGTGGAATCATTGGTCCGTACTTTTTCAAAAACGATGGTGGCTAGAACGTTACAGTCAATGGTGATCGGTATAGAGCCATGATTACTAACTTTTTCATTCCTGAATTGAATAACCATGATGTCCAGGAGATGTGGTTTCAACAAGACGGCGCAACATGTCACACAGCTCGTGCCACAATAGATTTATTGAAAGACACGTTTGGTGACCGCCTAATTTAACGTTTTGCACCTGTGAATTGGCCTCCAAGATCTTGTGATTTAACACCGCTAGACTACTTTCTGTGGGGCTATGTAAAGTCATTGGTCTATGCGGATAAGCAACAAACGCTTGACCATTTGGAAGACAACATTCGCCGTGTTATTGCCGATATACGGCCACAAATGTTGGAAAAAGTCATCGAAAATTGGACTTCCAGATTGGACTACATCCATGCCAGCCGTGGCGGTCATATACCAGAAATCATATTTAAAATGTAATGCCACAAGATTATCTTTCGGATAAATAAAATTCATGTCAATCGAATAATCCATCGTTGTTTTATTGCAACTATAAAAAACACCCTTTATTATTTATGAAATTCACCTAAAAATGTGGCACTAAACAACAAGCCAGCGGTCAAGTAGTAGTCAGTTGAAGTTAGTTTTTGATGGATTAAAAACATTCACATCGACATGACCAGAGTGATGTTGAGTGGGAAGGATTGAATTATAAAGTTGATTTGGGTTTTTTCAATTATCACCAAATTTATGAACCACTTTTTGCTCAAATATTTTTCAAATGCTTGTACTCATGTGTGAATTAGAGTGGTTGATATTTCGTTTTTTTTTCTGGCAATAGTTTCAATTTGATTATGTATATGAACCCTGCCATTTTGTGGCTCCTAATGCTAACACGGCCATAGTACTAAACAGCATTAACGAAAAATAATCTCTAATCAACTCATGCTATTTCCATCTAAAATTTGGTACCGTGGGGATTATGCTTATTTTAACATTAAAAGTGAATGTTGGTAGACATTTTTTTAATCAAAGAAAAAAGGATCACTCAAGTCAACATGCAGTATAGACTTACTTATGTAGGTTAAAATAAAAATTCAAGGTCTTTTATTTAAAGAAAAATTAAAAAATTTGAGCGTTGCTGATTGCTTTGATTGCAGCACGTTTGGCTTGTCTGGTTCGGGATTTTTATATTTGGGTATAAGAAATCTGAAAAGTGCTTTAACAATTTTGGTCGTGCTTAAGTAGATTTTTCCTAGTAAAAATTGGTGTCGCCCGGTAGGTCAGAGTGGTTACCTGAGTTTTTCGAATAATAGAAGAATTTGCTAAGGCACTTTCTCTAATTTTTTTCCTTCATTCAATTTAGTAAATTTTTAAGTACGTTGTAAACTTTAAGTATTGAATAATTTTTGTCATTTGGAATAACTATGATATATTCTAAAATAAGGTTTCTCAGTAAGTTTTTTGTAACTAGTTGGATGTTTCACTATTTTCGTACATTTCCTATGTTCTCAAAATTATTTATGCTAAAAAGTACTTCGCACCCTTCTTCTGTTCTTCTCGAATGCAGCAGCTATGGGTGCCGCATTACTGCAGAACCCCCTAATCCCGGCCAAGTACGTTATCTACTTATCCATATACCTTATCCGTCAAGTACTGGTATCGCTCTTACCATATCTTTATTTATTTTCAATTTCAGAAAAACAACAAAACTGTCATTTCAACTCACTTAATTTATGTAACAATACAAATGGAAAATCTTACATTTATCAACTTGTTATCGTTGTACTTGCTTGAAAAATAAACTAAAAAGAAATGCAAATCGAATTTATAAAAAATGGAAATATTTCAATAATCAAATTATATAAAATTTAATTTAAGTTTAATGTTTACCCTTTTAATTTTGTTTTGATCTTCACTACCATTTGCACCACTTTAATTTAATGTGATGGATCACATACTCAATAATATTTAATTTTAACCAAAAGTGAAGTGAACATAAAAAAGAATGAAGCAAAAAAAAACAAACAAGAAAGCAGAGCTGGCTGCGACCATCTAGATGTCTTTATACCTTTCGTGAGGAAATCACATTTATTGAAAATTTGAAAAATACGATTTCGATGATTTTCAGAATACCAAATATGTCGCTCTAGATGCCTTTTGACGGATGCAAAGCCTTTTGTCTGTACAAATCGGTTGTATGGGAATACGTTCCACGTCCCTAAGTACTTTTTTGACTAAATTGAGAGTGAGTTTTTTGTTTATATGATACGCCTATAATTTTTAGTATTCACTTTGACATCCAGTGTTACACACTTCACTGATACCGCAAGCTTTCTCGACTAATCCTTTAGTCTTGATTAGTTCTATTTTCACCGCAATAAATACATAAAAAGAATCTGCCTGAATGACAGCTCCCACCAACTTCCACAAAATCGCAATCCCACAATCACACCTCGAACTGCATTACCGAAGAGATACGAAATTTGAAAAGGTAAACAGACGTATTTGCAGACAGACTATGGAGAGGACGAAATATCAGAGTACGAAGAACCTGAGAAGCTGGCCGATAGTGGTACTGTCCGTGATGATCTGACGACCACCAATGCCCAGAGTATACTGAGTTTGTGAAAGGAAGACTCCTCCAGCCTACTGAATTGCAATGAAAGTGAAACAACCAGAGATTGCAAACCCGATTCCACGACGAAAAATAACCAAATCCTTCAAGTCGTGTAAGCCGAATCTAAAAGCTGCCTCTATGCCATTTATTTTTTGTTATGTTCAATTATATACAATTTAGATTTATACCTGAAATTTATTTAATAACTGTAAGATTAATTCTTACATATACTCGTATTCATTCAGATAGAGCAATTGTCATATAAATTGAAAAAGATGATAACAATTTTCAATAAATTTTAAAATTAAAATTACAATCGCTTATAGATAATTAACAATAGTAAATATTTCTTTGCCACATTGCATAAATAACTTCCAACTTCCGTTCCGTTCTTGGATATGTATGTATGAATTAATATTATACAATTAAGAGGGAAATTTAAATATTATTAGTAATTGTAATTTCCTAAGTATCTTATCTGGAAATCTTTGTCATACTTGAATTAATTAATTTCATAAAAGGCATGAAATTTGTTTTTGTTGTCTAATGTTCAGCTTTGTTCATGGCATGAACATTGAATTATGTATTTCGAATCAACAAATGTGTAATTAATGTGTAGTTGAGCAAATAATTCATACGGAACTCTTGTGATAAGCATCGAGTTGAAACCGCAAAAATAGTTGATTTCATAAACAGTATAAAAACAAAAGCAATGCATATAAAATATATAGTTTTGCATAATAATACAAGGATGTACGCATTTATATATGTATTTGTGAACATAAATGCCATGTGCTGAAAATGTGTACTACTATACAAAGATTCTAGTTGAATACTAGTATTAGATAAGATGAAATCATACCAGTTGGTTATTTGTGTAGTAATTCACCAGTAACGGGAATAATAATAATTTTCACCACCGCGTCATTCGTATAATGTTGTTATATCAAGAACACCACGACTGAGTTTAATTTCCTAATAAGCTCTGTCGAAGTGAGCATCTAGTCGTTGTTCTCCAAATCACAACGATAACCGAGTGGCTAGAGGTTATCACTGTGGCGCGTGAGGTTCTCGTATCAGTTCTCGATGCAGGTAAATTCATTTATAGTTTTGTTTTTAATTTTGGTGAATTAGAAACTCAACACATACATATATATATCATTTTTTAGGATATCGCCAGTCGCTTACATGGGAAATATATAGAAGATGAACTAGTGGGGCAAAACTTCTAACTAGTAGGAGTCTAGTTAACAACTACTATTTTCCCTACAGTGTGCATTGCATTGTGTGCGTTTATGTAAGTAATTATGTATGTACACTCGTACTTAATGATAAAGCGACATTTAGCGAGCTTCCTGCTGTCTGTTGACCCATCGCGACCGCTCAGCCGCCTCGCTGATTTACTGGAACGCTTAGGCGTCCTTGCACGTAACTGTAATCGTATGCTAACTGTTGCATGCTGACTCTACGCCTGTTGCATTATAATTATTTTTCGCAGCAGCGAATATGCGGTAGATTTTAAAGGCCAGCTCACAAACTCTCTTGTACGTGTGTGGGTGCATGTGGAAGCAAATTACGATTTCAGTGCGGTGACACTTAAGTTTTAAGTTGCATTTATTTCACTTTTCCCATCTGTTGCTTCTGCATATTTCATAGGAAAGTATATAAGTATAAGTAAATGAAAGCAGTTGAAATTGTTTACCACTGAAGGCAAATAAATATGTATAATAAATGTGCTTACATAAAGTTTTTCAATTACAGACATAATTACACGTAGTGCATATTTGTTAAATCACAAAAACTACAAACAAAAATAAATTTCACTTAAGTGAAGCTTTACAAGTTAAGAGCTCCTGCGACTAATACTACTCATTATCTTTTGTTAGTTTTCATAATTTCTTCCATTTAGTTTACTTTTTCCATTGTCCTCACAGTTTATTTTTTTTTTAAGTCTTACCATATTGCCTTAGCTTATATAGTAATTGCATTGTATCACAGCATTTCCCAGGTTTTGCGCTGATGGACACCATAGCGCTTACGTAATTTAGTTTTTATTATAAAAAAATTAAAAATATTGTTTTATAATTTGCGTATGCTGCGTCTCTTCTCATAAAAGAGGTATAAAAACAGTTTCAGTTGGTGGCAATTATGGCACTTCTTAAAATTCACTACAAGAAAGCATAAAAATCATTTTGTGTAATTTATTTACTTTTTTTAAACTTTCTCGCTGCTACCAACTGTTTTTCTAGCAAATTGTACATTTGTACGTATACATGTGAGCTGCAGTGGAACTTGTTGCCAGTTGCGCTGTTGTTGCTCTAATGTCTGTTCTGACTATACTCAAATTGCTGAGTGCTGAATGCTGAGAAGCAGCCACATTTTGCCGTCGGCTGTTTTCTTTCATTCTACACAAAAGTTTCGGTGAGTTATTGTCTTTGAGTAGATTCATTGTTTCACTTTTGTAATTGCCTAGTTTTTTTGTGAAATTGTAAATTTTATTTTTCTATTTAAGGATATTTGAAAGGGCATATTAATTTTGAGAGTACTACAATTTATTTAATTGTGTGTAGAAAAATAAAATGAAGTTGAGTACAAATCTCAATATATTGACTTCTTGTCTTATTTAAGAACGGTGATGAGGACGGTTTTGTTTTGTGTGAACTTTGTTAAACAAGGGCAAAAGCTGAATGTACACCTCCATGAGTTCTTTAACTTCTAAACCTTTTTTCTTTCTAATTAGAGCCGAAAACGGATGCAAGATTAGGAATTAAGTATATCAATGCGATTATAATTTTATAGAAGGATTGTATCGTACAGAAATCAAATTGGTGAACAGAAGAATACACAGAAGTGCATCGAATATGTTACACTTTAACTCTACCTAACTCGTTACCTAAAGTGTCATTGTAAAAGATTTTTCATGATAGCAAGCAGATAAATAATTTCTTCTTTGTAGTTCATATCGTTTCTTTGTTATTTTAATTGGCTTTGTACAACACATTATCCCTCTTGGTAACAGGTGTTACTTTGGACTCAGTAGGCAATCGAAAAGTAAAATCATCTCTAAACGAACAAAAACTATACTCTACAAATCGCTCAGAAAAGTTTTGCTGAAGACTTATGCTCCTTTGTGCATTCCCAACGGCGAAAAACGCCGATGGAACGATGAAGCTGTACAAGATAGAGAGCGTCATTGATATTGTTCAGCTAAACAAGTGACAGAGGTTACTTGCACTAGTCATGTGGCCCGAATAAAGGAAGGAACTCCAGCTTTACAAGTATTCAAAGTGAAAGTGTTCGCTGGTGAAAGCATAGGAAGAGGAAGTCAACCACTCCGTTTGAAGACTAAGGTGGAAAGCGAACTGGTTTCATTTGGTATTTGTAATGGCGAAAAAAAATAAACAAAGGGTGCGATACTGTTGATTTGGTTATAAGAATATTAATATATTAATGTTTTTTTGGCTTTAATGTTATGTTTATGTATGAAATATTCATTTAATCTCACATATAAGACCCTTACGACGACTTATGTGTAAGTTGAGAATTAGCTTCTTCAATTTTAAGTTTTTAAACAAATTGACTTGCTTAGATCCGAGAACTTATTTTAAATAGCCTGATCTGAATTGAATGTTTGGCCTTCGATCTTCTTTTTATTTCAATAGCAGATGACAGTAGACATTCAAATTAAAAGTATGGCCGGCCAAAGTACTATATTCTTGTGATCTCAACATAAAGGGATCATTATTATCTTTGGTGAATATTTGCTTCGGTTGTCAAAGGGTGTTTTGATCAACGACCTTCTTTAAACTTCAATACAGTAAGTAAGCAATCTATTTTACTTCACCATAGGCGGTTTACGATGAAGCAAAGACTCACATATTAACAAATTAATAGGAGTATTCTCTGTGTCTGGGAATGCATGCTATGCAAATATTTCCTATGGAATTTTGGTAGAGAACGAAAGCACCCCGTTGCAGAAGTGTGAGAAATTCAATTCAAGTCAAACAACAACAACAACACATCATTTAAGTATTAAGAGAGCTCAGGGATCGATTTAAAAAACAAATCCGATTATAATAATTAGGAAAGCATGTTTTTTATTTGGCCTCTAATATCTAAAATTCTCTGACTTAACGTTTGTAGATCTTTACACCTGTCGTGGAGAAGTTGAGTTTGTGAAAAAATTACGCGAAGGATCACTTTAGCGAAAGCTAAAAACTCCGCTAAACAAATAATCTACTTAAACTTACTTCAATGGCCACATATACCGATGCAATTATCACTGTAAGCAATTAAATTATACCAAAGGTGTTACTTATTTAATTGAATTAAAAACGAACATGACGTGAAAATTTTTTGGGAAAAGTTGATAATGGATTAAAAGAAACTGGCCTTCTTATATTAACTTTCATCTCTCATACCTTACGTGAGTAGATAAATATTGGTTATGAGAAAACAAAAGTGAGACTATATATCCCACATCCTTTGCGATGCAATAATTGTTTTTATTTTGTCATATATACAAAGATTGTTCTTACAAAAAGTTATGTGGTAACTGCACATCATGCAATAATTTTAACCAATTTAATATAATAGGTCACCAACACCATAGTGCTTTTGAAAAATCGTGCCTTGGTTCATAAAATGAAGAGAATTACAATGCGTTAGCAAATAAATGTGATCACAAAACTACATTTCATATTTACAGCAACAATCACCCTCATAGTGAACCACTATTCTCCACCGCTCTCAAGTCCCACCCAACTCTTCCACGCAATGATCTTGCTAATCCACCTGTTACTGTTTGTTACACAAACAACATTTTTAATGGACAATAACTACTGAGAGATATATCAGAGAGAGAGATTGTTATTTATCATGACGCTTCATCGATGAAATCCAATGAAGTGTCTTTCAAACCTGTTACCAAAAAAGGAACTATATATCGTAAAAATTAAACAAATTAAATTATTAATTAAAAAAATTAGTTTTAGATAAAAATAAACCTAAAAAAAATCAAAAGAAAAAAATTTAAACTTAATGAATATTGGTGATGAAAAAAGTAGTTTTCATATATTTAATTTTGTATGACTTTAAATATTATTCAATGAAATATAAAAGGCTATGTAAGTAAATATATTTCACTTTCTTTGCTAATATCTAAATATATTATATATATTTGGCGCTTTGTAAAGGCTGAAGCTATTTTTAGCCGAGCTCCTCCTCCAATGTATGGTTTTGGGTCTCGATGGTTTTACCAACAAATGGAGGGACCTACAGTTTATTCTAAGCCGTCTCTGAACGGCTGATGGATTTTTATGAGGAGCTTTTTATTTCATGTCAGAAATACACTCGGAGGGCTTGACATTCCCTGCCGAGAGCGACCGCATTTAGAAAATTTAATTTTCTATAATTTTGGATGCTGGTCGAACCCAGGCCTTCCGAGTTGTAGTACGCAATGCTAACCACTCGGCTATCGCGGCAGCGATAAACCTAAAATAATTGCATTTCAAGAGACACACTTAGTACCTAACAGTCATTTTCCTATACCTAACAATTATCTAGTATTATCAAACAATGTTAGCAGTTCTTCCAACGGTGTTGTTTTACTTATTCATAAACCAATTCAATTAAACCTCTCTCTTTAAACAATGATTTTACTGCAATCGCTACTGAAATACATTCCAATTTAAAATTCCAATTAAGCAAGGCATATTTTGGTCCCAAGGAGAAATTTTCTTTACACAATTACACAATTTATATCTGTTTTAAATCCAGCCAATTCTCCAACTCTTATATTGGGAGACTTTATACCTGGAACAATAGCTGGCGCTCTTCCAAGAACAATTCTAGAGGCAACAAATTAAATAAATTTATCCAAACAAACAGTTACATCTTACTTAATAATGGTCAACCTTTTCATTATACTACTCGTCACACTTTCACTTATATCGACCTATCATTTTCTACTCCAGATATTCATATTGGAGCAAATTGGTCAACTGAAAATGATTTACATGGGAGTGACCACCGTTCTATAATAAATACTTTTAACGCTATAGCCCCAGTATTAATATCAACAAAGAAACTGCTAATTTAAATAAAATAATATTACAAAGTGCATATGGAGTAATAACTCTTTCTAAACTTACGCTTAATAAGCAAAATGTTACTTGGTGGAGTAAGGGTCTAGATATGCTGCGGAAGTATAAATTAAAATTCTTAAGCGTTACATAGCAGAAGAATTAGTAATTAATTACAAAAAAGCCAATGCTTAATTTCGGCGCAGGCCTAAATCTTCCAAGCGTCGAAGTAAATTTGATTTTACCTCTAAAATCGAACCCAAAATTCCATTTAAAAGAGTATGGTATAACGCTACTGCGGTCTATATCCTCCAAATTATATTCAGTGCATTAAAATAAGTCCCAATTTATCAAATATTACCAATAACAATGAAATAGATGAATTATTAGCAAGCACTTGGTCGAGTGAGTCAGGAAACCCTAAATTCACTCCTGCATCGTACAGCCAAAAATAATGCACTCAATTTTGTACTTAGCTATGAGCCCAATACAATTGATTTAGCATTAGAAAAATATATATGTTTTATTAAGTTTAATAACGATTTAAATAACCTCAAATGTAAATATCGTATTATTAATCATTACAATAATATGAAGGCAAACACTAGAGCTAGATGACAGCAAAATGATAAATATCGTTTCTGCACTATTACCAGAACATGACGCTATAAGACATACAACTTTTTACAACTGAAGAACTGCAGCAAGCCGCGCACAAACTAAAAAACAATAAAGCACCGGGTCCGGATGGAGTTCCCGCAGAAATATTGAAATTAATCTCAATCGAACGACCCCATGTAATATTCAATATGTACAACACATGTTTGAAAGGGAAGGATTATTTCCGCAGATATGGAAAAGACAGCAGCTTGTACTAATCAGTAAAGGCAAAGGCAACCCTGATTCCCCATCAGCATATAGGCCACTCTGCCTGCTCGACACAGCGGGAAAGTTGTTTGAGAGGATGATCAAACCCAGGATAGAGACAGCTATTTCCAACTCAAGAGGACTCTCCCCAAAACAGCATGGTTTCCGACCCGGTATATCAACTTTAGGCGCCATACAAGGCGTCATAAAAAGTGTAAAAACTGCCCATCATGGATGTCAGCCTCTTAAACGCATTGTAGTCCTGGTCACGCTGGACGTTCGAAATGCCTTTAACAGTGCTAAATGGAGCGAAATGATCCACGCCCTAGAAAAGGTTTTTAAGACACCTCAATACGTTATGAAAATGATAAGAAGCTATTTAAAAGCAGACGTTCTGGGCACAGGTACAATACGCCGCAGCTCTGAGAGTGTCCTCAGCCTACCGAACAGTGTTAGGCCCGGCAATCTTAGTAATAAGTGGCTGCATACCAATCGACCTCCTGGCTATTGAAAGAAAAAAGGTCTGGGAGCTGAAAAGTCATTGGCAAGATAGGACTGATATAAACTTCAAAGAAGAGGTGAGGTCAGGAACTCTATCAAAATGGCAAAATAGGTGGACAAAGGAATCTAGAGGTAGTTGGACGAAGAAATTATTTAAAAACCTATATGAATGGATCAGCAGAGACTTTGGGGAAGTAAACTTCTATATCACGCAAATGCTATCCGGGCACGGACATTTTAAAAAGTACCTCTTCAAGATGGGAAAAACAAAGAACACTAAGTGCATCTACGGCGACTCAGAGATGATGTGCTGATCACACATTTTTTAAGTGTATACGGTGGCAAGAACGGGGGACCACACTAGCAGAAGTGACCGGTGCGATAACAGCAGAGAATGTAGTTGACATTATGCTATCTAGCGAAGAAAAATGACGATCAATATCAGAATACCTAGAGAATGTACTCCGTAATAAAAAGCGGGACCTAAACGCAGGTGCAGATATGTAAATCTTACAAACAGAAACATGGAACGCCACCCTGAAGTAATGCGAAAGCGGTTTTCAGGGTGGGCGACAGTTCCTTAGAGGAAAGTTTTTTTGACCTGCAAGTGGCACATACCATTGCTGTGACGACGCGATGGCGATGCGGTAGGCATTTTTCTTTCCTCACCAGCAAAAAAAAAAAAAGTAATATGTTTAATAATTTTGTTACCTCAATCCTATAAACTAAGTACTAGTATTCCCATTCCTAAATTAAAAAAAGCACAAACTGACATAACTAATTATATACCAGTCTCATTAAATATTGGTTATGCAAAGGTAATGGATAAAATAATTACTAATATACTATGGTGGCATATTAAAAACAATAATCTCATTAATCAGAATCAAGTTGGCTTCGTAGATTAGTACAGATATTCCGCTTTTTGTAGACTACTTGAGAACTGAATCCCTTAGAAAAAAGAGGCATCTATCAATTCTTTCGTTAGAATTTACTAAAGCATTTGATAAGATTGCTATACACTCCGTAATTGATCAGCTTGTAGAATGGAAACTTGGTTCAAGATTATCAATTATATAAAAAAATTTATGTCCAATCGTAAAATGAAGGTACGTATAGCTACTATTTATTCGAAGGCATATTTTTTTTCATGGTATTCCCCACGGATCTTTAATTTCTGTAATTTTATTTTTGATTGCATTCAATTATTATTAATTATTTATTAATTATTAACTAAAAATATTAAGCTTTCTGCTTATGCTGATGATTTTAATTTAATTATTGATCTAAAAAAACTCAATTAAAACTAAATAACTTTCTATGTCTATCCAGTAAGAAACTCAATTGTAGTACTCAAACTATTGTTAACATTCTAGAAGCTGTACTTATCTCAAAAACTGATTATGGTCTTAACCTAATCGGATTTGCACCAAATACATATCTCAAAAAAGTTGAAAATATACTAAATTCTGCTATAAGAATAGCTCTATGAGCCTTTTGTACATCTTCCATTAATAATTTGCTATTTGAAGCAAACATTGTTTCGAGAAATTTTAGTCGCAAAATTGTGAAAATTTTTCCTCACTCTGCTAATACACCGCTTAGAGATATTATATGGAAATGTATGAGAAAAGTTCCTCAGAAAAATCATTCAGCAATTCACAAAACTATTTTTCATTACCAAGTTCTTCAATTACCATTTTTACCAGTTAAGAGATCTAAAAGTAGTGAGAGCTCATGGTTTCTCAAAAATGCCATAATCGGTGATAATCTCCTTAAGTTTTAAAAGATTAATACCCCATCTCAACCCTATATCAATAAATTTGAAATTCTTAGAAATCAATATAAAAACTATAACTAAACCAAGAATATATAAAAACCATAATAAACTATAGATGGTTCCCAGAACTATGAAAAAATTGGATATGCAGTTACTCAGAAACATAAATTTTGAAATTTTTTTTACTGCCAATTCTTTTCTGCCGAAATAATAACAATACTTGGGACAATTCAGATAGCTATTAGTAATAAAGTAAAGTTTTGCATATGCACTGACCTCTGTATGCCATTTCAAATATCTTAATTAATACTTGTTAAGCATCTGCTATAAGAAATCTTCCGACCGAATTGTGAAAAGAGCAACCGAAATAACACACAATAATACTTATCTAGATATGATGAAACCAAATTAATTCGACTGCGTATAGGTCAAACAAACATCATACACAAACACAAAATTGCAAACATTCTCCAAATAAATCCCAATTCTGTAAAACAAACAATCAAATATCTCTTGAGCATATTTTAATTCATTGTTCATTCTTTAATCAAATTCGACAATCAGTATTTCAAAATAGAAATCCATTGAATATAAATGACATCAAATGTTTCTCCATTTAACTTGTATATAATAATAAATTTTTGAAATTATCAAAACTGCTTTACCAAATATGAAAAGTAATTTTTATTTTATTTTACTGTTACATCTATTTTTAAGTTAAGTAAATACAATTTTATTATATAAAGTAGTTTATAAGACAATACAATTAATTGAACTGAAGGCCTTAGTAGCCATGGTTTCATTGTATATATGTATGTAGATTTAAGTTTTTAAGTTCACACAATTTTATACATAAATAAATAAATATTTTTCCTTTAGTAGTATATTTGTGTGTATGATTTTTGTTGTTGTACTATTGAACGGATAGGAAAATCTTGCATTCCGTGCATCGTATCCTAAACACACATGTAATTCCTAGACACAAAAAATACCCCTAATACATTTGTGGAGTGAATTTCGGTGTGCATACAAGAGTAATGGATCTGGAAAAATGGAGATTGACATCTCTTACAAAAGAGTACGATTATTTTTATTTTGCTGGTGCTGTGTAATTTTACAGCTGTAATGTATATGATTAATAGGCTATGCCCAATCGAACGTGATATTTTGTTAAAAAAAAATGGGTACTATACTTACTAAAAATGGCTGGGATAATAAGTAAAACAAATTAGTCTACTTCCAAGTGAATAACTTATTATTTCCGACCCTTACGTGCAATTTGAATATTTACATTCTTACTTTCATTGGTACGAACATGTTAAAACTATTTGAATATCCGCAATAATTACATTTTTCAATACATCCGAAACAGTACCGTTACATCAGGACTTAGTACTTTATAATAATTTTTATTCGATATTCAATTTGATCAAGCTGTCAGTTCCTTAAACGTGCTTATAAAAACCCAATTGTAGCATTAAACACATTATGAAAGAACATTTCTCATACATGTATATAAAACCAAGAATACATATGAAAACCTGCATACTGCCGGTGACATTAAATTCATTTTGTTGACAATTTGATTAGTTCGATTCGATGTAAGTTTGTGCTTTTCAATTTAGTTCTCGACTATTTTGGCGGCAGCACTTGAAACTGAATTACACACGTATATATATATTTGAATTGCAAGCAAATTTACTTTTATAGCCAAAAAAATATATGTTAAGTTATGAGGTGAATATCTTTATGCGTTCATTGTATGTCGGTGAATGTGGGCTCGAGCTGGTGCACCCGCATTATTAGCTGTTAAATTAAATTGAAATACATTTTATATGTTCTCTAAAGTACGTTCCACACCGATTGAATTTGTACCAATGAAGCCATTATAGCTAATATATACAAATGAATACAACATACACACAAATACACTCGATTATTGCTGAAGCGCAGAAAAGTATGCAATACTATTAATTTTTTTTGCGCTTTTTCCGATGAATGTGTGTTAGAAATACAGTGGTAAGTCTCGAAAGCGTTTGAAATGAGGCGGTACCTCAGAACACACATTCAATTGTATATTTTATACATATGTACATGCGTATGTATATGAATAAATTCGGTTTATGAAACCATTCATACTGAAGTACACTTGTGTGTTGATGGTATTGTGCGGAAGTATTCAGTCTTTAGTTGCGTTGAAAACTTACACAAAGGACAAACTAACGAAGCTGCAGGGCATTAAAATGTCAATGGAAAAAGTGTAAAGCGTTTCTGGAAAGAAATATGCAATGCGAAGGAAAGGAAGAAGTGAGAAAGGATGGGTGTAATAAAAATGCGTGAGAATTTTTCAATTTTCAACTCACCTGCACTCAGCCATTCAGAATATAATTGTCAGTGTTGTTATTTTTGTGTCTCCCATGTGAAACATATTAATAAGCATTCAATTCACTCGTCAATTTCATATCGGGTCCTTTCTTCAATCCGTGTCCTCGTGTTTGTGAACATTTACAGTGCAGTACAGAATTGAGGCACTAAGAACGGTCATATTATGAATTGCTTAACGCGCAGCTATAAAATACTCTTTTAATAAAAAAATTAATTAAAGCTGATCAACTAAAAATACGTATTTTTTAATCTTATGTTTAGTTCACTTTTTGAATATGTAAATTAAAAAACATTAAGAAAACCTGAATTTTTTTTACCAAATTAATTCTGACTACCAATTAATCGAAATCGTAACGATACATACATAATAATCAGCATTTCATATTAAATACAACAGGCATCTGTATGATGATCTTCGGTTTGACTAAAGCTAAAAGTAGGGTTTAATTTCATGCTAAAACTGAAAAAATCGCCACAATTTTCTCTTCGAAGTTGTGGGCGCTAATAGTTATCCGGCTTAGGAATTTATTATTTTGTGATTATATTGTAAGTGGAAAGCTATATGGCTATGGTTATATTAAATTTATTGCAAATTGCTAAATTTGATTTCGACGATTTTCATTGTCAATATAAACTTGAATTTACATCTGTAGAATACCAAAATACACGCTCTTATAAGCTATTCGGCGTCTTTTTGATCCAAAATCTCATATCTGAACAAATCAGTTGTATGGGAGCTATATGATATAGTATTCCGATTTTGATGATTTTCACTACCAATATGCAATTCATAATATGTGTAGATAATATGAACTTTCATGCGCCTAAATGCTTTTTTTGACTAAGATTTGACCAAAACCTCACATCTGGAGATATCGGTGTATGTGAGCTATATGTTATATTTGTCACATTTCGTTTAGATTTTCAGAACCAATTTGCAATTCATTATGTATGTGTAGTATACCAAAATGAAGGATTTATGACAAAAAATTTCAAATCTGAAAAATCGGTCGTACATGCATATTCAACTATAGTGATCCGATCTGGCCGGTTCCGACAAAACATCGTTTGAACACATAGGTGCATTTTCCTAGCAAGTTTCGTTGAAATATTTCAAAAAATTTAGTGACTAGTTTGCGTTCATTCAGCTCGTGATTTTGATGCCATCGGTATAAGGTTCGGTGGGCTTATCTATTGTCCTTCTGGTAGTGTATATGAAAGGTATAACTACAACTTAATTGTCACAAATAGCGACAGAACTAGTCTTGTGCTTCAATATTACCCGCTACTGTAAAGCCTTTTACTCTGAATTGATTATCATTAGCTTTCCGCACTGTCGCTTCCGCTTTTGTATTTGAAAACTTCTTTAGTAATTTTAAATATTTCGCATATTTGTAGCTTTCTTCTCTTTTCATTTCAGTCATTGAATTTTTTATGCTTGGAATTATGGTTTTTTCTTTCGTAGAAACTGTTGTGTAAACAGATTATTCCAGATATTCAATATATTCTACTAAAACCACTCACACCTTTCGATGTATACTATGGCTGTCATCAAATATTTCTTACAAAATGCGACATTCAATGCTTTCCAAAAAAAAAAAAAAAGAAGTCCTACGGTAAATTAATTTAAATTCAGAATGAAGTTTGATTTACTTTTAGTAAGGAAAGAAATTTGATTTAAATATTTAGTAGAGCACATATTTCTCATTTTCTTCAATAGTTTCCTTTTTTTTCTACTTTGTAACATTATTTGTGACAAAATATCACGATTTCGTTGTTATAATAAAAAGATGTGTCATCATTGTTAAGAAATAATAGTATTCGTTTAAAACTTTAAACATTTTATTCTCGTGCATATTCAACTTAAAATACATATATCTAAATTAAATAAAAGAATTTTGGAATTCATTGCTTTGGAAAATATTGTTATAGGAACTTCTTTTTTTAACTTTACAAAAGAGTTAAATGGCCCTCTTTTAATTTAATTTATGTTTGAATTTGATATCCCTACAAGCTCATACGCAGCGCAGTAAGAATTGAAATGGACATCTTCGAGCCGTTCGATACCAAACGAGGTTTTGGAAAGGGTGACTCTTTATCGTGTGATTTCTTCGATTTGATGCTGGAGAAAATAATACAGACTGCAGAGCTAAATAGATCAGGTAAAATCTTCTACAAGAGCGTACAATTGTTAGCGTATTACGATGATCTTGATATCATTGGCCATAACAACCGCACCGTAAGTTCTGCATTCACCAGGTTAGAGAAAGAAGTGAAGCGAATGGGTCTCGTGGTGAAAGAGGACGAGACGAAATATTTCCTGTCATTAAACAAACAGCCAACGTATTCGCGCGTTGGCTCCCACATCAGTGTTGAAGGTCATAACTTTGAAGTTGTAGATAATTTCGTCTACCTGTTAACCAACATTAACAACACCAACAATGTCAGCCTGGAAGTCCAACGCAGAATCATACTTGCCAACAGGTGCTACTTTGAACTGAGTACAAATAGAAAATTAAGGTCCTCTATTGACGAATCGAAACCAAACTCTACGAGTCACTCACCATTCCCGTCATGCTATATGGTGGGGAGGCATGGACAATGATAACATCTTATCAGTCGCCGTTAGGAGTTTTCGAGAGAAAAGTTTTGTGGAAGATTTATGTTCCTTTACGTGTTAGCAACGGTGAATACCGCAGACGATGGAACGATGAGCTGTACGAGCTATACGACGACATTGACATAGTTCAGCGAATCTAGGGACGGCGGCTAAGCTGTCTAGGTCATGTCTACCGAATGAACTATAGCTTTGAAAGTATTCGATGCAGTACCCGCACCGATGGAAACATCAAGTTCAGATGGACCTGGCTTTGCTTAGTGTTTCCTTTTTTAATGAATTGGGAACCTTCTTTTTCGTCGGGTTGATTGGCTGAGCTCTTTTGGATACATAATTTTCAAAAGAGCTCAGCCAATATTGCATAACTGCATAGTTACATTCAAACATATATATTTTCATATGTAAATATTTTGCAATTTTATTGTTGATATCTATTCGCTTAAATTATTTAGACATTAAGAGGCTGATGTATGATAGGTATATATATGAAAGAAAATAAACACCTAATATCTAAAACTATCCAAAGCTTTTAAGCATAGCTATGACGGTATATTGGAGACTTTTTTTTATATATTATGCGCACCTCATAATATGGTATATTTATTCCGCTGGAAGAGATTTTTATTTTGCTTCTATTATTAGACAATTTTGATCCCTGATTCTACATATAAAACTCTTTTGCTCTATCAACATTTGATATGACAAGTCAAGCAAGAAATTTAATACTTTATTGCCTTGTTTCACAACGTTTGAATTTTAGTTTAAACAGTAAATTATAAACGTTGTAAGTATCAGAATTACTTGCCCAACCAACGGCCAAGACAAACAGAGTGCAAGTTTTCCATATGGCAAACAAAAATAACAATTATAAGTATATCCCTAGAGAAGGTAAAAATGATGCAATACAATATTTACCAATATGTATGTAAACATATAAACATGGCGTTTTCGTGGAAAAACAAAAGAGGATATGCATTCGCTTATCTTTCAATAAGCTTCGAATATCCCGAGTTGATTCTGATGTCGACAATTTAGCAATTCGAAATTCAATGCTTTATTCAATGCTGTACTGCATAGTAAATTTGTGCTACTTTGTATTATGTTTCTTTAACCTACTGATGCGAAATAATGATGTTGGAGCTTCAATTTTGTTGATCATTATGTATGACCGTTATTAATCATATATACAGAGCTAAATTAAACAGCTTTAATCCTTAGTACTTAATATATTGTATCAATAGCATTATTATAGAACGGAGTGCGAGGTAATTATGCGCAAAAAATCAGTCGTTTTCCATTCCATGACAACAAAGTTTCAGCTAACAAGTCATTTTGCAATCGAATCTCGATCGAACTTTAAAACCTGAAAAGCAATTCAATGCCGCCTGTTTCCTCGCATTAGAAATTTAGAATAATTTATTTCCGAATAAGTTATTGCATAAGTGGTCAGCATACAGTGATCTACGACAGATTTGCGACTTCTTCCATTATAATTTACTAACAAAGGGTACAACTTATGGCATATGCTTACATTCGTGCGCCGTTCGTCCTGTTTTCTACATACATATTTTATTATAGACGGAGATTCTCTTAAAGTTTTCAGGCTAACCAAATGCTCAAATTTGTATACTCGCTATTCAACTATATTGAATAATCCAAAAAATATCTCAAAATAAACATATACGAAAATATAAATATTTTTTATTACTTTCCGTGAATAGAAAGAGAAGATGAAGTTAGATAGAAATGCTCCCCCACCTCTCCTTTCCCTCATCCACAAAAATTTGTATCTATCGGATCAGAATCACGAGCTGAGTTGCTTTAGCCATGCCCGTCTGTCCGTCCGTCTGTTTTAACGTAAACTACCCCTCAGATTTTAAGGTATTTCAACGACTTCTGGCTTTTCATTTATACGATTATTTATCGGAACCGGAATCAGATCGTGCTACTATAACTTATATGCAACCAAGATTTCAGAAGTGAGATTTGGGTCATAAGTCCGTCAAACAAGCATCTAAGGGCGTGAATATTGTATTATGAATTGAAGTTATTATTTCACTAAAAATTATCGAAATCAAAAGACGATATCGCATAGCCCCTTATAACCAATTGATTCTGATATTAGATTTTTAATCAAAATTCCGCCAAAAGTCGTTTAAGAGCGTGTCATTAAGTCATTAAATATTCTAAACAGCTAAATTCAAATAAATATTGGTACTGAAAATCATCAAAATCGGAACACTATAGATATCATATAGCCCCATAAGTGATTGGTTCAGATATGAGGTTTTGGATTAAAAAAATGTAAATTTAAATATATACAGAAAGGAATTAAGACTTCGGCATGATGGAAGATTGCATTTTTTTCGTTTTTAAAACAACTTTTTGCCTTAAAAAAGTTATTTGTTGTATATTTTGAATATTACATAGGTCATCAGTGGTTTCGGTGCTAGGAAGCTGTACTATTTTTTGAATTTAGGACCTTATGCTAATTCGTTAATAGCAAAAATATTGATTTCCTACGTGTTGTTTTCTAGAATTTTAATTAAAGAGATAAGAGGTCCTGGGGGGTAGCGCTCCTCTTGTTCCTTGCTATAGGAATCAAGATTCTATAGAAACTTTCCAAAGTGACTGTTGAGATAATGCACTAATACCTTAGTTGTTAACAATTTCAAAGCAGTTACTTGACATGTGATTTCGCAGAAGACATTTATTTAGTAAGTTCAACAAACGAATTCTATGTCATTAATTACAAACTGGTCATTGAACTTGGGAAGTCAGCCTTTTTTTTAATTTTTTTGATATCACCATCGTTTGTCACTTCACTTAAGTTTTTTTTTAAATGATGATTCACGGGTGGAACAGATAGTTGGTACAGGTACTTCTACTGAATCTGGTAAAGTTATTCTAGCCGACGGTATATTTGGATAACTATTATTTTAACATTAATACTACGAAAATGTACATAAAACATATGACTTTTTTGCTACTGACCCACTGTCTCAAGTGTTCATGGTACATTTTAAATGATGATATCAAAATCGACCTATTTATAGAAGCATTCTAAGAAGACTTGAAACCGTATTATCGACATTAATTACAGCAAATTTAAGAAATAAACGTTTGCCACAAAACTACACGTGTGAAAAATAAAGAATATGTTTACCTTACACAAAACCATTAGATCTTGGCACCAAAATTTTTGTTTTCATTTGCTGAGGTGCGTTATTTAAAAATGGGCGTCTCGATTATGGGATAGTAAACATTTTTGTAAATATAATATTATTTATTTTGATAATGGAAATTGCTCGTAAATATATCATTTACACATTGATAAAATAATTACCTAGAAGATATCTTTCAACATCGAAGAGGCGTAAAAATTTTCGTAAATCTGCCCATTTCTCAAAACGAAAATACAACATTTCAAATAAAGTAAACTTTAATATTCTTACATGTCTTTTATTTGTTGATTTCAAAAGAAGTTGCTTTTAATTTAAATAAAGCGATAAGGCTGAGCATCAATTAATATAAATTCTTTTCTTAGTTATACAAACTTAAATATCTAAAAATTCTAGATAATGATATTGCAATCCGATCGCTGCATAGAGAAACAGTTTATTTTTCTTTATTTTAATTTTTATTTTGAAATATAATACAACATGTATTATAACGTTGTATAAAAAAATTTCTTCATACCGGCACTTTCCGCATAATATTTTGTTCAAGAATTAGTTACCGTTAAAAATATTAAACAACTTACATATACTTTCGCATAAGGTACTCGTATGCATGAATGTGGTATTTTATTTTCTTTTCTTAAATTTGGTATATGCAAGTTGAAAATTATTTTATGTTTTCCCTCTAGTGCTTACAAGGCAGAAATACAGCGCGTCATAGCACACAAATTAAATTCGATATATGAGGTTTTTTAGATAATTTTTAAATCTATTACATATAAAATTTTTTTACTATGTCTACAATTACAAGAATACAGTGCTGCATTGTGCACGCACTGAGAATATTGATTAATCTGCTTAGGGGCGTATGTCAGAGCGTATGAGTAATTAGTTGTTTTGTGCTCTTAAAATATTAGAGTTCGAGTGAAAAGCATTGTCAGCGAGGCACACACATAGCCAACGGCTGAAAAACAACACCTTTGCAATCAAACTATCAGCCATGAGCCAGGGCATAGTGGTGAAAAGGGAAGGAAATTGTGAAAAATATGGTAAAACTTGAATTGAGGTCCTGAACTAAAAATTTAAATTTTCGTTGAAGACATTATCATGTTGACACTCTAAAGAAGTTTTGCTTTTTGGGTTGAGAGACAGGACTTGTTTTTCTGATTTATTAAAAGTACTTATTATAGCGCTTTAATATAATACTAAAACACTGTGCCGGAAATGCAATGGAGCTCAAACCACTTGAAAAGCCAGTAACAATGACACGGTAGGCGAGCAGCAAATAGCATTTGAAATCAACAATTCTCATTTGCAAACGTCAAAAAAGAGTTTTGGTATTGTTTTGGTAAAAACAATGCTGCTGTGTGCAGCTCACTACAAAGCGGCTTAAAGGCGGCAATAAGAGGAACATTCACACTAACTCCGTTGAGGATGATGAAATCACCTTCGGGGCAAAATACAAAAGCCTAAAATGTACAAAATAATTTTGGATGTACTGGGAGAATTGTGAGAGAACTGCGGTATTTGTGTATAAGTATGAGTGTGTATGTGTGTATGTCAATATATATTTTCATCACCAAGTTTCATTATCCTCATTTATACACGAACACTTACATTCATGTACCCACTCACAAACCCAGTAAGAATTTTAGGTAAGATGCATTAACAAGCAGCTCTGCATGCATATCAGTATAAATGAGCTTCTGTGACAGCAAGAATCCTTTAACCAATCATTAGATTCCTGAGTAGAGTGTAATATTTTCAACTTGTTACACCTAATTTCAGGCTATATTCATTATGCCATTCTAGAAATTCAAGAATTCAAAGAAATCCCACTCCTTAATTACTAAGAGTTTAAAACTCAAAAATCAATTTCATATTTTCTATATTTGTATTCTTATTCATATATTCTGTAAGGTTTTCTATTTATTTTTAAGGAATGCTTTCTGCAAGAGCTTTCGTGAAGTTAAAAACGTAAGATCTTTCTCATGCGTATTTATGTGCATCGATAAGCGAGTTTTTTGCTGAGCAGCAACAAAAAAAAATATTTATGAATATGTATGTACATATATGCATAAATAAAAATAATTTCGTTTTCAATTTTGAAATAAAGAAAAATATTCAAAGTCTTTTTCGTTGGAAAAATATGAGTAGAAGCAGTTCAATTTTACATTTTAATAAATTCTTCGTGCTTCTTCATATATTCGTCATACATTCTTTTTGTATGCTTGCAATTTATTTCAACTGGGATATTACAAATATATTAATACAACCAAATATTCCTATGTAAGAAAACATATAAGTCTTTATGCCCGTATACAAACGAACATCGTTCTGAATTTTAAATTGTAATATACATTGGTCCAAGCTACCCACTCTGTGTATAAACGGTCAAATGCATTGGTTGGTCGGTTCGGACGTTGAGATGCCGTAGGTGTTACCAAGATGGTTTAAGGCAGCATTGTTACCGAGAAGAAAATAATTCTGAAATTGAAATTTTACCAACGTTTCAACACTATCTAAAGAAAAAAAATACAAATTTAACAGTGAAATAATCAATGAGGAAATGAGTAAAGTGCATTAAGTGCTGGTGAGCTTAGTTTCTTCTTCTTGTTTTGCATTTACAGATTTTCTACTTGTATAAAGCTATTTTTGATTTTACCTTTACAAGTTACGTGTTTTATATTTGTTTTTATAGCTAAAGTAAAGGTCAAACGGAAGAATTGTAGTTTGACTTACTACTAAGCTAATTAAAAACACCTAATGTGAACACAAACATAAGCATAAACACAACTGAAATAGGTGAAAGTTTACCATTATGCTCAAAGGCCACGACGTAAACGAATGAAGAGGGCTTTTGTTTTCGGGAAAACTGGAAAGAAGACTGTAAATAGCTTAAACACCTTCAAGTTGTTGATGACGATGAGCGTCCTGGAGGTGCGACCACGTCAACAAGCGAAGAAAACATCGAAACAGTGAAAAAAATTGTTCTTGAAGGGAAGTTGCAGAGGATGTTGGCATATCCATCGGCTCATGTTCAATGTTTTCGAATGTTTTGGGCATGAAACGTGAGGTATCGAAGTTGGTTCCGAAATTGCTTAATTTTAAGCAAAAGAAATGTCGCATTAGTATCGCTCGAGAGTTGTTGAATGACGTCAACAACGATCCGGGTTTGCTCAAACGGGTCGTAACCGGTGACAAAACGTAGGTATATGGTTATGACGTCGAAACAAAGACCGAATCATCCCAACGGAAACTGTCAGATGAGCCAAGACCGAAAAAGGCACGCCAAGTGTTTACAATGGTATGAGGCATCATGAGTTCCTGCCAAAAGGTCGTACAGTTAATAAGGAAGTTATGCAACGTTTGCGTAAAGCAATACGGCTCAAACGATCGGAATTGCGGAAAAACAAATCGTGGATTTTGTATCGCGATTATGCACCAGCTCCCTCATCAATGCTTATTCGTGATTTTTTGGCCAAAAACAAAATTGTTATCATGCCACCGTAATTCGCCAGATGTGGCTCCCTGCGACTTTTTCCTATTCCCTAAACTAAAGAAACCAATGAAAGGAAAGCGTTTTGATGAGATCGAGTCAGAATCGAAGAAACAGCTGATGGCCATACGAAAAAGCGCATTTCAGAAGTGTTTCGAGGTTTGAAAAAAGCGTTGGCACAAGTTTTTATATCCGAGGGGGATTACTTTGAAGATATTGATGAATAAATAAGTACTTTTCAATAAAATTCAAAATTCACCTTTTCCTTTGAACACACATCGTATACTGAAAAAAGGTCGAATATGATTTTTTTAAATTCATTAAACCCATATCGTTAAATGATCAGACCAAAGAAGAAAAATCCTGCTGGAATCAGCTGTTTTTTTCTATCTATTTATTTATTAGTGCAACTTTAAATATTCAAAAGTTCTTCTTATTGCTTCCTATTTTGTATGCAAGTCATTAAATATGATGTAAGAAATGTGTGGCTTAATATTTTAAATTTCCAATGACACTAAAATTTAATTAATAATATTTTGATATTAATAATATTAGGGCCTTTAGCAAGCCTATTATTCCTCACCACGACAGCCGAGCGATGTTATCATATGGAAAGTTATGAGCTCGAATCGATGTAACATACAAATAATAGAAAATTAATTTAAATAAATAATTCATAAATAAATTCAGTCAATCGCACTGTGGTTCCTCGACTAATGCTCTGCACTCTACATATATATGATTTATTAGTCACAGCTTTCAGCTGATTATGTTTATCCTTCAGGCGCGAACGTAGCGAATTTATTGCGAAAAATATTGCCGCGAAAATGCGAAGCGAATGTCAGATGAAAGAGAGAAGCCGATAACTGTCATGTTCTAGAGCGTAAATCGAGAACATTCGTTATCAAGAACGATTCGATCATTTCAGGCGGTTGGTTGCGAACAATCGATTGTGTATATAAAGGCGACACACAATTGCAAAGCTAATCAGTCGTAAAGTGGACGCGATGGTGATTACACTACTGTGAAATAAAAATAGTACATTACGAAAGTTGTAATATAAGTGATTGTAAATGGTGAAGTTAATTGTTAGTTACTGAATAATAAAAGGACATTGAGTAAATTCTTTATAATCAATTAACTGCAATCATGGAGACTTCTAACTTAGCAAAATCATAACAATATCAAGGGCCAAAATGAAGGGGCTTTGACGGTTGAAAACGTAAGTAATCGAACTGCTTGCAAACCCTTATGTACATATTTCCTTCAGGCAGGGGTTCTCTGCCGAAGAATTATTCTTCGTCGCCTCTGTATGGGTTTCTTTTCTTTTTTGTTCCCTCAAAAGTAAAGTAAATTGTTCACTAATCGTACCGTTATTTAGTTGTTGCAGAATTAATTATGTATCTGGACAAATTTAGTTGTTGCAGAATAAATTATGTATCTGGACAAATTCAGTCGACTTTCAGATATGTACGAATGCTTTTTTAAACTTTGAAATCTCTTGGTGTTTTCAAACATGCAAGATAAGTACTTTGAAATTTAATTTTGCAAATAATTTAAATCAAATTAGTTATGCTAATAAGAATTTAAAAAAAATAGAATTCATCGAGTTATTGAATCTATTCACTTTACATAAGAGCGAAATTTACCGAAGTTTTATTTTGAGTGGGAGAAGGATTCATTTTATCTCGATTTCGATAGTGAAGTTTTTTATTATTGTTTAATGGAAAAGTTTATTCGAAGCGCAGCAGTTGTAAATGTAATTTTCATTAGCATTTGCTTTTACTTTTTGATGAATAAATTAACGATAAGAAGGAAGAGAGGGAGTTAGTGAAGCGACATTGAAGGGAATGCCACAATAATGCGTACCGATTACGTCTTCCCATTTACTACTTGTCAGTGATTAAGCAACAGTGTAAAAGTTTTTCACTCCGATTTTAAGAAGCCACTTAACAGTGACCACCACTCACTCGACAGAGCACTAGCAATGTTTTAATTGCGGCAAAGTCTATTGCTGAGGAAATTAAGTAAATATTTTCGTTTTTCACCTGTTCACATTCATTATTTTTATTCATTATTTTTATTTTTATTTTTATTTTGTATATATTTAGTTGAGCTGGCAAATTGAAGGGTTCCTTTGATTACAAGTAAACTGCTTTTGTGTAAATAAATTGTATTGCATCAAAATTAGCTTTGGTTATCCTTTATTTTTGGTCTTTAAATTAACTCTTAAGCAAACTTAATTAAATTCTTTTGCTTCTCACTTTGCGAGATTTTCTCTCTTCGTATCGCAAGCGTGGTAAGTGCTATAATGTTCTTACTGCAATCTCACTATTTATTATGACAGCATTAAA
Source organism: Neoceratitis asiatica (assembly GCA_030068015.2). Classification (NCBI taxonomy): domain Eukaryota; kingdom Metazoa; phylum Arthropoda; class Insecta; order Diptera; family Tephritidae; genus Neoceratitis; species Neoceratitis asiatica. The sequence continues at coordinate 73,407,652 of CM061528.1, forward strand.
TTAATTAACCGATGTAATTACTCACAAGCCTTCTAGAAGGCGGTAAATGACTGAAAAGCCACTAGAGTGTCGGCAACATAAATAATGTTGGCCAGCATTTGTTATTTAATTGTAGCAAAAAATTAATAGAAATAAGCGGGATTTCCTAAGCAGGTATAACTTTCTTGCTTATTTATGGAAAATATATTGCCATTTGGTTGCAGTTTTTATACTCTATTGGTGACATACATATATATAATATTTACATTTGTATTTACAAATAATCTGTGTAATTCTTCCTATGGTCTTTAAATTTAAAATCTTTAGAATTTCTTGCTATTCACTGTAATTTATTCTTAGTCTTTATTAATTTAGTTTTCTATTTTAAAATACATTCTTAGTATAGCTCAGAGAAGCTGAAAATAGTTTTTGTCAAATATCTAATAACGTGACTATGGTGACGATAATTTTTATTAAGGTGATTTTTATTAAGGTGACTTTCTGCAAAGGCTTGAAGTGTGTGAAGGGATAGCAATCGCTAATTGTGTGCATTGAAATCGTAAAGGACTAAAGAAGATTGAAACATTTAAATGAATGAAATATTTTGAGGCAGGCAACTCTGCGTATATTTGACAATTCATAACACAACTTTTCATTCATTCAAGTCAAAACTCATCAGACCAACTCTATCAGCTCATTTCTGGAGGAGAACGCGAGTTCATGGATTTCCAAGCCAATAAGTTGGAGCTGGTCTGGAGACAGGAAGCAATTAAGGCAAATTTATTTCGAGAAAAGGGTAGGAGATCTCGGTTGAACTCATGTCTATGCACTGTATACAAAACATTTTTAATGTTGATCTGTCCAGACTAGAACCCAAGAAATACCATTCGTGGGAATTACTGTTAATAAACCATCGGCTTTTTGCCTTCAAAAAACTCTTCTCTCCTGGCAAGGAACCCGCGCCTTTCAGCGGTAGATGGGTTAGGTAGCAAGTCTACTGAAAGTATGCGCCATGTGGAGCAGAGTTGCGGACCTTTATCAGAAAATGATATCCTAAAGGTTTTCAAAGTTTCATGTAAAAGTTGCGGTAAACAGTGGTACGAGATACATAGCTTAACAGACTAGGTACAAGGTAGACGTATTTTTTCAATAGTCATTTTTTGAAAGATCACACGCGAGTCGTGCCAATTTGCCATGTTATTTTTGTTCAGTATTGTTTGGCATTTCATCATGGAAAGACTTACGCCTGAACAAAGTTTACAAATCATTCAACTTTATTACAAAAATTCACGTTCTGTAAAGAATGTGTTTCGCGCGCTTCGCTCAACTTATGGTCAACATAATCGGCCTACTGAGCGTACCATTCGCAACACCATCACCCATCTCGAGACCCAGCATTCATTATTGGATAATATTCGACCGAAAAGACCACGTCCAGCACAAAGTGAAAGAAATATAGCGGTCGTAGCTGAGAGTGTATACGAAGACCGTGGAGCGTCGATTCGGCGCCGTTCGCAGCAACTAGAACTGACATATGGGCGACTTGGCGCATCGAGATCTTAAATTGAAAGAGAAAGAGAGAAAATTGTTATTTAATCGTAGCCAAAATTAATAAAAATAAGCGGGATTTCCTAAGCAGATATAACTTTCTTGCTTATTTATGGAAAATATATTGCCATTTGGTTGCAGTTTTTAAACTCTATTGGTGACATACATATATATATTATTTAAATTTTTATTTACAAATAATCTGTGTAATTCTTCCTATGGTCTTTAAATTTAAAATCATTAGAATTTCTTACTATTCACTGTAATTTATTCTTAGTCTTTTATTAATTTAGTTTTCTATTTTAAAATACATTCTTAGTATAGCTCAGAGAAGCTGAAAATAGTTTTTGTCAAATATCTAATAACGTGTCTATGGTGACGATGATTTTTTATTACGCTACACACAGTCACTTAAACTTTTGACCACGTGTTCAGATTCCCACTACTGTAAGGCTTATAATAGCAAAACTACATGTTCGATATTAATCATTAAAGTTTTGTTGTTCTATGACTGGCATTTGTTCCAAGGCATTTCGAGAAGAAGTAAGTAAATGCAAAACCCCATATGATAATTTCTTTGTGTTTTTAAATTTAGGATATGTTTTACCTGAAACAGTCAGTAAATATTTACTGCTAGCGCCATTGTCTGCCAGAACAGCCCGCATTCTACGTGATATGCAGGTATTATATGCGGTTGAGGTCAGTGACAAACGGCCATGGTAGCACTATCAAAACACTGCCGCTTGGTGATTTTGAGAGCATCTCTCGGATCTATAAGCATTGAAATCCACAGACTGAGTATTGAATTTTTGGCGTATAATATTTCACATTCATTTCTCCAAGAATTCGCTGAGTTATTCCTACGCCCTCTATCATCTTACAGTCCACATACTCCAAACTTTAAAATGCAAAATACATTCAATGACATCAGATGATCCTGAATGAACCCCTGGAATGAAAATAAGAATGAGTGAAAGATAGAAAGAAAAAGCAGAAAAACTTATTTTATGATAGTGTAGTCTAAAATGGATGGGTCCGTATGTAGAAGTTCCCTCAAGTGAGGAAAGTTTTTGACTCGTATTCACCAGAAACTATTCTTTTACATATGGTTCAAGCAGATCACGACTTCCGTTCTTAAACCAAGTTCTCTTGGTAGCGAACGTTTAGAGACTAGCTAAAGTGAGGAGGCGAATCCCCTGCAATTGTGAGTAGGGTATGGGTTCTACCGTGTAAAAAATATACTCCAATGGGCCCCTTTTAATGGCGGTGCCGCTGTTAGATAGATATCTTCGTAAGATCAAATGCTGACATCACCGCCTTCCAAGAAGTGCGATGGACGGGACAAGAACGAAATAAGGTAGGTGAAATTTACTACAGCGACCATATAAAGGAGCGCAATTTTGGTGTTAGTTTTATGGTGATAGAAAAACTCCATCGCCGAATCCTGGCAGTTACCGCGGTCTAGTCACAATCCGCATCAAAGAGAAGTTCTTCAACAAATCGCTGATTTGCGCCAAGCCGCGGCGGAAGAGAAGGACGATGTGACCAAAGATGCTTTCTATAAACGCCTGGAACGTTTTTATTAGCGCTGCTCCGTTAGGGTCAAAATTGTGTTATGCAATTTTAACGCCAGGGTAGGCAAAGAAGGTATTTTTTGAGCAACAGTCGAAAAATTTAGCCTTCATTACGAAACATTCCCAAATGGTCTGAGGCTTATCAACTTCGCTGGGGTCCGAAATATGGTTGTCTATAGTACTAAATTCCATCACGCGAAAATTCTTCAAGCAATGTTGTGAGGATATGTATCCAGTATTTTAGATGTACGTACGTTCCGAGGACTTAAAATCTACTCGGATCACTATCTTGTCGCAGCGAAGATACGCACTCACCTTTGTGCAGTAAAGAACATACGGAATTGATGTCGAAAAACTGCAATCACTGCAGACAGCCAAGAGTTTTCCACTCGATTTTCACGCCTGCTCTCTGAATGCACTCATCAATTACCAATACAATTGGTTTTCGATAGTGCCATAAAAACAGATTATGAGGAGTGTCGAACTGCAGTGAAAAGAAGACTGCCTCATCGCAACATTGTGGCCTGTGGTCGACCACAAGACCGGAGAAGGAGGGATCAAGGAGGTAACATTTTGGCAATTGTCCAGGGCATTCTTAGGGTATGGAGGGAACACTTCGCCAGCTTGCTGAATGGCAGTAAAAGTGAAACATCTGGAGATGGCGATGCCGAAACCCTAATCGAAGCCGATCATCATTACCCGATTATGACGAAGGTCGAATAGCTATCGCCCACCGTCAACTAGCTGATTGAACCTTATTAGTGTGACTTTAGACATTTAAATACAGCATTTAAAATATAGTCCCTACACGTTACTACTTGGAGAAGACGAGCGAAAATAATCTATACACAACACCTTTAATTGATATAAAACAGCACGATAAGGAGTTGCCACAACACCGCTATGTCTGAATTTGATATTCTCAAAACTCTTATGGTTATGTAAACTGACCCTGGCTAATACCAGAAGCGCAGTTAGAAGGAAGGGCAAATGAGGTTTCAAACAGGGTGACTTTTTCTCGTGTGATTTCTTCAATTTGATGCTGGAGAAAATAATACGACTTATAAAGCTAGCTAGACCAAGTAAAATATTTTACAACTGTGTACAATTGCTGGCGTATGCCGATGATATTGACATAATTGCCCATAACAACCGCACCGTAAGTTCTGCTTAGATGATGATTAGAGGAATCCTTCCACTCCGTTGGAAGGATTCATCTGGTATTTTCAACTGGCGTGATATTGTATATTTGTCTATAATCGCGTAATCGTGTGATTGTTTTGTTGAATCCATCAGCTGTTCATGCATGCTCTCAAATCACAGTTCTTGTCGTGGACGTCAATAAAATCCAAAATTCTCATCCCATGTTTCTTTTCCTTAGACAACTGATTATTTATTTTTTCCCATGCTACATAAGCGACGGCAGCTGCAAAAAACTTCAGTAATTTGTTAAAAACAGTGTTGATCATGGGTTTGTTGCCATGTTACAAGAATGAAGGAAGGATTGCTAAAGTCAGAATTGAGCATAGAACTGATACAAATACTTGCAAAATGATTTGAAGGTTAATAAATGATCCAATGCAAAAAAGGTAAGCAAGTAGGTTTTTTTAATATATTTCAATAAAAAAGTTACCAAAATATTTCCTACAAGGCATTTACTTATGAGTTCATCGAGGCGCTCTACAAGTTAAAACGATAAGGTGCTGGCAGGTTGCCAAGCTAAATTATGTTGCATCTGCTCGAGCAACAGTTTTCCACAGCGTGGCACCCGCACAGACCATGTGATTTCCATTTCAGAGAGAAAATCAACACAGTATCAGTTTTTCTCATTTGCTGCTCACGCTTTTCCGACTCTCGTTGCTCCACTTCGTGTAATGAGGTGAATTTCTGGCGTTAAGCGTATGACAACAAATATTAGTCATTTATTTTGTGGAGCTGTCGCTGTCATTATCATATTCTGTTTAGCAAACTGAAAAGCGATTCCCTATGGACGTCAAGTTACAGTTGAAGGTAAACGGATTATTTAAAAGAATTTTGAATACATTTGTGGATTTGTGAGCTAATGCTCATGCTTGCATACATTTTATATTGAAAAGTTTTACGCCTTCTGTATTGGCAGCCTGATATTAAACAAGTATATTGTTTATATATAAATTTGCCAAATTATTTAAGCGATTAATGGCATGTCTTTTAGGTCTAACTTGTTGCTTTATTTATCAACAGATTTATAATATGAAACAATAAAGAAAAACTTTAATTAGATGAGTAAATTGAGAGGGTTTCATGTTATTATCGAAATAGGTTGGCCACATTTTCAATCTTTTTACACTTTTCATAACCATACCATGGATATAGTATCATTTAAATTATTCTTTCAATGATCTAACTAGACCCTTGAGTTAAGATATTCTTAGAAAATAAGAGGGGAGGGTGAAGGTGTTTGAGACGTTTTTAGTATGTAGCCACAACTATAGTGCTGATAATCTGATTATAATGGCTTGCGTAAGAAATTGTTATTTCAAGTATTAGGCTACGCACATTTGACTTCAGTGATATAATTACAATCTGTCGCTATTCACTCTTTATAATATAGCGATTTACTAAACGATCAAAACTGTTTAACATTGCATCTATTCATTGTTTCTCTATAGCTCTGAAGCTGATACGACTTTAGTAAGCAAATTTTAAGGAAACTTTTGTTCAAAAGAATTCTCTCTTTTAAGCCTTCTCAACCTCTTACTTTTACTTTTTACTTTAATAAATTCTAATTACATTTGTAGAAAAGTGCGCAACCGCTGAGAAAGCCTAAGACTCATACAAACTTTTCAAGTATCCCACCCACTATCATCATCTAACAGCACGCTTTTGGAATTCCTGCTCTAGCGCTCATCAATTGTGTGTGGTGAATTTATAACGTTTTCATGAGTACCAAATCGCAACTTACAACAATAACAATACAATGAGAGAATATTGTCATTGTCGGTTTACTGAGCATAGTGGAAATTGTAACAGCTGCAGGATTTAGTACTAATACTGAAGGCAATGCAGGATTCATGCGGGTTTCATATTGTCAACAAAATTTCGCATTTATTTTGAGATAAAAATTTTAATAAATATACTAATTGACAAATCGTTATTTTTCAAAAGTTTTAGAAATAGTTTGAACAAAAATATTGTGAGATGTGAGAAAAGGCAAATAAAAATATAATAGAAAACAACGAAGTGATAGCAACAACTGTGTGCAAAAAACAACAATAACAAAAACAAAACAAGAACATCAAACGTATGGTCATAGAAAAGCGTCGTAAATATGAGCGTGGTGAATACAACGGCACGGTAGTCTGAAGTGAGTATGAAACGAAGCTAACGAGAAAACTAAACTAAGAGATTTCAACAGAGCAGTGTATTTAGAGCGTATTTTGAATGAATCTATGCACACACACAGCAAGAGGGAGGTTTGTTGAAGTGTATGTAAGCGCAAAAGTGACAGAGTGTGTAATTCTTGTGCACCGCAAAAACAGCATCAGGCGATGAAGCGTTGACTTTCGCATTGTAAATGGTGTAGGAAAAAAATATAAATACGTTTTATATTATAGAAAATACAAAAAAAAATCTTTGCAAATTTGTGTGTAAAGTGGTGTGGTCATTGCGTGTGTAAAGGTAATTAATACGAAGCTATACGTGGTAAACACGTATATTTGATTAGCTGCCATAGACCTACAACATCAACAAAAGCAATAAAAATTCACCTGTGCACAATGGAAGTCATACTACGCGCACTTAAGCGCCTCCCTAGCCAAGTGACGACCTGGCGAAGCCACCTTTCATAAACGCGTCAAGCGAGGTGAAAATTGAACTTTGTTTTTGGAGCGCAAGGATATTGAAATACTATTTGTGTGTTATATGAGCATATGTACATGTACATATGTATATAGGTGTTACATTTGCGCCAGCTTGTAAATGTGCACATGTGTGCGGGTGTATGAAAAGATCCTGTTGCTCGATTGTCAACATGCAGTAGCAGCTTCAATACCTTAATAGGCATTCATAAGCGATTCATTGGCAAGTCTGAACGAATTCCATGCTTAATGACTTCTCGGCCACAAAAGTTCATTTGAACTTAATACCTTGTAGGTACTTGCGTTGCGGTGGTTACACGGCAAATGATGTGCGTGAGCTGAATTAATTTAATTGTAAATATTAACAACAACACAAATTGTAAAGCTCGCATACCATATTGTTTCAAGGATAAGCTGTGTACGCTTGTATGTATGTATGTGAGACTTATAATCGTTGTGAAAATAGTCACATATTATATATGCGGGCAATTGGTTTGCTTTCAGTTTTTCGCAAAACCACATTTCAAACACGTTACCTGCACGTAAAATTTGTATTTAAGCGCACACATATGTACAAACGAACGTAAAAGGTACTCTAGTAAGTATATATAAAAAAAAAACAAGCACACACACAGGTAACGAGTCAGCCGACCGACCACTCAATCATACAACCTCCCTTGTGGGAAGTGAGAAGAGACTCGCAAATTGTCGCCAGACATGTAGTCAAGCAGTCAGCAAGCATACCAAACCATTCAGTTACAGTCATTGTCGCCTGCTTGAGTGGCGAGCAGCAGCCTTCGCCTGTCAAGTGCGCCAATTGCACAACATTTAGACTAGACTAGGCGGTCCGCCATTCCACGAGACCACCACTTCGTCAGCAGTTCGAAATACGGTAAACACTGCACACGTCGGCAGCCGTCACCAAGCGCGGACACCTTCTCTCACCGTAATCACCGCACCAATAAAAAAATCAGTTTACAAGAATAGTGGACAGCAGCAGTGTGAAACCCACCACAAACGAACATACAAAAACCCGCCAGCTGGGTGGAAGCCCAGTAGCAAGCAGCAGGTTCCATAAGAAACCATAGAAAGCTAACTAACATATATATACTTATATATATAGAGAATAAAAAAAAACATACATGTTGTGCTTGCTTTTTACGTTGCAAAGGACTCTCATATCCACTCTCAGCTTATTCACTCAACAAGCCCTTCCTGTTCATCGCCAGCTACAGCAGGAAGGTAAGTGTTTTTAATTTACTTCTGAAATTAGTGAATCTCCAATTTTTTCAACTAACTATTCTGCTCTGTCATTATTCAACCTTCATTTATATAAATTTCTACAGACTTTTTTACTATAATTATATCTACAATACTATTATGAGCATTTTGATAGCTACTTCTCTAACTACTAATGCTTTAGCGTACTATTTCCTTCTTGAAGTGATTATTTTTACAATTTTACACCAACTATTTCTTAGGCGATTGTTTTCATAAAAGCATTCACCGGTTTTTGGTGTCTGTCTGTCTATTTGAATCCTCTTTTCACGTCACAAATACACACATAATTACTTCCCTCATCATATCGTATGCATATGTCCACAGAATATCGTTTATATATGCTGTTTTAACGTATGCTTGCGTACTTATTACCAATTCCATTTGCGCTTTCGATTCATTTCCGTTTCCGAGTGTTTCGTTTCCGTTGTGAGTGCCGACCCTTATCAACAATTGAGCAATAGCCGGACAGGCAGGAGGCAATCAAAGACGGCTACATAAACATATATGCAATATATTTAACCAGCTCAGCTAAGCAGTTATCCAAAGACGCCGGACATGCTGACCTTGGGTCGATTGGCAAGTGCCTTCAACTTAACTTATTCGATGACACTTCCTAAGCACAAAACCTTTAAACACTATCTCGAAGGTGGAAGGGATTCAATTGAAAAACAAAAACTACAAAAGTCATAACAAAGTGATTTACTTCGGCTCGCCGCAACGGCGTTTGATTTGACTTGCCTAATTCTTTCTGAAATATCGTTGCAGCTTTGTAGTATGCGAAAGTATGATATTAAACTTTTAAATGGCACACCTAATACATGTGTATACGTGTGTACCAATAGGTCACTAGGAAAAACGTAAGGTAAATATGACGGTCACTTGTGCTGTATAAACAAAAACTTTAATAATCATTATAAAACAATTTTTTTATAGAAAAATTTGTATATTTTAGCAATAAATAAATATTACTTAGACAAAATAAAAGAAAAGTAAATATCTTTCTAATATATTTATATATTTTAAATGCAGTTGGATTAAAAAGTCGCAGAGAGTCTTACTTAAACATTAAAATTTGATAAATAGTACTTATTTTTTGGACAGTTTTTCATTTCATTTCCAGTTCCCTCCACCTACTCAACTACAGTTTTGACATTTTTAATTTTACCTTTCAGCCTTCTCGTGTACAAAAAAAAAAAAAAAGAATAAGGACAAATTGACAAAGCAAAGTGAAATTTCGTTGTTAAAGCAAAACCTAGTTAATAATATTATATTAACAACGATTCAGCAGGGATGATGCAGCAATTGTTCTAAGGATTGAAATTATTGAAACTATTCCAAACCAAATTGACAAGTTTTACAAAAATATTGCTAATTCTCATTCGTTTTACGTTGTGATTTTATCTCAAAGGGATTTCTGTAAAATTTCTAGAAAAGAAGCGAACTTGAGCTCCATTAAATTAATGTTGTTATATATATGCATTTAAGTACAAATACGAACACCTATTCTTCATTTAATTAATTAATTAAATTTATATTAAAATAAAACACATCTAGTAAAAAGCGATTAAATAACAATCAGGATATTTAATTTTTGTTATTATATTAATTTAAAACCTAAGCGGCTAATTTTTTTTTAGCTTTTTAATTATTAAAAATAAAAAGTATTCATCTAAACTTGGAATGCTGGGGCTTACCTTTTTGCACAAACTGTAAAATAAACGCAGCTCATGCTCATAATTGTGTAACTTTTTAATTGGTCATAGCAAAAAAAAAAAAACTAAACCGAATCCCGAGAATGCACTAACGGCAGTAGATAGCAACAATTTATAGATACAATGTTTAAAAATATTGCTTCAACTTTTTTGTAAAAGGTAAGTTAAATTTTTTTTTTTGTAAACTTTTTATTTCTTAAAATAGTCGAATGAGCATTATATATAAATTTAAGCAACCAGAACAGTGAATCATTCAAGTATTTTTCTGGAAGAAACATTTAAGCTATAAAATCATAAGAACTCGCTTCGATAGAAACTAACAACAAATAATACGGTAAAAACTTGAACAAATTCCTAATGCTTTGTTTACATATCTGATTATATATTTATAAGTGAAAAACACCTATTTAAACTAAAGTCTCTTTATTATTGTTCATTTTTAATAATTACATATTTATGAATTTAGAAATGAAAATTGTTTACCTCGTTTCGTTAAACCCCAACAGGCGATGGTTTGATAGTTCTACCAGAGTTTGTCAGCAAAATTTTGTGTCTTCTGATAAAAAGAGAGAATTATTTACTGTTTCATTTGTTATTTCTAATGAGAACTGAGAAGGGAAACACTTTCAGGTAAATTCGTCGGAATATTAGCACAAATACTAACAGTAGTTTTACGAGCTCATATATACTTATATGTTGTTTAGGAGGCATATAAGCGCTTATATGACCTGCACACCTTTATATTTTACTTAAGTTGAAAAATAAATATTTTCTCTCATTTAACCATTGCGGCAGCCTGTGATCCTCGACCTCGCGCAGGTCCTCAAACTGTCATTTCAACCAACCAACCATCCATTCAATTTGGAAATTTGATTTAGGTACATGCCAGTTGACCATCAAATATGATTGCTGGCTAATACTCTGATAATGTTTTCACACACTGTGTAAGTGTAATAGCTATATATTGTATTATCTATACTAGATATAAATACCTAGTATCAGAACTGTGAAATCATTTTTGGTACTCACAAATACTTATTCACCACCGCAACATCTACAGCATTTTTCTACAACAAGTTGTGCTCTAATTTTTACCATTTGTTTAAGCATTCATTTTTATTTCCTATTTTTCTACTCACTTTTCTTACGACTACTACTACTGTTAACATATTTATTCTGTTTTGTAGCGTAGCCTCATTGGCACTTACTGACTGCTCGTTTTTATGGGCTTTTTTTTGTAAGTTTTCTTCATAATCGATTGGGTTGTTGGCAATGTGAAGCCAATTTGGGCACATATTTTCTTGATTATTTACCCATTCGATATGTACGTTAATTTGATTTTGCCCCTCCCTACTATTAATTAAATTCAGTAACAGTACATTCTATATAGTAAAAAAAATTTAGGGGAATTATTAGGATTTCAGCATATTTGGAAAAATGTAACTTAATATTCCGTTAGTTTTGTAAATAAACACAGTTTTGGTCTTATATTTAAATTTTTATTTATGTAGCGAATAACAAAATCTTTAAAAAAAACCCTAAAATTTATCAGTTTTATACGATTTCAGCTAATTAATCGCTAAATATAAAATAAATATATTCATCTGATTTCGATGTTGTAGTGGAAGGGAATATTAAAATTTTGTTAAAAATCTTTATACGTGAAGAATATAAAATATTCCATATTTTTAAACACAATATAATATTTAATCTTTAAACATGACACGAAATCGATCGATCGATTGTATTTAACCCATTTTATTTTTAAGGCCCTTTATTAATTGATTAATTTATTTTAATATTCTAATTTAATGGATTATTTAATGAAATCAGAAATATTACCCTTCCTTATAAAATATTTAAAAATTTTATTCCCAAAAAATAAAAATTTTCGATAGTCACCCACATGGTGCTCGAGTGGTCCCTTTTCAATGACTTATTCGTTAGAAATCCTCGAAAATGTCCATTCTTAAAAAGTACTCATTTAAAATCATTACTCAATTCAAATTTTTTCTTCCTTTTTCCAGTGCTGCAATTTTTCTCTCAATCTAAATCAGTCTGTGTTACTTGATCTTTAACAGTTTTGCATAGATCTCGACAAAGTTTATATAACAAAAGCATATTCCTTACGACGCTTAATATTAAAATATAAATGGAAAATACTTCAAATAATTTTAATAATTTTGAACTTTCATCACAACTTTCATTCCAAATTCTAAAATTACTAACATTTTTTTATAGTACCTTTAATTTAGACTTCTGAGGTTACAAAAATTCGCACCCAATTGGAAGTTTGAGGATTGCTCAAAATACTATAATGCATGAAACTTAAAAACCTATCCGTCTCATGGGAAATTTCTTAAAAGAAATTATACTATTTTTCATTGTTACATTACCTCTGAGGTGCACGATTTCGGAACATTTTTTTTATAGGACAGCTACGGCATATTCAGCGCACGCCTTTAGACTATTCTCAGTCATTCCGAGCAAAGAATCTCATACATATATAGTAAATTTCTCACAATTTTTTGCAACGTTATATCTCAAAAAACAGTCGCTCTTAGAAGTATTAGGACATTTATTTATATATAATTATCTGATCTACAGTTATTGTCTAAATAATTTTATGATAAAACTTACCGTTTACTGAAAATTACAAAAACCCATATTTTTGACTTTTGACCATGAAAGAATTTTTTCCAGGTGTCAGCGCGATGAGAAATTCTAAGATTTAACTCATGACAGCGTTTTGAATATCCTAACAACTTTGAGCTGGGTGCGAGTTATTGTCCTTTCAGTCACATTTTTATGTTTTATTTGACTATGCTATTAGCTAACTTCGGATTGATAACTATACGTTTGAGAATTGCGTGATTACTGCCTTGCGCAAGGTCAAGACCTTTAGCCAAAATTATAAAAAAAATTAATTAAACAAAAAAATACTAAGTTAATCTTCCCAATAGCTGGTAATGCCATGCCCTCTGAGTGTATTTCTAACATGAAATTAACAAAAATCCTCCTAAAAATACATCAATCGTTCCTAAAAGTGCCTCCATTTGTTGGAAAAAAGACATAAACCATACATTGGAGGAGGAGGTCGGTCGAAAATCGCTTCCGCGACCAATTATATATAATCAGCAAGGCTACATTCTTAGCTTCTCATCTTAAGAGCTTTAGAGCTGGTGGCTTCGTCGAGGTGTCTAATTTTGAGAGGATGCCACCATTTCCCCCTGTATATATCTTCTGCTGCTTGTGCAGTTAGAGTATTGCAAAGCGATCACACATAGCCTTCTATTTATAAATCTGTTACACGACGAACATAAAAAAGAGGAAGAAAGAAGTGCTTTACTCCTTTCCTGTACATTTAAATTTATTGTATTGATCTTTAGGATTAAATATTGATCCTCATATCTGAAAAAATCGGTCGAATAAAGGCTACATGTTATAGTCTTCCGATATGGCCGATTCCGAAAAATACGGTTGTGTAGGGACTAGTTTGGTAGTTACATACCGGACCATGGTTAGTATAGCATTTCATGTTCATGAAAGATAAAAAGATGAGGAAAACAAACAGCAAAATAATAATTTGTTAACCAATAATAACCCAATAGTGTAACCCGTCTGCAAAGCTAAAATTATTTCTGCAATGATTTAAAATATAAAAATCGAGATAGAAAAGGAAAGATCAGAAAAGGAAAACTATTTGTTTATGTTGTGTGTGTCGAATTTTATTGTTAAATAATATTTATGCAAAACATTGGCTTGAGCTGGAATAATATTTTGCTGCTTGCATAAATTATTTTACTACTTGTGATGAGCAACGAATCAGAAAACTAGTGGCAAGGACTATAAGTAAATAGAACAAGCACAAGAAGAATGAGAGATAGACCATGAATAATCTGAGCACCGTTATGGACGCATGTAAAAGGATGGATGAATGGATGAATGTGTGGCGGGAAATGTGTTTTCCGTCACGTGGGTATTGAGGAAACAATCCATGTAAATGAAAACGAAAAATATTCATGCACATGGCGGCAGAGGAGGAGTTTGAGGAGGAAAAGTGTCACTAAATGAACACAATATACTATAATAGTCAAAGCTAACCACAGACATATATGTTCGTATTTGTATTCAAATTAGTATATATACATACATATGAGCAAGGGCTGTGAGGGCCGAGTCCATTGTGAGAACGCCTCAATTTCATAGCTTTTGGGCGCCATGTGCAGCTTTAGGACAACCAGGCAATCATTTCAGGGTGCAAAACATCTCTGGTGGGTGTGTGAATAGGGAAAATGTGAAAAAATGGGGCAACATACAATAATGCAATGTATATATGTATGTGAAAAAATAAAACTATTGAAAACACGAAATAGAAGACGCAATGACAACTCATACAACTCATACTCACACTCGTACATGTATGTATGTACATATATAGGCATACGTATGTAGAAAAAAAGAAAAAATATCAACAATGAGTTATATTGTTGAAAGTTCTACATTGATGACACCATCTTACTGTGTTCACATTGATTTTGTGTCGGGGTGTGACATCTGTTGCGCTTTTTTCCTTTGCCGGCACACCTTTTTCAATACATTCCCACATTTAACGTTGTGTGAATGTGTGCGTACGTGTCTGTTTTTTCTGTCCTGTCGGTATGTATTATTTCTATATTGCACTTCATTGTGGGTTTGCGCGTTTGTAGCTCGCCATTCACAATGGCCTGGTCATGCTGAATGTGTATACTGTTATTTTATAGAGTAACATACGACACGTTGTCATTGTCACAGTCCACTTCCGTTGAATGAAGATTTTTATAATGCGTACGTCGTACCCATCCACCTTCCCAGCAGAAAATTGGCTTATATTAAAATTAATCTGTGAACGTTAGCCGCATAAGTACTTCTAAGTCTATTACGTGCTGCGATCTAAAAGATAAGTCAAAAAAAAATTTTTTTTCTGTTCTATATAATCTTCCTTAACTTTATTATATTTATTGATTAATTTTGTTATTGACTATTGATATTTTCTGTTAATTTACCGCCTTGACTTGGCCGTCGAAAATTCACTAGTAGCCAAGTGTAGTTGCCAACTTTTATATTATACGTTTTTACTTAGGTGAGAGAAATCTGGGTTTTGTTTTCATTGGATTTGTTTTTTGACTGGCGGGCTCTAAACCCAGTGCACAACATCATTGCGCGATGGGATACAAGTTTGAAATACAGTTGAATAGCAAGCCGCTTATTCCAAGCCGACGCTCGCTCGCAGCCCCACCTCTGACGACCACACTCTGTAATGAGACCGAATATGTCGGAGTTGTTCCACTACAACTCCCCCTCTTTTAACCGTGATCCAAAGGTTTACACGGGTTTGCTACTTCATCTGGTATAAGAGGCCCTCATGTTTCCAGTGTTTGCAACGAGGACGCAAATGTAGGAATTGGGTATAACCTTCCAAATGCGACTGCATACCCAGTAGCATGACCACATACCATTATGGCGAATACCGCAGATTATAGAATGATGAGCTGCAAAGACAGTGGCTATGCTGGCTAGGTCATGTTATCCGGCTGGATAAGAACACTCCAGCTTTGAAAGTTTTCGATGCATTAACCATAGCAGAGGAAGAGCAGGCCCTCGTCCTCGTACCAGTTATAATAAAGTTATCTAAAGATGTTGGAATATACATAATATAATTGGCGCTTGGTAACTGATGAAGTGATTTTCGGCCGAGCTCCTCTACCGATTTGTGGTGCTTGTCTTTGTCTTGATGTTTTTCCAGTTTATTCTAAGCCGCCTCCGAACGGCCGATGGATTTCTATAAGGAGCTTTTATTTCATGTCAGAAGTACTATCGGAGGGTTTGACATTCCCTGCCGAGGGGCGACCGGTATTAAAAATTTTAATTTTGGATGTTGTAAAAGTAATATAATACCTTAGTTAACGGTGGTTACTACTGTTTTGAAATTTTTTCGAACTTCTCTTGAAATTAGTTGAATTAAAACTTATTCTCCAGGTATATAAAATACTGATATATTTTTTAGATATCATTTGTGATACTAGCAGTAATTAGGTATTGGCAAAACCAGTAATCATAGCAGTTGTCACTGTTATTATACATTATTTAAGAATTAGCAACCTCCGAACTGTCACAATCCGGAGAAGGTAAGGTCTTCAGTGGAATCAACATATTTACCAAATTTACTGTCCAAAAAACTTACCAAGCACCATGGCAGAAGGTTATGCGCACCAGTTTATGTGTATACCATTCCTAAGGAAAAAACTTTCGGCTAATTTGCGATCTCATCACATTTGAAATAAATATAAATGTATATGTATCGATGAATAAATTACTGATAGCAATGTTCGTGGCTAAACCAGAATTCATGGTAAACAGTGGCGTAGCCAAATTTCGCGATCTGACAGAAATGTCCAGCTGTCATGGGTTCACAGCGAAGGTGCTGTGGCGCGCATATAAATTTGCGGTTTACTGCAAATGATTGCTGGCATCCTCGACGCTTTCCCAACGCTAACATCGGGTGGTCGAGCTTTGTTGGCTGTGGTACAGAAATATAAGTGTTATCACATGTGGCAGGACAGTGTAACGTTTTGAGCTGTGACTGGTGCCATTTGTGGCTACTCTCGTTGTTGGCTGTCGTTTGACTATGTCGTTGTTGTAATCCGATTTCGTTAATAAAATGAATTGTCCTGTTTACAATGCAGCGACAGCAGCATGTCTGTGCGATGTTTTCAGTTTGAGAGCACGCCGAAGAGAGGAGAAAAGCGGTGCTAGGAAATGTCTGAATAAAAGTGCTGGAGATTCCAATTCTATCAATTCAACGTATTTAGTTTCCAATTCGTATGCTCGAAATGGCAAATGGCACTGAATATGATCTTATTCACACATACCCATATACGTATTCGTAGGTGTGATAAAAATTAGAAAATGATGGTAGCTTATCGGTCTTAATTTTTATTTAGAATTGCTAAAATTGACATTTTGACTTTCAGGTTTTTACAGTGAAGAGCAAGAGATAAAACAAAATAATTTAAATTCTTCATTGTCTACAAATCGGCTTATTATATATTTAAACCTCTTTTACTTTTGGTAATTAAAGTATAATTTTATATTATTTAAAATATATTTTCTAAAGACAAGTAATTCTGTCGGTCTGTAGGAAAATTTATGCGAAATGGAGGTAGGGTAGAATAGAAAATGTGTGGTCAGCGGACTGCAGTCTAGTTGTTAACAGTGTGCGCAGATGAATTTCTTGTAATAGTATACTGTTAATTTCTTATCACCATTGGCTAAATGGGGAGTCTGAGCTTACTGTTAACACTTACAGAACAGATATTTAGAAAAACCTCAACAGCTATGTGAAATTTTGCATACAAACTGTCACTGTGCATCAAATCTACTTGTTATCAGGTCAAATAAGCATAGTGGTATACATCGTAAAGGAACAAATATAATTTAGTTTGAAGACAAAGTTAAACAAGCATATATAGACCTTTCTAAATCAACCGGAGAGCAGAGGATTTTTTTTATGAAAATGCAAGCTAGTGTACAAATAAGTTACTTTTTTAACAAACAAAAAAAAAAAACCAGAAAAAAAAAACCTGTAGCTCAAAACGAATAGTATTTATTTATTTAAATATATTACACAAAAATTATCTTATATATATAAATAAGTTCGTTTTCGTTGTTACCTTATAACTCGAGAACGAATATATTTAGGCTATGGAGCAGATGGTTTATGTATTCCCGATTTATTAAAAGGGGGCACGGTTTCTATAGTTTGCGTGTATATACAAATATTCTGTGACTAAATTTCTCCTAAACGGCTTCACCGATGGAATTTTGTGTGTGTATTAAGTATCTATAGTTTCATTTATAACTCCACAGCGTTGCCAACTGTTTTGTAATTTTTATATACTATATAAAGTCTTCTTTATATTTGTCTTCGACTGCACTGAAACTAAATGCCTGAACGAAAATGAATGAGAGATTCAGGTGTACCGAAGACTTAGACTTACAATTCGCAGAGCTACCACCTGTTCTGAAATTTAAATTTAAAAATTGTTACAAAATAAATGAAATTTTACAAAATCGGCACCATAGAAAAGGCGTAATAAAAAATATTTTTCAGCAGCGTTGCCAGCTGTTGAATAAATTTTATTTAAAAAAATTGATAAAATACAATATACATTACTATATATGTATCGGAGATTTCTACAGCTTATTGGAGGAGAAATTTTTATGAGAGTTGCCTGTTTCAAAATTTAAATACAGTACATAACATACCAATTTAGTTGAATGAAATGTAGTAAATTTATTATTAGGTTATTAACCTAATGAGATTTGTGAAGGCTTAAGCAAAATGGTTTTGATATAATAAATTATAAAGGGTGATCCATTTCAAGGTTCCCTACTTTTTTTTAAGAAAAAACAACACAGAAAATTCAAATTTAATCTGGAATGTTTATTATCATTCGAAAGAACATTCTTTGGCATATATTTTTGGAAGATTATCTCTTTCAAATGTTAGCCGCGCTACGTTTCCGATAATCTATCTGTTTACCGGCCCAAAACGTGAATTATCTGCTCACCGAAGTGTACTCTCAATAAATCCATTGATTGATGCGACGTGTGGGAAGTGGCGCCGTCTTGTTAAAACCAAATATGGTGGAGATCACGAGCTTCAATTTCAAGCATCAAATAGTCGGTTATCGATATCGGTTCCTTTTCGCTCCAAATATGTTAATTTTGCTTGGTTACATACCCATTGAGCCAGAAATGGGCCTCACCGCTGAAAAAATTTGGCTCGAAAACGCCGGATTTTCTCGGAACTTTTGAAGAGCCCATAGAGCGAAGCGAGGTCCAGCGGCTTTAGCTCTTGCACAATCTGTATTTTTGCGCTTTCAATTTAATATCTCGACGCAAAATTTTCAAAGTCGTTCTATACGTCGGTCCGAATTGCTGCGAACGGTGCCGAATCGACTCTCTACAGTCTTCGTGTACACTCTCAGCTATGGCCGCTATATTTTCTTCACTGCGTGCTGGACGTGGTGTATTCGGTCGAATAATGAATGCTGGGTCTCAAGATTGGTGATGGTATTACGAATAGTACGCTCATTAGGCCGATTATGTTGACCATAAGTTGAGCGAAGCACGCGAAACACATTCTTTACAGAACTTTCGTAATAAAGTTGAAAGATTTGTAAACGTTGTTCAGACGTAAGTCTTTTCTTGATGAAATGCCAAAAAATACTGAATAAAAGTAACATAACAGCTTGAAACGACTCACGCGTGATCTGTCAAAAAATTCTATTGAAAAAGTATGTCTACATGGATGATCCGGGTATCGAATTGAATATATTTAAGATAAGATTAACGTACTGCGAAAATATTTTTGAAAAGAGTTCCAACTTGACAACAACAAATTTAGTATAACAGTATGGGCATCAAATAGAGAGATTTCAAAAAGTTCTGAAGAGTTACGCAACTTCTTTAAAAAATATAACGGAGATAAAGTTTTTCTGTGAAACATATTTTTGATTATTCATGAAACATCTTTCAAAAATTGAATTTGAGACCAGGTGGAAGCACTGCAAATAAATACTGAAGTTGTCAAAATGCAGGTGTCAAATAAACTAGGCTATTTGCTTGAAGTAAAGCAAAATGAAACATGAAAAATCGTTGGAGTATTCCAAGTAGAAGTGTTCAACCATTAGAGAAAAATTCCCTAAAAAATTAATAAAACTTATGAAATATGACAATGATTTAAATGCTAATATCAAAAAATGCTTGGATTTTTCACCTTTTTCATTATTTCTTTACAACCTGAGAAGCGGAAACTCATTGTTATAAAATCGTATTAAAACAAAACAATTCGTGTAAAAAGAGACACATTTTTTCATTTAAAATCTTGTTATATCAAATTCATGTGCAAGAAATTAGTGTAAAAGATAACTAGGTGTAGATCTGAAAAAGTGTTTTACTCTTTGAAGTTACAGATTATTTGGAAAATTCAATATTACTTATTGGCTGCAAATAACTATTATTTTGCATAAATTATGTTTAGATCGTTACACAACAAAATATATCACATCCAAGAGAAAATATTAAACAGCAGTTTAAGTAGCCTTCTTTAAAGGAGAAAAAAGAGGGGCCAATAATTGATTTCGTGCATCATTGATAAAAATGGCAGGAGTACACGCCTCCTGATGGCGGTCAGCACCGATAATTGACACATTCAGCCATTTGGATGACGCCATTGCAGCAGCGTGTGGTAGCTGACACGATAATTGTGCCACCCGCTGCTCTGAAATGGCACAATAAAAAAAGAAAACCGTTGTTGCTAGTCTACGCCACTTCCTGCCTGAATTTACAAATAGTAAAGGTCCCAATATTGGGACGCCAAATTGTATAGTTCCACACACTAAAGTGACCGACAGTCTTGATAAGTCAAAAATATTGTTCAGAAAACTGCTGATAATATTCTAACGATACAAGTATATTCGTGTGAATTCCTGTCGTTATGCTTCGTCCGTACAGCATAGTAGTACATGTAAGGGGCGTTATTAGTGAATGAATCCAGCTGTTTTTATTTTGATTTTTATTTTACAAAAAATAAAACAAAAACACAAACTTATACATATAACAGGCGAATGCAACTTAATACTACATAATATAACACGATAGCAATGTCAACAGTAACAACAACACCGTCAACTAACTAACTGGGATTACTAACCGTGCAATCGAGACAAAGCAACAGTATGTAATTTTGGTGCCAAAGTGTGTCAAAGTGCCCATCAACGAGTTCAGAAAGCTTTATTCGCACTCTTATGTTGCCTGTTGCCGGCGTTGGCAGTCAAGGATTTGCAACTGCTCTTTCAACACAACGCCGTTCGTGGGATAACATTGAGCGATTAGTTGCCTTTAGCCTTCAAACGCTTAACGGTTGCAACAGTTGACAACAAGTACATACACCAGAGCACCAGAGAGAGCTTTAATTTATATTGACTCTTGGCTTTTGCTGTCAACATGCGGAATAAGCGAGTGTTGCAGTTCTACAAACTTACGAAAATAATATATTGTATATGTGGCACAAATAACAAACTGAATATCTAATGTGCCTTTGAGTAGCAGTGTTGATATATAAAATTAAATAATTTTCACATATGCTTCTCTGTATTTATCTTTGTGCACAAGAGTATGTATGTACGAGCGTGTGATTATTTAGTAAATGTCAACAATTTCGCTGCGAATTATTGGTTGTACGCTGCGTATACGCAACACTATAACTGCTGAGACGATTAGCTGACGTGGCCATGCAATTTTTATGCTGAGGTGAGTATTATTTAAAAAACTTAATGAAGTCATATTATAATTGATAAATATTATAACTCATAGACTGATCAACAGTAGAATCGAAATTGTGCAAGTCATAAATCGGAATTTTTCTTTCATATCCGACAGTGCAGTGTACATTACTTCTGATTACCTAACAGTAAATATAAATATATTAGATATGCGAAACGATTTATTGGGACAAGATAATCACAGGAATCACCTGTAAATGTAATAAATACTGACATCCTTGTAATCAAATCTACATATTCTATCCCCTATAGAAATACTATCTATTACTAAAACTAAATGTATTTTTATTTTAGAGAAAGCTAAGCTTTTTCTGCTTAGTAACTGTCTTTAATAAACTCGATCACCACACAAAGGCTCAATTTCTGACCGGAGAATTTATACTCAATTTCAAACCTTAAAACATTTTTTTAAAGTTTTTTCTCATTTTAACACAAATAAAAACTTAAACATTTAAACATTTTTCCTACAAACATATGTATACGATCATGAATCAAGCATTTCTGTTTAGTGGGATTGAAAAAAAATCAAGATAAAATGCCCTATGCCGTGCTTACACGCCAGGCACCTCTTTGATAACCCGTCAAAAATTAAAAGAACTCACTAACTATCTTGGAGATTTCAACAGTAGGGAGCTAATGGCACATGCATTAATTAAAAAATTATTTTTTTAAATTTGCCCAAAAGATTTTCTCGGACTAGCAATACCCGGCCTTACTTTGCTGTAGCTCTTTGATATTTCATTGAATTTAGATATTATAATTGGCATTGTCAAAAACGACGTAGTTAATACAAAATATTAAACTTCTTATTATATAAATTACCTATCTAATATATAGTATATATTGCAGCGGCTGAGTCATTACCAGATATAGTAAGAGAGTCGCCACTTCGCTTTTGTATAATAAGATTGTACGGCTAAAAAATAGTTCCCAATCATATAAATGAAACCGAAACGTAAACTCCAAACAGACTGTATGTTCTTTGAATATATCTATTTCAGACGCACTTTCTAGAAGAAATAGTGTTCCCTGTATTAATTTAGCCAAAAAGCTACCTATTTACCGAATTTCAAGTAAAGCAAAGCTTAAATAAGATTTTTTGGGATAGATAGGTCTCGGGTCCAAAATACTACCTATGTGACAAATTTCAATTACAATCAAATCATAATTCAAAATATTTAGAACAGATTGGTCCATGGGCCACTTCTCTGGAGAAAAAATAGTGTTCGTGTTAAACCAATCGTAAAGCTACCTACATACCAAATTTGAAGAAAATCAAATTAAAGGTAAGATTTTTTCGAATAAGTCGGTCTCTTTTCCAAGTAGTAACTAACTTCACTCTCTTATATACATATAAGATATGCTCTCTAACTACTGCTACTTCTTCTTCTTGATTAACATAGGCACCGCCTATGAGATTGTAGACGACGAGTCAGTGTTCAGCGTTTAGCGCCAACTGGAAGCATAAAGTTAAATCCCTCTCAGGATGGAGGTCTTTTCTCTCCAAAGCTCCTTTTGTCGTCACTGTCCACTTTTCTGCTGCATGCAATAGAACGATAATGATGAACTACTTGTATAGCTTGGCCTTTGTTCTTCGATAACTAGATTAATGAAACCTATCATCACCGCTTGACTCGTTTCAAACGATTTTCTAAATTTCCCAGAACTGCTCATTTTCAACTTTTTATCTAGTATTTACTAGTCCAAGGGTTTTAGGAAAATGATGGAATTTAAAAAATTTTACAAAAGGTGCGTTTTTACATACTACAAACGCGAAGAGCGGTCCTCCAATTGTTTTTATTGAAAATCGTCTGTAGCAAATTTTTCCATTGTTATTCGTATTGAATTGTTTTACTTTCATTGATGTTATATAAGTAGCAACCAATTGTATGGTGTTCTTGTTATGGCACTTCTCGATCGCTTTGTACACAGCGGTGTATCAATCTTGTTCACGTAACGATTATTTACAGAATTGTGAAGGATCTGATGATGCTTCAATTCCTTGGAAACACGTACATTTTTATTGTATTGACCACAACCACAATCCAATAATGAATGGAAGCACGAAAACGTTTAGATCTATGTTGTCCCATTTTTTAAATTTTATTAACTACTTCACATAAAACGTGACATACATTTAAATTCATTCATATATTTTATGATTATGCATAGGTATATTATTTCAATATGTAAAGTGAAATGTATCTCAAGATAAAGTAGTACTCAGTACATGCAGTGGAGACACCATGCAACCCGTTACAAACATGATGTCTGCTACATTTTTTACCGCATATTTATACATATTAATCAAAATTTAGAGAAAAGCAACATTTGTGGAAAATTACAATTTCCTTCTACAATATTTTGAATAATATGGAATATAGCACCTACCAAATAAAAGAGTGATAATGCATTTGAATGGGGAAAAAAAGCGTAAAAAGTATTGGCAGCTCTGGCGATGAGAAACGGAACGAGTATTCAGGGCTTGAGTCAAAGGTGGCAAAAGTGGTAAGTTTCGAGAACCGAAAAATAATGGTATAGTTCATATAATTTACTCATTGTCAATACTTCAGAAAAATCCTTTGCAGCAACATATCAGATCTTGAAGAAAAAGAGAAGTGCTTCTATATAAATAAAGCAAATATGTCAGAGCCGCATGTGGTTCCTCTTTTAGCCCCTTTTTGGCGATGGTACAAATCATTTTATAATTGCAACAAAATATTTATAAGGATGTTCACTAGCCTCTAGAAAAAAGGGCACAATTTGAAGTACCTCCGACATCCCCTCCGCTTGCATACGTCTTATTTTCCAAGTACGTGTAGTAACCCCCCCTGCTTCAGTATTCTAATTTTTTTAAATCAATGATAATAGAATTAATCAAATTCTTAGGTTAGATTAGATTGCACTGGCTGGCTGATATGACGTACAAATGGCAGAAAAATCTGTGTTCATCTAAGTATATTTTGTTTGCACTATGAAAAGTCGAAAACAATAAAACATCCAGTTCAATGAGAAGTAACTGTACACAAACTTTGGTACCAATAATTAATATAAATTTAAAATGAGATCAAATATCAACAAAAAGGTCACTCAAACCATACTCAAAAAGTCTGGGTTCACTTCAAGAATAATGAAACAAAAGGTTAAAAACTAAAAAAATATATATAAGTCAATAACTCGTTAGATATCCACGTCTTTCAGTGACTACTGGAAGGCGGTTTTTCATTGACCCAACAAGTTTAGTTGTTACTTCTGGGCTTATAGCTTCCCACCCTCTTAAAGCGCGCTTCTAAGCATTATCTTGCTGGTTGCAGTACGCCGTCTAATTTTTCTTTTTAGCACATCCCATAAGTGCTCAATAGGTTTAAGATCATGTGATTTCGGGGGTGGACGCAGTTGTTTAGGAATATTTTACAGCAACCAAAGCTTAACAATTTCTACTGTGTGCTTCGGGTCGATGTTCTGTTGGAAAATAAATTTTTCACCGAGTCCCAGCACTACTGCACTTTCTTTTAAATTTGTTTTCAAAATTTTATTATTATTATTATTGTTCATGACCGACTAAATAAACTGCACTGTATCTAGACATAATTTCTTTTGGTACATTAAGTCAATGTCTTTTGATAGTTGGCTTGCTGTTAGACCTGGGTTAGACTTCACAAGAATGGTTAGATTGCGCTCTTCTCTTTCCGTCAGTTTCCTTTCGCCAATTTCAATATCTTTTCGCTTTTGGTCCATAGTCAAAAAAATAATGAGTTTCTCCAATATTTATATACGCTTTAGCTTCTTCCTAATCGCAATTACTATCGTGTATCATTTCAAATTAAATTCAACATAAATAATTTGTATTTTCAATGCAACAAACCATCGCTTTTTAAAGTGAACGCACACTTTTTCTGCACAACTTTCTTAAGTAGCGGTACTACAATCCCCGTTAACTCAGAACGATGCAGCTTAAATTCTACAAAATTTTGCTTAAACATTCTTCCAATAATTGTCTTCGAAAGTGAAAATCAAATAGTGATTTTTTTGAAATGCTTAACTTTTTTTAGTTGAATACTTTGATGCAGTGAGTGAACGCAGACTTTTTCTGCCATTGATTGAGTTGAGATGTAGTAGTCGACAAAGTGGTGTTTGGTTAAGAGTTTAAGTACACTTAATAATTATAAGCCACATATGCGAAGATGCAAAAATGAATCTGATTTTTATTTTAGTTTTATGTATAGTGCATATGTAAGTTTAATCAATCTCATAAGGGCGATTCTCTGTCTCTAGGAAATGCATACTATGCAAATATTTCCAATGGAATTGTGCTAGAGATCGAGAGCGCCCCCGTTGCGAAATTGTTACATATTCAAGTCAAACAATAACAACAACTCAGCACAGGGTTGCTTTTTTCTTCTTGCAATATGTGGAAAATAAATATATATAGGTTTGGATATAGGACATTTTTCGTATCGTAGCATTTTTTTTGCATGTGTTTTGTTGTTTTGCCATAGCACGGATAGGAAAAATTTGCACCGTAGTATGTATTTCCTAGACACAGAGAATACCCCTACAGTGATTTCGAATTTTTACAATTAATAATGATGTGTTGAAATATTCTGATTTTTTGCACTGGAAAAGTCAGAGGTGCTGAATTTCGGAAAAAAATCGTACAACCCTAGCTACAACTTAGTAAGTGATTTAGTTAGCTAGGGGATTCAAGACTTAATAATTAGGACTAGGAACATTAGGATGCGTAGTCTATAAATAATGCCCCTCATAGTTGGGAAAATTGGATAGAGAAAAATTAGATAAAGGAGATTTAATGTTTGTTTATATTGAATTCTTCTCCAATGGAGCGGAACGTTTAACAAAAATTTAAAAGTATTTTAATATAAAAATTACTCATTTCTTCTAAAAGATTTTCATAAACTTCAATGGTGATTTGAAATTGACGATTTCAATGAATTTCCTATTTATCATTTATGAACTAAGCAAAAACTAAATATGTGATGCCGCAATTAGGGAATCACCTTCAGAAAAGAAACGTGAAGTTGAGGAACCGTAAATTGCTAATGCATATCAGAACAGGTGCTTAGACTGTAATCGAAATAATTTATTTATAATGGTTATGGAATCTCCAACGGATTCTCAGTATTGTGCAGGTTCTCTATTCCTAGTTTGTCCAATTCACATTATTAAAACTATTGTCGCAATCCACTTTAAAATTGAACTTAAAAATTTTTTACGAATGTTTAGATTGAATAATTCTTTAAAGAACATCTGATTTCGAAGTTTCGAACCTTTTTCCTGAACTTAATTATTTAATTAAATAAATAAATTCCATCTAAATGTAATTTCAAGAGAATATTTAGTATTAATTAGACAAATAGATATATCAAGCAATAATTGATTTCAATCAGCCTGACCCAATATGTCTTATAACAGTATACAGGTATGCCAAAAAAAAAAAAAAATTTGGTACTACAATAACAAACAATGTTATTCAGAGCCACTACGAGCAGCCTATGCAAACGTTGTAAATGTTCAATAGATAGGATTCATATAACTGAATATCCGAGTACAATTTCTTTCACTCGATTTCGCATACCTTAGTTAACAACAAATAATTTAATATTTAACAATCGAGCTCCAGTTATTGCCGTTGGTTATTTTGTTTTTGTATTCGTTGTTATGCAGCAATGTTTTATTGTTACTCGCGAAGAAAGGAAATGGACAAATGTAAAGTTCAGCACTCTGCACTGAAGGAGATTTGAAGAAAAAACAAACATTATTACAAAAGGAGAATTAGTAAAATTCGTAAATGTATATATACGTCTGTATACAGATATATACATATATATACATATATATATATATATCTGTATAAACATATACCTCTACACATATGAATATTTGACCGGGTATTTACCTTTCTGCTTTTGTATAGATGTACCGATAATGTTTAAAAAATATACATACATATGTATAAATATGTATGAATAGCAATTTCCGCTTTCCCGCTAAACGGATGCAATGGAATGCAATTAATTGTTTTATTGTAAATTAATTTGTTCTGTAATTCAGTGTTGATTTTTGTTGCTCAGGTTTTTTTTTTTTGCTACGTTGTTCTCTACAATCGCTTTCATTATTCTCATATTTGCTGTTGTTCAGAACATATTGTTCTTCGGCGTTACAGCACTACATTGTTGCTCTTATTGACAAGCAAACATTCAAACCATAAAGCTTATTTCAATTTTTCGGTTCATAAATATGAGAAAGGTTATTTTTTTTCGCTGCTGAATATTTTAGTGGCTTTGTTCAAACAATGAAAGGTGAAATTTAATTTCTAAAGCAATGGAATGCACCGGCATGGCTAAACACAGTATGATAAGTTAAATCTTCAAATTTAAAATTTTACTGGCTATAATAAGTTTACAATTAAATTCGTAGTTTTTGCCTCGAAATTACTTTTTAAATTTAAAACTTCACTTTCGAAGCTAAAAACATTTTTATACGAACAGGTGAGGTTTTTTTTTTACAATTTATAAAAGAAGGATAGAAAATACATACCGCTAAAATAAATACTTGTAAGCTTTTTTGCAAAACTTACGCCAAGGCTGATAGAAAAACATTGCCTTAAATTCATATACTTTATGACGAAGTTACTAAAGTCTCTGAAAAACTTTTTTTTTCATACCTGTCTAGAATATTAATTACACTTGTAAATTAGTGACATAACTAATAATGCCGATGATATCGATATAATTGGTCATAACACCCGCAATGTAAGTTCTGTGTTCTCCAGATTAGACAAAGAGGCGAAGCGAATGGGTCTGGTAGTGAACCAGGGCAAGACGAAATATCTCCTGCCACTGTTGACAGTCACAACTTCGAAGTCGTAGATAATTTCGTGTATCTGGGAACCAGCATTAACAACACCAACAATGTCAGCCTTCAAATCCAACGCAGAATCACTCTTGCCAACAGGTGCTACTTTGGACTGAGTAGGCAATTGAAAAGTAAAGTCCTCTCTCGACGAACCAAAATCAAACTCTACAAGTCGCTAATCACTCCCGTCCTGACATATGGTGCAGAAGCCTGGACGATGTCTACATCCGATGAGTCGGCTTTAGGAGTTTTCGAGAGAAAAGTTTTGCGGAAGATTTATGGTCCTTTGCGCGTTGGCAACGGCGAATACCGCAGACGATAGAACGATGAGCTGTACGAGCTATACGACGACATTGACAGCTCAGCGAATAAAGAGACAGCGGCTACGCTGGCTAGGTCATGTCGTCCGAATGGATGAAAGCGCTCCAGCTTTGAAAGTATTCGATTGAGTACCCGCTGGTGGAAGCAGAGGAAGAGGGAGATCTTCACTCCGTTGGAAAGATCAGGTGGAGAGCGACCTGGTGTCACTTGGTATTTCTAACTGGCGCCAAACAGCAAGAAGAAGAAACGAGTGGCGCCCTATTGTTGACGAGGCTATAATCGCGCACGCGGTGCCTATGCCAAAGAAGAAGAAGGACTAATAATAATATATAATATTTCAACCTAACTTCAGAAACATTTCAATTCAAAAATTAAATTTTAAATATAAGTATAAGCAGACGTTTCTTAACTATTAAATCAAACAAGAATAAAATCAAAATCATGAATTTCAAGAAAACTTAAGGCGTAAGGGCAATGTTTGAAGAATTCAACTTGAAAAGTGATTTGTGCATATTTTTTATGTTTAGATGATATTAAAAAAATCGATAAAAAGGTCTTAGCACAATTTTGTAATCATTCTTACAAACAATTTGGCGATATTTTCATGTTTATATATATTGTTAATATGATTGATTTGATTGTCATTAAGTAATGGACATATATATACTTTTTTGAATACCATTTAAAAAAATACGTAATACTAAAATTATGAAAAAGAAATTAAAAATTTGGAAAATCATTTCCAAAATTTAGAAACAAAAACTCTAAGTAACAGTCAAAGAAAGCAAGAACATAACTAGAAGACTACAAGTAGAGTTCAGCAGATCGTGTAAATGGAAATAAACTTTCCTATTAGGATAAAGGACTGCCTATACAGTATTGTGATATCAGAGGCTTTGGGAACGGTTTACTCCTGATATGACCAGCTTTAGTTCTCATGGCAAGAGTAAAATTTGTTACCACAAAATTAATGTAAAACTAATTGAGAGATGGTTAGTTGAATTTGGTGAAAATGATATGACAATAACTGGACTAATCAACAAAATCATTCATTTCTTTTCCACCATGGTGAATTTTTTTTTGAAAGTAATAACTTAAGCATTGTGAGTACCTTATATTCAATAGCAAGTTTAGGTTAGTTAAATACTTTCTGATAAATTAAAAATATTAATAAATTATTTTTTACCAATAAAATATTTTCGTAATAAAATCAATACAATAATAATAGTTTCCACTTCTAGGTCTTCAGGGTTCATCGAATGAGATAGATTCTTAAAGCCACAATAGATTTAAACAATGATAAATAATGTTTTCTTCCAAGGAATTTAAATCTTTTAAGGAGGGTGGGCAAATGCGGAAACTATACATATGTTACTTATATATTAGGCCTTTTTGAATAATTTTTAATGTTAAGTTCTAATCATATACTCCAAAATTTTGTTCCAATACTTCGATAAATTAGCTTTTAATTTGATTTCAAACAGAAATATAGATAGATAATGCATGATCAGCGTACGATGTTATACTGATTATATAGGTTTATATTTACGCATATGTTCTAAATCTCTTTGCTTTTGGATTTTCAAACTCTGGATTAAACTCCATCTATCTTCAATATTCCTAAAATGTATAAAAATTTGATTTTGGCCTTAGTTTGTGGTTTATGGAGATGCGTTAATTAATCCCCAAATGTGTGATAATGAGGCACTTTCCCTGTCAACACGCACATTCTGTGCACGGTTAAATGAGCAATTCAATTAAAAATAGCACCGAAAGGCAAGCAGCTATCGACATAAAAGAGCACAACAAACTATGCAATTGTAGTTTTTGTTCCAAAAACTGAAATAATTTTGTTGAACAAAATACATCTACTCGTACATACATCAACCAGGCAAGGTAGTAGTGTAATATATATTAGCCAATTCATGCTGTTATAATTACATATATAAAAGGGAAGCAAAGGGAGAAAGGGTGCAGATTTTCCGTCAGCTGTTGAGCAACAGTCAGAAAAGAACCGAAAATATGTAAGAAACACTTCCCAAAATTATAAATGTATATTTCTTTGCCTTTTATACCCTCTTAAACGATTTTCGGCTAAGTTTGTCCTTCGATTTGTAGTGTGATTTTTGATATTTTTCCAAAAATAGAATTACTTATTTTCTAAAGCCGCCGAAGTATTGATTTTGGCATTCACTGCTGAGATCCGACCGTAGAACTTCCATTTCGTTACGATTTTATATTCACAAAAAGTATAATAAAGGGTGTTTTTTGGACATGTGGTTTTCAAGAAGAAATAAAATGCATATAATTTAATGTTGTGGCCTAGAAGCTTTATTATAATGATAAGGGTTTGCAATTATGTATTAGAAATAATTTCATTTAAGTGGCCGCCGCGACCTTCTCAAATAAATAACAGCCGAAAGGCCCAATTTTCGACCACTTTTTGCAGCAATCGGTGCCGAATATAAGCCAGTCTATTGATTTTAAAATGGTAAACCAAACTGAATCAAGTAACGACTCTCAAAAAAAAAAAACCCAACTCAATAAAAAGTTTTGCCCCATTAAAAACCACACGTCCAAAAAAACACCCTTTATATAGCAATAATAGCAACATAAGTACATACATTAATATAATGCATGTCCATACATATCTATATGAGGTTGTGGTGATACACAGTTACTGCCATGTTTTCGAATAAATCAATTTTGTTAA
Source organism: Neoceratitis asiatica (assembly GCA_030068015.2). Lineage (NCBI taxonomy): Eukaryota > Metazoa > Arthropoda > Insecta > Diptera > Tephritidae > Neoceratitis > Neoceratitis asiatica. Next base: position 73,438,885 of record CM061528.1, read on the forward strand.
TGAATGAACAGGCACATATTGGCTTTAATTTAATAATTAATAATTTTCTAACAACAGCTGCTGTAAAACAACAGTCAAATCAACAACAACGATGCGAATAATTATATGTATATGCGAGTTTGTATTCAGATGAAGGTTGGCTGGCGGAAGCAGTTGGCAAGTCAGCAAGTTAGCGAGTTAGTTTATTCATTCTTCTCCACACTCTGCGTCAGGTTGGCGGTGGCTGTATAGACACTACACTAAATTGGCCACCAGATCGTTCACTCTAAAATGGTCAAGGCAATTAAAATCTCGAAAATAATTAATTAAAAAATCGAAAATAATTGGCAGCAGTTGGAAAGGTAATTTAATGGGAGTAAAATTAAATGAAGGGTTAAAAAATTCAACATTAAGCAGCAACAATTTTTCTGTTATATTCCGACGATATGTGGCTTTAAATTCATTGCTTGCTGTTTGTAGACAAATAATTATTTTTATTATTACAAATACATTTATTATACCTTTCCTTTGCATGAAATGGTATATTAACTTTGGTCCTAACTATGTAAGTACCAGAAGGAGAACAGATAGATCTACCGAAAATTTATACCGATAGTATCAGAATCACGAGCAGAGTTGATTTAGCCATGTCCGTCTGTCCGTCTGTCCGTCTGTCTGTCTGTCCATCTGTTCGTCTGTCTGTTTGAACGCAAGCTAGCCCCTCAATTTTTGAAATATTTCAACCAAACTTCGTGGGAAGAGCCGACCGGATCGGACAACTATAGCACAAATACGACCGATTTTTCAGATTTGAAACTTCGGGTTATAAATCTGTCAATATGCAAGTAGTACCTACGATCGTGAAATTTAGTATACTGCACATACATAACGAATTGCAAATTTTTACTGAAAATTATCGAAATCGATATAATATTTCATATAGCCCCAATACAACCGATTTGTTAAGATATAAGGTTTTGCGTCCTAAATTCGCCGAAAAGTAATCTAAGGGCCTGAAATTTGATATACTACAGACGTTAGTTCAAGCTCATATTGACACTGAAAATTATAAAAAGCGAATTTTTCAATTTGCAATAAATTTTATATGTTCATAAAAGGTGTAAAAACGAAGACAGCAAAACAAAAACAGAAAAACAAAAGTGATGGAAATTGAGGAAAAAAGCGGAGCAATTAAAGTAATTTGTGCTTGCAATGAGCGTCAAATAGAAAATAACATTAATTAGATTGCATGTATGAGTGTTAGATATTTTTATATTATGTAGCTTTTATGATCTTAAATGAGAATTTGTTAAGCGGTCTTCGATTTTCGACAGTCAGGGCAAAGTCCTAAATCTTAACTAAAACCTGAATCTCCGTATAATATGATGTAGAAATATGATATTTCTAAATAATTTAGGGCGGCTGCAGTAGCCATGTGGTTCCCATGCGAGTGTATTTGTGACATGAAATAAAAACTCCGCATAAAAGTTTATATGCCCTTCTCTTAGTTTCTTGTTATCAAACGTCACATTCAATATTATTACTGATATTTACAATTTGACGATCACTGTAACAGTTATTAACACAAACGTACGTACATGTAATAAAAATATATCAAGCTTAATGTATGCATTTAAAACGATATATTATATAATATTCAAGAGCGCATATCGAACCATATGCATACATCAGTTACAAATACATGTATATATCTATATATGCATACATATATGCATTGCAATTACTGCGTTCGGGGATTACATGTATTGTATAAAATGTTGTGAGTTTTTGTTATTGAATAATAATTGAATTTTCCAACATTTATTGTATTGTGTCCAATGAGGTTCAGCGGCAGCAGCAGTAGTTAATTGTAACATGACAACAAGTTGTTAAATAAATAATCATAAGAAAACACAGTAACAGCAACAATTAAACTAATTGTTTTTATGGAAATTTGTCTTCTCACCGAGCTGTCCTGTTGTAATAAATTCACGAAAACAGCAAACCAATTACACCTTTAATGTATGTAGTAAGTACAATAACAAAAACCGATGGCAACAAAAATCAATACGTATTTTATGTAAACTCGTTGATGAAATTATAAAAAGAAAAACTAAAAATAATATTAAAGTTACGTTGGCAACTTCAGTACAATACAGTTGAAAATGCTTGTAGATCCATACATCCATGCAAGTGTATACATATACAATTAATTAAAATTAATTTGTACACAATATAAAATGTCATTAATAAATGCATACTTTTTGGCGCATCACTCTTATATACTCATAGTAAAGACACATAATTATCCTACTAATTAAACACATTCGACACGACCCCCACAACCCTATAGGAAGGTTTCGATTTAAAAATTTTACCTATTCCTACTATTGATCAATATATTTTACAAAAGAAAATCCCTAAAGGAACGATGACATAATTAAAATTTAATAATATAACTATTTCTGGGAGCATATGGCAAGAATACCATACAACGGACAATAACGTTAAGAGACAAAGACTTTATAAGGTTCTTGATAATTTTTCCTATTCCACTTTCAATCTTTTTTATTACAATCTAAGCGATGCCAAACCCTAGATATCTTTGTTAGTGACGATTGTTGCGTTATTGACTTTGTTGTAGTTTTGATTTCGTTTTCATCTTTGGTGTTGCAATACCTACTGCTTTTGCTAACATACTGCTTTTGCTAACATACTGTTTTGCACTGGCTCGGGCAAACATAAATTTTCCAACATTCAAAATTATATTTCTGATTGATATAACAACTTCTCCGGCTTGAAACAGTTTAAGCGATAGATGGGGGAACTTTTTACACGTCAGAAATATTCTGGGAGTGCCTGTCATTATAAAATGAATTTTTAGTAGCACCCCTTGACCACCGTATTTACTGGCACCGACGGTAATTTGTAGTTCTTCGCCATAGTCACTTTTTTGGATACCTGATAGTGAACTTTCAATGACTTATATCTTCAGAAGACGAGGAATAACCTGATTAAATATCTGTTCTATCTTTATATTTAGCTTTAGCAAATAATGTGTTTATATACATAACATAGATCTCACTAGGGACATTAAATACACAAAATTATTATTTTTAACAAAGTGTTATGTTAAAAAATGACACATAGTGAATTAATAAAACATTATAATATGAGTATCTACCTAAATGTGTTAATCGGATATATTTTTCAGTAGGGTTGCAATCTGTTTAAGTACTTAAAAAGAGTTAAGTCATAAATATTTGGAAACAATTTGATGAACATAGAAATATTTTAGAAAAAATTAACTGAAATTCGAAACATGTATGTATTACCCGTAGTACGAGTTATAAATGCCTTATTGAATTCAACACGAAGAAACTTTTCACGTCTACCGCAAGTTACCCGCACTCAAATATTTTTGCTATGTATCTTAGCGAAATACTCCACTTCAGCTTTACTTAGCTCAAATAAAACCATTCTTTGTTGCTATATTAGCCACAAGTTTGTGGAGGGAGTAACTGAATCGTACTGAGAATCGCTAATTTGAATAAATTTAATTAATTTGTCCCAAGGCAAAGATGGCATCAAGCGTCTCAGCAACAACAACAATCAAACACCAATAAACACCAGAAGTACCGCAATATCAAACAATAATATGTTTGTGTGTATGTATGCAGCAACTGTTGTCGCCGTATTGTGCACCCACAACAAACAAAAAAGATAACTTCGATTATTGTCAATCAGTGGCCGTTGTGGTCGCGCTGTGGTCTGCGGCGGCTATGACAATGTGACTATAGTACCAGTACCGTGTACATGGGCAATGCCGTCAGCAACCATTCCAGCGACAATTTTGACAATAATGACTTGTATATACAAGTGTGAGTAGATTCCAGTCGTCACCGTCGCTATCATCGTCGATTAGGATGATTGAGCTTAGAGTGGTCATGTCCATTTAATTTGAGTTGGTGGGCGGATGAGTCGATGACTGCCGATTGCTATTACTCACTGACAAAGTAGTAAGTTAAAGCAAATGTATACACCTTAATCGTCACTGCGGCTCACTGTATTTGCTGCGACGTCGGCGTCGGCGTCGGCAAAGAGAAATCTGTTTTTGGTTGCTAATTCAGTGATTGTAACATCCATAGTTTTGACTTAAGCGGCTTTACACAACAAATTCGTTGGAAGGAAAACACGCTTAATTGGCTTTTGGGAAGAGCAGCTTAAGCGGAAAATAATTTGTGCGGGTGGAAGGGTCTCTTGTGAATGCGTCGAATAATCGTTACAATATAACATGCTAATCGCAACATGTTAATTGCATTCTCAGTAAGCGGATATATCGCTTATAATTATTTAATTAAGTGTACGGAAATTTTAATACGGCAACACAACAACAAGTACAGGCTTAATTCCCTCTTAAACGAAATTCTCGGATTTTGTAATTATATATGCAGACATAAATACATAATTAAAATATGTTATCTGAAATAATTGGTCAATTGGTATTTTGGTATTGGAATTGATTTCTGATTGTTGATTCGAACCGGCTTATCGTCAGCCAAAAATCATCAACAGCTATTTAAAGAACTTATTTAATTTAATTTCACTTTTTCTCGAAAACTCTCAGCACCGCCTAGTCGAATGTCTCTACCAGTCCTGCTTCAACTTCAAACTTAAACATGTCAGTTAATCGATTTGAAGAAGTATTAAAATTTGATGTGTGTATTTTGTGTGGGTAACGTAAGCTCTTAAAGATATTAATGCGACAGTTTGTAAGGATACTATGATTTTTCACGTTTAGGTATATATTATATGATGTGAGTAGACACTTCGGAGGCAGAAATCTCTCTTATTTAACGGTCCTCGCCAATATTTTACGTTGTCGAGACTTTTTTAGACGGTTAAGTTGTTTAGATTACGCGAGTCTCAAAGACTAAGTAGCATTATCCCGCTCCAACTGTAGAAATTGACGGGTCGTAGTGCTTTATCCCTATTCCAGAGTCTTAATCAATCCAATGGTAAATAAGTAGGTATGACTACTCTCCGAAATATTTTAGAACATCTGGCAAAATTATCGATGGAAGTGCCATTCCGTTGGCTATCATAAGACCTTAATGTTCTTGCTGCACGGTTTATAGTTAGGAAAAAGATAGTTGGTTTTCACAATAAAACTGCTAATATCCATTACGTTTTTAGTCTGCAGCCACTCAAAGATTGGTACCTGATTGATTCCAAGTGCACTGCGTCGAATTCGTAAAGATACTTTTCCCAGAGCTGTTTATTTCATCCTTGGTTTTTGTCGGTAACTAAACAGACCAAAACTGACTAGGCATAGGCCAACACATCTCACCAACTCCATCAAACGTTAGAGATCTAACTGGCTGTTTTCGAACCTCACTCACATGGTTGGGTAAGATTTTTATCTCATCCTAATATCGAAAAATTCTGGAAGAAGAAGTGTACTGAGACCTAGCATTTACTGCACCCAAGTTAAGGGCACCAGTGTAAATAAAAATATTTGTTGCTCCATCATTACTTTAACAAAACTTAAGGGAATATGATAGAGACAATCGAAATTAATGAGAAAAAATACTTTCACACTTTATGTACAAATCTTAATCTTAAATCTTAAATCTTAATATGGAAACTCAGCGATAACAAGTCATACCGTCTAACTTGATGTATGACAGAATTGAATATTACTACCACCTAATTGTTATAAGCAACACCAACAATGCCAGCCTTAAAATCCGACGAAGAACTTCTTTGGACTGAACCAAAACCAAACTCTAGAAGTTTCTTATCATTCCCGTTCTGACATATGGTAGAGAAACCTGGACGATGTCGACAGCCGATGGGTCGGCTTTAGGAGTTTTCGAGAGAAAACGTTTGCAGAAGATTTATAGTCATTTGCGCGATGGCAACGGTAAGCTGCACGAGCTTTATGACCACATTGACATAGTTCAGCGAATCAAGAACGGCTACGCTGTCTAGGTCATGTCGTCTGAATGGATGAAAGCGCTTCAGATGTGAAAGTGTTTGATGAAGTACCCGCTGGTGAAAGCAAAGGAAGAGACAGACCTCCACTCCATTGGAAGGATCAGGTGGAGAGCGACAGGTTTCCACTTGGTATTTCTAACTAGCGCCAAACAGCAAAGAGAAGGAACGAGATGCGGCTATAATCGCGTAAGCGGTGCCTGTGCCAAAGAAGAATAAGAAGAACTGTTATAAAAGTTTTAAATGAGAATTTGTATGGAATTGCATAAAAAAGAAGCTTTAAACAGCACCTAACCAAAATCTGCAAATTAAACTTATTTGGATATGACTCACTCCCAAATATTTATATACATTTACAAACTTATGACGGATTGTTGTATTGTCAAATTTTTCCTGTCAAAACAGAAATTCAAATTGTTGCATATACGTAATAATGAATGTCAACATTTTTTTTGCATTCACGTCTGTATAATACCAAAATTTCACGCTCTTGGATACTTTTTTGACGGAATTTTGATCCAAAATCTCATATCAGAACAAATCGGTTATATGAGGGCTGTGTGCTATTGTCGACCGATCTGGCCGGTTCTGATGATCCTTACATAACAAAAATACACCTGCATACCACATTTCGTTTAAATATCTCAAAAACTGAAAAGTTGACAATATTTATTTGAGTTTGCGCATGGAAAATACCAAATTTCACGATGTTGGATTGAAGTATTTATGACCCAAAATCACATATCTAAACAAATCGATTCAAACGGGCATACATAAACATAACATCAACTGAAAATCAACCCAGCTCGCCATTCTGATTATATCGGTATAAATTCTAATGGATCTATCTTTTCTCCTTGTGGTATTTACATACCTCGGACCAAAGCTATGTTTTGTTTATGAAAGGTATAAAAAGATAAAATAAATTCACATTATTTTCTGTGGTTGCAAAACCACAATCACATCCTTTGTTCTTCATTATTTTTTGGCTGTAGTGCTCAAAAAATTTTAGTCAATTGATTTCATAATTTCCTGACGGTTTAATATTGAAGCCAAAATAAACTTACAAATGGGATTCTTGTAGTAGAAACTGTTCACTCTTGTGGTCATAGATTACTGACTTATCGTACATACAAATATAAATGAAGATTCCACGATACTAGTTTCCGATATTTATTACTGTTGTTGAGCACAACAAATAGTTTGCAACTATTTGAAATCATTTGACACTGTTGTATATGAATGTGCGTATGAGTTTGAGCAGTTGGGTATACTCGTACAATTTTTGATTCGATTGACTGCCATATTTACTAAAGATCATCAGTGATTTGAAAACAATTTTTTTTTCTTTTTTCTAATTTTTTTATTTCAATAGCCCATTTTAATGACACAAAATAACAAATCTTAAAGTTATATAAAATATATATAAATAGTCACGTATCCAATAACAAAATTGTCTCTCTATTTCAGTGTTACACATAATTCTTGAAAAGTGTGACGAATGGAAAAGATGTGAGTAAATAATAAATTATTCATAAATTTTATTATGTAAACTTTTTTTTGGGAGGATGGGGCCATGTGTAGAAGTTCACAAGTGAGGAAAGTTTCTGACTGCCACTGACCCGAGAGTGGCCAGAAACGATTCTTTTACATATGGTTCAAGCAACTCATGACTTCCGGTCTTGGACCAAGTATCCTCTGGACAGCCAACAATCATCCGTTTGGAGTCGAACTAAAGTGAGAAGGCGAATCGTTTGCGGTTTTGCGTAGGGTTTGGAACCCCCCCCCCACTTATAACTATACTCCAATGAAAAATCAACAAATGCCTCGGATGAGAGACCCCTGAAAACGTTTAAAGGATCACGATATGAGAGCATGAAGCTGGAATGTCGGGTCCCGTAATTAAGAAGGTGCCGCTGCCCAGCTGTTTGATGTCCTCGTAGGACTAAAGGCTGACATCACCGCCGTCCAAGAAATGCGATGGATGGGACAAGGACGGAAGAAGGTGGGTCCTTGTGAAATCTATTACAGCGGCCATTTAAAGGAGCGCAAATTTGGTGTTCGGTTTGTGGTGGGAGAGAGACTCCGTCGCCGAGTCCTAGCGTTCACACCGGTGGATGAGCATCTAGCAACAATTCGCATCAAAGCGAAGTTCTTCAACAGATCGTTGATGGAAGGATGATGTGACTAAAGATGCTTTCTAAAAGAGCCTAGAATGCACTTATGAGCGCTGCCCCCGTTATGATGTCAAATGGCGATTTCAACGCCAGGATGGAAAAAGAAGGTATTTTTGGCGTAAAATCGGAAAAATCAGCACTCGAAAATCATTAAGCTACGTGGCTGTCGCCAAATAAAAAAACACGCCATCAAATTCATCATGTTGTGATATACGGAAGACATGTATCCAGTATTCTAGACGTGCGTATGTTCTGAGGGCCGAATATATATAGTGCTATAGATATAGCACGCCCGTCAACAAACACAAGGAAGGTTCGACGTTGTAAAGCTTCAATCACAGCAGACAGCCAGCAGGTTTTCTACCCGGTTTGCGCATCTGCTCCCTCGAACTGCTGTGGAGAGAAGGCAGACTGCCTCCCACGCAACTTTGCAATCGACCACAACACATGCGAGGTGTCTGAGAACTGAGAAGGAAGCAAGACGCATTTGCAAACGAGAAAAGAAAGAGGCTGAAATGCATAAGTATGAAGAGCTTAAGAAGCTGACCGACAAGGGTAAAGCTAGAAAATTCTTTAAGAAGATTCGGCGACTTACAGAAGATTTCTAGACCGGAGCAAGCTCATGTAGGTACCAAGGAGGTAATCCGGTGGCAGATTTTCTGAGCACACTTAGTGTATGGAGGGAACACTTCTGCAACCTACTCAATGGAAGTGAAAGTGAGAACCCCGGAGATGGCGAACCCGAAACCCCAATGGTATAGAAGTGCCATCACCCGACTCTGAAGAAGTTCGACTAACGATTTCTCGCTTAAAAAATAGCAAAGCGGTGGAAGCCGATGGCAGAGCTATTCAAATACGCTGGCGAAGAACTGACAAGGTGAATGAATCAGCTTCTTTGCAAAAGCCCGGCGATTATAACCTCGGTGTGCTCTGCCCAATCCATAAAAAGGGGGACCACACTCTGACCCTTTATCGTATAATATCTTCAATTTGATGACAGAGAAAATAATACGGGATGCAGAGCTAAATAGACCAGATAAAATCTTATACAAGAGTGTACAGTTGTTAGCGCATATAGCGCATTGATATCATTTGCCATAACAACCGCACTGTAACTTCTTAGTCCTTCAGGTTAGATAAAGAAGCGGCGAATGGATCTGGTAGTGAACGATGGAAAGGCGAAATATCTCCTGTCATCAAATAAATAGTCATCGCATTCGCGACTTGGCTCCCACATCACTGTTGACAACCATAACTTCGAAGTCGTAGATTATTTTATTTATCTAGGAAGCAGCATAAAAAACACCAACAATGTCAGCCTTGGAATTCAACACAGGACCACTCTTACCAACAGGTGCTACTTTGGACTGAGTAGGCAATTGAAAAGTAAAGTCCTCCCTCGACGAACCAAACCCAAACTCTACAAGTCACTCATCATTCCCGTCCTAACATATGGTGCAGAAGCCTGGACGATCTCGACAGCCGATGAGTCGGCTTTAGGAGTCTTCGAGAGGAAAGTTTTGCGGAATACCGCAGACAATTGAACGATGAGCTTTACGAGCTATACGACGACAATGACATAATTCAGTGGATTAAGAGACAGCAGCAACACTGGATAGGTCATATCGTCCGGATGGATGAAAGCGCTCCAGCTTTGAAAATATTCAATGGAGTACCCGCTGCCGGAAGCAGAGGAAGAGGAAGACTTCCACTCCGAAGGATCTGGCGGAGAGCGATCTGTTTTGATTTGGTATTTCTAACTGACGCTAAACAACAAAGACAATCGCGTAGGCGATACCTACTCCAAAGAAGAAGAAGAAGAAATTTTTTTTGCATTCCACTCAATGTGAGAAAGAAAAAAGTTTTTAGCCAACTTAGCTAAATGACTTTTTTATATATTAAATTACTTGGTTCATTCAAATATAATATTGAGAAATCGAATTTCAGACAAATTGACATACTTGGTATGTACGTAGCTTATCACTTATATTAACATATCGGATACTTTTATTCTTAACTAAATATCTGATGATTTTTGTCATATTTGATATGTCATTCTTGGCTTTATCACAGTTGAATTATTAGCGCATGTGTGAAACAAACAATTTTATCGAAAAATTTTAAATGAAATTAATAATCCAGTACGAATAGTGTTTTTTTTTATTAAATCACTCGCTTTCACATCTAGATGATAATTGGTATATGACCGGCAGTCATCAGTTGTTTGACGAAAAAGTAAAGAGGATGTTCTGGTAAGGCGAATGACAGTCGCTTTTAAGCTTTGCACATCTGATTCGGCCTTTGTCACATAGGTGGTGCCTCCATAATTAGTTATACATTGTCAGAAAAATACTTGAAACAAATATATTGACTAGAAACTTAAATTTAGAATGCGTTCTGCCTAGACAGCCGTACGTTGCATGACCCCGGCGAATCTTCAAAACGCTATAGTTTAATGAAAAAATATGGGTTATTCGTTAAGGTTAAAATAAGGTTAAAATAAATTTAATATTTCGTTAGGTTTATTGGAACTTTCCATCATTCCTTACTGAATCACACCTACATACATATTTGGCGCTTGTAACCGCTTAAGCGATTTTTGGCCGAGCCCCTCCTCCAATTTTTGTTTTTGCGTCTTGATATTTTACCAACAAATGGAGGGACCTACAGTTTATTCTTAACCGCCTCCGAACGACTGATGGATATTTATGAGGAGCTTTTATTTCATGTCAGAAATACACTCGAAGGGATTGGCATTCCCTGCCGAGGGGCGACCGCACTTAGAAAAATTTTCTGAATCACTTAATTTATTAATTACACGCTCATTAACATTGATATTGAAAAAAAAAATTTTTATACCAAATTCAAAAAATGAAATCGCTATATTTTTTTTCTATATTTACTATACTCTGCTACCTTACGGAACATATAGGATTTTCCAATACGAGTTAAATGATTTCTTTCACAAAAAAAAAAAACACTAAGTGTTAAGGAAATTCAAATGATTTTTATTTAATGTGAAGTACAATCGATTATGTTTTGAATATGACATCATTCAAATGTCCTCCACGACGACAAGTCGTATGTCATGAATAGCACGTTCAATATTGACTTTTATAGCCGGAGGAGAGTCTGGTTTATTGCTAAAAACCAATGACTTCAAATAACCCAGACCCCACAAGAAGTAGTCTAATGGTGTTAAATCACAACTTCTTGGAGGCCATTCAATGTCACAATGTCTTGAAATAATCGAATCTCCAAACCTTTCTCGCAATAATTCGGTTGTTGCACGTGCTGTGTGACACGTAGTCTTGTTGGAACCAGATGTTATTAAGATCAACTTCTTCCAATTGTGGCCATAAAAAGTTGACTATCATCGATCTATACCGCTCTCCATTGACAGTAACGGTGCTACCAGCTTCATTTTGAAAGAAGTACGGACCGATGATTCCAACAGACCAAAAACCACACCAAACTGTCAATTTAGGAGAATGTAATGGTTGTTCATGGATAATTTGTAGATTTGCTTCGCACCAGAATCGACAAGTTTGTTTATTTACCGCACCACTCAGATGAAAGTGAGCCTCATCGGAGAAGATCATTTTCTTAAAAAAAGTTGCAATTGCAGAACTATTATTTTAATAATAATATTGAATAATTTGTTAACGTTGTTCTTGCGTATATCTTGCCATGATGAAATTATAAACATAACTATAACTATAAAAATGGCCAAAACGACACTTAGAAATCATATCACCCCTATTGGAAAACCCTTTAGATCCATATGTTTAGTTGTAGAGTCATTTCAGTTGCACTCATTATAATTGAGAAAAAATTATGTACATTTTTCTAATTCCAATTATATTGTATATAGTGAAAGCATCTTGGTTATTTTACAAGTAATGTAGATCAAAATTTTAGCATAATTAATTTGAAAATAAATATTATTATCATAAACAAACTAGTAATTGTTATATGGATAATTAGCTAACAACGCACTTTCAATTAGCGTTAGAGCACTTATCATATCCACAGTACGGGTATACTTTACTCAGTTACCGTTAAAGTCCAACCACGCATTACTTTACAAAAAGTAAGTATAATAGAAATTCATTTTCAGAACTAGTGATGAGATAAATTTTAATACCGCATTCGGTAGAGGTTATTTGGTATTAGAGACGAATTTAGAAAATATTAGTAAATAATTTAATCTGGTTAATATTCCATAAGATATAGTGAAAATTGCTAGGAATTATCTCAAAATAAAGTGACTAAAAGTCACTTCAATATAAATAACTGATAATTTCGACATTAGGCTAGCTTTTTATTTGTAAAATTGAGCGCTAACGGACTCAAAAATATTTTTTTTTAAATAAATTAATATGACATTTGTTGGTTTCAATTCTATTCTATGTTTTTCATACTCGTATTTATAATAATCAAAATATAATTTTGAGTTAAACTAAAAATTTTTTATGATGTTATTATGGTTGAGTAAATTTCTAAATAAACCAAATTATATTTATACTTTAAAAAGCTATATAATTTCTTAACAAAACATATCAAATATGTCTATCAATTAATTCTGTCCGTTTTTCCGCAGAACTCTCTCCGACATTCACTGACTTGCACAGAGAGAAGCCCCAGGCTTACAAAACAACGTTACGTACACGCCATGTTGGCGGCTTTGTTTGGTACAAATGTGCGAAAAATACCGACAACGAACAAAATCCTTAGCGTAGCGGCTCGCCTCTGTACACAAATTGCAATTTAACACAATAACAACGTTTGTCCAACATACATAAAGGGTGTTTTTTATAGAGGTATAGAACTTTAAGTTGGCATTACCGTTCAATATGGCGACCGATTTAACAGCTGTCAAGTGATTTATTCTCAGTTTGGTTTCACTCATGATGAATTGTCAAACCAAACTGAGAATAAATCACTTGACGGCTATTAAATCGGTCGCCATATTGAAAAGTAATGCCAACTTAAAGTTCTATACCTCTATAAAAAAACACCCTATATATGTAACAGACGGACGGACAGAAGCACATACAGAGAGCGTTCATTGGGCAATGGTGTGGTCACACAAATACGTACATCTGCACACACATTTGTTCGCAAGTAGAATATACTCCTTTAGTTAGTTGCCTGCTGTGAGCCAAATTTCGCTTATTCATTGTTGTTATTATTGTTGTAAAGTTTGGTAACAACTTTTTGAGTTAAGATTTATTGCCATCGCTCCTTTTGCCATCTGTTAGCTGCTGCTGGCTGACTTGCTGGTTGGCCAAAATTTGTAAAACGTATGTGCGATGTATATGTGCGCATGGTGAATTGGGCGTGTATAGAGAGTGGTATGAAGAGCAACTGTTGCGCTTTTATTGCAATGTCCGAATGCAACACTGGGAAAGGCACACAATGAAATGGACTGAACTCGCTTTGCAACTCTCCCTCTGTGTATGTGTATATGTGTATGTTTGTATATACGTCTATATGTATTAACAAGTGTCTATTAAGCACTTGTTGGTATATTTGGTATTGTTGCAGTGCTTTGTTTTGGGATTTTAGATCGTATTTTGTTACAATTTGAATAGACTTCATTGTTGGGTACTTAGGCATTGAATTTATTTCTAACTAACTAACGGAAGGCGGAAGACAAGTGCCGCCAGCGAAACATTTAAAACGGTTAGGGTTTCCTTGTGGCATATATCTACATACATACATATGTACAAGTATGTACGAATATATACATAAACAATGCACATATGTTTATACCGCAATATCTGTAGTTGGATAATAACTATAATATACTCGTAAGTGAGCATGTAAACATTTTATGTACAAGTATGTACAAAACATTTATTTCGTTTTAATTGTATCAAGATTGTAACGTAATCAAACTCGCTCTTTGTAACAGCTGAAGAGATTTTAGGCCGAGTTCCTCCTGCAATTTGTGGTATACGTCTTAAGGTGTTTCCAAAAAACGTTTATACTAAGCCGCCTCTGAACCACCGAAAGATTTTTATGAGAAGCCTTTATATCATGTCAGAAATACAATTCCATCTGAGGAGATTAGCCTTGCTTTTGTAGAACCAGGTGATTTTAAGTGTATTCGAGTACAAATTTGAAGAGATTATACATATTTAGCTCTCTGTTATATTCCTTCCCAGTCTGATTTACAACATATCACACTATTAAATTCTATTACTATAATGATGAAAATCACTGATTCAATAATTGTTTGACTTAATATATTGACTTCAGCAATGCTTTTGGTAAATTGTGCCATTCAGTAGATTCGAAAGTGCAGGGTGTGCCTACGTTGCTTGCCTTAATAGAAGATTATGATACACCTAATCCTCCAACCATTCAAGCAATTGGTAAATTTTAAAGGAATTGGAAGTGACTGGATCAGTTACAGATATTGTAAGGCCTGTGCATCATAGTTTTGCTAGTTCCACCTCAAATATCGCTGATGTAAGTGAAAGTGTAGCCGAAGACCCGAATGAGTCTATTTCTCGACGTTCTCAAGGGCTGGGACTTTCTTATGGCACATTAAGGCGTATTTGGCACTTGGACTTACAGCTATATCCATATATAGTCCAGCTCACACAAGAAATGAAGCCAGCTGACCATTCACAACGCCGTAGTTACGACGATTGGGTGCTTGAACAACAGTGGACCGCGATTTTTCCAACAAAATTTTCTTCAGCGACGAGGCACATTTCTCACTGGGTGGAGACGTAAATATGCAAAATTATCGCATTTGGGGCTCCGATAATCCTCAAGTAATTGGAAAGAGGCCATTACATGCAAACAAACTTACAGTCTTACAGTATGGTGTGATTGGATCTTACTTCTTTGAAAACGATAACGACGCGACTGTCACTGTCAGTTCGGAGCGTTATGGTCGTAAGATAACCAAATTTTTTTGGCCTGCAGATGAAGAACACTACTTGGACAATATGTGGTTCCAACACGATCGCGCCACATGCCCCATAACACGAGCGAATATGACTTTATTGTGAGAGAAATTTCCCGGCCGCGTAATCTATCGTCTTGGCGATGTCAATTGGCCACCGAGATCGTGCGTTATCTCGAACGGAACCTGTAAAGTTATATGTTTCTTTCGAAGAAACATACAGATAGCTACTTACATAATAGTAGCTACAACTAGAAACAGGTTCACCGTTATTTGACCTAGGAGTCACTATGGACTCTAAATTGAACCTCACAATTCACATTGGTGTGATAGTCAATAAAGACAAAGTTATCTTGGCATTTCTAAAACTATGGTCAAGGGTATTAAGGATAGGATAGAAACTATTCTAAAACTATTCCTACTTTTTGCCTTCAAAAATTTGCATTGGACCTCTTCTTGTGCTAGTCGTCTGATGCTTACTAACCTATTCAACATTTCTCTGAAAAATAAAAATTAATGTTCCGTTTAGAATGCCCAGACATTTTTATCCGTTGTTTCCGAAAACCTGAAAACGAATTTTGAATTTCGCTTTTTCATATTAAGAAAATAATTTTGCCGACCTCAATTAATTATTAAATAACATTTTATATTTGAATGAATTTACTTTTAAAACGTAACTGATGAATTTTTGTTCAGTAGCTTAATATTTTTAGTTCCCGACAATAAAGAAACCCTGCTCATCGTGACTCGGTATTAATGAGATCAAAACAAGTTCCATGGACTGCGCTCCTCGTGCGGATGGGCGAGAGGGTGTAAACCGTTTGTAATGATAATAATAATAAGCCGATAGTGGTTTAGATGTAGTTTGGTTAGACAAAAGAATCACAACTACTAATACTTAAAATTATCAAAGAATAAATAGTTTTTACACTTTTTGAATTTTTCGTCAATTTAATGGGCATCCTTTTATCGTAAAGAGAGTGTTATTTATGTTTCAAGCAAATCGAGTTTGGTTTCTGGTCCCTAGTCCACCACCCGGAAAACTTGTTTTACAAACGCTTCCTGACAAATTTTCAATATAACTACCTGGTTACTTTCGAGATGCTAAAAAATAAACATAAATGCAATTTTCATATATATGTATACTTACTTATATATATGTATCAGGCATATTCGAAACTGTGTTTTTTTCAGTAGCTTTAATTTTATTCTAGATAAAGAAAATTTAGTTAAACTTAAGTTTAAATATGAATCAAAGGAGCTTCCAGAACTTTTTTCTTCAGTATTTGAATATATATAATTGCCGTGATATCAATCACTGAAATTTCAATGTTCAAATTGGGCTTTTTGTTTACAATATTTTTTTATACAATATTTGGACAAAAAATTAGTTTATATTGAAAATAAATGAATATTAACAAATAAATAAATAAAATTAATTAAGCAATACTTACAAATTAAAAATTTTACAAAAAAGTTTTAAAAATGGATTTACATCGTTTATTTTGCCCGTCGTGTAAAACTAAAAACTCTAATTGAATACAATAGTATTTTCAGATTGAAACCATATTTGTATAGCAGCTCACCGGTAATGTGAATAATAATAATTACCTCATTTCGTTTTTGTTAATTTTTAGCACACCACATAGAAAAAATAAAAAACTCACAGTTACAATTTTAACTAGGAATGTGTCAATATCATCTTATAATAGGTACATCTTGCTTCACTATAACGGGTCGCTTTAAGAATAGCTGCATAAGGCAGATAACGAAACCAATTTGAAAATTTGTGTGAGCAACATGAAAGTGAAAGTGGCAAGAAAAATTAAAATACTGTTTAAAACCGAAGTGTTTGAAAATTATATGTTTGACATATTATGAAAAAATGTCCTATAATGATGATTTGTGAGTTCTTGGCATGTTGTGTTTATTTTATTTTATTGATGTAACCTCTGTACCTATTATATCCTAAATTCCACTTACACTTTTAGTTGTGAAATTAATCGTAAGAATCAAATTAATTTCAAAGTATTTGTCAACAACTACCAATTATTTTGGGTAAATTTTGGCTGCAAATATTTGCAAATCTCTGTGTTCTACTGATCAGAATAAAGCTGCCCCGAACAGTGATTTTTTGTAAAGTTTGTTGTGATTGTCGTCTTCGTTTCTTTTGGGAGTTGTGTTTTAGGTTCTAAATAATAAAGAATGTGTAAGATAATTGTGTACTTTTGCAAAGTGTTTTAATTGTCGTGCTTATTTCATCTACTTTGTTTATTTCTGATTTGATTCTTACGAATGTGAATTTAGCTGCAACCAATATATTTGATTATTGGTGAAAACCTACAGAAATACTATACATTTCGAGTTAGTTATCTGGATGAATTGGAAGATCACATTCGTTACTGCTGTGTTAGGTTTACAATATTTTGGCGTGAATTCATTCGATCGAAAGTCCGCTGCTGATTGTTTGTCTGAAGCTGCCGAGTATTAGCAATTAGTACGACGATTTTGCTTGCATCCACAAACGAAGTTATTTCGCTTATCATTAAAACAAATTGAACGAAGTATCAATATAACCTGATCAGATCACTTATGAATATCAAAATTTCTGCCGGATTTTTTCCAGCTATGATAAGATCGTGAAATAAAAACAAAAAAACTATCCAGAAAATATAGCTGTTAGCGAATCCCTTGGAAACTACAAAATTAAATTTTTTTCAGCGGTCCAATTATCAATCTTTAGGTTATAGGAAAATGGGATTTCGGAGGAAGTTCTGGATACACCGAGTACAAGCAGAAAGTACACTAATTTGGATGACTGTCACTTGTTTGTAACATTATATGTTCCTCTTTTTTAGCCAACAACTGAAGACAGTTTGCATAGTTAAAAAATAATATGGAAGCCATACTTAACTCGATACTATCGTCCTGTTAGATTTCAATTTAAAAAGGAATTAGCAGAATTGAGCGTCAAAGAAGAATAGGATTTTATAAAGAAAAATAAGATGCTAGCTCCAACTAAAATTATTGTTGCGATGCCTTAACCCATACTTCATTCTCAAATTGCTGTATATGTAACACGAAATCTTCACAAATGAATGATATTGAGCAATATATTCAAAGAGAGGTTCAAATCAGTTTTATATACTTTTAGATAAAGGTCAGGATAGGACTTGAACTCATAACCTTCCGCTCTGTTTAAATGTGTAGTTTGTAGAAGATGGACGAGTTTTTAGGAGGTATTACTGTCATACGTAATCAACATATTTATGACATTTTGTTAGTAAAAAAAATGAAAGAGGATGGACTATTTATTGCGAAAATTGAAACCAGTCTCATTCTAATTGACAACTAGTATATTGCTCTGTAGGGTGGATAAAAAAGTTAGAGTTACTATGTAAAATATAATATAAAAAATACACATATTTGAAATTCAGTTAATTGAAAATTTTAATTACTCAACAACTCATTTATTATTTATAATCGCAACAAAATACTGTTTATTCAATAATGACTTATCGATTGTACGAGCACAAGCTGTTTCATTTTTGAAATGCTTTCTCCTCTGGTTTTATGCAAGCAAACGCTTCGTTTATATTTTCTAAGAGACCACACTTTTTCAATTATGTATAAGTACGAATTTTGAGGTGACCATTGAAGAATATTAAAACTAGTATTTTTCAAAACAACTGTTGTCATCTTACTTCTGTGATATGGAGCATGAGCCTGACTCAGGGTATAGTAGTATTTAGTATTATAAACTCATAACAATAAGGTTTCTCGATTCTTCAACATTCAATGTTTTACCGAACACTGTACCGCATGCATATTTTTGTAAAAATAAATAAGGTAAGATCAATGAAAAAAAAAAATTACGAGGGTGTGTTTAACACCAGATGTTCGAAAGAAGGAGTGTATTTAAAAAAATTCATTGAAATGAAGACTCATTTACTAAAACCGGCTTTTGGTATCTCCATTTTATTTTTTAGTAACTAACATTTTTATATAAATACTTCACTTGCAGTAATTAATTAAAGTTGTATATTTCATTAAAATTTCATTAGCATTACTAAAGACAACAGCTCCCAGGGATTCCCTATTTCAATATAGAACTATATTAAAGTTTAAATTTAAATAGCTCTTAATAATGAAAATAAAATACACCTAATATTAAATTAATTGGTTTTAGTTAACTCTCACGAGTATGAAATAAAAAAGGGAATTTATTTCTTAAATAAATAAATAAATGAAATTGACGTAGCATAAATTATATTTGGTGCAATAAATAAATAAGCACAAAAAATATTAATTTTTAAAGTGACCTGTAGGAAATTATTATCAGATTTCAGATATTTTTGGAAGCTAAATTTTAATCAACCATACACAGATTTTTTGTGGAAAAGAGATGATAAATCCATAAATTCAATTTATAAAAAAAAATTTAACTATACATAAAAATAGTCACATGATAAAAATGCATAGGTTTTAAATTTCAGTTTCAACGTTATAGACCAAATCAATTTCAAAATCGTTTTCATTTTTTTAATGATATATTTCACGAAAAATTTAAATTATTTACTTAACTTCTTAAAGCTTATTTTTAATATCTATTTTGTATGGGTAAAATCCTTTTCCATAATTTCTCACTAATACCCACTAATCACTTTTCTATTTGGTCTGCTGAGCTTGTAGCTCGTTTGTTTGCGTGTCCTATTATTCAAATACATATATATATATATATTAGGGGCTTTATAACCGCTGAAGCGATTTTTAGCCGAGCTCCTCCTTCGATTTGTGGTGTTTTCGTCTTTATGTTTTTACCAACAGATGAAGGGCCCTCCAGTTTTTCTAAGCCGCTTTCGAACGGCCGATGGATTTTTATGAGGAGCTTTTATTTCATGTCAGAAATACACTTTGAGGGCTTTGCATTCCCTGTCGAGGGGCGACCTTAATTAGAAACATTAATTTTCTATGATTTTGGATGTTGCTCGAACCTAAACTCGAACCCTGCCCTTACGAATTGTAGTACGCACATACCAATATTCACAATTAGTACACTTACCCAACTCCTTGCTTGGCCCAGATTGCCACAAAGTTGTAAAGTAGCGATGGAAAACGAAAGTGAAGGGTTGCTGACTTGTAGGATGGTGGAGTGTGTAACATATGCGAAGAAAATCGCATGAAATGAGCAGAAATAGTAATTGTTTGCACACACTTTTGTAGGTGTGTAAGGAAGTGGGCGGACGGCCGTCGATGGCTTGGCCAATCAAAGTGAGATAGTTGTATATTTAAGCGAATTTTCAATTATTTCGCTACTTTTCAAATAGTTTCAAAAAGTTTTATCATTGCCAACTAACTATTCCCTTGTTTACATAAGTAATGAGTTTACTTAGCAACTCCGCACACAAAAACACTCACTCTCATTCTCACGCCCTGCATTTGCACACCGTTATAAAATAAAACAAAATCCTTAGTTTACAATAGTTATTCGTATTTAAATATTATTTATTTATGTATGTTTGTACATAAGAACAGATGTATATAATAGTTTTAATGTGAATTCGGCATTTTACCAACACATTCACAAAGCCTAACGAGTAAAAGGTTGAAGGCATGTGATTTGTTTGTGATCGGTGTGTACGTTCATTGTTTACCTGAACAAATAGCCCTACATGGATATTCATATGTGGGTGTGGTGGTTTTGGGTGTTATATCAACAATGGTTGTTTTTAATGTTTTTGTACAAATGTTTTTGACTTTATTTTAGCCACAAACGGTAATGATCGGTGATAAGAATAAAAAACATTTATGCTGGTTAGTTGTTTGCGATGTTTCTCTGGTTGAATTATACGTGGATGCTTTATATATACATACTTTATATATGTGTACATGTATACAATTTTTGTTGTAGCTATTTTTTAATGTTGTACATTTTATTTACATGTGTTAATGGATTTTAGCTGGCGTTAAAGTGGCTAATGTGGTTCCTTTTTATTGCTTAAAATATATATGTGTGTGTGGTAATTTTAATTAACTAACACTCAAGTTCACTTATGTGGATATGTAAAAGATAAATAGTTGGATGAAAGCATAGGAAAGAATCTCCGTCTGTTCATGCCAGTTTGAAATTCGGTTTCTTCTGTTAAATTATGTCATTACTAAAATATTCAGAGAAAAGCTTTAAAATTTCAAAATTTACACTTCTCCAATTTCACTATAAGAAACTAAAAAAGGATAACTTTGAAATTGTTATTCCAATGGTAATATTGAATTACGTTCTGTACACATATTATTTATTTTCAAGCAAGGCAAAAGTAGATAATAAATTCTCGACCTGCAAAAGATTCCTCCTCGCTTCGTAAATATGCAAAAAAAAAAACCCTGTTCCAATAATTTAGTTCCATTTTTTCGGAGCTTCTCTTCAGCTCAAACTAAAGAGCAAATATTTTTAAGCAGAACTTGCCAGGTTTGATGTAAACTAATAAATTGAAGGTGAGTAAGATATTAATGCCTAAGAATTTCTTTACTTTAGTCTTTAGCCAACAACTAAAATATTATTTCTTATTTGCCATTATGGAGGAGAGGTAAAGGTTGGTCAACGTCTCCCGACAGCGTGCATTTCCGACAGTGCTCACCATCTCTATGTCAGTACATTTATAATATTTGATATAATTGTGAGCAGTCCAATTTAATATCGGATTCTGTTGCTTAATGCTTTAGTGCACATACTGAGAATTTAATCAAAATCGGATAATACAGCTCTACAAACGTTTTTTTTTACCCGGATATATTTGTAACTTTTATGTTTTCATGTGCTCAGATTATGAACAAAATCATCAAAGTTTATAAATTTGATCTTGTTGTTATGATTTTTATATATCTTATCTATCTAAGGATAAGTCATGATTAGTTATTTTACAATAACACAGTACTTAAACTGCAATTTAGATATGATGTCATTCGTTAATATTTCCTTTCAATTACTGAATTTCCATTCTGATATATTTGCCTTGTGTTTTAAGACATGAGTTCGTCACGAAGGTAGCGTAAATACAGCAATTATCTATTTCATTATATTTGCAGTGTTTATATAACAAAATAAATGTAGTTTAAAATACTAAAAAAAAGACACTCTTTTAAAGAACATCGAACTAAAAAGTGAAAAATTATATTTAAAAAAAACGAGAAATACTAGCATTGTTGTGAAAATAGCGTGGGGTGCATAGCGCCATATTTTTCGTGTAATACTAATAATAGAAGCATTTCTCGTTCGATGTTCTTTAAAAACGTGTTTTTAGTTTTTAAAACTATATTTATATTTTAATTGCTAGTTAGTTCTTGATAGTATTTTTAATGTGTGCTCGCTACAATCAATCAATGATTTAATACTTGAGCTCAATATATCAAAGCAAGGATCCGAACTGCTAGCCTCGAGAGTGAAAGAAACAAATTCATTTACATATTTTACACAATTACAGCATACAAAACACGACAAAGTGATTAATTAATTTTTTTTTAGTGAAAATGGTGAACATGTAACTGTAATGATATCGCGAAGCTATTTCTAGACATGGGTTTTAAAGAGTATAAACCTACTAAGTGTCACCTTTTCATTGACAATTGTTAAATTAATCTCAACTTCGTCTTACTGCACAATGCAAATGAAGTTGCATTAATTCTAACTGCCAAATCTACAAAATTCGAGGAAGAATATGAAAGTGTAAAATTAGTTTAATAAAAACTTGAATACTCGGAGCTTCAATGGCCGATTCTTGTGGATTTAGAAATGAATTATTTTTTATTTGGTCAACAAAGTGAATACACGAAATACCCTTGCTTCATTTGCTTGTTTGTGGGACAGTAGCAACTTTATTGGAGCAAAATGTTTGGCCCGTAAAACGTTCTTTAACTGTTGGTGAAGCCCTTTGCGAGCACATTACATTACATATTAAATTAATATGCAAAAGAGTTGAAGAGAGATGCAGTTTGCTTAATTAATTTAAATTTCCGAGGCTTAGTATGGAAAAGTTGTAAGGTGGAATATTTGATGATCCTCAAATAGGGTAAATGATGAAAGAAAGGAACGTTATAACTGTTCTGAAAAGAAAAGCTGGGAAGGTTTTGTTAGTTAGCAATCATAAAGCATAAAATTATGAAGAAATTGTGCAAAATATGTTGACAAATATTCATATTCTAGGAAGAAATTTGAGTTTTAAGTTACACTACCATCGCAAATATCTGAATATATATATACATATATATATTTATTTTTGGCTCTTTGAAACCACTCAAGCGATTTTCGGCTGGGCTCCTCCTCTAATTTTGGGTTTTGCTACTTGAAGTGTTTCCCAGCAAATGGAGGCGTCTACAGATTATTCTAAGCCGACTCCGAGCAGCCTATGGATTTTTATGAGAAGCTTTTATTTCATGTTAGAAATATACTCGCAAGGCTTAATATTCCCTTCTGAGGAGCGACCGCAATTAGAAAAATTACCAATTGCTAACCACTCAGCTGTTGGTACCTGGATATATTTCCAAAAAGTTTAAGGAAACTATTCCATATCCATAATCAATATAAACAGCTAACTCTCGAAAGACTTTTTCTCAGACATTGTATATCCCAGAGAAAAAGGTATGAAGAGAATTTTATAAATAATTACCTGATCCATAATCTTAATTTGGGCAATTGTTATGGTCAAGGCACGAAAAATCTGCAGAACTTCCAACTGAAGGTTGCGACCACAATTTCAAGTTTATAATAAATAAATTAAATAAATCGCTCATCTTCAGACGGGGTTGACTTACTTCGAAGATAAAGGACTTAGCCAAATGGTTTTGATGATTGTTACGCTTTTTGTGTAACGGTGATTTCAATCTCTTTTTTGATGATGCGTATGTTTAGTTCTTTACGGTTATTAGTATTACGCGTGTACCGTGGTAAGACCGTTATTATTCTTAAGGTTATAGATTGGAATCTTTGCATTATATCTATACTTATCCCTGAAGAAGTCCCCTATAAGTAGATTTCATATATCTATATCGGTTTCACAGTACCATTATATTGAAGAACTTTGTGTCGTCTTTACTTTTTCATTTCTAGAAATACCGAGGTTGTTGAGGAATGTGTTTGGCAATGATTTTATTACTTAGTACATAATGCAACACCTTATCAAAAAGTTGAATCACATCAAGAAATCTTTCCTTATTTCATTAATTATGCGATTTACTTGTTCAAATGTGCCAATGGGATAAAGTCATGGAGAAAAGGAGACATTTTTGATAGCAACACTTTCAAAAAGTTTGGAAGAGCAGGACTAAATCTGAAAGCTTTGAATGATGGCAGAAAGGTTGCGTCTTTAAGTGGTTTATATATAAATATGTATATACAATTATGATTGGCTGTTTGTGACTGCTTATGTAATTTTTATATCTTAGCCAGTTGGCTTTAGACGTAGTGAGTTGAAAATTGGCTGACCGTTCAATTTAATAAAAACCGATCCATTTTTGGTGATTGCAAAGTCAACTAGTTCAAGTCTATTTCTTGGATCAGAAGGGTTGTTTTTGGGAGATAGAATTGCAAATATATTTGATTCTCATGATCATATTATATAACTGTTGACTGTGTGAGTTTATTAGTCGGGAACCCCAGTGGCAACGCTTTGCTTTATAATTTAATCCAAATAAAAATTTATTTCATGCTTTATAAAAAAAGTCACTAAATTAGACATATATATAGTATATCGCGACCAAAGTTAAGTCAACCTCGATGCTTTTAAGACTGATTGAGGTTGACTATAATCAGTTTTATGAATAGGAGAGAAGAAGGCTATACTTATACTTTAAATGATTTTTTATGATTACAGCCCTATAACCAAGGGCTTTGACTTCTGGACAATTATTGGTGAAGAGCTTAAACTCAGGGATATAAATTCGTTAATTTGTAGAAATAATTTGGGGTATAATTTATGTCGATTTACACCACTAACTTTTATATAAATATCCTGAGTTCACTCATGTTTTGATCATCAGGGTCCGAATCATTTGATTGCGCCATGTTAGATTGAAAATAATGGCCTCTACTCCAGCACTGGATGGATTAACGGGTGTGCTTGTTTTAAAACGTTGACATTAGTCATTTGATGAATATTTAAGTACCTTATGATTTTAAAGTCAAAATTTCTGATAGTTAATACATTGCAATTTCGATTAACTTGTTTTTCTACCGTAATTTTCCTGTGCAAGAGCATAGGTGAGTATCGCGGCTCCGATAGCCTAGTGATTAGTAATGCGTATTGCCATTTAGAACATCCAAAATTATAGAAAATACATTTTTCTAATTCTGACATGAAATAAAAAGCTCCTCATAAAAATCCATCGGTCGTTTATGACGCAAAACAACAAATTGGAAGAAGGGCTCGGCTAAAAATTACTTCAGCGGCTAGAAAACGCTAAATATATCTATATATATATATATATATATATATATGTATTCATTTTTCTTAGGCTGAACTGAGATTTGTGATAGGTAAACATTAAACATAGGCTGCGGTAATTTATTTCTATTTATAATGCTATTTCATTAAATCACTAAATTAAAGTAGTAGTTTTTGCTGTTTTGTTGAAAGAAACATCGCGATCTCATGAAAGTGATTTTCGTTGTGTATGTGTATTTTAATTAATTATGTCTCGTCAATATTATCTTTTTAAGAGATACACTCGGAAGTAGGAAATTCTTACTTTAAAAAAGTCGGTCGGTTACATAATAATATATGAAAACTGACCTAAAAGTTTAATTATTATTAACTAAATAAAAAAATTATATATTATAATTTAGAAAAAAATCTATTACTTCCACAAACTTCA
This sequence comes from Neoceratitis asiatica, assembly GCA_030068015.2. Taxonomy (NCBI): domain Eukaryota; kingdom Metazoa; phylum Arthropoda; class Insecta; order Diptera; family Tephritidae; genus Neoceratitis; species Neoceratitis asiatica. The sequence goes on from CM061528.1 coordinate 73,464,826, forward strand.
AGATAAGTCCGCAATAATGACAATTATGTATTGTCCAAAAAATGGCATGCAAACATTCAGGCATTGTTGATTAATACTGTGCGGTAAAATGATAATTACAAACACAACTTTCTGGATCGAGATTCCATATAGAAGCAAGCTTATTATTATGTATTTTTGTATTTTGTAATTGACATTACATAGCATAAGCAAATAGGAAAATTAAGTAGCAACTTTTTGCATGCATACGGTGCACTGGTGTGACAAATTAACGCCAAAATTCCTGCCCAGTGCATATAAATATTTATGGAATGACCTGCTTTCTTAGGCGGCGATGAAGTAATTAATTAACAGCACGACTTAATCTTATGCAAGTACCCTATTATAGTAACATAATTTCGTACAAATACCATATATGTGGAAATTTTAATTTAAGTAAATCTCTTACACATTGTATTGTTATTCTGATTAATGGTAAAGATACCCAGTAAAAAAATTACAAGTATCCCCTCGCTATATTTTATTAAGTTATTGTTAGGAAATAACCCCACAAAATATGTAAAAGATAAAAAGCAAATTCAACAATTTTAACTTCCTTAGGTTTAACTTTAGGGAAAATGTAGATGTAAATATATTTATGCATAAATGCATTTTTAATACTATAAGAAATAAATTTTGTTTAAACCCCAATTTTGTTGGTAGAAATATAATTAATTTTCGAAAAGAGTGTAACAGTTATTTAATATTTTAAACATTATAAGAAAAATTAGTTTCAGTTTTAAAGTTATATTATAAAAGCACCCTCACCTAAAAAAATGAACCCTAAGATTGTAATCGAAATAAAATCCTATTGTAAATCTACGTAAATGATGCGTAATAAATCAAGAAGATTCTATGCGAATGGGATTTTAAAACAGCAGCACAACAGAAGCAAAAATAAAATTTTAACAAATAAAGCAGAGAATACTTACAAACATACATACACAAATCAAAGCCAAAGCAAAAGTGTAAAACAACTAAAATCACGGATTTTGCGATTAGATAGCGAATCACATCTGCTTCCGGTCGACGCCAACACCGGCAAAAGTATCGTAAATTGGCTCGCAGTCAGGCAAATTGACAAGCATCAGGTAACGACTGAATTAATCCGAAATCGTATAAGAAAATACATAGGTAGCGGCGGGTGGTTGGATTCATGAAGTATGTGAATTGTGTTTGGCAACTGACTGATTTCCGGTTGCAACATTTTAATTCAACGAAAGCAACAAAAGATAACAATCAAGGGCAAAATCAGTATCCTCCACCAATGAGAAAGGTGTTGAATGAATAAAGGCTTCATTTCGTATTTATAAACATAAATATATGCTTGGAAGAATCAACACCCACATACATATGAAATGTATCAAAGTAAAAGATCCCCTTTTCTTCTCTCCTACTCTAGCTACTTTCCATACAAAAGGTGTTTTGATGTATACGAAATCAAGCTCAAAAGCCGTAGAGGAATAAATAAGCCGACCTTTTGTATTGTTTAGAAGCCAATAATATGTGCATACATATAGACATATATATGGGAGTGCATTTGCATACCCGTTTAACATAATGTAACCGCTCCTTCTTCAAATTGTGGTTTTGCATCTTAATGTTTTTTACCAAGAAATGGAGGGGCCTACAGGACTCGAACCCAGTCCTTCCTAACACACGGTTATTGCAACCACCCAATACGTTTAGGTTTTGTGCAATTTGTAGATATTAAGGGGTATTCATTTAGTCTAGGAAACCCATGATATGAAAATTTTCTAGAGAACGAGAGCACTCCGGTTGCATAATTTTTACAAATTCAACTCAAACAGCAATAATTAGCTGACTTCTTGCAATCTGTGGGAAATAAATACGCATGGTTTCGGTTATAGGATTTTTTCCCTAACGTAGCATATTTTTTCACATGGTTTTTGCTGTTGTGTCATTGCACGGATAGTAAAACCGTGACATCCGTGCACCGTAGCATGAATTTCCTACACTAATCGAATACCCGTTATGAATTATATTATGTAGGTATTTTCTAAAATAAATAGAGCAAGTACAGAACTAGCGGTACACCAACCATCTTGGGGAGAATTGGAGCTCCTGCTCAACAAGCAAAACTTTCAACTGCCTACTTTTACATGGCACCCGTTGCACCCGTTTCATAGATTCAAGCACACATTAAGATAGCATGTTTTTATGTAGTGTGAATGCGCTGTTTAACTGATCTGCAAGCTTTAACAACGACCCAGCTTTTTACACTAGAATGTAGAGTGAGTTCTTTATGCCTTCGAAAATTCTGTCTCGCTAGCTTCACCTATTTTACATATTCTATGTGCAAAATCGAAAAGGGGTTTCAAATACATAATTTTTTACGAATGTTGCATTAGCTTACTTAGTGCATAAATCTGCATAAATATTAAAATAAAACCAATATATATTTTATAATAGTGAAAGGGTTATAATAATCGTATTCTTCTTCTTCTTCTTTGGCGTAGGCACTGCTTACGCGATTATAGCCTCCTTAACAATAGCGCGCCACTCGTTTCTTCTTATTGCTGTTTGGCGCCAGTTAAAAATACCAAGTGACACCAGGTTGCTCTCCACCTGATCTTTCCAACGGAGTGGACTCCTCTTCTGCTTCCACCAGCGGGTGCTCTATCGAATACTTTCAAAGCTGGAGCGCTTTCATCCATTCGGACGACATGACCTAGCCAGCGTAGCGCTGTCTCTTTATTCTTGTAGAGTTTGGTTTTGGTTCGTCGAGAGAGGACTTTACTTTTCAATTGCCTACTCAGTCCAAAGTTGCACCTGTTGGCAAGAGTGATTCTGTGCTGGATTTCAATGCTGACATTGTTGGTGTTGTTAATGCTGGTTCCCACATACACGAAATTATCTACGACTTCAAAGTTGTGACTGTCAACAGTGACGTGACTGTTTATTTGATGACAGGAGATATTTCGTCTTGCCCTCGTTCACTACCAGACCCATTCGCTTCGCTTCTTTGTCTAATCTGGAGAACGCAGAACTTACATTGCAGATGTTATGACCAATTATGTCAATATCATCGGCATACGCCAACAATTGCACACTCTTGTAGAATATTGTGCCTGGTCTGTTTAGCTCTGCAGCTCGTATTATTTTCTCCAGCATCAAATTAAAGAAATCACACGATAATGAGTCGCCTTGTCTGAAACCTCGTTTAGTATCGAATGGCTCGGTCAGGTCCTTCCCAATTCTGACCGCGCTTCTGGTATTTTCCAGGGTCAGTTTACAAAGCCGTATGAGTTTCGTGGGATTATCAAATTCAGACATAGCGGCGTAGAGGCATTTCCTTATCGTGCTGTCGAAGGCAGCTTTAAAATCGATAAAAAGGTGGTGTGTATCGATTCTTTTCCCTCGGGTCTTTTCCAAGATTTGGCGCATGGTAAATATCTGGTCAATGGTGGATTTGCCAGATCTAAAGCTACACTGATAAGGTCCAATCAGTTTGTTGTCGGTGGGCTTTAGTCATTCACACAATACGCTAGATAAGACCTTATAAGCGATATTAAGGAGACTTATCCCACGATAATTGGCGCAGGCCGTGAGGTCTCCCTTTTTTTGGATTGGGTAGAGCACACTTAGGTTCCATTCGTCAGGCATTCTTTCTTCCGACCATATTTTGCAAAGAAGCTGATGCATGCTCCTTGTCAGCTCTTCGCCGCCGTATTTGAATAGTTCTGCCGGTAAGCCATCGGCTCCCGCCGCTTTGTTAATTTTTAAGGAGGCAATCGCTATCCGAACTTCTTCATAGTAGGGTGATGGTGCTTCTATACCATCGTCATCGATTGGGGTTTCGGGTTCGCCATCTCCGGGGTTTTCATATTCACTGCCATTCATTGAGCAGGTTGGTGTTCCCTCCATACACTAAGTATACTCTGGACATCTGTCACCAGATTACCTCCATTGCCCCTACATGAGTTTGCTCCGGTCTTGAAACCTTTTGTAAGTCGCCGCATCTTCTCTTAGAATTTTCGAGCATTACCCTTGTCGGCCAGCTTCTCAAGCTCTTCATACTCACGCATTTCGGCCTCTTTCTTTTTTCGTCTGCAAATGCGTCTCGCTTCCCCCTTCAGCTCTCGGTATCTATCCCACCCCGCACTGGTTCTAGTCGATCGCAAAGTTACGAGGTAGACAGTCTGCTTTCTCTCCACCGCGGTTCGACATTCCTCATCGTACCAGCTGTTTTTCTGGTATTGTTGAAAACCAATTGTTTCCTAAGCAGCCGTATGCAAGAAATTTGCTATTTCGTTCCACAGCTCCCTTATATCGAGTCGCTGATGAGTGCTCTCAGAGAGCAGGTGTGCAAGCCGAGTAGAAAGCTTGCAGAGGCGGGTGCGTATTTTTGCTGCTACAAGATAATGATCCGAGTCGATATTTGGCCCTCGGAACGTACGCACGTCTAGAACACTGGATACATGTCTTCCGTCTATCACAATGTGATCGATCGTGATCGCGGTGATGTCAGCCTTTAGTCTTACGAGGACATCAAACAGCTGGGCAGCGGCACCTTCCCAATTGAGGGACCGGACTTTCCAGGTGCATGGTCAAAAGGTCATCGAAAGGGGGGTCTCTCATCCGAGGCAATTGCTGTTTTTTCATTGGAGTATAGTTTTTATGTGGTGGGTTCTTTAGCTCGCCTCCAAACGGATGATTGTTGGCTACCCAGAGGATACTTGGTCTAAAACCGGAAGTCGTGAGCTGCTTGAACCGTATGTAAAAGAATCGTTTCTGGCTACTCCCAGGTGAATGCCAGTCAGAAACTTTCCTCACTTGCGTGAACTTCTACACATGGCCCCATCCCCTTCGTATTAGTAAAAACAATAATTAAAGCATAATAGCATAATAACTATGCCAAGTAGATGCTGTCTACACTGACTTCTTTGAAGTCTTATATTTTTCCGCTGAATCACTTGTACAACAAGTGTTTTGCTTTTGAAGATGCATCTTGACAATTTAGTTAGTTGGAGCATTAGAAATACTTTCCCAGTGATTATCAAAAAATATTTAACATTTAGGACTTAAAGTAACTTTTTATATATTATCATATTATATGATAACACTTTTTTGTGTTAGCGAATTTTTAGATTTCATCAAGTAGTAATCACATTAGCTGTACCGTCCCTAAGCGTATAGATTTCAGAGATCCCTGCGTTCGTAAAATTGTATCCATATACCGTTCTATGCTGGAATACTCCTGCTAAATTTGGAATCCAATTTATTCGCATCATTGAAGGTGGTCAACGCAGTTCTATTCGGTCCACTATTCACTCGCCCATACGGAGACCTAGCCAACGTAGCCGCTCAACTACGTCGATGTCATCATATATCCTTCGACTGCGGTATTCCATAAATCATTCGCAAAACCTTTATTTCGAAAACTCCTAGCGTCAACTCATCATACGTTGTCATATTTAACGCTTCTGCACAATATAGTAGAACAGGGATAATGAGCGGCTGTGGTGTTTTGTTAGTAGAGAGCGGACTTTATTTTCCAATTGCCTACACAGTCAAAAAGAGCACCTGCTGATGTGGTGGAAACAGATATATTTAAGAGCCATCTATGAACCGCAATATATACGCCTTCCCGGAGTTACGCCTTATTACTGGAGTTATTATTCGTAATTCAGGACATCACTAACGGACCCACTTATACTATACTTATATAATATTAGCACAATTAAACAAAAAATTCTTAGCTTTTCAAATTATCTATGTAAAATCTAAAGAAATTTTGGCAAATTAGCCATCATATAAATAATTTTGATAAATATTGTGATATAACATCAATTAATTCATCAAATGTGAAATAAGAAACCTTCATATGGATAAGTTTGCAAGGTAAAAATGTAATAAATCACTAATTTATCACACTGCCTAATATGTACATCTACTTGCCTGCTCTCCTTTCTCCAAGGATACTTAAGAAGTCGGCGGAAAAAGAAAATCTAATAATGTTCAAATGAAATGTTTGCTTTTAATTTTCCTTGGACTTACTACATTCTCAGATATGTATATGTATATATATGTTTTTCTTAATTTTTTTTTCTTTTTTTTTTTTTGAAAAATGTTATGTCGAAGTTTTTATACCTTTCATGAACATATCAAATTTATTTCAATCTCAATCTTAGCTGCTTTTTTGACGGAAATTTTAAACTTGAAAAATATTTCATAAGCTGTGGGGCCAGTTTGCGTTCAAACAGACGGATGGACGGATATTGCTAAATCAGCTCTGCTCTTCATTCTGTTCTCTTCTCATTATGGTACTTCCATACTTGTGACCAAAGTGAATAGACCATTTCATGTGCATGAAAGGTATAAAAACGGAAAGTGCTTACCTTGGCTAGCATAGAATATTGAGTAATAACGTGACGCAATAGTAGCCACCAAGAGAAAAGTTTAGATGTATATTTACACACACCTATATGTATGTATGAAGATCACATTTCCAGCACACACACCCAAGTGCTGAATTACGAGCAAATATACTCTAGCCTAGAAGGCGAAGCACTCCTTAAAAACACCAAAATATATTTCCACCATTTCTCACTCCAAAATAATCCCTCATCAAGCTACGAAATAGAGTCATTTATGCCACTTACCACATTTCTAGGACCCTAAGTATATACATACATATGCTTGTACCTGTAAGGCCGTCATTATGTATTTGTTATCTTGTTTGTTTATTTGCTTTGCTTATCATTTACGGCGTAGTCTAATTTTTAATGGGACATTAGCAAAATTAAATAGGTATCTTGATGAACCGCATTGCTTTGCTTATAAGATTTTTTTGTTCTTAATTCATTACACATTCTTTCAAATATGATTTTTGAAAACAAAAAGAAAATCTGTGTAGTATGTATGAATATTTCTATCAGCATTCTTTTGTGGAGAGTATAATTTATTGAGGCGTGCGGCTAAAAACTGGTTTGAAGTAAAATGCGATTTCATTTGAAGATAATAAAATGAATTTCAAATTATACTATTCATTTGTCTATTCAAAGGTCTAATTAATATATATATATATATTTATATATTTGCTTGATGTTAATCCAACTCTATTATTAATTAGACCTTTCTTCAAAAACGAATGAATAGTATGATTTGAAATTCATTTTATTATCTTCAAGTGAAATCGCATTTTACTTCAAACCAGTTTTTAGCCGCACACCCCAAATAATTATACTCCCCACAAAAGAATATATATATAAATATACATTTTACGCTTTGTAACAGCTGAAGCGATTTTCGATCGAGAGTCTCCTCCAATTTTTGGTTTTGTATATTTATGTTCTTACTAACGAATTCGAAGGACCTACAGTTTATTCCAAGCCGCCTCCGAATGGCGGAAATACATTTATTTCAAGTAATGTTTTATAAAAGATATTAAAATATTCGAAAGTAATTTTAATGTGCGTAATTGTAGTAAAAAGATAAAAATGATAAATGTATTAGACTCGACTGTCCAACATTCTATTTTATTACGGGCTTCTTTAGTTCTGTTCTTGACAGTTGTTCAACTTTGACTCTGCTCTTATCTGCGAATATGACTTGACAGCTCTTTACACTGCTATCTAGTTTCGGAATTTTTGAGATTAACGGTGCTGTCGCATCCTTAGCGATTGTTTGCTGTATGAGTATATCAGAGTAGCGGAGTTCGGTAGACTTCTGCGCTACTTGATTTTGAATAGCATGAAAGCGACTCATTGAATATCTCTAAACTAAACTTTAGTTCGTCCTTGAACAAATTTACATAATTGATTAATTAAAAATTATGATAACAGATGCTAACCACGGCCACAAACAATATACAATACAAACCACCCACACAATACCATTAAAATTCAATAACTACATAAGCAACAAACGATTAATCAGAATATTTTTAACAAATTTTAATCTTCTTACGAAAGATCGTATTGATTTTTAACGAAAACCAAAGAATATTCACGCTTCTGCATTACGAACTTTTCCACTGCAAATTTCTACAAAATGTAAAAACTTTTACCCGACCTGCAAGAGAACGACTTATTTTCCACTGGCTTATAACCTGCAGTTACATTACAATACTTGTACTAACTATGAAAATAAAAATAAAGTTTGTTTGTGAAATACTAAAGCGAAAATCAAAAAAAAAAAAGTTATTCTGAAGGAACTTTGATAAATAAATATATGGACTATTCTCTAATGTCTGGGCATTAACCATTTGGAGAACATACGCTAAAAACAGCTAAAGCTGAAAAATAGAAGGAAATAAGCAAACAGTTTTTCACTTTCTCTGTTAATGCGCAGCTCTATCACGAACCCGACTAGTATACTTGGGCTACATCAGATACTAAAGCTTAAATGACTGCCTAAAAAACGCATAATAGATATATGTAAGTAGTTTCATTGAGAGAACCAAATGTTTCAAGCGCAAGGATGAAACAAGATATTACAAGAACTGAAGAAATTACGGTTCTGTGCCAAAATTTCGCATTTAACACTAAACTCTGAAATTGAACCCTGGTATGCTGCACTTCTACCTACCTACCTAACGTCGAATGCGACATTCGTACGCATTCAAAGTTAAAAGTAAAACAATGTATTATTATTTTGATATAAGGCGACTAGATTAGCACCATAAATGCTGTAAAGGTTGGTTTTGTCCACTAGTTCATTTTCAATATATTTACTAAAAACCAGGACATTCACATACGACAAAAACAGAAGCTGCTTTTAAAACAAACAAATCAAACACAGATCTCAGCGAAACTTTAAGGAATATATCAATGCGATTAGTTTGAAAATGATGTGCATTTATTTATCTGAATAATGCATTTAATTTCATTCAAAAATATTAAATAGTTTCTTTTTATTTAATTTTAATCACCGACATACGCGAAATGTCGAATGCGACATTTTTTCCATAACAATTTCCGTGTTTCTTTTCTACTTTTTATTCAATTAAACTTTCATAAAATGATTATACGTGATTTTTAATATATTCAGTACATTTATTTTCGCAACAAAAATTATAAACTTAGCAAAATATTTTCAATAAAGAAGTAAAACGGATACTAATTTAACTGAGAAGAGGCTCTAATATCAAATAAACTTTTTAATGGAATATGCAGACCTGGCTGCTTCTATCCGTTAACCATATAAAGCGTGTTTTTTATAGTTTAAGTTGGCATTACCGTTCAATATGGCGACCGATTTAACAGCTGTCAAGTGATTTATTCTAAGTTGGGTTTGGCAATTCATCACGAAAAGACTCACGCCTGAACAACGCTTGCAAATAGTGCAATTTTATTTCGAAAATAATGGTTCTGTGCGGAAAACGTATCGCGCACTACGTCCATTTTCGCGATGTTTAGCGATGAAGCGCAGTTCTGGTTGAATGGCTACGTCAACAAACAAAACTGCTCCTTTTGGAGTGAAGGTAATCCTCAAGTGTATGTTGAAACACCGTTACATCCAGAAAAACTGATTGTTTGGTGCACTTTATGGGCTGGTGGAATCATTGGTCCGTACTTTTTCCAAAACGATGGTGGCCAGAACGTTACAGTCAATGGTGATCGGTATAGAGCCATGATTACTAACTTTTTCATTCCTGAATTGAATAACCATGATGTCCAGGAGATGTGGTTTCAACAAGACGGCGCAACATGTCACACAGCTCGTGCCACAATAGATTTATTGAAAGACACGTTTGGTGACCGCCTAATTTCACGTTTTGGACCTGTGAATTGGCCTCCAAGATCTTGTGATTTAACACCGTTAGACTACTTTCTGTGGGGCTATGTAAAGTCATTGGTCTATGCGGATAAGCCACAAACGCTTGACCATTTGGAAGACAACATTCGCCGTGTTATTGCCGATATACGGCCACAAATGTTGGAAAAATTCATCGAAAATTGGACTTCCAGATCGGACTACTTCCGCGCCAGCCGGGGCGGTCATATGCCAGAAATCATATTTAAAATGTAATGCCACAAGATTATCTTTCGGATAAATAAAATTCATGTCAATCGAATAATCCATCGTTGTTTTATTGCAACTTAAAGTTCTATACCTCTATAAAAAAAACACCATTTATTTAGAACTTAATTGTATCGATTGTACTTCACATTAAATAACCAGCATTTGAATTTTCTTAACACTTATTGTGTGTTTTTTTTAAAGAAATCATATCACTCTTATTGGAAAACCCTATATATAATGTCTATCATTAAGATCATAAATCAAAACAACACAAGCTGTTAAAATGTTTAAAATAGAACTCTTTCATTTGTTTTTAAATAAGTTAAGTTTGATAAATGAATATGTATATATGTTAAAACAAAATAATTTTATACGCTCTTTCTGAAAGTATTTTAATAAATCTTTCTCTTCAGATGCTAACAATAATTTCGAACTCCTTAAAGGTAATTCTTATACCTAATACAATTTAACACAGCATCGGTTAACAAAGTAAGAAAAGTATAATAAAATATTAATATAATTTAGACAACGAAAGTGTTTATAAAGATATGATTAGGGATACCAAACTCTTAAATTTATAAATTTAATAGAGGTTGACATATAGTAAATTATAATAAATATCTTGAAGGATGTAGACATAAAATAACTTCTTGTGTGACAAACGAATGCAGAGCCCTTCATTGCAGTTCAAATGTAAATCTTTTCTCTTTAATCACTTGGGAAAGTTCTGTAATAAACTTTTAGCCTGAAAGTTTGGGTGGTTAGATAACCTTAACGAGTAACTTTTTTTTGCAGATTTTATATCTTCTCTGTTACGGTTTTACTCTCGAGATCGTTGTGAAATATGAAGTTGTTTTTACAAACCAGGATGCTCTGCATAATGATCTTGAGGTTTTAGAGTGCAGCCTTGAAATTTTATCTAGGCGAGATTTACATGTGAGCCGCAAAGTTGGTTCTCGTAAAAAAAGTTATACTTTGTTTTCTAGGCTTAGTTCGGACTTAGAGCCCATGAGCCAATGCAAATTTTGAATTTTCAATTTAATTTAATCAATCTTTTTATCTATGCGGTTGTAACTCCCAGGTAAGTAACGAGTTCTTTCTAAGATATTATATTCCCAAGTAGTTAACCATTATTTTTATACATCGTTTTTATCTATAACTGGCCGTAAAGGGATTTGAATGTACACTAAGTATTGCTGTATCATTCGCAAAAGTTAATGTGACAAGGTTTCGGTTTGTGGGAAGATCGCTTGTATAAAATAAATATATGACGGACCCTAAAACACTTTATTGCAGAATGCCAGCTAATATTTTATCGCACTCAGTAGTGACCTTTTTGTGTAACCCGAAATTTTCTGCCAATAAGCAAGCTTTTTTGTATGTACGTTTCAGCTTATGTAATAATCATTCTAGCCAAACTTTATTAAAAGCCTGAGCAACATCTAAGGACATTGATCTTATGTTTGTAACGAATCTATGTACCTATTGGGCTATTGGGACACTGAAATCGGTATTATTTTTTTAGTAAAAGCTTTTAGAAGAATTTAGAGAATATCGTTTTTAAGCTAATATGCATATAGGAACCAACCAAAGTTGGATTATACTAACCTCCTATTAAGTTTTAGGAAAAGAGTGCAATCTTAATATCCCATTAAGGATATAAATCATGTGTTTCATTGCCACTTGTGAAGCATTGGTAATAATTTCCCTAAGTGATTTAAGATAAAATTTAATAAAATTTTCATCAAACTCAGAAAAAGAATTGGTTCCAATATGAGGTTTAAATACATTGGAAAAATGCGTGGCAAATAAGATACCCTTTTCCTGGTCGCTTCGGGCCCACTCACCATTGTGAGTTCTTAGCGGAGGGTCGCAAATGACCAGAGTTTTAAAACTTTTAACTGTACGCCAGAAAGAATAGCTAGTATCAGAAGTCACTGAGAAGGATTGTATTGACTTTTTTAAGCATCTATTGAGCTCATGTTTTAACCCGGAGAACGAAACATCTGCCAACCATTCCTGAGTTGTCTTTTCTTGGCGTGCGTTTTGATTTTCACTGCCAATTGTAGTAATGCTGTAAAACCCTTAACTACATTGTCGACATCTGTTATTGATTTAAGGGAGATAGATAAGCAGTTATATCTTTTTTGTATTGAATTCAATTTGTGAATTTATTTATTAAACCTAGGCGTAATTGGTTGAAAACTGTGGTTGGCTTAATAAAACATGATCAGACGGTAAGTTGAAAAGAGGTTATACGCTTAATTGTGCTCTATTGATATCACAAGGTTCTCCAAAGTCAATCAGATCTGGAGTTTAACTGAGATTAGTTAGTCAGTATGTTGGCTATCCGGTAGATATAACATTAAATTTGGAGATGTTTTAGAAATGTTTACTCCACCAGAGCCGTCATATATAAGAACTGAGGTAGAGTGTAGATAGTCTTTGCAATACTCTTCCATTACATACTATTTAAATTTCTTCCTGATAAGACTTCCTTTTTTCAAATCTTCCTGTTCCGCTGCGGACTTTCCCTTCAGGATGTTTGGTGTCACATAATAGAAATTCTTCAATACCGAAGTTGTTAAATTTGGTCAAATGAGTTTCGGAGATTAGCATTACATCTATTGCTTGATTTTCCAAGAAAAATTGAAGCTCCTTTTTATGTTGGACCAAGTTCGTTCATGTCTTAGATAAAATGCCATCATACCTTGCATCGATGACATATGGTCTTGCATCATAGGAGCAAGAACATTGATAGAGGTGTTTTTAACATCCTCACCCTTTTTAGGATATATTGGAAAACTCTTATAATTGGAAATGTGATCTTCACCGCAATTTACACATTTTTTAGACTCAGGAGTCGTTATCGGTTTCATAAAGTCTTTTGAACTGTGTAGATCTCCATAAATCACACATATAACATACTTGGTAAGGTGCAATAACGCTTCGTACGACTTTATTCTTGGTCATTATGAGACTTGACAGGACCCACTCGTTTATTCGGTTCCTATATGGAAATACGACGGTGAAGAAGAGACCGCAGTTTGTAAATTTCCTGTGGAAATACCCATTGTTAAAAATCTATGTATTAATAAGCAGTTGAAGAAAGCAGGGTTGCACGCTTTTTACCTGTGTTAACGAGTAAAGATTCTTATGATTCGTATATTATATGAATGGTATGCCGAAGGAGGAGTGCATAATATAAGTGAAATTCTAGGAAGTGGAACAGGGAGCGGCCTATTCGAAAAATTCTTATCTACTGGCTAAAACTTCTTGAAATTTGGTATACAGGTATCTATATATAAATAGGCAGTTACTTCTGTAACTTTAAATAATTATGGCAAAGAGTTGAGCCATTGATTTAAGAATTAAAAGCACAGATAAACACTTTAGGTAATTTTTTTTATAGCCTAGGGGATATATTACAATACATAGCACGTCTATTGGGTGCTTCGAATTATAAACCAAAAAGGTCGCCAGCTCTACAATACTTTTATAAACATACGTAAGAATTTAGACTGCATTTCAGCTGCTCAACCAACTTATTGGCCTAATGAGGAAAATACCCGACTTAATAGACTTCGCTGTTTCAAAGAAAATCGGCTTGCAACTTGTATCAGCTGTGAATGTTGCTGACTTACCTTCTGATCACTCGCCATTTTTAATAAAATTTTACGAGCAACCGGTGATGGTTGCCCAGAAAACAAAATTAACAAATAGAGAAACAAACTGGCTCATATCCAAAAAAAAATCATTAATAATCATATTAACATCAGCCCAATAATGAGCAGTTAAAATGATCTTAGTAACGCCAAAAAAGAAAAGTATTAGTAGGAGCACACGAATGATGTGTTCAGCTCAACTAATCATTTTTTTTGTTGCTGGAATTAATCGAGAATGGCCTTGAAACCCAGATGACGATCAAAATATCAACCCGGGAAATTGTATATGTGACTCAGCAATTGAACCCTAAGGCTATAACCTTATTAAACCAAAAATGCTAAAAGAACTACCAAGAGTTGCACTATCATTGTTCTCCGAACGCTTTATGCTACTCTGAAACTAAGTTACTTCCCAAAGGCGTAAAAAACGCAGATATTACTAAATATTAACCAAACCAGGTAAAAACCACACAAAGGCGTCTTCTTACAAGCCACTAAGCCTACTTCCCTGTCTTTCCAAATTATTCGAACGAAGTTTGCTTTCAAAAATATCTACTTTTCTCCATCGTGACAAAGTGATACCAGAACACCAATTCGGGTTTCGTGAAAAACGTGGTACTACTGAACATGCCAACCGAATTACTAATTAAATTACGAGGTATTCGAGTTCAAGTAGTATTGCAGTGCAATATTTCTTGACGTAGCACAGGCGTTGAACAAAATTTGGCATAAAGGTCTCTAATAAAAAATTTATAAAACTTTGCCTGTCCAAATCTACAATATATTTGAGTCATATATGCCTAACAATCGGAATTTTTCACCGATGAGTTTCCAGTAAAAACTAGTGTTCCTCGATAGTGTCCTTGGACCCACAATTTACATTATATACACTGAAGACATCCAACTGAATCGAAAGGTACAAACATTCACTTTCGCAGATGACACAGCCATATTAAGCCGCGACAAATATCCTAGAAAAACATGACAAATGATTACTGATCATTTATTTTTCATTGAACAATGATTGGCGAACTGGAGAACTAAAGTCAATGAAAAATGCGTAAACACATGACATTTACATTACGCCCATAAACATGTCCTCCAATTAGATTAAATAATATAAATATTCCAAAAGCAAACAATGAAAATTACAAAGTACTAATTTACACCGCAGTTATTAAAATCCAATGTGGTTGTATGGTATTCTACTGCGGGTTGAGCCTTAAATTCAAAACTGAGAAATCTTCCCAATCTAATAGCTAACGCTTTGTGCAACTCATCAAGAAATTCCCGACTGCAGCGAAATAATTTTATGCACTTTCTGTTGGGCTCAAGTAGATTTAAGCAGATTCAGTAATAAACGACGCAAGGTAGCACCTCGAAAAACCCGTGGTTTCATCGCGGATCTGTCTTCTTCATATTTTCCTTTGAATTCTGATATATAATTCATATTTTTTTAGTAAACTCAAACCGGTTAGATTAACTCAAGTTTTTTTTTAAGTTGTTGTTTTCCATGTTACTCGATAACCTGGCTAACGTTCTTTTGCTGGTTGGGTGCAAAAGAAAACTTTTTTCAACAACAAGAAAAAAGTTTGGTGCCGAGATCTAGTTACCGCATTCAAAGGAAGCAGTCGCCCCAACGTTTTGTTCTAGCCGTGAACCAGCATTCCAAGAAATCTGTAGTGAAGTGTATCGCGATAGTGATATGGAAGAAATAGCGTGCTTTAGCCAAGTATAAGTTAATAAGAGATCTCGACTACCTAATGTATCTGCAGAGGTGGCTGATTCTAAATGAAAAGAAAAAATCTTGTTGGCGTAAGGTACAAAAGTAACTTGCTATTGTACAATTCAAAATCAGATAAAACGAAACCAAATGAAGATTTTTTGTAGATCCAAAGATGATTAACTGCATGAGTGTGGATACACCAAATACCTATGGTTTCATTGTCTGTGCGAAAGTCGTGCAAAGCATCAATAGAATTTAATAACCCCACCCTTGATTACAAGGACAAAATTAGATTGCATTGCACATTAAACTAAATTTGATGAAACAATTTGTGAAGAAAAAAATTTACAATGTTTTCCTTAGAGGTATAGAACTTTAAGTTGCAATAAAACAACGATGGTTTATTTGATTGACATGAATTTTATTTATCCGAAATATAATCTTGTGGCATTACATTTTAAATATGATTTCTGGCATATGACCGTCACGGCTGGCGCGGATGTAGTCCAATCTGGAAGTCCAATTTTCGATGACTTTTTCCAACATTTGTGGCCGTGTATCGGCAATAACACGGCGAATGTTGTCTTCCAAATGGTCAAGCGTTTGTGGCTTATCCGCATAGACCAATGACTTTACATAGCCCCACAGAAAGTAGTCTAGCGGTGTTAAATCACAAGATCTTGTAGGCCAATTCACAGGTCCAAAAAGTGAAATTAGGCGGTCACCAAACGTGTCTTTCAATAAATCTATTGTGGCACGAGCTGTGTGACATGTTGCGCCGTCTTGTTGAAACCACATCTCCTGGACATCATGGTTATTCAATTCAGGAATGAAAAAGTTAGTAATCATGGCTTTATACCGATCACCATTGACTGTAACGCTCTGGCCACCATCGCTTTTGAAAAAGTACGGACCAATGATTCCACCAGCCCATAAAGCGCACCAAACAATCAGTTTTTCTGGATGTAACGGTGTTTCAACATACACTTGAGGATTACCTTCACTCCAAATGCGACAGTTTTGTTTGTTGACATAGCCATTCAACCAGAAGTGCGCTTCATCGCTAAAAAAAATTCGCTTATGAAAATCGGGAACAACGGTAATCTCGTTTTGGGCCCATTAGCAAGCGTTGTTCAGGCGTGAGTCTATTCATGATGAATTGCCAAACCAAACAACTGAGAATAAATCACTTGACAGCTGTTAAATCGGTCGCCATCTTGAAAAGTAATGCCAACTTAAAGTTCTATACCTCTATAAAAAACACCCATTATACTTTGTAACCGGTGAAATGATTTTCGGCCGAATTCATCTTCCAATTTGTGGTGGGCGTCTTGATATTTTCCCAGCAAATGGAGGGATCTACAGTTTATTGTAAGCCCCCTACGAGCGGCCGATGGATTTTTATGAGAAGCTTTCTATTTTATGTCAAAAATACTTTATAAAAAAATAAATTAGGGCGACCGTAATTGGAAATATTAGTTTTCTATAAAAAAGCATAAAAAAGTGGGTATTTTTGATGACCACTTGTTAGGAATATTGATAAGGGATCCAGATATTCAAGTTCAACGACCAGTTTGGAACAATGGCGTGGAATTCGTTTGTTGAAGTTACTGAAAGCTTTCCTCGAAATCACCAGTCAAGTAACTATTCTGAAATTATGAACAACATGTTGGAAAATTTCAAAAGCTTAAGATGTAATATGCCCATCAAGTGCATTATCTCCACTGTCACCTTGACAAGTTTCCAGAGAACAGTTTTCCTATAGCAAAAAACAAAGGGAGCTGTTTAACCATTTATCAGCATATGATGGCTGACTACTGCTGGGGGATGCAACGCGATTGTCTTGCTTCATAACATTCACGAAAATCGTGTAAAATAAAGTTATTATGTAAATAAAAATTTCATAAATGTTGTTTTGTCTATTTCTATTAATGTAATTAGTATAGGATCCCAAATTGAAAAAAAGGAATTCATTACAGCTTCTTGGCGCCAAAACCACTATTGACCAATGTCATATATTTAAACTCAAAGTAACAAAGTAAAGTATTTATCCATATATAAGTAAATGATTTATAATTTAACAATTAAATTTCTTACATTGCGCATACGTCGGCCCCATTGACCAAAAATAAATAAAAATCAAAGTCTAAATCTTAGTTGGAAATGTATCAGCACTATTTTATAA
This sequence comes from Neoceratitis asiatica, assembly GCA_030068015.2. Lineage (NCBI taxonomy): Eukaryota > Metazoa > Arthropoda > Insecta > Diptera > Tephritidae > Neoceratitis > Neoceratitis asiatica. The sequence continues at coordinate 73,482,410 of CM061528.1, forward strand.
TAGGTATATCTAACAAATGTACCTATTCTAATGTATTCTTTTTTTGCTGCACAGGTTTCTTTAGGAAAAGCTGCAAAAGACAGAGAACGAATCTAATTTTGCTTTGTTGTGTGAGCAACAAGGAAGTGAAGATGCCTAGAAGAGTTAGGATGCAAAAACACAGTGTTCGGCCATTAGAAAGATTAAATATTATAAAGAAAGGTATTCAGTAGTAATCATGATATTCCACGAGTTTCTGGCATGATGCGCTTATCTTTTTTTTTATTGATGTAACATTTTTGCTTATTTAGTATCACTTCGTAACTAACCTTCATTTAGACTTTTAGTTGTGATAATAATCAAATTAAATTAAAAATATTCGTTACCGCGTTAAGGTTATTTGTTGTAAATTTGAGCTGCAAATATTTGCAAATTTCTGTGTTCTAGCGTTCAAACCAAAGCAGCCTCACCGTTTTCGTTCTTTGGTTTTGTACCAAACTGTGCTTTTTTGTTCTGTTTGTGGTGATTATTGTCTTCGTTTGTATCGAGAGTTATGACTTCTTCAAAGTGCTATTATTGATGGTGGATGGTAAAATTTGCGATGCCTCAAGCCAGAGTTTATCTTCACATATAAGATTATGTAACGCGAAATAAATGATATTGAGCAATACATGCGAAGAGAAATTGAAACAAATCGATTTGACTACTACACCTCTCATATAAACTTCATTTACAAAATAAGCTCCCTTAAGGAAAAGCTCAACTTATAGAAAAGAAAAATAGTATTCAAACGATTACGAATGGGATAAATAGTCAACAAGCCGAAATATGGTGGAAGTGGAACATCCAGTAATGAAAATATGGCGACACATGTTTCTCTTTAACGATGACTTGCACGCTTAATTACTGACTTAAATCCAGACCTAATTGAATGAAATTAAATACCTTACTACTAAATAATCGTGATTACTTTCCACCTTCAATTTGTATACTTTCATCCATTCAGACGGCAGGTCAATGTCGTCTTATATCCCGTACAGCTTATTGTACCACCGTCTGCTAAAGCGGAAACTCCTAAAGCGGATTCATCGGATGTCGACATCGTCCAAGCTTCTGCACCATATATCAGGACGGGCATGCTGAGTGACTTGGGAGCTGAGTCGCGAATTCGATGACTATTTATTTGACGAAAAGAGATATTTCGTCTTGCCTTTGTTCACTATCAGGCCCATTCGATTCGCTTCTTTGTCTAACCTGCAGAAAGTAGTACTCCGGGTACATTTTTTGAATTGCTCTGAGGGTAAGCCGTTGGCTCCCGTCGCTCTTTTTTTATTTTTTAAGCGGACAATCCCTATTTGAACTTCATCTTTGTCAGGTGATGGAACGTCTACGTCATCTTCATCGGGTTTTCCATTTCAGAGTGCTTCACTTTCACTGGCATTCAGCAAGCTGGAGTATGCTCTGGATATCTGTCACCGGATTATCTGCTTGGTCCCTACATGAGTATGCTTCGGCCGTTTTCTTTTGTCCTGCAAATGCTTTCACTTCCCTCTTTAACTATCGATATCTATCCCACCCCGCACATGTTGTGGTCGACCGCAATGTTGCGATGAAGGCAGTCTGCTTTCTTTCCACTGTATTTCGTCATTTCTCATCGTGCTAGCGGCGGTACATGGGGAATTTGATATTCCATTCCTCAGCTGCTTTATATTGTTGATGAGTGCTCTCAGAGAGCCGTTAGCTGTCTGCTGTGATTGCAGCTTTTCGTCGTCGAACCTTCCTCATATTTGTTGACAGGCGTTCTTTGCTGTACTTTCTTTAAACGTTTACAAGAGGTCGTCATCAAAAGGGGGGTCTCTCATCCGAAACTTAAATTGATACATTATGTAGTATGTGCTAAACCATTCTTACAACAGCAGGAGAATTTTTAATTTGTTTTCAGAAATACACACGGATTGCTTGATAGTCTCTGTCCCTCGCAATTTATCAGACCAGAACTCAAACCCTGGCCTTCTGAATGGCAGCACGCACTGTACTAATCACTCAACTATTTCGGATGCGATTAATATACATACATACATACATACATAGTAATAATATTCTAAATACGGACACAAATACCATAAAACATATTTTGCTTATTAACTCAAATTATTTGATTGGGGTCGGGAGGTCGTACATACTGGAGTGGGGTTTTGGGGATGCTCAGGTACCACAAATAAATGTTTTATTACTTTTTCTTTTAAATTGTACTTTTTTCCCAAATTTTTAAACTGTCTTCAACTGAACTAAAATTTCATATAGAATATAGTTTTTCATAAGTTTTTATTCTCAGAAAAATAATTTAGATAATTTGTTTAATTTTTTTCTTATTTTTTTATTTCTTTTAAGACATAATCAAAGCAAAACGATCACAACACTAAACATAAATGCAACAGAAATAAAATTATTTTCTCGTTCACGACGGAATTCCGAGAACGTTTGAAATCATTCATTTTACGCTATTTTATAGAGCAACGAGGTATGCGAGCGAAATTCGTAAAATTGCAAGCTATGAAAACTATTTTGCAAGTAAGTGACTGACAAAGCATTTTAAAAATGCAACAAAGTGTTGCACAAAAGAACAAAGAATATTCAAATAAAAAGTTCTACATGATAATAGCAACGCGAGGAAGAAGAATGTTGTTGTATGTGATTATGGAGAGGGAAATGCAAGTAAAAGCAAAAACAGTTTTTTTATGTACAAGAGAATATAAATTTACTTTTTTTTCCAAAAGCATATATAGTTTATATGTATGGATAACGAAACTAAATAATTTATTATATGACTTTAGTTGACAAGTCAAATTCGTTAATAATAAAATTAAAAAAATGACATAACTTACAGGTTACAAGCTGCCAGTCATTGTGTGGTCAGTAACAATCGATCAAATATTTTCACAGAGCAAATGAATTCGAAATGCTAAGCAAACATTGAATGAAAATAAAGTTTGAACAAACGTTCACACTCTAAGAGCCACAAGCAATCCATTGTCACCTTTCTGCCGAAAAGCGAATAGCCAAAAGACAAATGCTAATATTTTCAGAGATAGATATAGAAGAGATATTTAGAATGTATGTCTTACACACGTTAGGCAATTATTAGTAAATTTCATCATAACTGAAAAAATTTATTTCTAGAAATGTTCGACCCTAGTTTGAATAAAAGGTGTTTCAAATGAAAAAACGAACTATAATAAGAAAAACACTGTTTTTGTTTAATACATTTCATCCATTTTGAATGTGTTATAAATTTTATTAAATTCCATTAGATTATAAATAAACAATTAAAAATTAAATTGTACCAATGAGTTGGTGTAATTTAAATCTAGCAAAATATTGTATTTTAATTTAAATTTTGTTGAGGTTTACTCATCGAAAATTTTCTGTCGTATTTTTTCAATTTTTTCTGCTTGATTTGATTTTGTGACGTTTTGGTTTCATAACATTTATGTTTATACCTAATAAAAAATTTAATTGTTTAATTTTCATTAGGCTAATTTTGTTCCCATTAGGGGTTTAATTAAAAAATTCTTCCAAATCTCGTACTAACAACATGTTGTTCAGATGTGTGTTTTTGTGTCATATATATCAAAATTAAGCTCTTAATTGAGTAAATTAATATTTTTACCAACTTTTCTGCTCTAGCTTTTTTGGCAGAGCAACTTACAGCACGCAAAGTGTTTTTTGAAATTTCTGCTCAGAGTTATTCTAACTTACTCAACTGATTTTCTGACATCTGCTCTATTCTCTCTAACTTGAGTTGCTATTTGATACTTTAAAGTTTTAAATTCATACTTATACTTTATAAATAGTATCGTATAATCATGATATGTATAAATACTTTTTCTTTTCGTCTTTATGTAAATTACATTTGTTTTAAATATTTATTTTGTCCAGCATCAATCCCGACTCTATCTAAAGCACAATAATTAAATTTTGAACTTATCAAATTGCTTCCAGTTAATTTATCGAGTCAGAAAACGGTTTAATCTTCTGAAAATGTTCGGAATTTCGTAAATCATCCTCACTACTCGGAGTCGAAATTCCATAAAGAAAATTATGTTTTCCAATATATTAACAAACGATAGTGATGGCACTTTGATTTAATACATCTGTTTTTATTAAAATATTACTACCGATGGCTTTTACTCGTAAATTTAAATTTGAGAACTAACTAGCGGTAGTAGCATAAAAATACCATTAATCACTTAAATCAAGAAATCACTTCAAGTAGAAGACTAAAAATTTCTTTAGCATTTCAATAATCCAATAACTACACCATATTTTAGAGCCGGGGAATCCAATGTTCTAAATCGATTATGTTTTCTAATTTGCTAATATTGAATTTAGTTGTGGTTTAAACACATTAGCATCAACAATGGCTCCGCGAAAAGAAATATCCATTGTCGTAAGAAACTCGGTTATTCAGTACAGAAAAGAGAATCGTATGGTGATATTTCAAAAATTTTAGACTTAAGTCAACCAACAGTATACATTATTGTAAAAAAAACTTTGAAAAAAATGGATCCACCGAAAATAAGCCGCGTGATGGCTGCCCGAAGAAACTAATTCGAAGAGACATCAGCTTTATTCTGAAGGCAGTGAATTATGATCCTAAAGTTACTGCTCCAATATTAGCCGAAAACATTGCAAACTCATCAAGAAAGTGTGTCCATTTAAGAACAATTCGAAGAGTTCTGAACGATAACGCCTTCCACAGTAGAATACCGCATGAAAAGCTTCTTATTTCTAAAAAAAAATCGTAAATTTCGATTGGACTTCGCCAAAGGACATTTAGACAAGGGAATGGATTTTTGGCAAAAAGTTTTGTATACAGACGAATCGAAGTTCAATGTATTCGACATCGATGGAAGAGGAAAAATTTGGAGAAAAGAAAACACTTCACTTAATATGGATCGGTTAAAATATAAGTCATTGTTGGAAGCTATTCTGTAGCCTTCGGTGGACAGTTAGGAGCTTGGCGCAGGCTGGATATCTTCGAACAAGATAACGATCCAAAACACATGGTCCATATTGTTAAGGATTGGTTGCTTTATCATGCTCCAAGGCACGCACACACCACCTAAAGGCCCAGATTTAAATGTTATTGAATATGTCTGGGAGATTTTAGAGAGACAAATTTTAAAAAATCAGATTTCCAGCTCGGAATTACTCAAAGACGTCTTATTGAAGCTGGGGACAGTATTACTCCCTCAGAATTGACAAATTTAGTAGCTTCGATGCCACGACGGCTTCAAGCTGTTATTGATGCGAACGGTGAACCAACTAAATACTAAAAATACCAGGTTACCTGATATTAATCAAAGTTGGATATACGTTTTTTTAGCCATAGCTTTACTATTTTATGTTAAAAAATTAATTTTTTATGTTTTTTATGATAAGGGAAAATAATTGAAATAAACTGCATTCTTAGATTTTCCAATTAACTATTTGGACTTTCAATTCAACGAAAATAAGCGGTGTATGTAGACTTTTGTTCGCCGCTGTATATGTCACTCTCATGTCCTACGGAAACAAGTGCGTTAACACCTACCAATCATTGACGGTTGACTGGATCGGGTAGGTTTCGACATTTCGCTACAGGAAAATCAGAGACGTCCGGATCGAAATACCGCGAAAATATTCTTTAAATTGAGACATTGACATCCGATGGACATAAATGAAAATTAATTAGTATTATTTACTTAGTGTTAAAAGTATTAAATACTAAATAATTACAAAATAGTAACTTAAATAAAAAAATATTAGTAATTGCGAAGAAAAGGTTAGCATCACTTTAAGAAAACTTTATTTGGTTCTGTTTATCCTTATACATATATGCACATACACACATATATTTTATTTTTTACTAAACAATTTACTTAACTTGAAAATTTGGTTTCCAGAGCATCGTCTAAACGCATGTTTACAGAATCTGAAATCCATTACTTACGACCACACCTGATTTAAATGTGGTAATAAGCTACAATTTCTGGTGTTAAAAACGTTGTTACATAACTTCTAGTGATTTTGAATTGGAATCAGTTTCACAAACCTTTATAGCTGAAAGCAACACTGCTATAAAGTGAAAGAGGGTAAATTTAGAAGACACTTCTAAAATTAGTCGCTATGTATTGTGAGGTGAAGTGCTAGTTATTGAGTAACAAATAAAGTAAGTTCTACACAATAAAGAAGATATACAACAAATTCATTTACTTTTATTTAACAATCCAGTTATCGAATCCGAAGGATTTGGAAAATTATCGTGATTTAATTCACGAAAATCGTCACAATATTTTTTTTTCAATATATCCGAATACTCGTACTCCTATTTTTACATTTTCAAACACCGAGCAAGCAATTCAAATACTGAAATGTAATGAGTTCGAAGATATTTGAACACCTTCCGTGTTCGACATATATTTTTAGAAGACCACAGGTAAAGTGTACGCTAAATTGTGCCAAATTTAGCGCAATGGAATTCGAGATATATGATTGCACGAAAAATGGGAAAGACCGCCCTATCCTACAAATATTTTTTCCCGTTACGCTATACAGACATTCATGTCTCGCGAAAGTGCGGACGTCCAGCTAAAACCATGACCAAACATATGTAGACAAACAAGCGCACAAAGTAAGGGACAGTCGAATTACGTAACAAAAGACACCTGCAGAGCGACGCTTGAATGCAAAATCGAAAATTCACTTTGTTCCCAACAGAGGTGGAGTTGCGGGTGGGGAGGTCAAAGTGGATGTGGAATGTCAATACTGTCAGTATTGAAGTAAATACGGATATACAAATTCACATGCATACACACTCGAGCGAATGATGAGGCGAGCTTGAAACATCACGGTGGAGGCATTCACTTGGAAAATGCGTCAAAGTGTGAAAAGCGTGAAAGAGCGTGAAGAGCAGTAAAAGTCGTGCTGGAGGCGTTGGTAAATACCAAAATTGACATATAATGTCAGTTTATATTCCTTGGTAAAGGCTACACCGTCAAAATTGGTTGCACATTTTATGAAACGCGTTGTTCGGAAGGTGGTGGCTGTTAGAGCACGTGATAAATAAAAATGTAGGTATGAGCGTGTCCAAATCTCTAAAAGGCTGCATATGTTTTTGCTATGATGAGATAATTGTCCATTGTTGGCAGTCAAAAATGTAGTTAGAGAAATGCCAAATCCAAGAGCGAGTATTTTTAGCTTTTAAAAATTAAATTTTTATCAATTTATAAATGCTTTTGAAAAAATAAATAGATTTGAGTGGAAGTGCACCGCAATATCATTCGTTGGTACGGGTAAGACATTCGGTAACTCAAGTATAAATTAGTATCACTCTCGAGGGTACCCAATTTTCTTATAGAATAAAAATAAATTTCAATTATTTATGCCTAATTTAGCCTGTTTATTCCTGCAGTTGCCGAGTGGTTAGCATTGCATACTACAATTCGTAAGGCCTGGGTTCGAATCCAGGTGCCAGCAACATCCAAAATTATTGAAAATTAATTTTTTTAATTGCGGTAGCCCCTCGGTAGGGAAGGTCAAGCCCTACGAGTGTATTCCTATCATGAAAGAATTCATCGGCCATATGGAGGCGGCTTAGAATAAACTGTAGGTCCCTGCATTTGTTGGGGAAAAAATCAAAACGCAAAAACCACAATTAGGAGGAGGAGTGAGACCAAAAATCGCTTCAGCGGTTACAAAGCGCCAAATATATATTTATTTCGAAAATGATTGTTAAATTTTTATATCCGAAGATACTGGTTTCTAAATATTTTTCACATATCCCCAAATTAGATACTCTTTAATAATTTACGAAAAGAAATTGCATAAACGGAAATAATTTAAATTTTATTCATTTTCTGAAACATAAATTATTTTTGGAAAAATGCTAAAATGATAAAAATGTACATGCTATTTTTAATTACTTCTTTTTTGCCGTGTACGAAAAATTATATGACTTTTATCGTAGTTGTTAGTTATAGGAAAACGAAATACTCTACATTTTCAAATATCCCAGAACCGTTAGTTTAAAATTACCTACAATACTTTTCATGTACATGAAATGGTATATTAAATTTGGTCCGAAATGACGAAATGAATTGATTTAACCATGCCCGTCTGTCCATCTGTATGTTTGAACGCTAACTAGTCGCTCAATTTTTGAGATATTTCAGCCAAACTTGGTAGGAAGATGCACCTATGCGTTTAAATGATCATATGTCGGAACCGGCAACATCGGCTCAGTACAGCATATATACAACCGCTTTTTCAGATTTGAAAGTTTTGGTCGTAAATGCGTCAAAAAATGCCTAAGCACGTAAAATTTGGTAATATACGCACTTATTATGAATTTCGTGTTGGTGCTGAAAGTCATGGAAATCGGAGTTCCATATTATTAGCATATGTTTTTTGGTAAAAAATCCATAAAAAAAAACATCTGAGAGCGTGAAACTTGATGTTCTACAGACCTATATTAAAGTTGATACTGACACTGAAAATTATCAAAATCGAATTTTGCAATTTACAATAAATTTTCTATGTTCATGAAAGGTATAAAGACATCGGCATGGCCGAAGACAGCCGTCCTTTCTTGTTTAATAGTGCAGAGGTTCAGGTGATTTTTATACCATTTGAGCATGTAGTCCATATATAAAATGGTGTAAAATAATATATAGTAATTCATCAATGAATAACTAACTACTTGTGTTGAATGAAGTTCTGGGTCCACTAGTATAATTTGGATCCATATTTGCAAAGGGCCAAGAGCTAGACCCGCTATAGATACGGTAGGCATGGTTGCTGATGCCATTCGTTTTTCAGTCCGTCCTTCTGCTAGAAAACTAGCAGCTATCCCAGTTTTTAATTTGATTGAATAAAATTTAGTTCGCACATAATTTTCACAACTCAAGAATTAGATGAGTAAATTTAACTAACTAAATTGGCATATTGATATTTAAACTATTGTATTTCATATACGGTAAAGATTTCGCCATGGCGGAAAACAACTTTTTTCCGCAATTATTTTTCGTTTTAGCTCAAAAATACTGTATTTTATTTTTAATGTAGTTACTTAGATATTTTTTTACATTGTCTGCACAGTTTTTGCCACAATGAAAGGCATAAATGTCATATGCGGATCCTGAGCACTTAGTTACATACCCATAACTCAAACTAAACCCTCATTTGACATCACTCGGCCCCCTTACGCCCTTTTCTATTTATGCATACATTGCACTGTAAGTTCCTTAGTGGCTAATGAAACATTTAATTTACTTGCCTTAGACAGATGGTCAGAGGCGACGATGCAAGTTAATCACTTACTACAAGGGCAGTCTAAACCGCTGAACACGCCTAACTACCGCCTTCATCAAATCAATGACAGACCCATATCTAAGTGGAATGAAGATGAATTGGGCAAGGCAGTTGCACTATTGTTTGATACAACTCACATTACATACACCCACCAATTGAACTATTTCTGTTTGTACATGTGTATGTGTAAGTTAGCATATTAATGTCAATGTATTCAAAAGTACTTAGAAAATACACATATATACAATTTATGTACAAAATTATGTTCGTATGATGTACCTGCTGTACAGAGAATTGTGGTCAGTAAGTCATTTCTCCTCACCTCTCTTAATACCTGGGAAAAAGCTTTTGTCGATATAAATGGCTTGGTAAATGACCCCAAAATGTTGAAGCAATGAACTTCGTCTGTTGCGACTTATGAAAACAACCGACAACTGGGCTTACATCAATTAATCAACAAATCTATGATGCTTTCATTCAATATTAAGTCACTTTTGCTAATTTCGACATCCGAGCACTAGTATATTGAGATTGATGACTCTGCTCGGAAGAGTATGATGCCTTTTTCAGTCGTTTAAATTTAATAAAAGTTTTATACAAGAAAAGAAATAAATAATTAAGTTATTAGATAATATTTCTTTATGGGCTCCTGACTGTGGGAACAATTTTTTTAATTATATGTACACTCTACTGTCTTTATAATCATAATCGGAAAAATAATAATATATATTCAATTTATTTACAGCCTAAAACAAATTTACTACTCCAGGGTAAGTTAAAACGCATTCAATCTAAAATAAGTACTTGCTTGTCGGTGTTTTATAAATTTATATACAAAAATTTGTGTGTGTATAACGCATTCAAAACATGCGAGCTTAATATAATTAAATCAAAATTAATTATTATTTAAGTAGAAAATTAATTAAAAATGATATATAATGAAGTAGAATAAATAAAATTAAGTTCAATAAACCAAAATAATATAACATAAAATTCAAAAATTAAATACAAAAAATACCCGGCCACACGTTGTTGTGTCTTTCGCATTTTCTCCAATTTTTGTTCTAATTGTTGTTGCAAAGGGTCACTAAAGTTCTAATTAAGCAACATCTAAATTAAAATTTTATTTTTTTTATTATTTTGTAGTATTGATCTAGCTACGTATTTGTAAGTGCGTTTCGCTAATTTACTACTTAAAGTCTTTAACGGAAATGTCAATATGAAAGCTTTAAAGTAAAAAACGCAACGAAAAATATACGCACGGACCTATGTTTACATATAATAATAATAATAATATTAATTATCCTAATTTTTGTCTGTCTTTCGGTGATCCCTGTTCCGCAAAGATAAATTTCAAGCAAATTTGTCTTTTTTCCTGATCCATGGTCCATTTAGACACATCATCTAAAATTTTAACCTAATCGAAGCATAAATCAAATATTTTCTCAATTAAATCGGTCCACAGCCTGGAAATCATCACTCACGCAAATCGAACCATAAATAAGATTTCGAATAGATCGGTCCATGGTCCACTACCCTGAGAGAAAAGTGGTGTTCCTACTAATCTACGACGTTTTCGAGCCAAATTTTGTTCAACGATGAGGCCCATTTCTGGCTCAATGGGTATGTAAGCAAGCAAAATTTCATCGAGAAAAAAAAACCGGTTTGGTGTGGTTTGTGCGCCGGTGGAATCATCGGTCCATATTTCTTCAAAAATGATGCCGGTGAGAACATAACCGTCAATGGCGACCGTTATCGCGCCATGATAACCGAATATGTGATGCCTGAAAATGAAGCTCGTGATCTCTGCGTCATTTGGTTTCAACAAGACGGCGCCACTTCCCACACATCGCATCAATCAATGGATTTATTGAGAGAATACTTCGGTGACTAGATAATTTCACGTTTTGGGCCGGTCGATTGGTCACCAAGATCGTGTGATATCACACCGTTAGACTTTTTCCTGTGGGTATATGTAAAGTCTAAAGTCTATGCGGACAATTACGCTTCGATTCAGGCCTTGGAGCAAAACATCACTTGTGTCATTCGCCAGCTACCAGTCGAAATGCTCGAACGAGTCATCGAAAATTGAACTCAACGGATGGACCATCTGAGACGTAGCCGCAGCCAACAATTGAAAAAGATAATCTCCAAAAAATAAATGCCAAAAAATGTTCTTTCGAATGATAATAAACATTCCCCACTAAGTTTGAATTTTCTGTATTTATTTCTTTAAAAAACTAGGGTACCTCGAAATGGATATTATAAAATAAAATTAAATTAAATTAATATAAATTATAATAAAAAAATAAAAAATAAATAACAACAAAAACAAAATACGATAAAAAATTAAAATAAAATAAAATCAATTCAAATAAAAAGTTTGTGAAATGATATAAAATAAAACAAAATAAAATTGTATGTTTTCAAATTTATAAACACCAAGTGAACATTTCGTTTCGGTAATCAAATTTCTACATTCATCTTTTATTCTACACCCATGTTTTTCGAATATCACATTGCTTCCTTTCTCTACAATTTTTGTAACTGCTATTAAATTTGTGGTCAATTTTGGACCTAACAGCACGATAGTCACTTCAATTTCTTTGCCATTAATAAAAAGACCAACACCTTCCACAGCCGGTTGCTCATTATTCGCAGCACTAATGTCTTTTATAGGATAGCTTCTTATGTTCTTTAAATAGTTTTGACAAGGTGTCATGTGCCATGATGCAATACTGTCAGTGTACCACTCAGAATTAGGACAGTTATCTCGTGACGCATACAGACTGAAAGCATTTAGGATTCGCGCTGTTTACGGCGTTGAAGAACTTCTCTTTTCTTTACAATCTTTTCTAAAATGTCCTTTACGGCCGCAATTATAACATTTGAGTTTTTGCTTATTCGAATAATTAGCCGGTTTTTTCAATGCATCACCATTTTTTTGATAGTCCCCGTCTAACAACTTAATTTTTATGTTTTCGCCAGTGATAGCCATGCCAATATTTTCAATGCCCATTCTAATTGGCTTAAACTCTTCGTAAGAGTTCAAGTTTTTCTATTAAGCCAGTATCCTTGAAGAGTTTCTTCAAAGTATTCCATATTCCCGACAACCTCGTTTCATTTTGTATGTGCACAAAAATCGATTCGTCTATCCCTTCTCATCTTTTTCTAAGATAGGATCTATATGCAACCTTGTAAATCATACAATTCAAGCACACATTCCATGGCAAATTTCCAAGTTTTGATATTTTCACTTCAACGTAATTTGTCAATGCACGCAGCATTTTTTGTCGATTTATTTTATTAATTCATGTGTCTTGTACAATAAAGTTTGAAAAGAAGAAGGAAGTAAAAAGTATAAGAGATATGTCAATAATGTTAAGGTTACCACTAATGTATAAAGTTATATAAAATATTATAGAAAAGGTGTTACCAAATTGTAATTATGGGATAGAAAAATGCCTACCGCATCATCATTGCGTCGTCACAACAATGGTATGTACTACTTGCTGGTCACTCAAAACTTTCCTCTGAGGAACCGTTAACCATCCTGGGACCACTTTCGCATTACTTCAGGGTGGTGTTCCATATATTCTCCTTTTGAAGCATAATAGTAATACCGACCAAAGTATGCAGCCTATTTCGTTCTGTTTGCCAGCGTATGTATTTTACAAATGTGTGTTCAGCTTTATCCTTGATCGTATCGTTTTATATACAACTCTTCTCTTCGGCTTTCCCATTTTATGTATATACTTCCTCAAATATCTTTGTACGGATAACATCTGTGTAGTATGATAATTCACCAATCCATGTTTCCTCCTAAACCAATCTTTTATATTAGCTTTGCCGTCCATCTACTATGAAGTCCCTGCTCCCAACGAGTTATCGTTTCGTGGTCCCTCTTTTATGGTGGTGGTAATTAATTTTCTCTTGCGTCTTTCACATCCACGTTTTTTTTAAAATTCAAATGCTAATAAGTCGATTGGGGTGCTTCCGCTTATTGCCGATACAGCTTCACCTGAAACTGTGCGGTTGCCGAAACCACCCTCAGATCAGATGTTCTTACTTTTTCCAGGGCTTTACGTCGGCTATTCTTCCCTAATGGGGCAATATTTTGTGTATTTAGAGTCTCCCTGGTTGTCCTCATGTCGATTTCAATAGGAATATGTTTCCTTGTTATACCAGCTCGTTTTTTCAGAGGCAAGTTTAACTCTTGCCATCTCAAGTCACATTTCTGTTCTTATCATCACTTGGTTTAATTTTCTTCGCGCTTGCTGATGGGCTGTCTGGACTTCCCTTCCCTTTAATAATTAAAACGAGTTGTTATCTATTCCAAACTTCTGGAAAGACGCCGACTTTGGGGCAGGTGTTTCTAATAGCACGTTTGTACGGTTTTCGGCTATTGCCTTTAGTACCTGCTTGCCCCCGGTTGTAGTTCTTAGATGATAAAAACAGACATTTCGTCGGGGTTCCAGCGGTCTTGTTTTCTCGAATCTTATTTCGTTTGCTCTTCTTAGCTACGCAATATTCTGTATCCACCAATATGCAGCGCGTTTTTGTCCCCGTGCTTGGTTATTTATTACATGATTAAGTAATTATACGCATTTGCGTCTTTCGCACCGTTTTCTGAAGGTCATGCTCATCAATTTCGGAGATTGGTGAATTGATATTAAGTATACAGATGTTCCCTTTTCTAGTAGTTCCATGCGATCTGGTTTGTGTGGCTGGATTAAGGAGTCTATTTCGAAAGTTATATACTGGTGGTCACTGACAGTATAATCTTCCCCAACTTTCCAGCGCTTTACTGTACTTTCTAAATGCTCTGACGCTAGTGTAATGCCTGTTGTAGTATATTCGCAGCCGGTCTTCTGAATTTCGCTCCTTTTTCGGTGTTAAATACCATATTGCCGCTGGGTGTTAATAGCAGACGAATTCACACACGTTACCTATTACTGTGGTAACGACTTTGGTGTCGTGGAGAAGTTCAATCAAGAATTCAAGAAGAATAAAAATAAATTAATATAACAAAATAAAATAAATAAAAAATAAAAATAAAATAATATGGAACAAAAAAATTTTTAAAAACATTTAAATGAAAAAAAACTGAAATCAAATAAAATAAAGGAAACTAAAATAAAATAAAAGAATATGAAACAAAATGATAAAAATTAAATAAAAATGATAGAAGAAAATAAAATGAGTAAAATAGAATAAAATCAAATAAAATAAAATAGAATAAAAGGATAATAAAAAAAATAACAGAAAGTAAATGAAATAAAATAAAAGAAAAGAAAATAAATAATAATAATATAAAAAAAAATGTAAAATACAATAAAAGCTTAAACTTAACTTTAAAAACAATTAATTAAATGAATCAAAGTAAAATAAAATAAATTAAAATGAAGTAAATGAAAAAAAAAATAAAAATAAATCGAAAATTATGTAATACAATATAAAATAAAATGAAATAGATAAAATTAAAATAAAATAAAATAAAAAGTGTAATAAAATAAAAAATGTAAAATGTATGCATATATAAATAAAATACAAAAAAAAAATTTTACTAAAATAGAACAAAAATAAAAGAAAAAATGTAATAAAATAAAATGATGTAAAATGTATGCATATATAAATAAAAAACAATAAAAAATTAAACTAATATACAATAAAAATATATACAATTGATTGATTTACAAAAAAAACATAGCTTAGAAGAAAACGAAAAATTCAATAAAATAAAACATATATAAAACTTTGATTGCGTCGTCTATCACTTATATTTGCGTGGTACTCGTACCTTGCCAGCGGTATATCGAAGATTTTGTTTTGCGCGATGTATGCCGGTGTGAATAAAAAAATTAGAAAATTGAAATAAAAATAAAATAAGATAAAATAAAACAATATAAAATGAAATAGTATAAAAATAAAATAGAATAAAAAATATATAATAATAAAAGAAATATAAAATAAAATAAAATGAAAAAAGAAATTTAAAACAAATTAAATAAAATGGAATAAAAAAATTAAATAAAATGAAACACACATAATTTTTCTGATATCGTCGTCTTTTCCGTGGAAGCTCATCAGCAGTGATGCATCAAAAAACCTTACTTTGTGCAATTTTTGCCGGTGTGAACGTTAGCATTTGTGGACTGGGCTTATCTTTGCACCAAAATAAAATAAAATGAACTAAAATTAAGTTAAATTAAATTGACTGAAATAAAAAATAAAATATAATACAATAAAATTAGAAACTAGCACAAAAAATATTAAATTAAATAAAAATGAAGTACTTAGAAAAAAACATAAAATAAAATAATATGTGAGCGTTAGTGTTTGGCAAATGATTTCCTTTTTCCACCACAAATAGTCCCTACAATGAATATCAGTAGGACTTGTCTTCTTCCATCGTTGTCGCGTCCATCACAATTTAGAGGACTTTAAAACCGAATATGTCAAAGTGGTTGTGTTTGGTAACACAAAAGTATGAATTAAGCGTAGTCTGCTAATTCAACAGCATACCCACAAGCAATATTAAATATTTATATTTATATTATATTATTTTATATAAACTTTGAAAAAATTTACCACTCTTTACTTCTAATTACAAAAACTGATATTTTTATGCTTCTTAATGAAATTTGGCTAAAACATAAGGGACAATAGAGCTGATGGTCTTATAAAATTGCTTACTTTAAATAAGTTTTTACTTCCTGTTACTGTGTTTACTGTGTGCTATCTCATTTATTTATATTGCCCTGCCATCCTTTACTTACACGACAACAAAGTAAATTATCCGTAACGTATTAATTCCTTTATCACGATGTCCTTGCGCTTACTTTGTTATATACGCCCAAATTAATTACGTTGCCCCACCCATTCACCAGCACGTTTATCCGTTGTGCTGAGAAGAGCGAAATAGAGAGAGAGCGCGCAAAAAGGGGCTGCCAAACGACCAGTCCAACTTAAGGCGACCAACCAACCACAGATGACCCACTCTCGTTTGTGGCACAATTAATCTTGAGGGCGCATTTTATGGCGCTCGGAATTGGCAACAATTACTACAATCACTTGCCCCAGTTTATATAGCGGTCTTAATTGAATTTTCATTGCCATTATGAGGCTACCATTATAGTAGTCTAACGAATGCTGTGAAACCCATCACTGTTATCCGATTCGGCGGCGCCAGGTACTATGTTCAGTAAGCGTTGCCGCTAATAATCGGAATCCTTAATAATAAGTAGTACGCAGCAATCACAGCTTTCAATACGTTAGTTGGTGGTATTTAGCTACTGCACACTTTATTATACCATTATAAATCACAACATGTTGCTCCTGCTTTTTTGAATAACGCTCTCGAATTCCTTTTGAGCTACTCTTGGTGGATAGCGCTTAGTGGAAAAGTCATTTGCTAACAAATAAATGGCCTTAACTGAGGCTTAAGTGTAACAGCTAAAGGAATTTGTTTAGCATTTATGCAAATTGGTCTTAAAAACACGGCGTACATAAATATATGTATGTACTTATATATACATATGCACATATAAATAACTGCCAGCTATGCACATTTTTGCAATTTTTATTTGGGCTACAAATTTTTTATGCGCTTTTGATGGTGTCGAAATTTTAGTGCCTCATCGTCCCGGCGCGACAGCATTAGAGGCAGCAAGCGAACCTCGTGCAACTTTTGTGTGGCAGGCGGCGCGCGTTATGCAACTTCATTATTCAGCTTATTGTTCGCCGGTATGCCATGTACATAAACATGTAGCAAAGGGAAATGCATTAAATTCAAAAAAAAAAACCTTTTTTATTTTGTTTTATAGACATTTGTGATTGTGCTGACTAAATTCTTAAAATTTTTTAACAAATTAGATTTTATTATTATTACTGTATACCGAGTGTGCCCAGCAGTTTCGTACATCCTCGTGGGTGCAACGCAGACATTGATTTTCTATAATTTGTATAAATTTTCTTTTCCAAGAAAATTATATATATATATATATATATATATATAAATATATATATTATTTTTTGTGTGCGTAAAAACCCTTTTGGATCTTATATTTATATTCATGACTGCTTTTATGTTTACGCTTCGTCCAATTACCGAAAATTGCGCTTATTACTTGGTCCTGTTTAGCTACGTTTGCCAGACGCGCTACTCCCCACATACGGCATTTGCTATAATACATACTTATGTACACGGTGGTTGTGCTTCAACGCCTTTTGCTTCAACCAAATTTTTCATTCTCCACATACTTGCCTCTTTTCAATATTGAATTCTTTTGTTATTATTTGCTGTTATTGTTATTTTTGTTATATGAACTTCATTATTTCTTATTATTATATTTTCCACTTGTGCTACTTATTCAATTTTCTTATAAAAACCAACACACTTTTTTATTCAATTCAATTGTTATGTATTCATAATGTAATCGAATTCAGCATGGAAATTTCTTAATACGCATTCACTGGAAACAGGCAAGGAAAAAGGGAAAAGTGAGAGAAAATGATAAATAAATAATTTTAGCATTTTAAGCATTGAAAACCCAACTATAATATTGCCTGCTTCCGCCAGCCATTTTAAGACGCCCCAAAAATCAGTAAGTGGGATATGTAAATATTTATGAATGCAAATCCATGTATGAATATTGGCTTACGAGAGTGAATAGGTATAGTCGTATATACTTAGATATAAGTATTCGCGTATGTGTTCGCATTGAATCTTCCCTTTAAGCCAATTACTTATTATTTGCTTTATTTTCCATATTCATTTCATTTCTCTGTGAAAACCCAATTACTGGCTACAATACAAAAGACAGATTTTAAAGGTAGGTTTTTTCAAACCTTTAATGGAAAGGCTTTTCAAAATTTGGTCTTATTGTTATCCTGCAAATGTGGGCTTAAAAAATGCTTAAAAAATATTTATAAGAACTATAAAGATTTACGATGACGTCACATATGACAACATACTAAATATGCATGAACTTTAATTGAATATTATTTTTGCACAAATTCAAATCTTATAAATATGTTCATATTCACATCTATTTTAAAGAAATTTGGATTATGCAATATTTTATACACTTATTAACGGTAGCTCGGTGAGTTTCAAAAATAAACAAATTGAAAAAAAAAAATAAAAAAAATTCTGTATTAACATTTCTCCATTAAGCACTCATCCCTAGCAATTAGTGTTCTTTTTGAGTTTTTGGCATCTGTGCTTTAACACCTTTATATCCTAATTTGTAGTCCCTACATCTAGTCGCAAATTATATTTTTCAAACAAGTAGCAATAATAAACAAAAATATATTTACTTGAGCAACTACTTTAGCCATCTGTATTAAAATTTTCAAATAGTCTGCAACACTTCGAAAACTTTTTGAAATATCTATATTTTGATACCCATATTCTAGTATTTACTTCAGTCAAATATGGGGAAACCCTTAATACCCAAATTGTATGATTTATTATCTAAATAATTTAATTGTATTTAAAATTTTTAAAGAAAGGCTTTCATAACTGCAGCTATGTTATTCTTGTTTAAAAATTTTAAAATATACAATAGTTTCTACTTGATGTAGGGTACAAAAATGATTGGAAATATAGAATTTTTGGAAAAGTTTTATTTATTGATGAACATATATTTTGACCCCTGCAAAATACTCACCCCCAAATATAATATGTCAGCGTGCTTTCCAATCCTCCAAGCAGTTAAAAAATATTTTTTCAGATCCTGTGCAAAAGCAATTATATGTGAGTAGGGAGAACCGCTATCAAGGTGCAGAAGTTAATTTTTGTTCTTCAACAAATCCGAGGCGTTTCTGACGGACGCTAACAGCAAATTATATATAACTTGCAGATAACACTATTTATTGAACAAGCGACTCAACAGCGCAAGAACTCATGACGCACGATTATCCTGCAATCGTAAAAAACTGTGTGTGTGCGCCACGATACTTTTTGCACAGATCTCGTGTGGCGAATTCTTATTCTGTTGCTCCACTCTAGAAACTTCGGTCGGCAGTGGCGCTCGATTTTGTTCTGCAATAATGGATCGGTTAGAAAATTCAATGTGCCAAAATACATGCTAATGTTAAATACTCGTAGACCTCGATTTAACCACCCCACGAAAAGTGAGTCTTTTAAATTGAAATTTAAAAATGTATGCAAAATCCATAAATAATTCTCTTAGCGTGAATTTTTTTAATTCAAAATTTATTTAAAATATAAAATTACTAATTAATTAATGCAAAAATAGAATTTCATATTTCAAAAAGGTTTTATATGTATGTATGTATATTATAATATAATGTATAAGTTAACACAGCAGTAGAAGTATACCAGCATTAAGTGTAAATATTGTATGTATGCCTGTGCGTTATCCCAATAACAAACAGACATACTTACATAAATATTCATCAGTGGTTGTTGTAAGCAGGCATTGCATTTTATTGGCATGCGGCGGTGGCCATTGTACAGGTCTACAAGTAACAAAACTCATAATTTTCACACACACATACTCAGTTTTTTACCCATACACGTTTAACAGAACGCTGTGTGAAGAACAGAAATTGCAATAAGAATATAATGGAATGAAAAAGCGAATTTGGGGAATAGGCACCAACCGCAGGCACGAGCCGCGGGTTGCCTATCAACTATTTTGCTAAATTTCCCTGAATTTTGAGCAAAACCGCTAGTTTTTAGTCGGGTGTGTTGCCGTGCTAAACATATCTTCGATAAAAGTTTTAAATTTGTTTACAGAGCTTACGCTAAGTTTTAGAAGATTAAAATAAACAAACGAATTTATTGATGGAAATGCAATATATATATTCATTTTATTACTACGGCGGGTATAAATTAAATATTTGTGTGTTTTTATTGAGTTTTTATACTTATTTAACTTTTTTGAGAAATGTTTTCGTTTTGTTATTTTTGAATTGTGCTATTTAGTTTAAGTTGTAAATTTATCATTCATTTCGGTCATATTTATTACATCACTGAGTGAAAAAGTAGACTATTTCGATCAGGTGATCTCAGCTGTTTTTTGACCGTATGATAGTTTATCTACTTGTAGGGCTGTACGATGGCGATGGCTGACCGCCTGCACTATTCAATCAACTGCTGCTGTCAAAGATGACTAGATACGAAACTCTCTAAAATGTAGATAAATTGCGTTCCTCGATTATTTTCTTTGTGCTGGTAACAAAGCCAAATGAAGGAATTTTGAACAGCTGATGGTAAACAAGCCTCAGTACCACTTCGTCAATAATGAAACGCACCATTTTTCATCAGAAAACCATTTTAGGTTATCAATAAATTTTCATTGAGCACGATTAATTTGTATGTTAAAATTAAGAACAAATGTTGTTTGTATTTATTGAAGTCAAATATTTTCCAATCACAGCTGTAAAGGTGCAGAAATATTCATTTTTACAATTTTTTATTATCAAAAAATGCCCCAAAAATTTCCAGAAATCCCAAAGTGAAACTTTTTCATCGCAGTGGCACGGTTTGAAAATGTTATAAAAAATGTGGATTTTCAGAGCGCTCTCACGAAATAAAGAGTTTCGTATCTAGTCATCTTTGGCTGCTGTGATGATCCAACACTTCGCTTAAATACTTTTTCTTCACGCCGACGCTTCGAGTTAGACGAAGTAAAATCGTGTGCTCGATGTACCCGAAAGGGTCGTCGCTAAAAAAGTACTTAAGCGCGCATAGTTTTAAGGTCAGGCAAGCAGTGTAAGTAGTGTAAGCAGTGTAATTAGAGAATAATGATTTAAATAAATAACAGTGCCTAAAATTGTCAAAAAATAAAGTGTTTTATTCGGCGGCAGTCCCAAAGTGGAAAACTATCCAAGAAGATAAAAAAATTGTCATATTAAACGAAGAGATCAAAAAAAAAACTAAATCCCTTTGGGACTGCCTTGAAATATCTTATATATGTATGTAGAAAAAACTTTTAGCAGATTTATAAAATATTAAATGACCAATTAACATATATTCTATATACATATTTTTTTTTTTAATTTTCAATAAAATATTTGAACGTTATATCAAATTTTGAGCACATATATTGATATAAAGTATTAAATTATTGTTTTCCTTAGCTTTATTTAAAATACGTTTGCTTATGTAAAATTCATATGAAAAAATAATAAAAATTGCAACTTAATTAACTAAAGAAACGCAATTATTGAGTTGCCTTGAATGCGTTCAAATTATTTTCAAAGAAATAAATGCAATAATACATAAACAAATGGAACTCATCTAATCCTGGTGCTGCACAATACTATCAATGAAAGCAGATGTATTTCACAGAATTATTACAATTGTTGCTGGAAAGTAAAGAAAGGAACATACGTACGTTTGTCAGTATCTATTACTAGTAAATTTCAAACACTGATTTTCAACTCTACCACTACAATAAAGCAATAGTACTCGTAGTATAGTAGTCACTGGTACTACGCGTAACATCTGAGTATCGTAACTGCAGCGGCAGTAATTAATTAGACTCGAAGGCATTTCAAAAACTGAAATGCACAACTAGCACTAATTGAACATGTGATCCTGTACAACTTGATTTGACTGGCAGCGTTTTCATGTTATGTACCACACATTCCCTCTCACACAAAAACGAATACAGTTAAGGATTTCTACTGCACCTTGTTTGTACGTCGACGGTGCTAGACACATGACAGACATATATATGTATATTATGCACGTAGATAGTATATCTATATTTAGACATCATATACGCATGTATAGACATATTTACGTATAGCAACAGTTTATGCATTGTCGACACACATTTAACTGATTTAACTGATATTGAAGTCCAATAAGGCGTCTGGAGGTAGTATGCGCCATAACCACAAATCTTATAGGATCAATGTATTTCCTAAAGGCTGAAAACACTCTGACGGGAATGCAATTTGCATGTATTTTTATATTAAAATATTTTCATATTAAACATTGATTATGATGGATTAATACACTTTCGCCTTTTACCCTGTAGATCAAATGGTTATATGCCCAACAGAGATCCACAATGAATACTGAAGGAATAAATAGAGTTGAATCATATCCATTAATCTTCTTATTAATTTCCATGTGTATTATTGTCTTATTCCTAATTGTATTATTGATATTTGTGGGACATACCGCAATCTAATAAGGGCAGGCAAATACAAATACTCCTGGTGGTCGATTTTTGGTTTTATTCCTTGCGCAAATGACGAAGGTTTTTGACTGCCATTCACCTGGAAGTGTCCAGAAACATTTTTTTTACATATCGTTCGAGCAATTTACGACTTCTGATCTTAGACTACATATCCTCCAGATAGCTAACAAACATCCTTTTTGAGGTGAATAAAGTGAGAAGGTGAACCTCTTTTGATTTGGCGTAGAGTTTCGGACCTATTACATTGAAAACCAGTGAATCTACCACAGCGGCCAATAAAAAGGAGTTCGAATTTGGTGCTGGATTTGTGTTGGAAGAGAGACTGCGCTGTCGAGTCCAGGCTTCACGGTGGATGAACACTTAACCCCAATACGCATCAAAACGAAGTTCCTTAACATATTGCTGCTTTGCACTCACGCTTCGATGTAAGATGCTTCTCCAGGGACTGAAATATGGTTGTCTGTAAAACCAAATTCCAACACAAAAATTCATTAACTAAATGACCGTCACCGTATAGGAACCCGCTCAACACGGAATAATATCGACGCAGATCACTATCTCGTAGCAACGTAGATACGGACCCGCTTCAGTACAGAGAATTCGACGTCGAAAAGCTGCATTCACAATAGACAACCGAACAGTTGTCTCCTCGATTTTCACTCCACTTTTCTGTATACACTCATCAACAACTCCATATCCCCATTATCACAGGACAGTGGAAAAGAATTTCTAGCTCTCTACATAGAAGCAATTGGTATTCATCAAGTTCAAAAGAAGGAATGAGGAAAAAGACTGCATAAAACGCAATGTTGCAACCGACCTCAACACGTGCGCGGTGATATAGATACCAAGAGTTGAAAAGGAAAATGAGACGCATATGCAGAAAAAAAGAAAAACGCCAAAAGGCGTGAATGTGAATAGCTTGGGAAGCAGGCCATCAGGGATAATACTCGATAATCCTATGAAGAGATGCGGTGACTTATTTATATAGTTTCATACTGATTATCATCTAGGAATCAAGGAGGTAATCTGATGACTGATTTCCAGGACATACTGAGTTTATATAGAAAACACTTCTCAAGCCTACAAAATGACAGTGAAAGTCCAACAACAACCGATAATGGTGAACCCAATAGTACTCTTTCGACGAAACAAAATCCAACTCAACAAGTCGTTCATTATACCTGTCCTTTTATTTGGTACAGAGGCTTGAACTACGAAAATATCCGAAGAGTCAGATCGGTAGTTTTCAAGATACAGGTCTGTTCGGAAGATTTATGGTCTTCTTCGTTGGGAAGCGACGATGAAATTATGAACTGTACGAGTTTTACGGTGAATTAACATAGTTCAGCCAATTAAGAGACTATGTTGGCGATGCTATGGCATTCGGTTAGGCGAAAACGTTGTTGGAAGCTCAAGTAGAGGTCGACCTAAGGAAGTATACTTTGAACGATTATGCCATTCACCTCTTCTATATGGATAACTCCCAATCTTTCCAAAAAAAAATAGATTTTTGGATATTTTTAAATCAACTAACCCTATTAGCATTAAAACGTAAAAAGGGGTTTTCATAAAAACACACATACCATTAACAGTTACTTCGTTTTAAAGGTACCAACTGATTTTTTAAAGAAATATATGTATATTGCAATAAAAAGTTTTTATAGCTATAGGGCTTAACAACTTTACTTCAGACTTTATTATTGTTTATGCTATAGTTTTACGCACATTATTCGCACGCATTAATTAACACTTTTCAGTTTCGAATGGTGCTCGCGCTGTCGCCACATTTAATGGATGAAAGCTAAAGGAACGAAGTTTTCCAAAAATAGCAAAAATTTTAATTCCAGCGATCAAGTTTCCATCAGTCGGTACTTTTGCTGACATCTTTGTTGTTGATGATGCAACATTGTTCATTGCTGTTGCAAATGAATATGCTAGTTCTGAAGCTTTGTTCACTTGTTGTTGCAAAATTGTAACTTTGTTTGGCAGCCTTTTAATTAATTTCACATTTCACTACTTTCACTCACACATCACATTAGCATATCAAAATGTTGCCTCGATTTAGCAGGTCGTGGGACTGTGTCTGCAGCAGCATATACGCCAACTGTTCACTCCACGAATTAAGCTTTTAACAATTTTTTACTCTATTTATTGGCTTTGAAATCTACAACCTGAGTTTGCATTTGAGCCAAAAAGTTTTGATTTCATAAATTTATGTCTGGTTTTGATTATTTCTGTATTACCCGTATTAAAAGGTATTTAATTACAAAATTAACAAAAAACACTCTAAAGAAAATTATAAAATAAAATTTCGCTGCTTTAGCAAAGGGCGGAATGTCCCTCACTATACACTATTTTATATTAATGATTTTCGAATTGTTAAAAGAACTTAGCGACAATTTTAATGAATATGCATATTTTAACGATATTCATTATCGCTTGATCAGCTGTTGTCGTTAACTACTACATCGGAAATTACTTTAGAGTATTAGGAATACGTTTTATCCCAAGATGAGGAGATAACGCACCCTTCATCAGTGGACAGAAGTTTGCTTCGTGAAATGGAACATCCTTTCAATTTGAATACAACTGAGTTTCGAAATTTATATTGATTAAATACATATTTATGTTAGATAATATGATACGAAACTCTTTACCTAGTGAGAGCGTCGAAAAATTTGCATTTTTTATAACATTTGCCAACGATGCCACTACGGGTAAATTATAGTTGGGTGTAATAGTATCAAAAATTTGGAAAATACTGTCCACGCTTTTAGCTACTCATTTAATTTACTTAACATACCCTTAAAATCTGATATTAAGGAAGTTACTGGATATTTGATCGCGTTAGTTAATTTATAAATCAATATAAATACTTATTTATTATTAATGTTACGTATCCACATTAAATTACGTGAATAAAATAATATAAGTTTCGCAAATAATGTAGATGATATTAAATATTTAGTGCTTTTTTGCATTAATAAATATTTTTCGTAACTATTTAACTATTTATTTATTTAACTATTTTGTTCAATAAAATTGCCTCATAAATTGCGCACTGCACATATATACCAATATTATTCTATCTAATTTAAACTATTTGTGCTCATTGGTTTCATGTTCTTTCGCCGGCAAACCGAATTTACAAACTTTTTGTTTTAACTTTGAATAATTTAAATATACTTCTGGCCTAAATTTAAAAAAAATCGCAATATATTTTAAATAATTTGTTGGTGGATGGTATATGATAGCCCCCTTTTTCCACTCACAGTTGATTGTTGGACCTCGATCTTGTAAAGGGTGTTTTTTGAACTTCAATTCTTGCACGAGTTGGATTTTGTAAGCACGCAAACCAAGATTCTTCCGCAAAATCTTCCATAAAGTGGATGGACACAGATCCAATTCCTGTGCTCGATGGCGGATGGACTCATTCGGGTCTTCCTCAATGCTACGCTCTACAGCAGCAATAGCTTCTTCTGTACGCACCGTACGGCGTCTCTGGGCATGCGAGTTATCAATAAGAGTAAACGTGGTGCGAAAACGTTCCATGGTTAATCGAATTAACTGCTCTGATGGACGATTTTGTCAGCGATAAAATGGACGTAGTGCGCGATACGTTTTCCGCACAGAACCATTATTTTCGAAATAAAATTGCACTATTTGCAAGTATTGTTCAGGCGTGAGTCTCTTTATGATGAATTGCCAAACCAAACAGAGAATAAATCACTTGACAGCTGTTAAACCGGTCGCCATCTTGAAAAGTAATGCCAACTTAAAGTTCTATACCTCTATAAAAAACACGCTTTAGTTTGAGCTGGGAACAATACACAACCGAGGCCCAAAGATAACAGATAAATGAGTAGGTGTCGTATCATATTATCTTTGTTGCAAAGAATGATAAAAAACGCTAATTAAACATCATCTAATACAAAATATTAAGTTTTCATTTTATTATTGATCTAGTCCTATCGTTTAAAAAAATTTAACCCTACCATACATGTACTATAAACTATATGTTTTTTAAATAATTCGGTTCACTTCCTAAAAAAAAAATTTTAAGTAAAAAAACAATAAATACGATTTTTTCCAATGGATCAGTCTCTGATACACTTCCCGCACAGAAAGGTAGTGTTCCTGATAATCTAAGCAAAAAGCTACCTATTTACCTAACTTTAGGTATATCGAACTATAAATAAATGGTCCCAATTCCGGTGTGAAAAATAGTTTACGCCCTTTTCTTAGACCCACTAAATACACGCACAAAATTTCATAGTTATCGGTCAAGTTGTTTCGGAGGAGTTCGGTTACAAGCACTGTGACCCGAGCATTTTATATATATAAATTATTGCGAAATTAAAGCCAATTTCAATAAAATATAGGAATATGTTATCGTCGGATGAATCAAAAGTCATCCTCTATGATGGAAAATGATATCTATAGGACATCAGGCTATCACCCAACGCTGAGTATACGAGCAATACTAACAGAGTTAATGTAATGAAATTACATGCACAATAACCAGATTCAATGCAATTGGTAATTTTGTAGTTTAACGTAAATTGGAATGTAGTACCTGCTACAAGAGCTCAATCAACGCCGCTCAGCCTCAAATTGCAAGCAAACTATGCAGCAAAACACTATAATATTTTTATTAGACATTAAAACAGAATCCATTAATTAAACTATATTTTCTTCGGCCGATGGATTTTTATGAAGAGCTTTTATTTCATGTCAAAAATACACCCTGAGGGCTTGACATTCACTGAAGAGGGGCGCAATTGCAAAAATGTATTTTCTATAATTTTGATTCGAACCAGTACACGAACCCTGCTGTTCCGAATAGTAGCATGCAATGATAACCACTCAGCAATTGCGGCCGCATAAAGCGGTAGAAAATATACACAGTTTTCTTTTTTCTGCTTCATATACAATAGCGGGATGACTTGTAGAATTATATTTTTGCTCGTCAAGAGAGGACTTTACTTTTCAATTGCCTTCTCAGCTCAAAGTGCAGTTGTTGTTAAGAATTATTCAGCGTTGGAGTAATCTTTGTGCGAATGGCATTAATGTTGGAGCGAATGCTTTAGGAAATTATCTAAAACTTCAAAGATATGACTTTCCTAAAACTATTCCATGACCATCTTGCGGCTTTCATTGTCAGCTTTCGTCATGATGTCATGATAGCGACTACAAAATATTTTGATACTCCAGCTTGTTGATCTCCCTTAAAGCCAAAAGTCTTTAAATCTTTTACGTTTATATATATAAATTTCAAATTATTCTTACGCAATTTCTAATGCCCTCTTCGAAAAAATGTATAAATATACATATATTTTGAAACATTGCGAAGCATCTAGGACGTAAAATTTGGTATTATAAACACATATAATGAACTGCATTTTGGTACTGAAAATCATCGATGCTTAATTCAGATATTAGGTTTTGCATCAAAAATCCGTCTAAGAGCGTGCAATCTGGTACAGACGTCAATTTAAGTTTATATTGACACTGAAAATAATGAAAATCGAATTTTGAAATTTATAATAAATTTAATAAGTTCATGAAAGGTATAAAGACTTCGGCATATCTGAAGACAGTCCTTCTTTCTTCTTATTTAATATGTTAGTACACTCGTCTCATACATATGCTAAGAGTACCCATGTGACGTGTTTTTTTTAAGTGCTTAAGAACACTCGAAATTAATTCGATGAGTGTGTGAAAAAATGTTTGCTCGTCATTGGTTTTTCGTAATTTGAAGACAAAAACAACACCGTACTCACCGGATTTATATTTGCGTTTATATCCTGTTTTCAAGAATATGAAGAACGGCGTTTCCGCAAGATTGAAGAGACAAAAATTGAATGACTGAAGAGCTCAAGGACATACCAAATAGTGCATACAGTACCGCTCTGACAATTGAAAGGGACAAAATAGAAATCGATGAATAAATATATATTTTTTATGAAAGATGAAGGTTCACCATTTTTTGAACACACCTCGTGCACATAAATTAACCAAGCCCATATGTATATAATTTTAACCCCATGTAACACAGGTTAGCTTAAAATGCTATAACAATAGCTGAGCTTCAATAACGCATATAAAGCACACAGAAAATGTTTCGAAGCGCTGGTTGTAATGGCCAAATTATTGCATATAATTTTAATAAAAATAAAAAACAGTTCTTACTTAATGCCTTAAATAAATATTTGCCTGGGGTAAAAATAAGAAAGCGAATGTGATAAATGAAGGAGCAAGGGGTGATGAAGGAATGGTGGAGAGCCTGACAGGTATTACAAAATGAATGGCCAACATCTTACCGAGCGGTCAGACACTAGCATAGAGCTAGCATGACCTCCCGCGCACCATTACTTACCACATCTTACAAGCTCCGCGACAACAAAACTCGCACTTACAGTCTCTTTTATGTATTTATTTATACTTTAACGGTGAACATTGGTTTCAATTGGAGACGCTTAGGCACGCACGACAAGGGACACATGCGGTAAAAATAAAACCAACAAACAAAAAAAATAAAAAATAATTAAAAAAAATATATATAAAATAAACAAAAATTCGTATGATGTATAATAATGCAAAATTTAATGACATAAAATAAAATAAAAGCTACAGCGATATATTTTATCTCCAAATTTATACATTTAGAATTTAATGTTGAGAAGAAGAGAAAGGAAGGAAAAATAAAAAGCAACAGAGGCGAGGGAGAAGACGTAGCATTACTATTGATAAACTTTTCCTATTCATACATATGTCCTTACCCATCGCCATTCCCATTAAACCTCTACTGAGCAGTGCTTTTGATGGCTGATGAATAATGGTCCAACGGAAATGGATGCGCGTATCCGGTGGCGTTTAGATACGCATTGTGACCAAACAGTCACAGGTGGGTCAAAGCACACACAGGCATATATATTGTATATGCCTCCTTTTTATAGATGTGGCAAGGTGGAAGATAGATTGCCACAAATTGTTGCGAGCCATTACCCATCATGCCGAAATCGTGTTCTAAATACACAACATCACTAACATAAACCAAAATAAATACATATACAATAAAATTGTAATAAACAATGTGCAAATGTGAGTAATAATCGTTCAAATGTGAAAGCAAGGCATTAATTCAATTAGAAATTCTTCAAAGTGGTCATTAAGTAATTTCTTCATATTTTATTGTAGACTAAACCACAAATTAATTATCAAACAACCATCCATACTACGAGGACGAGTAATGTATAAGGATGACAAAAAAAAAATTGCTAGAGCTATTTAGGATTAAATTCAGTAAAAGACGCAGATGCTTTGCCCGTCATTTTTGTACTCTTCCAAAATGCGTTGTCTGGGTTTTACCTCACAAGCAGAAGGGACATAAAGTTTTTTAAGAGCAATATTAAATTCTATGTCATCTATAAATTGGAAAAAAGGTTGCTCGAACAAATGAAGTAGGTAGTTGATTAAAGTAGAACTTTGAGTTCCGAATCTTTTATTAACATAATTTAGGTACCAATTTTTTTATTTGGGAAAAGTTTCTGAAAATATGTAACATATATTTCCGGGCGCTCGTAGCAGCCAAGTGGTTAGCGGTACGTGCTACCATGAAGAGGTTCATGTTATTGACTACTGGCCACACCATTTATCCAAGATATATAATATTATTTTGTATTAAAATTAAATTTCAATTCATTCAAGTGCATTTGCATTGCTGTTCCTCTTTGTGCTTCTCTCATATATTAATGTTTTGTCAAGCTATGGTGCCACCCTTTCTCTATTTTAATAAAAACGAATTGTCAGCTAATACCTATCGTTATAATTGAGTTGCGGAATCACCCATTCCTTAGTGCAAGCGACAAAATTCGTTAGTTAACAATTCGATAAATCGCGTCGATAAAAGTTACAGGATTCCCTTACTAATGTGAGCTGATAAGGTCTTTTCTTTTGGCATAACATACCAACTGGTTCGCAATAATTTTTTATAAAATTTTGCCAAGACAACTTAAAAGAGATACGGAACGATAGCTATTAACTTCGGTGGACTTTTTACCATGTTTAAGTATAGGAAATATGTTTGTTGTTTTCCAAACTCGTGGATAAATTCCAGTGTCGAAAATGTTGTTATAAATTTTTGTAAGTCGTACCTTAATTGAATTTATGAGAGTTTTGATTATCACAGTTATCATCGGCGAAATGGTTGGAGGTGAATAAAATTCCAACTGGGGTATTTAATTTAGATCAGGAAGACGGATTTATGTTTTCGATATAAATTTGAAAACAAATTTACTGCTTCTTTACCCATGTGCAGAAAAAGAGCATTATGCTTTTACGCGGTACCAATAGATTTGCTGCTGATCGAATAATTTTTGAAATAATTACTGCAGAATCCGGAGATTTGTTATTTGGTTTTTCACATAAGTCTGAGAATTTACCCCAATCAGCAAGTTTTGAAGATACACTTCGGTTTAAATTTCGAAAAAGCTTGCAAGTTTATTTTACAGATAATAGAGGAATGATCGCTAACGTGTAAGTCATTTAATATACTCCATGTACAAAGTGGGACAAAAGATGTTGAACGGAGTGTAAGATCTAGATGTGAAAAAGTATCATGGGTGCAAAAGGGTATTGCGCTGCCATTGCTTAGGCATACTAGATCAGAGGAAAATAAAACATCTTCGACACTCTTGCCTTTGCTATTAGCCGATGGAGATCCCCATAATTGGCTCCTAGCGTTAAGGTTCCCTACCAAAAAGATGACGGGGGCTGGGACTTGTTGCAGCAATTGTAACATATCATTATTTGAGAAGTTTGGTGTGCGTGGTATATAAGCGCATATTATGTTTAATCTCAAATTCATATTAATCTCAATACCGATTACCGTTTGAATACTATATTTTTTTAATCATAATTACAATATATTGTTTGGTTGAATTTATGTTTGGTTGGTTATGAAATATGCTAATATATTGTTTACTGTGATAAGCGTTAACGTTGTGAGCTAAATGAGTTTTATAGAGAAAAATTGTTGGAGAGGAAAATGAGTGAAACAAAAGTTAAAGTTCATGGTAGTTATTATAAAAACCATTCATATTCTATTGTAGTATTTAAAGCGTTATATATGTACTAAATTTAGTTTTAGCTTAATATTTATAATATTAATATCTTTGTTTAGCGATTTGTGCGTATGTCTTGTTATTTTATAAGTTTTCATTGTTCGTTTAATGAGTTACTCGTCATCAAAACACATTCCAGCACAATCTGTCATTCTTGTGTCATCCGATTCTCGAAGAGAAATGTTGTCTGAGTTGGAGTTACTGAAGTTTTGAGCGTCAATAGAGAGATCTGTAGATAAGTTTGAGTAAAAGTCCAATACACTATTGTCGTGTAAATGGCCAAGGTGTTACATGGGTTCGGATGATTACGTAACTTTACTATGTACTATAGTGTTACGATTTTAACCTCTTCCTTGATGGTGCGGGTGTCACTCCTGAGTATTATATTGCGTTGCGTAAGCTCTAACCCATAATCCATATCGATTTTAATAATGCATTGTATAGGAGGGAAGATTTGAGCTTAAGCTTTAGTTTTTTAGCGAAAATATTTCCACCTCCAGATTAAGCGCCTGTCTTATGAAATTACGAAGTATTAATATGACATTGAAAATCTTTTTAAGAAAAACGAGAGCAATGCTTAGCGCCTTTTTTCCCATCTATGGTGTGATATAATGATGTTCTGGAATTATTTTTTGGATCTAAGGTTTCAATAAACTTCTTTAGTTCAAAGCAGTGTGAATTGGAATATTATGATTTAGTGGCAAAGGTATACTGAATAAGTATTTAGTTCGAATACTATACTGAGGAGTTCTGCAAAACAAGTCGTCTTTTATTTACAGCTTTGGCTCAGAATCCGTTAAGTAGACTCAACAGAGCTTCAGTATTTACTGGCGTCCTTACTAGTAATCGTTGTGATACATTTAGGAAACATATTGTTTTCTACTGATTCCAGACCACCATTTAAAAAATAAATAATCCTAATAGTTCCAAAGTAACTTTATACCGATACCACTTCTGGGTGGGTAATTTACGATTTAAAATAAATATATATTCACAAATTATAACTGAATTATAAATTTAACTATTCTCCAGTTCTGTAGAAAAGAGATGCCACGCCCACTTTTCCGAGTTCAAAACATCTTAGCAAAAGCCATTTGCATTATACCTCAAACATGTTCTATAAAATTGATTGAATTCTGAGTAGCCGGCCTCAAGTTATAAACTAACAAATCAACCGTTAACCAACTTCTAATTTTTAGGTAATATGGGATGTGCCACGCCCCGTTTTCAGAATTCGGGCAAACTTCTTATAAATCATCTGTATGATAACCCAAATATTCTGATTACGGGTAAGTCGTTCTTAGAAACGTGAACTTTTATATTTAGGGTATTCATTTAATGGTTTCGAAGGTGCAGAGCTGTATTTTAACATCTCTCAATTTAACTTTCAAGCCAAACATGCTTGTTTTACTTAAGAGTCACATTTATGAAAATGGATCACTTAAAAACTACACAATGCGTTAAAATTGTTAAAATCTATTACAATTATAGTGCCCATAATCGTCCAACTATCGGTTACAGATATTGTGAGGCCTGTCATCATCGTTTTGTTCGTTCTTCCTCAGTTAGTTAAAAAGAGTTAGGACTTTCATACGGCCTATTATGGCATATCTTGCACTTCGACTTACACCTCATCTTACACTTCGACTTACATCCATATAAAGTCCAGCTCACACAAAAACTGAAGTCAGCTGATGGTTCACAACGCACGTCCATTGGGTGCTTGAACAACAAGCAGTGGACCGCGATTTTTCCAAAAAAATTTTCTTCATCGACGAAGTACATTTATTACTCGGTGGATACGTAACTAAACAAAATTGTCGCATTTGGGGCACCGAGAATCCTCAAATAATTGAAGAGAGGCCATTACACCTTACTTATTTAAAAAGTATAACGGCGAGACTGTTACTGATAATTCAGAGGTTATAGTCTCAAGATAAGCGGATTTTTTTGGCCTGGAATGGAAGAACACGCTTTGCATAATATGTGGTTCCAACAAGATGTTAATTGAATTTTATTCATGTTTATTTTGGAAACCGCAAAATGGATAACCCTGTAGGCGACAGCACTTCTGACCGGTGTCAGATTTCAGGAATTTAAAAGTAGATCAAAGTGATTTACATAAGAACATTGCTCCGGATATTGAAATAGTTCGACAAGTCGCCTTTTTTAAATCCTGATATTACTATTCTGGTACAAATTTCTAATATTTGGCAATCGACAGCGACTAATATTTTAATTGTAGTGCTTGATCTTCTTGCATTTATATTAAATATAATTCTTCGTATGCTTTTGTATCATAATTATGGGTGTAAAATGAAATCCCGACACACAATAAGCCGAAAGATATAGTCCCGTAACACATAATTCATACACGACCAAATCCAGATCAAATATATTCCTGAAAACCATCGATTTTTCACCTAATCATTGAGTTTTTCATACCCTACAGTTGTAAATTCAGTAAATGCAATAATGCATGCATAATATATTATAATTGGCGCTTTTTAAGCGAAAAAAAAATCACTATACTAAGCGTCCGAACGGCTGGCGAGTATTTATTAGGAGCTTTTATTTAATGTCGGGAATGTACCTAGAAGGTTTGACCTTCCCTGTAATTTACATTGTGTATTATTATTTTGTCAGGATATTTTATCTATTTTGTAACGAGATGTTCTCAATAAGACCGATTAACCACCATGGATAAATCCAATAATTTTTCTTTAATAACGAAGTCAGGTGAAATAAAATGCATGAAAACGCCAATTGCAGAAAATCTGTGATATCTGTCGATTCGTCAAGGACTGTTTTTGATTTCACCACGGTTGCACTTTGTCTTTTTTATTTGCCACCAGTAATTTCGAAGATATTTTGAAACACATAGTGAACGATAATATATATTTTTTTTATATAATAGTACAAAAAATAAAAGTTGAAGCGGGTACATTATCTAGAGTCACAAATAAAACTTCAAAGAACCGCATGTAGCTCGTGAGCCGCAGGGTGGACCCCCGTGTATTGGACGTGAAATGAAGCCGATATATTGTCATTGCATACAAATATATAAATACAAGTTAACACAGCAGTAGAAGTATACCAGCATTAAGTGTAAATATTGTATGTATGCCTGTGTGTTATCCCAATAACAAACAGACGT
The DNA here is from genome assembly GCA_030068015.2 of Neoceratitis asiatica. Lineage (NCBI taxonomy): Eukaryota > Metazoa > Arthropoda > Insecta > Diptera > Tephritidae > Neoceratitis > Neoceratitis asiatica. Next base: position 73,517,215 of record CM061528.1, read on the forward strand.
ACTTACATAAATATTCATCAGTGGTTGTTGTAAACAGGCATTGCATTTTATTGGCATGCGGCGGTGGCTGATCGCCTGCACTAATCAACAGAGTATAAGGGAGTATGGAAACTATCAGGTGATTTCCAGGAACCAGCCCACAGCTGAGAACAGCCTATGTATTTGACAAGGACGTATAGGCGTTGAATTTAGATTTTGACAGTTAGTATGGTGGAATATAGTGCAGCGCAAGGTCGCGTTGATATTTTGTTAAACAACTTAATAAATAGTTTTCCTAAAATTTTTCATTTCATGAATATATTTTATATTTTGTCGATAGGAAATATAGCCCTTATAAAAATATTCTATATATACTTTAATATTACATTGAAATAATCGTGATATTCGAAGTTTTATTTAAGCCTCTTTTGTTCAAATTGTAACTACATAGAAATTCACCAAAAAATAAGTAGTATGATTATAAGCAACCTTGTCGGGGTGAATATCATATAAATATTATTTTTCAAAGAAGTTTGTAGACGCTATCAAATGAAGGTATGTAATAAAATTATTAAATCTTATTTAATTACATAATGCCTTATAGAGCTCAAAGGTATCGCAGAGCTTAATTCTTCGATTTACTGTTTTATTTAGGAATAGCTTGCGTGGACGAGAGTCGACTAATAATGTGGGAAACGTGATGATACAATGTGGTGGCAAATTTGGCAATTGGTACCCCTATACGTTGCTAAGCTAAGATCGCATGAATGCGGGCAAAGGCATTTTTACATTGCGATAAATTTTGGTTGATTGTTTGCTCATTAGAAAAACACATACATATGTGACATGTCTTTGAAATAAAAATATTTTGTTTCTGAAAATTATAGCGTCTGTAGATTGTCAAAACTAAAAGCCGTGTATGTATATGGAATTGTAAACATGTTGCCAGGAGCTATGTGCAAATCTTTAACCATCTGAGTGGAGATATTAATTACATATGTGAATGTATAATATATAATTTTATACTGATGAACTTTAAATTATTTTCAGTAAATAAAAAAAATGAAGAAAATAGCTTTGTTACTTATTTGGAATAGGATCATTTGAACAGATTGAACTTTTTTATAATATTGAAATATGTAGGTATGAAAAGGGGAGCGCTACCGATTTTTAATAAATTTATTAAATACAAAGCTTTCAATTACAAATTCATGGTGCAAACATATAAATACATATATATAAAGATACTAAAACATAAACAATTCATTTTCAACAGGGTTGTCTTGTACAGAAAAAGTATGAAATAAGTAAAATTTGTGAAAGTCAAAAATGTAATATTGTAATTAATAATAGACATAGAAGAAAATACCAAATATTGTTTGACTTAATTTTTCTTTATTCCTATTATATTTTTCTTGCTAAATTTTATTAAATATGTAACAAAATTTTGATATATATGTTCTCCCTTCTTTTCTTTATCAGAACCAAATATAAAAGGTACTAAACAAAATATTCTCAGTTTAACGGAATGGTATCAGTCAATTAGAGCTAGGTGAATTAGTACTATATTTTTAACATATCATATTTATAAAATATATGTAATTAAACGGACTCAGAGTGAAAAACAAATCATTTGAAATTTTTACTACTACATATACTACGTATATTAATACTAACAGAAATATAGTACTTTACGAGATTAATTATTTTTTTGCCGCTGTGCAAACCCTTGCACGCAAATCTCATTCCAACATACCAAACGATCCATGCGTCATCTCGTGATGCTATTTTGCTACGAGGGCGTAGGAGAGTTGAATTTTGTACGTCAAATGTTAAAAAAAAAGAGTTTCCATACTCCTTTATACTCTGCTAATCAATCAACTGCTGCTGTGATGATCCAACACTTCGCTTAAATACTTTTTCTTCACGCCGACGCTTCGAGTTAGCCGAAGTAAAATCGTGCGCTCGATGTACCCGAAAGGGTCGTCGCTAAAAAAGTACTTAAGCGCGCTTAGTTTTAAGGTCAGGGAAGCAGTGTAAGTAATGTAAGCAGTGTAATTAGTGAATAATGATTTAAATAAATAAAAGTGCCTAAAATTGTCAAAAAATAAAGTGTTTTATTCGGCGACAGTCCCAAAGTGGAAAACTATCCAAGAAGATCAAAAAATTGTCATATTAAACAACGAGATCAAAAAAACTAAATCCTTTTGGGACTGCCTTGAAATAAGTTACACAAGTTCGTATGTCTAGTATAAATATATTTTTATTTTTATATGATTTATTGCGGTGTACGACTCTAGTAACTGTCATATAAGTAGTTTCCTTTTATGTTATTTCGTCGCCCCAACACGCCCTCATATGCTCCTATGTAAGCATGCGTCAACATATTAATAGGCGATATAATTTGTATAGTTTTTACAACATATTTAACAGCATACGTAAAACCTCAACTTTGAACAATTACAAACGCAATTCTTCCCGCTATAAACAAATAATCGACGCATAAATGAGTAAGGGATTCAATACCACATATGTTACCACACCACATAATACATATTGACCTATATACATGCGCTTGTATACATATATTACTGGATTGCCAACATAAATTACATAAATAAACTTATTCGAATTCATTGTGACATTTTATTGCTTAATTTTCCAATCGCTTTCACTTAACTTCTGCTTAATTGCTTACTACCTTGTCGTCAATTTACGTTGATGCGACCATAAAACAGGCGAATTAAAAATGTTAACGAAAGGATAGCAACCAAGCAGCCAACGCAACATATATATATATATATATATATATATATATATATATATATTTGTAACCGCTGAAGCGATTTTCGGCCGACCTTCTCCTCCAATTTGTGGTTTTGCGTCTTGATGTTTTTACCAACAACTGGAGGGGCCTACAGTTTATTCTAAGCCGCCTCCGAACGGCTGATGGATTTTTAGGAGGAGCTATATTTCATGCCAGAAATACATTCGGAGGGCTTGACATTCCCTGCAGAGGGGCGACCGCAATTAGAAAATTTTATTTTCAATAATTTTGGATGTTGGTCGAACATGGGCTCGAGCCCAGGCCTTCCAAATGTCAGTACGCAATGCTAACCACTCGGCTATCGCGGCCGCTATCGGAACAAAAACAATGAAAATAAGAAGAGAGGACGGGGCATGAGAATGTTGCCCAACGAAAAATTGCCATAAACGCATTAACTTTGTTACAACAGCAGTGTCGTAATAAATGTCAGATCAAGTGTCGTAAACGTCAAATGACGTTGGAAAAATTATTGATTCGATAACTTCTTTTAATAGTTATAAAAAATTTGTGTATACTTCGTATAAAAATTGTATGTAACTTTCATGAATTAAAAAAATCTGGAAACCTTATTGTTAAAGTCTTTTCTACGGCGGAAAGATAAGATCAAAGCGATACTGTACGTAGATCTATAACAATTTCGGCAATGGTAATGGCAGGTTATAGTAATACATGAAATAAATGAAACAAAAAAAATATATGGAAAGAAGGTTCCGTATTAATGAAATCGGCTTAGGATATCTAAGTGACGACAAGTCTTTCTCCATATCGATGCCGTGTTCAAAAGCCCCTAGAACCGACCCATCAGGAATAGTTTTCGTTCACACTTCTTCAGAATATGACATGACAGGAATAATGAGCGACTTGTGGAGTTTCATTCTTCTCCAAATAATGATGTGCGTCTTGATATTTTCCAGCAATTTAGGGGACCTACAGCTCATTTTAATATGCCTATGAACCGCTAATGGAATTTTATGAGATGCATCTATTTAATATCAGAAATACAGTCGATGAAATTGAAATTCCTTGACAAAAATTTTTTTCATACTTTTGCTGTTAAAAGCGCTATACACTGAAATTTTATAATGGACATGCAGAGATGAAATGCCTGAACGGGCTGCAAGAGCGGCAAGATCACATGAGGGGGCATCGAAGGAAACATATGCACGTTTTGCTCACGCCATCTTGAAAGAACTACAAGACGAGTGTTGGCCTAATAACAGGCCAATGACATTACACACGTGCACAAGAAATATTAGTAACAGTTTCACATGTAAGAAGGCACGAATGAAACGCTGGAACCCCTAATCTGTTTGCGTTCGGCCTTCAGAACTCGTCTATGACATCAAGGGGTTTCACAGATCAAAGATCTTGATGAAGTATCAAAATTTGATATCAAGGCGCTCTTTATCTTCGTAGAAATTGCTGACGTCCTACACGATGATTGCTTTACGAATTTACGGTCCAGTCAAGGGTGTTTTTTAAATAAATAAGTAAACTGATTTAAGTTTCCCAACTGAACTGGTCATTATTGATACTTCGGTGAAGAAGTTAGTTTTTCGGGTTTTAAAAGCATTTTTTTTTTAATTTTTTTTTTTTGTTAATGAACAGACCGAAAACAAAAAATGGAATTTTAGCCATAGTTGGAAGATATCTTAAGATAATTTTGTATGTCTCATATTATCTTTGAATGTAAAGAAATTTATATTCCTTGAACAAGTAGTGTATCCCCCGCATATTTGTTTACTTCCTATGGCTGTTAAACTGTTTACATTTTGCAAGACATTTCCGTCATTTTCCACCAACTAAATGTTTATTCATTTCAAAAAATTTCATCAAAATGCAAAATTCAGTACACACACTGAATTTCAGCAACAATTCATAAACATTTCTTTGCATCAACATCATATTAATTCACACGAATGCACTTCACCTCTAACCATCCTCCCAGCCAATCCCTTTTACATACTTTGGCTCACTAGCCCATTTGCAGCTTACAAACTCGCAGCGCACAACTAAATCGCAACCATGCATGCAAATTTGAGCGCCGAGCGGCGAAATCCCTCCGTGCCTTGAGCTAGCTTTGCCCCATTCCGGTACGTTGGACCGAGATATGTTGTAGTGATGTTGACATTGATGTGATGTCGTTTGTTGTGGCATTTGATGTGATGATGCGCTAATGTTGCATGTGGACAAATGCCTTTGCTGTTCACATCCTTTTCGCTCTTATCCCTTCAAACGTACATATTTGTTAAGTGTGTTTGTATTTGGCAGTGCGCTGATTTGTAGATGGTAAAATGTCCGAATTAATTTACATATCAATTTTCGACGGTTCGCTGGTTCGCTTTTGCATTGAGTGGAGTTAGGTTGAGTGTCATCATACTTATGTATTTTATGAATGTGCGTCTCTGTTGACAGCAGTCATCGAGTGCATGAATATCTTCCCATCTCTCATCGCCAAATATTCAACGATATGTGGGGAAATTCGCAGCGTCCAATAATTGAAATGCAGCCCTAAGCGATTTTTTTTCGATGGCAGATGTTGTGAACTCAATTAGTTACGTTACAAAAATTCGTTTACGAATATCTGATAAAAACGAAATGTTAACTCGCATGAACTATTTTTCTACTTATAAAATTTGATTTTAAAACTCTCTGGGTTAGTTTTATGTTTAAAGGGGATAATAAATATTTTTCACAACACCTGCGGCAAGGAACGAAGCCATAACTGAATCACATATTTATCCGAAAATGCAACATATCTTCCTCAATTTACTTTCTACAATATTTGGTTGTAAAATTTCAAGCAGCCATGCATTGAATACGTATACTATTATACAAAAATTCTAGTTAAATACTAGTATGAAATAGGATGAAATCATACCAGTTCGTTATTTGTATAGCAGTAAAGGGAATAATAAAATTTTAACCACCATGCCATTTTTATGTTGTTGTTATTTTTAGAACATCACGGCTGAATTTCCTAATGAGTTCTCTTTACATCGTCATTATGTCGTAGCTCTTTACATCGTCACGATAGCCGAGTGGTTAGAGACTAATTTAGTGCGTAAAGCAAAGTCATTTTTATTTTCATTTTCAATATTATTTTTGGTGAATCAGAAATTCAACACTCGCTTACATGGAAAATGAAAGATGAACTAGTTGGTACAAAATGCGAACGAGTAGGATTCTAGTCAACAACTTATATATCCCTGCAGGGAGGTTCCAGCAAATTTCATACATTGTACATACATACGAGTATGTCCGTATTTGAGAATTTCATTCGCAAATTTTAATTTAACAATTTTTTTTAGTTGTGTGTAAACAGTGTAGTTTTGCACTTACACTCGCAGAGCTATGTTATGCTCAATACACAATCTTTATTTCACAACGAGCGCCTGGATCACGACTGAAAGAGAAGGGGCTTTCGCCATATTCAGTTTAAGAATTCGCGTGTTTTCACCAGATATACAGCTGCTGACAGATATCGTCTTGAGGTAAAGAGGTCGATATATAAATACGAACTTCGTCCTGGTAGTTGATGTTTTTGAGAAAAGTAAGGCTGACATCATCACCGTTTAGCAGATGGTCTATTATATATATACACATATATATTCATTCAACGAACATATCATCTTTGCAAACATATTTAAAGGTATCTCGAAAAGGCTAAAACGATTTCGAGCAAATTTTGTACAATCGTACTGTTTTGGATTTTAAAAGGATTATCCATTCCGTTTCAGGATCTTTAAGCTTAGGCTTGCCACTTTTTTATATATCTTTTTTTTTTTTAAGTTGGGAGTAGATCGTAGTTTAAATGTTGTATAAAAATTTGAATTTCTTTCACATTTTCAAATCCAAGAGTTCAAGTCACGCGAAAAATTGAATTAGGCTCAAAAAATAACAATTCTACAAATGAAAATTCTACTTTGAAGCTCGGTCAACACTGGGGGGGGATATTTTCGGATGAATAAGAAAAAGAAGCAAATGGGTCTGCTTGTAAACGAAGCATAATCCTTCTGCACTGCAACAGGTCCTTTATACTGAGATAGCAAAATCTCCTCTTTGCAAACAAAGACCAAACTTTACCATCAGATCGTGATGCTGTCATTGTGTATGCACAGAAGCGTTTAGCTGTAGAGAAAAAGTTTTTCGCAACGTCCTATGTATACACGTTTTTCGACCTAGGCAACAAAAAGTTGTTTTTATGAAAATTTATGACGTCAATACGAATTTCACTCCAATTTTTAAGATTAATTCTACTTTTTTATATGTCCAATAACTCAATTCTTTATGAATTTTGAACATTCATAGTAATTTTATTAAATTAAATTTGAAAAATTAGAAATGAAGAGAGGTAGAGCTGAGTCTTTTGTATTGCTTGGAATCTGTTTCACGTATTAGATTCGAATAAATCTTCCGCGAGAAGAGCATTTTTCGATCGTATTATTATATTAAATAAACCATTAATGTCGTCACAGAAACTTTTATTTTCTTCTTTTTTAAGAACAGTGGAATTGCCTGATTTATGTTTCTGTATGCAGTAACTTTTGCTCAACAGTAAAGATATTTCCATTGCTGCAACTGTAAGAAAGGGTGTTTTTTATAGAGGTATAGAACTTTAAGTTGCAATAAAACAACGATGGATTATTCGATTGACATGAATTTTATTTATCCGAAAGATAATTTTGTGGCATTACATTTTAAATATGATTTCTGGCATATGACCGCCACGACTGGCGCGGATGTATTCCAATCTAGAAGTCCAATTTTCGATGACTTTTTCCAACATTTGTGGCCGTATATCGGCAATAACACGGCGAATGTTGTCTTCCAAATGGTCAAACGTTTGTGGCTTATCCGCATAGACCAATGACTTTACATAGCCCCACAGAAAGTAGTCTAGCGGTGTTAAATCACAAGATCTTGGAGGCCAATTCACAGGTCCAAAACGTGAAATTAGGCGGTCACCAAACGTGTCTTTCAATAAATCTATTGTGGCACGAGCTGTGTGACATGTTGCGCCGTCTTGTTGAAACCACATCTCCTGGACATCATGGTTATTCAATTCAGGAATGAAAAAGTTAGTAATCATGGCTCTATACCGATCACCATTGACTGTAACGTTCTGGCCACCATCGTTTTTGAAAAAGTACGGACCAATGATTCCACCAGCCCATAAAGCGCACCAAACAGTCAGTTTTTCTGGATGTAACGGTGTTTCAACATACACTTGAGGATTACCTTCACTCCAAATGCGGCAGTTTTGTTTGTTGACGTAGCCATTCAACCAGAAGTGTGCTTCATCGCTAAACAAAATTCGCTTATGAAAATCGGGAACAACGGTAGTCTCGTTTTGGGCCCATTCGACGAATCTACGCAAGCGTTGTTCAGGCGTGAGTCTATTCATGATGAATTGCCAAACCAAACTGAGAATAAATCACTTGAAAGCAGTTAAATCGGTCGCCATCTTGAAAAGTAATGCCAACTTAAAGTTCTATACCTCTATAAAAAACACCCTTTACAAGCAACTCTGCTTTTCGTTCGGACAAATTCAAATTACAAATCAAATCCTTTAGTTCACCCTGCGAAATTAAATGTTCCTCTTCCATGACGAAATCATTTTCACTTCAGTACATGAAATAGGTTTGGATACTGATAATAAATCAGGATATTTTTATTGTGGTAATTTTTTTGCTTTTATAACCACAACATTAATCAAACAAAAGTGGTAATCATATACATGACTTTACGAATCTAACCGAAAAGTTATTTGTTCTGCACAAGTTATAAATTTCGGGTCCACGGCAATCTGCTACAGTGAAACCAAAGTGATGCAAAGAAGCATCTTTGAGCGTATGTGTTATTTTTCTCCACTTTTTGGTCCATATAACAACCACCTTGCAACACTATGTCCGCATTTTCGTAAGCACAATGCCACGGGAATCATGTGAGAACTCGGAAAATAAAACGAATATTGTCAACCGGATTAAATATTCGGACTTAGCCTATTAAATAATATTAAGATTTTTTCTAACCGGGTCCAGAAGTTGAGTTGAATTTGTAAATTTGGTAATTCAGTGCTTTTGCAAGCAACTGTTTTGAGGGTAAGATCATATTTTTTATTAATATTTTTTTTCCTATTTCTCAAAAAATTTTACCTGTGTAGGGTTTTTAGCAAATTTGATCAACGAAATTTAAAGTCACCCGTTGGATATATTAAAGTATTTAAGTTGGTATATATTTACATACAAGCACGCATATATCTTTTTCTCTTTTCATCAGTTGCATGCTGTTTCAAAAAGGCGTGTTACAGATAAACAAGATATTGGCATTTCAGCACATCATCACCGCCCCTGCCACATGCCATAACGGTTTACCTCGAAATATCGCTTAATAATTTGAATTTGCAATGAATTAATTAAAAATACAAATTTTACATGGAAATAGAAATAGAATCGATCGTTTATGAATGTAAAACGTTGAAATATTTTTAGCAAAATCACATTTGAATGGAAGATTTATGAATGTAAGAATTGAAATGAAACGCAAACGGATGCAATTTTTATAATTAAGTCGAAGAAATTTTACAAAAGCACCATAACTAAAGCAAATTCGTAGCAAAACTCTACAACAAGAACAATAAGCAAATTCATAAATCTGTGCAACAATCAAAATTTGCAAGCCAAAATAAATAAAAAAAATTGGCAGCTTGTAAACATGGCAGGCAACAAATGCGAATCGTAAATCTGCAGTCAGTTGTTGTTGGTATTTCAATATTCGTGCAAACTCGTAATAACACAGTGTTGCATACTCGCAGTGAAAATGTTGACTAGAGCGCAAAAATTCTAGTTAAATACTAGGATGAAATGGGACGGAATCATACCAGTTCGTTATTTGTATAGCAGTTCACCAGTAACGGGAATAATAATAATTTTCACCACCACGTTGTTGTTAATTTTTAGTATGGTTGAATTTCATTTCCTAAAAAGCTCTGTTGAAATGCGAAGTATTTCGTTGCTCTTTATATCAGAAATATATCAGAGTTCATGGTTCTAGCCCAGCTGCAGGTAAATTTAATTTTTTTTCCAATTTTATTTTAGGTGAATTATAAATTCAACACATCCTTCTATATGCCAGTTCGTAGGGCATCGCCTTGCCAGTTGCTTATATGGGAAATAGATGGAAGATGAACTGGTTAGTGCAAAAATGCAAACTGGTTGGATTTTAGTTAATAATTAGTACTTTTTCCTGCAGTGTAGTTACTTGCACTTAAATATAAAAGCCATATGGCAACGATTTGAATATAGAATCCGCACAGATACACAATTCATCACTTGTTTGCGGTGTAGTTTACTTGTGTTCATCCAAATTTTTTTCAATGGCAAATAACGGAGATATACAAATCTTTGTGCTTTTACATATATACATACATATATGCAAGCTCTTTAAAAATAAATGCAGTAAGTGGCATTTATATATTCATATCTGCACTTCCCCTTGATCATTGTTGATCCGAAACCCCATTACATGTACATGGTATGTACTATATTATATTTAAATAACTGCTTAAGCAACTTTTAACAAAGCTTTTCTAGCGGCTTGTGAGCGCCCTGTTGCTTTTTTGAAAAATATAGGGACTAATAGTTTTAAATTACTTCTGAGCGGAAGCTGTTATTTTCGGTGGATATTTGAACAGACGATTTCGCGCATAATAGCATGCACTGCTACTCAGTCGGTTATCCAACGACTGTGTCCGCACATACATATCTCGGGTATTGTCAATAAAACAATATAACACATGAAATCGCCACTTGCCACAATCGCATTCTTTTTTGATTACTTTTGCAATAGCAAAAGTAAATGTTAACTTGCATATGTATAAATGCAAATGTGTAAATGCTTACATATATGCAAATATTTGGATGCATCAAGCTGGGTCGACATTCGCGTTTATTAAATCCTTCACAACTAAAAAAAAAAAAATGAAAATAATATACTTATTTCGAAAATAAAATATATTAAATACGAGCAAAGAAAAATTTCTCAAACAGTATAAAGAATAATTTTATTATTTACTAGCAAAGCCTGGTCATACGTTGTTGTGGCCCTATCCTTTTTTGTTTAATTTAAATTTCACAATGACATTGTAAAGAATGATGTTGTTAATCCATTTTATTATTAACCTATCTACATATTTGCATTTAAGTGCTTATTTTAGAAATAGTAAGATATTAGCCGCCACTCAAAGTCTGCCACCAAAATGTAAATACGAATTCATTGAAGTAAGCCAACCGGCACAATTTTGGTCTATGCTCAATGAGCCTAAACGACCTAAATAGTTGTCAACTATATGGATGTAACCGAATCGTAAAACTCAAAATATGCTATATACTAACGTGACGCAGCGATCTACGAACGATCTTCATTTCTATCCGAATCATGCCTATTTTCGTCGATCTACATGCATACATATGTACAAACGTACAGAATTTCAAGCAAATCGAACACCCTAGTCAAATATTCTCACAAATATTCAACAAAATCGAACCAAAAAATGTTTGTCTCAAAAAGATTGGATTGAAAAAAAAAAAAAAATTAATTTCGATTCTAGACTCACTTCCGGGCAAAAACAGCATTGTCTGTGTTAATTTGCGCGAAAATGTATCTGTTTACTAAATTTCAAGCGAACGAAATCTTAAAAAAAATATTTTTTGGATAGATCGGTCTCAGGTCCACTCTCCCAAAAAAAAAATTGGTCCTATCTTAAGGGGTTAGGCCACTCTAGAAATTTCGGGAAATGAATTTTTTTCTTTCAAATGATTCATTATGGTCTCAAAAATATTATCCCGAAAGATTATGAGAGATAAAAATTTCTAAATTTCCCATTTTTATTCTACAGTAGAAGTGTCTGTTTCAGTCAGTAAGGCATTTATCTCAAAACTGCTTTTTTCAAGTTGGCCGGAAACATAACTCAAACAATTTACAACCGATTCACATGAAATTTCTACAACATCTTCAGAAATACATTATCTATCTACTTCTGTAGCTATTGCTATTTACAAGCAGAAACCGTTCAACAACTTATTAATATAAAAAAATTACAGGAGCTGTGTGTCCGGCCGTAGTTCCAGAAAAAATTAAGACACCCTAGGAATAGCCGCCATTTTTAATTAATTTTTCTTAAAAAATAGTTATAAGCTGTTAATTATATATATAATAAATGCCTTTTGCTAAAAATCAGATTTATTTAATAGTTTTCCCGAAAAAAAAAATCTCCAAAAGGACTATTTTGTGGCTCTCTAGAGTGGCCTCATCCCTTAATTTAGGTATGCGTATGAATTTTCAAGTAAATCAAAACTTAAATAAAAAAATTTAGATCACATCGGTCCCTGGTCCACTACCTCAAAAAGATATGAAGTATTCATTTTAAGCTAAGCGCAAGTCTTCCTACGTTCCAAATTTGAGGCAAATCGAACGAAAAAAGGGGAGTTCTCGCGTGATGGAAGAATTGTGATTTTGTCCCAGTTGATAATCCTCCGCTTTAATTTGTTTATTGACTTTTACTTGAAATTCTTTTTGTCCAGGAAGTGACCCGATCAATTTGAAAAATAAATATATATATATATATATATATATATATATATATATATATATTTTAGATGATAAACCTAAATGGAATAATTTTGTTTCCAGAAAATGCACCAGGGACCGGAAAAGGGATCACTAACAGATAGACAAAAATGTGCATAATTTGGATATAAGCGAAGATCGTGCGTAGATGTCCGCAGCACAATCCTTTCTCATTTCACTTTATATCTTTTTGGAACATTGAGAGTTTACATTAAAAAAACCGGAAATATTTATTTCAATGCAAAAATTTGTATTTCTCAGTATTTATAAAACAATTATCACACATGCACAAGTAAATAGATATTCTACAGTCAGTAGCAATTGCATGCATACAACATGTATGTTCCCTAAACAAGCAGCTTTGAATACATGCCGGTATAAATGAACTTCTTTTTCCTTTTTAAAAGCGGAGTTCCTAGGAGAGCATGCTTTAACCCATGATACGCAAGTTTCACTTCGAAATTTTTGCCACCAAACCCGTTTGCACAAAATTGTTTGATATTACCACTTATAAAATATTCATCTTGGAGATCTTTTTACGTATGTATTGTATTAAAATATTGAAGCTGCCCTGAAAATATTTGTGGACCATATGGTCCATTGGAGTACCTACAAATATACTCATCTGTGGGAACTATTGGACCAACTCATGTTTTTACACGAACTTACTGCGGCACGACCATTCTTCGTGCTATACCGATCGCAATCACTATACAAAGTTACAATTGCGCAATAAGTTCTATACTCGTATACAGGAAATGTGTGGAAATAAAAATGAGTCAGTGCGGAAAAGGCGTGCAGAATTTATTATTATTTCAATGAAAATACGTAGAACAAATACGCAAATTAATAGATATTATATATTTATTAACAATAAATTATTAATAATTAATATTAATTTATATATATATTATCTTTTAGTAACTTTTCACCAAAGTAGATTGTATTCGAAACTAAAGAGTATGCTCGAATGTAATTTTTCGCATATACCCCAAAAAATAATCCCCTCTAGTTACTTCATGGAGTACTGGGGTGTTATGCAGAGATGGATTATATGGTCCAGCCCTAGGACATCACAATATTAATTGGACCATATTTTTATATGGATTGTGGCAGGTTTTGTATTACTCTATTTTCCGCGTGGAGTATATATTTTACGCGTGCATGGAATACTCGCTTTTTTTGCAGGGTACATATATTAAAAGTGTGTTTACCATGAATAAATTTAAAAAAATGAAAACCTTTTATATCATTTCTCTTTAAATCCGATGTGGCAACTTTCTCTTATGAGTGCAAGTGACTGTTCTCTCTGATGATTAAGAATTATTAAACCACATCTCGTTCCTTCTCTTTGCTGTTGGCGTCAGTTGCAAATGCCAAGTGAAGCCAGGTCGCTCTCCACCTCATCCTTCCAACGGAGTGGAGGTCTTCTTCTTCCCCTGTTTCCACCAGCGGGTAATTGAATAGTTTCAAAGCTCGGGCGTTTGCATCCGTTCCGAAGACATGACTTAGCAAGTGTAGCAGCTGTCTCCTGATTCGCTGAACTATTTCAATAATCGGAATAAGATTCATGGTATTCAGTGAGGCAAATGGGCTAGATAAAAGTTCAATGGAATAAGGTACCGTACAAGTCGGAACTGCTAAGCTACCAAGCTACAATTTATTTACGAGAGTGGAGTTCAAATGAACTAGTAAAAAATTTAGCGCTTATAATAAGAACAAAAAACTTTTACATTGTTCCTCTAAAGAGAGGAAATATAGATGATACTAAAAAAAACTTACGAAAAGTTTCTTAGAAGTAGCAATAAAAGCTAAACTTAGTCAGGGTATACAAATAAAATGCGCACAGATGGCAAACATGATCCCAGCACCTCTAACATAAGAACCTGAAACTAAATCTACTGCTTCAAATATTCCAACATCAAAGCCCAGAATCAGATGTTGCTTACTCTCGTAAATCAAAATTGAGCGAGCTAAAGATCTGTATATGGAACGCAAATGGTATTAGCCAATACAAGGCGGAATTCGCAATTTTTTTGTGAAAAGGAAGTTAACGCTATTAGCTGAAATGCATTGCAGGCTATAAGCTCTACAGCACAAACTATCCGAATAGAAAGGCACATGGCGGTGCAGCTATTCTCATTCGAAATAGAAATCTTATGAAAGACCTTATATGCAACCAATTTGGGACAATCACTGGGGTTTCCCGTCTTGGGGTTACACGTAACCAAAATAATCTTTATCTTATGGGTTTTGCAGTTACAAAAAACTTTGATAAAAATCTTTTAAATGTAGATTCCGACTAGTCCTCCGACCATTCGCCAGTTATGATCATCTTATTCGAACAACCAAATAATGTTAAGAAACCATTTAGCCTAACAGTGCCCAGAACAGATTAGCTTAAATACAAGAAATATCTTAGCACCCATATGCAAGATGAGACTAAAGTAGTAAGTAAAATGGATATAGAAGAAAATATTAATGTATTCAATAGTTTGTTCTCAACAGCGGCTACTGTAGCAACATCAAAATCAACAGAGAGTCTTCGAAGTACAAAGTGAACCACTAACTGCCTAATGGAGCACCTTATAATCGAAAAACGAAGACTGTGCCGAGAATTTCAGAATAATCGATTCCCATCATCTAAAGTAAAACTAAAAGCTACAGAGAATAAACTGAGGAAAGCTTCAAAAAGTAAGGAAGAAGCGCACTTAAAAAGATTTGACCCCGAATTCTTCTCAAAGAAATTCACTATGGAGGCCAATAAAAACTTTAACCCACCAGAAAACCAGTGCTTGAACCCGGAAGGAAGTATTTCAACAAAATGCGCCAATGAATAATTTCTCGATTCCATCTTTGTCTCACCAAGTGTATCAAACATCATCTGAGATGAAAGTCATAACAAAAACGTTGAATAAAAAAAGTCGTCCGCATAACACCGAAAATGTTAATAGATCTACCAAATATTGTATTTATTTCTTGCCTCAGCTCTTAATTCTATATTTAAATTTGCATATTTTCGGAAATCAAGGAAAAGGCCGGATTATCATCACAGTCAAAACCGGAAAAGACGCAACACAGCGGTCATCATTTTGGCCAATTAGCTTGTTGTCCGTTACCCAAAATATGTCATTTTTCCACGAATACGAAACAAAATTAAAAATTCGGTTGTCGTGAAAAAAATTGTACTATAGAACGTATCCATTGCATTGAAAAAGTATTTCTCAGCGATATTTCTTGACAAAGTATGGTATGATGGACATTGTCAAAAAAAATTCCATCATATACTCATATCATACCTAACTACCTAACTAATAGGTGGTTTACAGTTAAATCAAAGGAATTTATCTCAGAGGAATATCAAATTATGGCTAGGGTTCTCTAAGACAGCGTTTTTCTGGGCGTTTTATTTACCACAGATATTCCGAGCCTCAAGCAACAACCTGGGTATCCATACAAATAGACGATTGACCTGGAGGAGCCATATTTCTGGTAAATATAAAAATTAAACCGTCAGCCTATATTGGATATTAGTAAAAATTCAAATTTAAAAATTCAAAATTTTATATAACTCAGTCATAAAACCAATCTGGATGTATTGTAAACAATCAGCTTGCACAACAATTATCCATAAAATACAGCGATTTCAATTAAAAACGTGACCTCATAGGTGCACCGTCGTGCATGCGCAACGAGAATATATGTATGTACTTATATATGCATATGTTAGAGGCCTGGAAATAACAATGGTGAACACAGAAGTAACAAATACCGGGCATACTATACTATTAAAATTGTTAATCGACTTGGACAAATTATTGCGAAATTATGAAATTTTTATTTGCCAATATAATTTGAAGCAGTTTCCAAACTAAATACAATATAAAAACAATAAAAAAGAAAGATTCTTATTTTCAATATTTCGTAAAAGTATCTTTAAAACTGAAGTAGTAGTTGGGTTCAAACAGATAATAAGTAAACATGGCGAAATTCACTCAGCTCTTTATCTTCATGTATTCGATTCAAAGTTTGTTGGGTACATCTCTTCTCCTACTGCCATTTTCATACAACGGACTAAAGTACCAGGGTTGAAATACTATCTTCTTTCATTTATTAAGTTTGAGCTCCGAAAATCAGATAAGTTAAATAAATAAATTAAGTTATTGGATATTGTTAATTTTAATGTTGGACGACGAAATTCATCTCGTATGATAGGTAGGAAATATGCTACCCCTTAACCCACATTGGGGACCTCGCTTAGAGAACATTTACATTCACACTTGGCGTACACGTGTCTTAAACTTATTTGAGGTTAGCTACATTCACTGAAAATAATAGACAGCAGTCTGCCTCCAACCGAAACCGATGTTGTTCCATAATCTCGACTGCTTCCGCAAACTCTGTCGCAGTTTATGCAAGAAGCTCGGTTTACTACCATGAACTTCCGCTTCGCTGCATAAGACACCACGAACGACAAACAAAAACTTCAAAAGTGCTAGCAGCACTCGACACTTACCTAATTGGCCAATTTGATTTTATTACTCACTGGGCGACAAAAAAACTATCCGAGCTGTTTTACGAAATGAAACGTGTCGCAGGCAATTCCATAAGCGAAACGGCGCTAGAAAAGTTTTTGGACGAAGCGGCTACCAGAAAATGTACAACCAGTGGTACCTGCGCCGCCTTCGATTTCATAAAAATCGCCGACACAATAGTCGATGCTATCACTCCCAATCATATCAACAGAATTAAATCCAGTCAGCCCAACGTTATAGGTGAATTACGTGCAGCTATAGTTTAATTAGGTAAGAATTTTAGGGAACAAATTACAACTCGCTCACGCTCTCCCTCTCACAGCCATTGGCAACGTGGCTTTTCACAAAGATCAAACAGGTGTGGCAATTCACACGTCTCAACACAAAGTGCAGCCACCTGATCTATGCAAGATTGCTGGTACCATCAAAAATACGATCACAATGCCCGCAAATACCGAAGCCCTTACCGTCACAAGAAACGTTTCGTTCAATCAGTTGACTCAACATCCACTAGGGCCTGGATACTCTACGGCGTAAAGTGCTTCGCTTACAAGTAAATGATAAACGTTTAAATAAAACATTTCTGGTAAACACCTATGCCGGCGTGTCGGTTCTGCCACTCATAGCTAAAGTATAAGATATCCGTCCGGTTGCAATAAAACTATATGCCGCCAACGGCTTCACAATCAAGGTTATTGGCTACAAGAGAATATAATTCGATCTGGGCCTGCGTCGCGATTTTCAGTGGTTGTTCATAATTGTCGACGTAGTAGCGCCAATTATTGGAGCGAATTTTATACGATATTATTACGATTTGTTAATAGGCCTGCGACGCAAACGACTTACTGATAACACAACACAACTACATTCTCCTATCACAGCAACAACTACACTAAAAACTGTTGTAATCAACGACTCAACAAGCCGTTTTGCCGAATTACTCGCGGAATTCTCAAACGTAACCAAACTGGCTCTCTCACCGTGTAATAAGCCTGTATTTGCGCGACCACGACGTCTTCCGCCCGAGAAGCGAGAAGCAGCACGAAAATAGTTCGAGTTCTTTATGAAAGTAGGAGTCTGTAGTTCTTCAAGCAGTAATTTGTCAAGTTCGCTGCACTTGGTTAAGAAGAGTAACTGTACGTGGAGACCTTGTGGCGCCTACGGCGCACTTAATGCTCAAACATTATCCGATCGCTATTTCCTCCCGTACCTGACCTATTTCACTAGCACGCAACGAGGTAAGTCAATATTTTCAAAAATTTACCTTGAACGAGCTTTTCATCAGGTGCCATTTGGACTCTGCAATGCCGTGCAAACATTTCAACGACTTATCAACGAACTCGTATGAGGTGTCGAAGATACTTGTATCACCTTGCTATTTATTGAGCAACATCGCATCGATATACGCACGGTTCTTCAACGTCTTCGAGAAAATAACCTCTAGATTAATACGGCCAAGTGTGAATTCGGTAATAGCAAAATAAAATTTTTGGGACACTTAGTCAATTCTCGCGCCCGCCGTTTCCTATCAGCACCATCTTCAAATACAAAAAACGACCGCACGCATACAGCTGGCTTTAAATAAAGAAGTCGATGACGTTTTCAACCATTGCAAGAGAGAATGAACAAAAGCAACGCTGCTAATACCCGACGCCGAACTAGCTCTGTATGCTGATGCATCAAATACCGCAGTATGCGCCGCATTATGCTGTAACTAGTCAAAGAACGTAGCACTCAGTTGTCACAACATGGCTTATGAGAGCGCTATGTAAACGAAAAGTTATCACCGCTTGAAGTTATCACGTTTGTACCATAGCAACCAGCGGCGATTTGATTTTTTCCGTAAAACTGGTTCAGCTGATAGATCGCTGTAATACAAGGTTGCAAAACAATTTTGATAAACTAAGAAAATACACATTCTTTTCAAGAGAAATGAAAATTAATTATTTATTATTATTATTATTATTTTTATTTTTATTAAAGGGTGATCCAAGTAGAGGTGATTTTTTCAATAACCTTTTTTTTACAGATCACGCGTGAATCGTGTCAAGCTGTCATGTTATTTTTGTTCAGTATTGCTTGACATTTCATCATAGGAAGACTTACGCCTGAACAACAAATACAAATCATTCAACTTTATTACGAAAATTCACGTTCTGTAAAGAATGTGTTTCGCGCGCTTCGCTGAACTTATGGTCAACATAATCGGCTTACTGAGCGTACTATTCGGAACACCATCCCCCATCTTGAGACACAGCATTCATTCCACAAATAGACCATATCCAGCACACAGTGAAGAAAATATAGCGGCCGTAGCTGAGAGTGCACACGAAGACCGTGGAGAGTCGATTCAGCGCCGTTCGCAGAAACTCGGACTGACGTATAGAACGACTTGGCGCATTTTACATCGAGATCTTAAATTGAAACCGTACAAAATACATATGGTGCAATAACTGAAGCCGTTCAATCTTCCCAAGCGACATCGCTCTAAGAGGCTTTGAAAAGTTCCAAGAAGATTCAACGGTTTCGAGCCAAATTTTTTCAGCGATGAGGCTCATTTCTTGCTCAATGGGTACGTAAACAAGCAAAATTACCGCATTTGGGATGAAGAGCAATCTGAAGAGATTCATCAGAAAAAAACAACGTGTTGGTGTGGTTTGTAGGCCGGTGGAATCATCGGTCCATATTTCTTCAAAAATGATGCCGGTGAGAACGTAACCGTCAATGGCGACCGTTAAAGCACCATGATAACCGACTACTTGATGCTTTAAATTGAAGCTCGTGATCTCCGCGACATTAGGTTTCAACAAGACGGCGCCACTTCCCTCACATCGCAATAATCAATGAATTTATTGAGAGAACACTTCGGTGAACAGATAATTTCACGTTTTGGGACGGTCGATTGGACACCAAGATCATGTGATATCACACCGTCAGACTTGTTCCTGTGGGGATATGTAAAGTCTAAAGCCTATGCGAACAATCCCGCTTCGATTCAGGCCTTGGAGCAAAACATCTCTCGTGTCATTCGCCAGTTACCAGTCGAAATGCTCGAAGGAATCATCGAAAATTGAACTCAACGGATGGACCATCTGAGACGTAACCGCGGCCAACATTTGAAAAGATAATCTTCCAAAAATATATGCCAAAGAATGTTCTTTCGAATGATAATGAACATTCCAGATTAAATTTGAATTTTCTGTTTTATTTTTTTTTAAAGTAGGGAACCACGAAATGGATCACCCCTTACATATGGAGAGCTACTAATATGGACATAAATTCTATGAATTTTACTTATTCTTAGATAAATGATTCTACGTGAATATAGTTCATCTTTCTAAAAAGCAATCTTCTCGATTTTTTTCCTCGATTGAATGTTGATGACTTCATCTGTAACTATGTCAATATCAAATGAATTGAAATTATAGCCCGTGCTTGTTCAACTCGTCCGATTTACTGCAGTAAATCCTTGAAAAAACAATTTAAGGCTTGGTTTCATTTTCTATAAAACTCAGTACTAAAGCGTCGATGCATGCATGCATAAATTAATGATGTTTGCGGATTAAAAAATCATCTAAGTCAAACTGAGCAGTTTTACACAAACGTAACACTCACTATGAATTCATTTTTTCTAAATCGCAGCAGGAAGAGTCGATGGTGCTTATATAGACCAGATAGATTCTCTGCAATGCCGGTACTTTGTAGAACCTCAGAATGAATAACAATTGAGTTCTCAACTGCTGCTCCAATTTAAACAACGCAGTCCTCTGATGCCATATGCAGACAATACGAAATCAATGTTTTGGAGTTGGCGTGGCATTCAAAATTTCGTAATAAGGTAACGCGTTGAGTTATTGCACAGTAATGTGGCGAAAATGCGAAGCGAATGTCAAATGAAAGAGAGCAGCCGATAGCTGGCATGTTCTAGGCGTAAATCGAGAACATTCGATATCAGGAACAATTCGATTATTCTAGGCGGCGGTTGTGAACAATTGATTGAGTATATAAAGGCGAAAATCCACTGCGAAGCTAATCAGTCGTAAAGCGAACGCGTTGGTGATTACACTACTGTGAAGTAAAAATAGAACACTGTGAAAGTTGTAATAGAAGTGATTGTAAAAACTGAAGTGAATTGTTAGTTACTGAAGAACATTGAATAAATTTTTTATAATCAAAAAACAGTAAACATAGTTGGTGACTTTTTTTTAACAATCTAGTGATCAGACTCGAAGGATATAGCAGATCATCGAGGTTAACTTAGCAAATTCGTAACAATTGATGTCAGAGGAGGGATTGTTAAATAAATCCCAAAGGTTAATAACTGAAAAATGGTCAAGATTCAGGATTTGACTATACCTCCTCCCAAGAGGGAATTGGAAAAGCGTGGATTATCTATAACAGGAAATAAGGCAGAGCTTCAATCGCGACTGCGAGAAGCAATGGAATTTGAAGGCATTGACTTGAGCCAATAGGAATTCCGTCGCAAGGACGAAGATTTATCTTTAAAGGATATAGAGAAGGAAGAGGTTGTTGATTCTGCGAAGGAGCCGAAGCAGCCATCAAGTAAGATTGAAGAAAAGGCTCCTATCTCATCTACGGGTATTGACATGAGCATGTTACTGGCTGCAATTTCAAAAAAGCTGGATGCACAGGACGGCCGTAATTTACAAAACATGCCTGTAATGAATGCCAGCATTACATCACAAATGCAAGACCAGGAAGCTCGTATTTCATCCCGGCTCGTACAGCTTCTAGAGAGTTTTGTCAAAGACAATGCAGAACTTAAGGAAAGATAGGATAGGTAATTGAAGCCAAAGTCAACGCAGTTAAACCATCCAACCGCTTCAGTGAACGCTCCCAGGGCAAAAACGCCATCTTTTGACGGTAAAATTCCTTTCCAAGTATTTAAGCTCCATTTTGAGAAGACGACTACAGCAAATAACTGGAGCATAGAGGAAAAATCTGCTGCACTATTTGTTGCGTTGGAAGGACCTACTGCGGAAATTTTACGGACTATTCCGTAGAAAGACGCTATGGTAGCGAGCATAGGAGACAAATTTACCAGATGGATTTGAAAAGGCGCGACCAAAGACCCAACAAATCTCTGCAGGAATATGCTTCGAAAATTGAGTGATTGGCTCATTTAGCCATCGGGAACGCATCGGGTGAACATCTCGAAGGGGTAAAAATACAGAGGTTCATCAGCGGAATAAAAGACATATACACCAGCGAGAGACATATGAGAATCCAAAGTTAACATTCGCTGAAACTATTGCGTATGCTCAAACAAAGTCAATTAAGTGAAGGAAGAAACACCAGATGTGATCAACGAAATATTGAAAACTCTGAAGTCGATCCAAGGAATCAATCGTTCTGGTGTAAACATAAAGGATCAAGCTGGGAAATAATTTAAATGTGGAAAACCAAGACGGCAAGACGGGTTTCAACACAGGAAGGACAGCAAAAACGAAAGGCTGAGAAAGATGGACCATCACCAGTAAAAATTCTTAGAGGAACTGTATTAGGGCAATTTCAGGAGGTGGAAGCCATCGTCAACCAAATCGGCTTCATTGGCAAAAAGGACATGGAGGAAGATATAAATGCATGGACGCAGGGTTGGGAGACAAGTACAAGAACAAGGCCAGCCAACTTATCTACAAATATTCCAACATATTCGACAAGGATGGCAAGAAACCAGGCAGGACCAACGGTGGATTGAAAGGCTGCAAAGTTATGACTTCACCATGGAGCACCGCGTAATACGCACGGAAATGCTGACGCTATGTCCCATCGACCATGCAGTTTGGAATGTAAGCACTGCTCAAAACCCGAGGGTAAGGAAGACATAACAGACGTCTGCTAATGTCAATTACATCAGCTGAAGAGTGGGAGGCAAGTTACTTAAGAAAATGTCAGCAGGAAGATCTGGACTTGGAACTGTTGATGTACGGATTGGAGAGGAACCTTCGGCCAAGTATGGAATAAATGGCAGCGGAAAATTCCATCGCGAAGGCATACTGGGCACAATTGAACAGTTTAGAGTTGATATCTGGCTGTTTGCATTGAGTATGGGAAAGTGAAGATGGCCAGTGTTCTCGAAGTCTAATAGTAGTTCCGAGATTAAGGATGGTCCTAGTGAAGGGCACCTAGGCATTATGAAAACGCTGGAAAAGATCAAGCAGTGGTTATATTGGGTTGGCTGTCGTCAATCGATCACCGAGTGGATTGCTAACTGCAATCGCCGTTTTCAATCATGCTTCAGGTAATGGTCTCACTTCTTTAGCAATCAGGTCAGTTCGAATGATGGAGTGTGATGCGCCCGTATCCACTGTTAATATTCGCGCTCGTCCATCCACATATCCACCAATAGTAATGTTGCTCGTTTTCCTGCCAATTTGCGAGACGGAGATTATGGGGAATTCAATTGCAGGAGCCAGCATACGCCCCTTTAGACTGGCTCGTTTTAGTTTAACGACTGAGAAGTTGATGGTTCATCTTCCTCAGCCTTCCGTTTCCGCTGTCCTTCCTGTATCTTGAAACCCCTCTTGCGTTCGCGCGCGAAGTGACCTGGCTTTCCTTATTTAAAGTACTTTCCAGCTTGATTCTTAACACCAGAACGATTCATTCCTTCTATCGACTTCAGAGTTCTCAATATTTCGGTCATCACATCTGGTGTTTCTACATCCTCTTTATTGACTTAGTATGCTGGTCTGCTTATGAGTGCTGCCGTTTCACGTGTACGCAACAGTTTCAGCGAACGTTAACTTTGCCCGATGTGTCCCCAATAGCTAAGAGAGCAAATCTCTCAATTTCCGAAGCGTATTCTTGTAGAGATTCGTTAGGTCTTTGATCCCGCCTTTCCAACTCCATCTGGTAAATTTGTCTCCTGTGTTCGCTACCATAGCGTCTTTTTAGGGCCCGCATCAATCCGACGTAATCATTTCTCTCATATTCGGGTATAGTTTGCAAAAGCTCTGCTCCAGGTCCTTTCAACGCAACAAATAGTGCAGCAGATTTTTACTCTATGCTCCAGTTATTTGCTGTAGCCGTATTCTCAAACTGGAGCTTAAAGACTTGGAAAGGAATTTTACTGTCAAAGGATGGTGTTTTTACTTTGGGAGCGTTCACTGAAGTGGTTTAACTGCAAATCCCGGACACGACCTGCAAATTCGTTGACTTCCATTGCTTCTCGCAGTCGCGATTGCAGCTCTGCTTTATTTCCTGTTGTAGATAATCCTCGCTTAACCAATTTTCCTTGGGATTTATTTAACAATCCCACTTCTGACACCAATTGTTACGATATTGCTGAATAAACCTCGATGATTTCCCAAATCCTTCGGGTACGGGTACCAATTTTATTTGCAGTTAGTTTATTTATAAAGAACTTATTTAATGTCCTTTTATTACTCAGTAATTCACAATTCAATTACAATTCACTATTTACAATCACTCGTATTACAACTTCCACAATGTTTTATTTTTATTACTTCACTGTAGTGTAATCACCAACGCGTTTACTTTACGACTGGTTAGCTTTGCAGCTTATATACTTGTCGGCTGCTTGCACCGAAAGCCTGGAACGATCGAATAGTTCTCGATAACGAATATTCTCGTTTTACGCTCTAGAACATGCCAGCTATCGGCTTCTCTCTTTCATCTAACATTCGCCTCCCATTTTCGCCACAATATAGTCAAATTCTTTCAAACCTTCGAATAGAAATAAATAACAATTCAAAAATAACTTTCAGTCTGGCACCTAAATGCTTTATGAAAGCTCACTCTATTGTAGACTTGCTCTCTATATTGTGGCGAAAAAACAAAGCGAATGACAGATGAAAGAGAGAGGCCGATAGCTGGCATGTTCTATAGCGAGAAACGAGAACATTCGTTAGCGAGAACGCTTCGATTATTCGTTAGCGAGAACGCCTCGATTATTCTAGACGGTTGGTTGCGAGCGGCCGACTACTATATAAGAGCGACATTTAGCTGCAAAATGATTCAGTCGTGAAGTAAACGTGTTGAAGATTACTTTACAGTAAAGTAACAAACAGTACATTGTGATTTTAAATAGAGAAGTAAATTGTATTGAATTGTGTATTACTGAATAATAAAAGGACATTAAATAAGTCTTTATAAATAATGAGACTGTAAATCAAGGTGTCGATTTTTTATTTAACAATCCAGAGATCGTACCCGAAAAATTTGGGAAATCATCGAGGAAATCAGCAAGATCGTAACAATATTTTATTCAAGTTAATAAAACCGGTGATATTCCTTTTGTTTTGATCAGAAAAGTTTTAGATATTTAATGTAAAATTAATAACATATATTAACCCTTCGCTACTGCGGCGATGTTAATAAATAAGCCTTGATTTGCATTTGACCAGAAATTAAACATACTCTTACGTTTTTGCTGATTAACAACTATGATTTCCCAAATCCTACGGGTACGATCTATGTATTGTTAAATAAAAATCGCCGACTTAATTTGCAGTCTCTTTATTTATAAAGACTTTATTTAATGTCCTTTTATTACTCAGTAATTCACAATTCAATTACAATTTACTTTACTATTTACAATCACTTGTATACAACTTTCACAATGTACTGTTTTTATTACTTCAATGTAATGTAATCTCCAACGCTTTTAATTCACGACTGATTACTCTTGCAGTCGTATGTCGTCCTTATATACTTGTTTGCTGCTTGAAAACGAAACCCCTGGAATAATCGCGTCGTTTACGATAATCGCCTCGTTTACGATAATCGTCGTTTACGATAATCGCCTCGTTTACGCTCTAGAACATGCCAGTTGTCGGCTCCTCTCTTTCATCTGTCATTCGCTTCGCATTTTCGCCACACTGCCCTGCACCTAAGTCTGATCGTCCCGATCAGACACATTCGCTGTTCCAAACGCAGCAAGCCTCTCTAGGTGGACAACTTTCATCTTGTTTCTCGGCCTCCCCATAGTTTGTATTCGATACACTACGTCGTTTAGTCGTTTGATTATCTTGTATGGACCTTCCCAATTGCATTGAAGTTTTGGGGACGAACCTCTCTTTCGTTGTGGATTGTACAGCAACACCGAATCTCCATTTTGGAAGCCTTCGGAGCTCAGCCTTGTCATACCTAGCCTTCATTTTGTCACTCATAATTTGAGTTCGCTGCCTCACAAGAGCATGTATCTCTCTTAACTCTTCCTCGAGAACAGTAGACGCTTCCTTCCCAAATCTTCTCGCATCACCAGTTATTCCAAATTTTAAATCGCTGAGCAACCGAAGTTCACTACCAAACAGTATCCTGGCAGGTGTTTGACCTGTTGTTTCATGCACTGCGGACCGATATCCCATCAGGAAAAGCGGTATGTGTACATCCCAATCATCTTGATTATTGTCCACTGCTTTCCGCAAGTGCTCTTCCAGGGTCCGGTTGAATCGCTCTACCATGCCATCTGATTGAGGATGTAGGGCTGTCGTTCGGGTTTTGCGAAACCAAGTATCTGGCACATCTCCTGGAACACCGCCGATTCAAAGTTTCTTCCTTGGTCTGAGTGCAATTCTATAGGTGCACCGTATCTGGTAACCCAATTGTGAGTGAATGCATCCGCAACTGTTTTCGCTTCCTGGTTTGGAATTGGGTAGACCTCAGGCCATTTACTAAAGTAGTCCATAACCACAAGAACGTATTTGTTTCCTTGTTTGCTCATAGGAAATGGACCGGCTACATCCATGGCCACCCGCTCAAATGGTGCACCTGAGTTATACTGCTTCATCTGCCCATGACTTCGTGACTTTGGCCCTTTAGCTGCAATGCACTCCGTGCAGTTAGCAATCCACTCAGCGATCGACTGCCGACAGCCAACCCAAAAGAACCGCTGCTTGATCTTCTCCAGCGTTTTTGTAATTCCTAGGTGCCCTCCACTAGGACCATTATAGAATTCCTTAAGAAAATCCGGAATTCTTAACCTCGGAACTACTATAAGCTTCCGAGAGCACTGGCCATCTTCACTTTTCTTGACTTAAGTGACGAAAGACCTATTTTGCCTTGTGAGTTCATGGAGACTCTGAGCTACGCTGGCGAAATTCGGAACAAAGCGGCGATAGTAAGTACACAGCCCAAGGAAACTTCTTAATTCATGCAAATTTCTGGGTCTCGGCCAATCCTTCACTGCTTCTATTTTTTCCTTCGCAGTACACACGCCCTTCGTGGTTACTTGATGACCTAAATAATTCACCTCCTTCTTGAATAAAGAGCACTTCTTAGGACTTAGTTTAAGACCAGCGCCAGCTGAGATGTTCGTCGAAGCTCTTTCCCAATACGATTATGTCATCCAGATACACCAAACAGGTCTTCCAGTGTAGTCCTTTGAGCACATGGTCCATTAATCTTTCAAAAGTGGCAGGAGCGTTGCATAAACCAAATGGCATTACCGTAAATTGGCATAGACCGTTGCCAGCACTAAAGGCTGTCTTCTCTTTATCTTCTTCACTCACTTCTACTTGCCAATACCCGCTCTTAAGGTCAAGTGTTGAGAACCATTCTGTGCCAGTTAACGAGTCTAGTGTATCATCGATCCTGGGCAAAGGATAGCTGTCTTTCTTTGTAACATAATTTAATCTCCGATAGTCCACGCAGAACCGCAACTGGCCATCTTTCTTCTTCACGAGTACCACCGGAGAGCTCCATGGACTTGCCGATGGTTCGATAACCTCGCTTTCGCTCATTTCCCTAATTATTTGGCCAACAGCGTCAGCGTCAGCTAGTGGAACGCTTCGAGGAGCTTGACGAATTGGTCTTGCGTCACCAGTATCAATGCTATGCTTCACTACGTTGGTCCTGCCTGGTTTGTTGCCATCCTTGTCGAATATGTTGGAGTATTTACGGATCATCTGACTGGCCTTGTGCTTGTACTTGTCTTTCAACCCTTGCGTCCATGCATTGATATCTTCCTCCATCTCCTTGCTGCAAATAGAGTCGATTCAAGATGAATCATTGCTGTTATAATGGCTTCTACCTCTTGACATTGCCCTAATACAGTGCCACTAGGAATTTTTACTGATGATCTGAAGTCATTTAATATTCTCACTGGGATGCGTCCATTCCTTCGTATCTTAGCCAGGGTTTTTCCAATAAGTAAGTCCAGTGTAGAATTTTGTGCTGCTTCGACAACCCACAATTTGTTTATCCCACAATCTCCATTAATTTGCGCCCAAACAACTGCTTCTGACTTCGGTGGAATCAGTTCACTGCCTTCTAAGACCACTTGTTTGCTGCTGTATGTGAAATCATAGCCAATGTTTAGTGGTACCTCCATGTTCTTATACTCCATAATTTTGTTATTCAAGTCGATCTTGATACCTTCATTCATCAAGAATTCCACTCCTATGATTACCTCATCCACAATCTGCGCGACTATAAAACTGTGTAACACCGTCACATTCCCGATTGTTACCTCACATGTTACTTCTCCTACTACTTGGGTATCCTCACCAGTCGCCGTTTTCAATATTGCTCCAGGTAATGGTCTCACTTCTTTAGCGATGGAATGTGATGCGCCCGTATCCACTGTTAATATTCGCGCTCGTCCATCCACATATCCACCAATAGTAATGTTGCTCGTTTTCCTGCCAATTTGCGAGACGGAGATTATGGGGCATTCAATTGCAGGAGCCAGCATACGCCCCTTTAGACTGGCTCGTTTTAGTTTAACGACTGAGAAGTTGATGGTTCATCTTCCTCAGCCTTCCGTTTGCGCTGTCCTTCCTGTATGCTGGAACCCGTTTTGCATTCGCGTGCGAAGTGACCTGGCTTTCCACATTTAAAGCATTTCCCAGCCTGATTCTTGCCACCAGAACGATTCATTCCTTCTAACGACTTCAGAGTTCTCAATATTTCGGTCATCACATCTGCTGTTTCAACCTCCACTTTATTGACTTAGTATGCTGGTCTGCTTATGAGTGCCGCAGTTTCACGTGTTTGAGCATACGCCACTGTTTCAGCGAATGTTAACTTTGGATTCGCATATGTCTCTGGCTTGGTGTAAACGTCTTTTATGCCGCTGATGAATTTTTGTATTTTTACCCTTTCGAGATGCTCACCCGATGCGTGTCCGATGGCTAAATGAGCCAATCTCTCAATTTCCGAAGCATATTCCTGTAGAGATTCGTTCGGTTTTTGGTCGCGCTTTTCTAACTCCATCTGGTAAATTTGTCTTCTGTGTTCGCTACCATAGCGTCTTTCCAGAGCTCGCATCAATCCACCCTAATAATTTCTCTCATAATCAGGTACAGTTTGCAAAAGTTCTGCCGCAGGTCCTTCCAACGCAACGAATAGTGCAGCCATGCTCCATTTATTTGTTTCAGCCGTCTTCTCAAACTGGAGCTTGAAGACTTGGAAGGGAATTTTTCCGTCAAAAGATGGTGTTTTTATCTTAGGAGAGTTCACTGAAGTGATTGGACGATTTAACTGCAAATCCCGCACACGACCTTCCAATGCGTTGTTCACTTTGGTCTCAATTAGCTCCTCTATTTTGTCTTGTCGACCGTGAAATTCGTTGACTTTGCTCTCAATTAGATCCTGCCTTTCCTTAAGTTCTGCATTGCCTTTCTCCAGATTTTTCTGTATTTGCGCGATGGTTCCTTCTAATCTATCAAACTTTGCATCCATCTTTTGTGATATGCTGGCATCGATTTGTGACATGTTGGCACTGATTTGTGAAATTGCAGCCAGCAACATGTTCATGTCCATACCGGCAGAGGAGCCAGGAGTATTTTCTTGAATCTTACTTGATGGCTCCTTCAACCCCTTCGCAGAATCACTAGCCTCTTCCTTGTCAACATCCTTCAAGGATACCTCTTCATCCTCACGGCGGAATTCGTATTGGTTCAAGTCGATACCTTCGACTTCCATTGCTTCTCGCAGTCGCGATTGCAGCTCTGCCTTATTTCCTGTTGTAGATAATCCACGCTTTGCCAGTTCCTTCTTGAGAGGAGTTATCGTTAATTCCTGAATCTTCACCATCTTTCAACTATTATCCTTTGGGATTTATTTAACAATCCCACTTCTGACACCAATTGTTACGATCTTGCTGATTCCCTCGATGATTTCCCAAATTTTTCGGGTACGATCTCTGGATTGTTAAATAAAAAATCGACACCTTGATTTACAGTCTCTTTATTTATAAAGACTTATTTAATGTCCTTTTATTATTCAGTAATACACAATTCAATACAATTTACTTCACTATTTACAATCACAATGTACTGTTTGTTACTTTACTGTAATGTAATCTTCAACGCGATTACTTCACGACTGAATCATTTTGCAGCTGAATGTCGCTCTTATATAGTAGTCGGCCGCTCGCAACCAACCGTCTAGAATAAACGAGGCGTTCTCGCTAACGAATAATCGAAGCGTTCTCGCTAACGAATGTTCTCGTTTCTCGCTATAGAACATGCCAGCTATCGGCCTCTCTCTTTCATCTGTCATTCGCTTTGCTTTTTCGCCACAATATAGAGAGCAAGTCTACAATAGAGTGAACTTTCATAAAGCATTTAGTTGCCAGACTGAAAGTTATTTTTGAATTGTTATTTATTTCTATTCGAAGGTTTGAAAGAATTTGACTATATTGTGGCGAAAATGGGAGGCGAATGTTAGATGAAAGAGAGAAGCCGATAGCTGGCATGTTCTAGAGCGTAAAACGAGAATATTCGTTATCGAGAACTATTCGATCGTTCCAGGCTTTCGGTGCAAGCAGCCGACAAGTATATAAGCTGCAAAGCTAACCAGTCGTAAAGTAAACGCGTTGGTGATTACACTACAGTGAAGTAATAAAAATAGAACATTGTGGAAGTTGTAATACGAGTGATTGTAAATAGTGAAGTGAATTGTAATTGAATTGTGAATTACTGAGTAATAAAAGGACATTAAATAAGTTCTTTATAAATAAAGTAACTGCAAATAAAATTGGTACCCGTACCCGAAGGATTTGGGAAATCATCGAGGTTGATTCAGCAATATCGTAACAATTGGTGTCAGAAGTGGGATTGTTAAATAAATCCCAAAGAAAATTGGTTAAGCGAGGATTATCTACAACAGGAAATAAGGCAGAGCTGCAATCGCGACTGCGAGAAGCAATGGAAGTCGAAGGCATCGACTTGAACCAGCACGAATTCTACCGCGAGGACGAAGAGAGATCCTTGAAGGGCATAGACAAAAAAAGGTTGTTGATTCTGCGAAGGAGTTGGAGCTGCTATCAAGTAAGATTCAACAAAAGGCTCCTGTCTCATCTACGAGTATGGACATGAACATGTTGTTGGCAGCAATTTCACAAATCAATGCCAACGGAACAATCGCACAAATACAGCAAAATCTGGGGAAAGACAAATCAGAACTTAAGGAAAGCAGGATCTAATTGAGACCAAAGTAAACGAATTGGAAGGTCGGCAAGATAAGATAGAGGAGCTAATTGAAGCCAAAGTCAACGAATTGGCAGGTCGTGTCCGGGATTTGCAGTTAAATCGTCCAACCACTTCAGTGAACGCTCCCAAAGTAAAAACACCATCCTTTGACGGTAAAATTCCTTTCCAAGTCTTTAAGCTCTAGTTTGAGAATACGGCTACAGAAAATAACTGGAGCATAGAGTAAAAATCTGCTGCACTATTTGTTGCGTTGGAAGGACCTGCAGCAGAGCTTTTGCACACTATACCCGAATATGAGAGAAATGATTACGTCGGATTGATGCGGGCCCTAAAAAGACGCTATGGTAGCGAACACAGGAGACAAATTTACCAGATGGAGTTGGAAAGGCGGGATCAAAGACCTAACGAATCTCTACAGGAATACGCTTCGGAAATTGAGAGATTTGCTCTCTTAGCTATTGGGGACACATCGGGCAAAGTTAACGTTCGCTGAAACTGTTGCGTACACGTGAAACGGCAGCACTCATAAGCAGACCAGCATACAAAGTCAATAAAGAGGAGGTAGAAACACCAGATGTGATGACCGAAATATTGAGAACTCTGAAGTCGATAGAAGGAATGAATCGTTCTGGTGTCAAGAATCAAGCTGGAAAGTACTTTAAATAAGGAAAGCCAGGTCACTTCGCGCGCGAACGCAAGAGGGGTTCCAACATACAGGAAGGACAGCGGAAACGGAAGGCTGAGGAAGATGAACCATCAACTTCTCAGTCGTTAAACTAAAACGAGCCAGTCTAAAGGGGAGTATGCTGGCTCCTGCAATTGAATGCCCCATAATCTCCGTCTCGCAAATTGGCAAGAAAACGAGCAACATTACTATTGGTGGATATGTGGATGGACGAGCGCGAATATTAACAGTGGATACGGGCGCATCACACTCCATCATTCGAACTGACCTGATTGCTAAAGAAGTGAGACCATTACCTGAAGCATGATTGAAAACGGCGACTGGTGAGGACACCCAAGTGGTGGCAGAAGTAACATGTGAGGTCACAATAGGGAACGTGGCGGTGTTACACTGCTTTATAAGCACGAAGATGGATCAAGGTATCAAGATCGACTTGAATAACAAAATTATGGAGTATGAGAACGTGGAAGTACCATTAAGTATTGGCTATAATTCCACAAGCAGCAGCAATCAAGAGGTCCTTGAAGGAACTGATCTGATCCCACCAAAGTCAGAAGCACTTGTTTCGGCGAAAATTAATGGAGATTGTGGGTGGTCAAAGCAGCACAAAATTCTACACCGGACTTACTTATTGGTAAAACCCTGGCTAAGACACAAAAGAATGGACGCATCCCAGTGAGAGTATTAAATAACTTCAGATCACCAGTAAAAATTCCTAGTGGAAGTGTATTAGGGCAATGTCAAGAGGTAGAAGCCATCATCAACTGCAATTACTCACCGGAAATCGGCTCCATTGACAGGAAGGACATGCATGGACGCATGGGTTGGAAGACAAGTACAAGCACAAGGCCAGCCAACTTATCCACAAATATTCCAACATATTCGACAAGGATGGCAACAAACCAGGCAGGACCAACGTAGTGAAACATTGCATTGATACTGGTGAAAGCGGTGTTATCGAACCA
Organism: Neoceratitis asiatica; assembly: GCA_030068015.2. Lineage (NCBI taxonomy): Eukaryota > Metazoa > Arthropoda > Insecta > Diptera > Tephritidae > Neoceratitis > Neoceratitis asiatica. The sequence continues at coordinate 73,550,256 of CM061528.1, forward strand.
TCGGCAAGTCCATGGAGCTCTCCGGTAGTACTCGTGAAGAAGAAAGATGGCCCGTTGCGGTTCTGCGTGGACTATCGGAGATTAAATGATGTCACAAAGAAAGACAGCTATCCTTTGCCCAGGATCGATGATACACTAGACTCGTTAACTGGCACAGAATAGTTCTCAACACTCGGCCTTAAGAGCGGGTATTGGCAAGTGGAAGTGAGTGAAGAAGATAAAGAGAAGACAGCCTTTAATGTCGGCAACGGTCTGTGGCAATTCACGGTAATGCCATTTGGATTATGTAACGCTCCTGTCACGTTTGAAAGACTAAAGGACCATGTGCTCAAAGGACTATATTGGAAGACTTGTGTTGTGTATCTGGATGATATCATTGTATTGGGAAAAAGCTTCGATGAACATCTGGGTAATTTGGAAGAAGTTTTCCAGAAAATAGCTGGCGCTGATCTTAAACTAAGTCCTAAGAAGTACTCTTTATTCAAGAAAGAGGTGAATTACTTAGGTCATCAAGTAACCACGAAGGGCGTTTGTACTGCGAAGGAAAAAAAATTGAAGCAGGATTGGCCGAGACCAAGAAATTTGCATGAATTAAGAAGTTTTCTTGGGCTGTGTACTTACTATCGCCGATTTGTTCCGAATTCCGCCAGCGTAGCTCATAGCCTCCATCAGCTCACTGGGAAAAATATACCTTTCGAGTGGAAAACTGAACAAGTGGAGGCTTTCCAAGCTTTGAAGGAACGGTTATGCACTGCGCCTCTGCTAGCGTACCCGGTTCCAGGTGCAACATTTATTTTGGATACAGATGCTAGTGGTTATGGCATAGGAAGTGTACTGTCGCAAGTGACTGATGGGCAGGACAATATAGTTGCCTACTATAGCAGGTCAATTGGGAAATCAGAGCGGAACTATTGCGTTACTCTTAGAGAACTATTAGCGTTGGTGGATTGCATCAAACTCTTCCACAAATAACTGTATGGTCAACATTTCCGAGTTAGAACAGATCATGCAGCGCTGAAGTGGCTACTACAGCTCAAGAATCCCGAAGGACAGTGAGCACGGTGGATTGAGAGGCTGCAAAGTTATGACTTCACCATCGAGCACCGCAAGGGTAATATGCACGGAAATGCTGACGCTATGTCCCTCGACCATGCAGTTTGGAATGCACTGCTCAAAAGCCGAGGGTAAGGAAGACATAATAGACGCCCGGCTAATGACAGTTATACCAGCAGAAGAGTGGGAGGCAAGTCACTGAAGGAAGTGTCAGCAAGGAGATGCGGACGTGGAATTATTAATGCACGGATTGGGGATAAATAGACGGTAAAGTAGGGAACAAATGGCTGCAGAAAGTCCCATCGCGAAAGCATTCTGGGCACAATTGAACAGTTTAGAGTGGATATCTGGCTGTTTGCAAAGATTATGGGAAAGTGAGGATGGCCAGTGCTCTCGAAAGCTAATAGTAGTTCCGAGGTTAAGAATTCCGGATGTTCTTAAGGAATTCCATAATGGTCTTAGTGGATGCCACCTAAGCATTACTAAAACGCTGTAGAAGATCAAGCAGCGGTTCCATTGGGTTGGCTGTCGTCAATCGGTCGCTGAGTGGATTGCTAATTGCAAGGAGTGCATAGCAGCTAAAGGGCCAAAGTCACGAAGTCATGGGCATAAGAAGCAGTATAACTCAGGTGCACCATTGGAGCGAGTTGACATGGATGTAGCCGGTCCATTCCCTATGATCAAACAAGGCAACAAATACGTTCTTGTGGTTATGGACTACTCCAGTAAATGGCCTGAAGTCTACCCAATCCTAAACCAGGAAGCGAAAGCAGTTGCGGGTGCATTCACTAACAATTGGGTTACCAGATATGGTGTGCCTATAGAATTGCATTCAGGCACAGGAAGAAACTTTGAATCGGCGGTGTTCCAGCAGATGTGCCTGATAATGGGTATTCCAAAAACCAGCACGACAGCTCTGCATCCCCAATCAGACGGCATGGTTGAACGATTCAAACGAACTTTGGAAAAACACTTGAGGAAGGTCATGGACAAACATCAGGATGATTGGTATATCGACATACTGCTGTTCCTGATGGGATATCGATCCGCAGTGCATGAAACATCAGGTAAAAGCCCTGCGAGGATACTGTTTGGTAGTGAACTTCGGTTGCTCAGCGATCTAAAATTTGGCATAACTGGCGATGCAAGGAAAATTGGGAAGGAAGCTTCTAGCGTTCTGGAAGAAGAGCTGAGAGAGATACATGCTCTTGTGAGACAGCGAACTCGAATTATGAAGGCCAGGTATGACAAGGCGATTAACTCCGAAGGCTTCCAAAACGGAAATTTGGTGTTGCTGTACAATCCACAACGGAAGAAAGGTTTGTGCTCAAAACTTCAATGCAATTGGGAAAGTCCCTACAAGATCATCAAACGACTAAACGACGTAGTGTATCGAATCCAGACCGTTGGGAGGCTAAGAATCAAGATGAAAGTGGTCAGACTTAGGTGGAGGGCAGTGTGGCGAAAATGCGAAGCGAATGTCAGATGAAAGAGAGAAGCCGACAACTGGCATGTTCTAGAGCGTAAACGAGGCGATTATCGTAAACGACGATTATCGTAAACGAGGCGATTATCGTAAACGACGCGATTATTCCAGGGGTTTCGTTTTCAAGCAGCAAACAAGTATATAAGGACGACATACGACTGCAAGAGTGATCAGTCGTGAAATAAAAGCGTTGCAGTAAAGTAATAAAAACAGTACATTGTGAAAGTTGTATACAAGTGATTGTAAATAGTAAAGTAAATTGTAATTGAATTGTGAATTACTGAGTAATCAAAAGGAAATTAAATTCTTTATAAATAAAGAAACTGCAAATTAAGTTGGCGATTTTATTTAACAATCCAGAGGTCGTACCCGAAAGATTTGGGAAATCATCGAGGTTAATCAGCAAGATCGTAACAATATGTACGTATCTATACTGAGCTATTAATAATGTGGCGAAAATGCGAAGCGAATTTCAGGTGAGAGAGGAGCCGACAACTGGTGTTTTAGAGCGTAAAATGAGACGTTATCGTAACGACCCGATTATTCCAGGGTTTCGTTCTCAAGCAGCAAACATGTATATAAGGGCGACACACAACTGCAAAAGCAATCAGTCGTGAAGTAAAAGCGTTGGCGATTACATTACAGTAAAGTAATAAAAACAGTAAATTGTGAAAGTTGTATACAAGGGATAGTAATTTAGTAAAGTGAATTGTAATTGAATTGTGAATTACTGAGTAATAAAAGGACATTAAATAAATTCTTTATAAATAAAGAGACTGCAAATTATGTTGGCGATTTTTATTTAACAGTCCAGTGATCGTTCCCGAAGGATTTGGGAAATCATCGAGGTTTAATCAGCAAGATCGTAACAATATTGATTGAATCCCCTTTGTTACTTTTTCTTCTGAACTTACATGCATACGCCATTAAATTTGTTTAAATAAAATAACTTTAATGTTTCTGAAATATAGTTTAGATTTAATTTTTTGAATCAATTTCGATTATTTCTTTATAGCTTTCATTTTACTAAAAAATTGTCTCTTGGTTTAAATTTTTTTTTTGAAATTTTTACGAACAGAATAAATAAAACAAGCCAACACAAGAAATTACAATTTTTCAAATTTAATCGCCACAACAGCTTCTGTTTGACTTCTTATAATCGAACAAATTTGATTGAAATAAGTAAATATTTTTAACATCCGTATCTCTAAGATTGCAACAGAAAAAAAGACCTAGTTGCACACATTCGTTGAATAACGGCAACCTTGCTTAACTTGTGCTAATATCGTAAACGAGTTCTCCAATTCCCCTCACTCATTTAATCAAAGCACGATTTGATGTTATTGCAAGATCGTTTGAGTTACTTTTGTATGCGTTTGCACCATAGAACGTGTTTCTTCTTTCCGTGTTGTTGGATTATGTGAAATACATGTGTGTATAGCGAAGCCTAGTGCTGATTGCTTTATGAGCGGGAAAGATAAAATATGAGTAAAGCACAAAACTCAAACTAGAACAATTGAGTGATTGAGTGCAAAGAAACACAGCAAAATAGAGGATAGTAGAGTTAAGAAGCGAAACAGGAAAGCAAACGAGAACAAAAACACAATGAAGAAGAAGAGTATATACGAAATGAAAAGATTTTGATCGTTTACCTTTGCCGTTACTGTTTCTTCTTCTCCGCTTATTCACTGTTAACGCCGGCGTCGCTGTCAGTATAGCTGTTTCGGTGGTTCTTCATTTGCTTTTAACAAAACAGAATCTCAGTCTCAGTTTTTACACAGAATTCATCGGTGTGCTTGCATAAAATTTATAAAACAAAATATTGATATTGTATTTAGCAATTGTACAAACCAAACAAAAGAAAACCGTGTCATACGTTTAATTTAAAATAAAGTGTCCAATAAAGACCAGCTTTGAATTTTCTATAGTCTGGAAATTTCCAAATTAGAGTAGAGTCGCCTAACGATTTTGCATTGGAAATTTTGTAAGTGTTCCTCTCATCAACAAGTTGCCTGAGACGCATAAAATACAGCACATGTCTCCTGTTGGTGATATATACATACATATGTTTTAAATATATTTATATATGTATATATTTCCATCGATCACTTATACGTACAATCCCTACAGTACAGTATTCATGTGCAAGTAGTGTGCATTGCCTTTATTGTTTGGAAAGTGAAACGAGAAATTCGTCTCATTTCAATTTTTTCCTTATTGAAAATTGTTTATATTTGTATATTAATATATTCTTTCGCGTTTTTTTTTTATTGTAATTATTTTTTAACGGAAAAATATATATTCATAAATACCCGCGTGCTGTATGTCCTTCTGTATTGCTTCCAGGTGTGTAGCTTTTGCGCCAACAATATCTTCGTCGGGTTTTATTTACCCTTTGATCGTGATTTACACACTCTTGTCCGGCTGTGTGCGTGTCTAATTCTTTACAGTGGTGTATATCGTCGTGATCTTACATCCTTGAGTATATTCAGTGGAAAATGTATTTCCAGCACAAAATAAACTCATATGTATGTGAATTTATTTGTAACGTGATTAAAAGAAATTGAATGTTTCAACTTTATCCCACTATTCTTAACCAATGACATTATCAACCGAGTTAGGAATTGGTCAGCTGTTGATTGATTTCCTGAGTTTATGGAAATGATTTATAAATGTTAATAAAAAAAATTTATCTTTCAGTGTGTTTAAAATAGAGAATTATTTGTTGGAATCCATCGTTTGCATCAAGGCGTGTGGCAATTACATAATTCGAGAATTGTTTGTATTTGTGAATTTGAGTTTTTCCGCTCAAATACAGTCCAAATTAATTAAAGTGTTTCCCTCTATTGTTGACAAAATTCAAAGTAAAGTGTATTTTCGGAAAAAAGTAGGCGAAAACGATAAAAAAAATTGCATAAAATCGGAAAGGAAATACGGAGAAAAGTTTGTCCTATTTTGCACTTTTGCACCATCAAACACGATTTCATTATATTGCTCGCTCTGCAATTGCCTTTTTGGATACCATTATTGTGCAAACTGTAAGTCAAACTAAATCAAATAAATTTTTTTAATTAATACATATATTTATTTATAAATTACCAGTTCGTCTATTTCAAACAGTTTTTATTTTATTATTTATCCATGTATAGTATAACAACTCGTTGTAATCAATAACAATCGTTTAAGTCACTTGTAAATAGTCCGTATGTTTTCGCTTCATCTCTTTTCTTATAATTCTGCACTCTACATTCTTTTGTCTCCTACCATAATTAACCACTTCTTTGTTCGTCATATGATCCAACTTTGTTTTCAGCCGTTTGCTATCTATGTGCTCTTTCGCTTCCTCGGTTTGCTACCTGTGCACGTGGTATCTTACCTGTTTCTTCTTCCTTTATCTGATCTACTGGCGTCGGTCCTTTCCTCTTGAGTGAATCTGTGTTTTTTTTTTTCAAACCGGTTTGACTGTTTGCGCACTTTGCCATGCTGTTCTTCCATTTTTTCGTCTGCTTGAAATTAGTGTACTTTTTTTTTTTTACTTTTTACGTTCTACCTATTGTTTACGAAAAAGTATGAATATTGAAAAATGTAATATATTTTTTGGCTGAGCTTTAGTTTCCAGTCGCACTTCATAAAAAGTAATTTCGTCATGAAACTTTGTAGGAATGATCAGAAGGATGTCTTTGTCCAATATTTTAAGAAATAAAATTTAAAAATATTATAATTCACAAGTTATTTGTTGTTAAGAATTGACAATCTTTTCGTATCATTTCCTTATGAAATTTTCAATTTTTTTAAACTTTCTTTTAACCAACGCGTATATTACTTCCACTTGATAAATTATTTTCACTTATTTTGTTTAAATTAATAAGAAATGCGACTTAAATCAACATTAACAAATTATATTATAATCAAAAAAGATGCACACATAAAAATGGTTGCAGTCTAATCATGAAGGTGTTGCCGTACTTTGTAAAATAACCTATAAATTTCAAAGGTTGAGTCCCAATGGCGCGTTTTAAAGAGGTATTTTGTCAAAGACAATTGCAAAATCTCCGCAAATTTCGCAGAGTTTTGTGAAATTGATCGAGGCAATTAAACATATGTACTTATAAAACATTCTTTACTTTTCTTTTATTATTAAAGAAGGTTAACATCATACCGAAGTGTCTCACTTCAACATACTCTGTAAGGCGAAGCCGATTTTGATTCGACCTAGGGTTATTTTTCTAAAGCGCGGCCGTAAGTCGCCAATTTACAAAAGCGCGGCGCTTTGAAAAATAACCCTGTGCCAAACCAACACCGGCTTCGCCTTGCACAGTAGTTTTAGTGAAATACTTTTGTAAATTGGCGACCTACGGTCGCGCTTTAAAAAAATAACCCTGGGCCGAACCAACACCGTCTTCGCCTTACAGAGTATGTTGAAGTGAGACACTTCAATCCGGCAACATCAATTTTGATGTCATTGTACATTAAATTTTGCAAACTTTAAAATTAAATTACTCAAAAACCATAAGTTGCCTAGAAAAAAGAAAGTTAGTTTTAGAATCTGGGGATCTTCTTCTTTCCCCCCATACCCAATTTATTCCCGAAAGCCTGCGACTGAAAACTAAAATTTTCCCTATTTTTTAAATAATTTTATTTTTTGAATAACTTTCTTAAAATCAATCCACTTTTCAAGTATAATTTAAATAAATTTTTGAATTTTTAGTTATAATCTGTTGCCATGGTGTAAAATCGTCGGAAACCTTTAAGACTCACACAAATTTAATAATAAAAATACCTAATAATAATAATAAAGTCTTGTGACTACACCGTAAAGTTGCTTATTTTCAAAGAATAAACAAAATCAAAATCATCCATCAGATATTAAAGTCCCATACAAAATTGTTTTGTATTTTGTGAGACTTCGCAAAAACAATAGCTAAATTCAACGGTGTTTTCTCCCCCCTTTTCTTTGCTATTTAGAGAATAAGTATTCCGAGGAACTGATTTCTCTTTTAAGGTTAATTTTTTGTATGGCATCCCATAAAGGCTAGATACAGTTTAAAATCGTTCCGGGCTTTCATTGAGCCTTCCTGTAGAGCTAGGCAAGCAAAAAGTCCACGTCCGAAATAGTGGCTTCAAATTTCGTCATTTTCCCCGTCAAGTATATTTCTAACGATCACTAATTTTCTTAACAATTTCTCTTAACAATGAATAGTTGACTGCCATTATTTCGATGTAAACTAAAAGTTTTCCAAAGGATCAATATCGAGAGAACTCGATGCCCCAATTATCTAATATCGAATAGTGTTCAAAGTTAAATATTTTCAAAGGTATTAATAACTCGATTTTCCTTAATGTCTATAGCATTGAAAATTTTGGGAAATTCAAATAATAATAAAGAGTAGTTTTTTTTTAGACATGTGGTTTTCAATAAGAAAAAAAGGCATGTAATTTAATGTTATGGAAAAGAATTTAGCTTTATTATAAAAGATAAAGGTTCGGGCAAGTGCAAGATAGGTCCAATTTAAGACCACTCTTTGCTGCAATTGGGGTCGTATGTCAGCAATAACGGGCCGAATATAAGTTAGTCTGTTAATTATAAAATGGGAAACCAAGCTAAGTATAAATCAATACCAACTTTCGAAAAAAGTATTGTCTCATTGAAAACGTCTAAAAAGAGCCTTATTAATCGCTATATATAGTGCGTACATAGAGAATATGCAAGAATTTCACGACTAATTTTTTCCAAAGCAATTTTTAATATTCGAATAATCAGTTACTAGTAAAAATTGACAATGGACAAATACGCGATAACCAATGGTGACCGAAATTGGTATTTTATATTTGGATAATAAGAATATTTGATAAATCGCATATAAAGGCTCACCATATTTTGACAAAAAATATTATATATATTGACTAAAAATTATTTTATATTTATGATTTTTTTTTTAATCAACAATACATTTAAACTACTTCTTTAACAAGTTTACAAGGCGTCTTTTTATTTGATGCAATTTTCCAAAGCCGCTCTCCGATTCTATTGTGATTAGTTAGTAATAATAGGGCACTACCTATGTAAATATTTCTCGTATTTATCAGCATTTGAAAAAATGCTTGGACTGAGGGTGCTGAGATGAAAGCAAAAATTTTCTTTTTCTAATAAGTTAGATTCGAGAGAGCTTTGAACAAACTAATCATTTACTTCATACCGTCTTCTACTTGCATATAATAATTCTTTTTCATCAAAATATTAAATTAAAAGCTGAGAATTCTCGATTCGAAGTATTATAATGATATTTAGCCTTTAATAAATATTTTCTCCTGGCTGCAACGTTATATGAACTGAGTGCGATATAATATACATGAAATAATATTACGTGAATAAGCAAAAAAAAAAAAAGCCAGTAATCAAGAAAAATTAACCCCTTGCCAGCAAAACCGAAAGTGGAAAAATGCACTCCCTGGGAACCCAAACCGCAAAGCTCAAAAAATACTTCAAACATCACAACTGTTATGACATCGCTTTATCACATCGAGTGGCATACAATTTCAGAACGCATTCATCAAAAAACCAACACATGGAATTTTGTTGCAATAAATAGCTCTCGTTCAGTATACGCTACACGCTTGTTTACCTTGCACTTCAACCAATTCCTAAATAAAACCGCTGTGAATTTCTCAGCTGAAATTTCTGCTTTACTTGCATTTTTCGCTTTTTAGTTTTTACTTCTCATTAGCTGAACATTTTCACTATAATTTCTCTGATATTGTCACTGCCAGCGGTTAGTTCCATTTACATACCTACATATGTATTTATGCAAATACTATTTAGGAATTTTGTTGTTTAATTTGACTGGTCTTATCTTTTTGTTGGCGACTGAAGCCTGAAAATTCTATATACATAGTATATGCATAGTTATATGTATGTACATATATAGTGTCGACCGGCTATTGTGGATGAGCTAGGTCTTACGGCGGTTGCAAAAGCCTCGCAAGCTTTTTGTTGATACTAAAAAAATGTGTGTTGCCGATAAAAGGGAGGGAGGGGGGGGGGCGGAAATGTTAGGGGAAACGTAATAAGTAAAGTAAATAGAAATAATATTATGTACACACGTACATAAATGATTTAATGCTATATATGCGTGGGAGGCGCTCATTGCAGCAGCGGTTACGCCGCGAAGGCGTGGAAGTGGAGTACTGATAATGAATTTTATACTGATCATACTGCCTCGCATTACTTACATATTCACATAACAATATATACAAATGTATATGTATGTGATGCAAGTTCTTCTAATTAATTTATTTCATTTTGGTAAGCTAAATTTTATCAACAAACCCAAGAAAGCACAAACAGCAAAAAAAAACCTAAATGAACAGCTTCATGAATACAAAATAAAATAAATTAATTCTTTTCGTTAATTAAAATTGCCACAAAGTCTATGTAAAACATGCAATTTGTATTTGTGTATTTTTCAACATCTTAGATCTACGCTCTTTTAGAAGGCCGAATTTCTAATAAAATTTTGCCAAACACATTTTTGCAAAATAAAAAAATCAACATATATTTCACTTAACTAAAATTAAACGCAGCAGATGAAATGTTACAAAAAATAAATAAGTTTGTTTGTCGATATAGCGAATGATTATAATGCATCATAGATTGTGAGTTGAAGAAACTTTGAGATATAAATCCAGTTTTTAAAAAGCAATTACAGCAATTTCTATATTTTTGATAAAATAAACAAAGAAAAAGAAAATAAAATATATAAACTGGTAGCACCAAGTAGAATTAATATAAAAATAAGATTAAAAAATTTGTTGAAACCTGTATTTTTCTCTAATGAAACAATACAATAATTATTTGTAATTTTATTCATCCCTTTTCTTATTTTGCATTCTTCTTCTAAGCTGTAAAATTTATGCGAACAATAAACTCATTGTGAATGATTTTTATTATTTTTATTATTTTTATTTGACTTTTGCCTTAATTGGTATTGCACGCATGCGAACTCGTTTGTCGACACACTAATCGAAGGAACAACAAATATATGATTGCCTATTTGTACTCAATGTTAATAAATAGAGTTCACGATTTGTACTCATCCATAAATAGTAAATGATTAGTGCTTAGCAACATTTATCTTAAGATATTTATTACATTCGAATTATACATATGTAATGTATATACTAGAGATGTAATAAACGTAAACAAAACAAAAAATAATGGTTTTCATTATATAAATTTATTTTAATCGTAAAACTGATAATTCAATTACAGATTAATTATCAAACAAGTTTTTTAGTCTATTATAAATCATTTATTCTTTTTATCAAAAAATATTGTCTTGCGTATAAGAACGAAGCTATAAAAAGGTGAATTAAAATTTCCTACAAATAAAATGCGATCATTCAAAGTATTAATAATAAAAATTTCTTAATTGAATTAATTCATGTGTAATACACTTATTATTTAAAATAAAAAATACTAATTAATGAAGAGTTTATTTTAAAACCTTATCATCATTGTAAGATTTCAGTAATATTTTAGCTTCCGAAGAAACTCAAAATTTTTAAAAAACTTTAGTGCAGTAAATTTACATACAAGTATTGCCTTTTACGTTTCAGCAACAATAAAAAGTCGAATAGTAATACGTATGCATAAATAAATTAGTATATTCAGAGTGAGAGTTCGAAATTGTATATAAAGGCTTATCCATTTTGCCGTTTTCAAAATAAACGTATATAAAATGCATTTAAAATAATTTTTTTATGCTACTCCTTTTTTTATTATAACGGTAGAACAACCTCGTGAATTTTTGCAAACTTTGATCCCTTTGAGGTAATTTTCGACCACTTTTTGTCACATATGGGGCGGTATCTCAGCCATAACTTGATGAACGTTGGTTTTCAAGTGCTCAAGAGTTAAAGCTTTATCCAATTGACATCGCCAGTACTAGAGAATATGCGGCTGGGGACTTTCTCTCGCAATAAAGTCATATTCGCTCATGTTGTGTGGCATGTAGCATCATCTTGTTGGAACCACATATTGTCCAAGTCATGATTTTCAATTGCAGGCCAAAAAAAGTTGGTAATCATACGACTACACCGCTCTGCTTTCGCCTACGCTTTTACTTACAGCAAAGATATTTGAGATAGAACGAGCAAAACGACGCCATACAATATCTGTAACTGACCCAGTCTCTTCAAATTTCTTTAAAATTTTACCAATTGCTTGAGTAGTTAGACGATTATGGGCACCATAATCTCCTCTTAAAGCATGAAGCCTAGCCACTTTTGAGTCACCATTTTTATAGTATATTTTAGCAATTTAAACGCGATGTGCGGTGGTTAGGCGATCCATTTTCAAAAATGCCTGACCACTAAAACAAAACATGTTTGTTTTGACAGTGATTTTTACACTTTGCATAAATAAATTTAAAATTATTAAATAAAAATCTGAGAAAATGGTAAAAGTGTTTGTCTAAATACTTGAAATGCTCGAGCTTAGCTCCAAAATTTGCTCGTTGCGGAGCTCTAGTATTTACATATATAAACTATCCATTTAAAATATTTTGAAAGATTATGCATGTGTATTTTCATTTTCTAAATTGTATAATAATTTTATAATAAAATGCATAATATTAATATAAGTGTAAAATTGGGTACTGCATACATATACAGGAATGAATTGAAATTTAATTCCATATTTGTACCCAAATCCCTGTAAAAAGTCTTCTTGCAATCATAAAATCGCTGAACTATGCAAAAACAAGTTTTTTCAAGCTTTAAAATATACAAACTTTGGAAACGGATGATATGCAAATATCTCATATGATCTCCTCAAATAACAACACTGTGTTGCTTTTTTCTTCTTGCAATCCCTGGGAAATAAATAAACATAGGTTTGGGTATATGATATTATTATGCATATCTATTTAGCATTAAATAACAAATAATATGGAAAATATAAAAGTAAAATGAAAAATATAAAATAAATACAACAGTAGTAGTCTGTACAAACTATTTACACGGTGAACTTGATGCATACTCATGGTCATAAAGCAAATAATAAATTTTTTTTTTTTTAATATTTTTTTTTTTTAGTACTGAATTCTCATTTTGTACACTTTCTGCCTACTTCGCTGCTGGCTGTCTTTATATAGTAACCCCTTTTTAGAAATAATTACAACAAACAACAAATTTGCGATTGTTTCATCAAACACACATGACTGATACATTTGTATTCTTTTTGAATGTGATTTTTCGTGTTACGCAGTTTTATTACTTGTACTGTATATATTTTTTAACTTGCTTTTTTAATGCTTTTAAATACAAATGCGTTCATGTATACATGTGTTTGCATATACATATGTACATACATATGTCCAATTTATGTGTAATTTTTCTTGAGTTGTTTTTGAGTATTTCGCTCGTACTTACGATTTTCATTGGAACCCTTAACTGAACGTATTCCATAAATTGTCTTCAATTCGTAGTTGAATGGCCGACTTCGAATTTTCTACAAACCTGACCTTGAACATGTCGCTTGAATTTTGTTCGTAAGAGAACATTGAATATATATATGGCATTTTGTTTCGCTTTTTTTTGTTATCATAAATTTATATTTTGCTTAAGTTTTCGACGAGAATACTCGTTTGAGTATCTGTTAGACTACCGTCGTTTTTTGCTACGATTCGTCTGTATAATAGTACATACATATGTATGCTTTAGATGATTTTAATTTGACTTGACGAGTCAAATTGCAAAGGATTTTGCGGATGTGACACAAAGTTCTTAACGATAACCCCAGCTAAATTTTTTGTTTAGATATTTTTATTAAACATGGTTACTCTTTAAATTGTGTTCCTAGATTTTCTTGATTTTTCTTGATTTCCTTATTTTTAATGTTTTTATTCTTTCTTATTTTATTTGTTTTCATTTTTTTAGTTCTATTTTTATTATTTGTATCTACAACATTTTGATTTTTAAATTTGTGCTTTACACAACTTTCATTTTTCAGCGAATTTAGAAGGAATATATAGTTTTTTTTTCCATCCACGTTGTTACACTTACACCATAGATCTACTCCAAAGTCCGCAAATGTGTGCCATTATTGCGCTTCAATTTGAAATATTCATTTGAATTTACTTGAAAAAAAGGAAAAAATATGGTATAAGGTATTCACATTATAAATAATGTTAACTGTTTATTGAATCCTTGCGTCTTATTTAAATTTGTGATATTTACTAATGTATATTCCTTTTTTGCTTTTAAGAATGTATATTCCTATGAACACACACATGTCGAATGACTACAGGAACAAAGAAATAGTAAGAAAACATTTGCAAAATGCTAATTTCAAGAGAAAATCACCACATCTTGTCATTAAAACTAATTTGTACTTAATCGTATATGCGCATGCGCGAGCCATCGCCACATAAAATAATTTCTTGCATGTTGCGCGCATGGCAAAATATTTTAAAACGGAAATGATTTTTATGCTTGTCCAGAAAAATCGCGTAAAAATAAACTTATACGCAGTTAATAAAGAAAAACACTTAAACAAAAAAATCAAATAAAAGAGAAACACATGTACATATATGTACAGACATATGTATGTATTTCTGCCTTCAGCTTGCCGTTGGGTGTGGTATTTACTTATGTACACAGCTATGGTAATAACATTAGGTACGAGTTGGTTAACTGCGACCTTCAAGGCTCACTCTAAAATATTTTTTCATGCATAACTAAGTACCGCCACTCGTTGAATTACTTGTAGTTGGGCGAAACGGCGAGTAGTAGTTTCCTGCTCGACGCTTTGAATGTCATCACCTACATATGTACATATGTATGTAGGTAAGCATGCCTATACATTCTTCTCGACAGCACTGAAAAGATGTCTACTCTCCACAAATACGCACATATAAATAAAAAAAATTAATGAAAAGTGTTAAATTATGCGTTAATTAGCAGCGGCGTGCAAATTCTGTAGCTAAATAGGCTGCATAAAAAATTGTTTTTGGTCTTGCTACAGTCGATACAACAAATACAACAACAGCTTAGTGACTGCTCAGTTAATATACTTGATTGATGGCTTTTAAGCTGTGCTTCATAGATATGTTTTGTATGTACATACACGTGTACATCGGTATAAGTGTTGTTTAAGAATATAGCGAGCGCTCTTCAGTAGTTAAGCATATTTCATAAATCAAAATCAAACAAATAATTTTAACTTTTTAATTTAAAGAAATAATAACCGCTTTTGTCTACCAAAATTCGAGTGCTATTTGCTTGTAATCATTTTTTATAGATGAAGTTATTATAGAAGATTATTTTTTATGAGTAAACTGTCAGGGCCACATGTTGTTTTATTTTATTCTTATTTTGTGCAATTTAGATATTATAATTTATATTTTATATGAGGACAGGTAGAGAATGACGAACAGCTGTAATTAAGTTTCCAATGGATCGGTATCTGGTCCACACCATCGAAAGAATATAATGTCAAATAAATCAAACCATATATACGAATCGGTCGGCTCCTAGCTAACTTTCAAATGGGTAAATATGATTTTTTAGAATAGTTCCCTGGTAAATATAAATTTTTCCACTTACCGAAAGAAAATCTACTTAAATTATCACAAGAAATTTCATCACTTCATCAAAATTGTTCTGACTGATTAGAAGGAGTCCAATAACAAACACGAGCACAGAAGATTTTTACATAGTTTTGAATTTGTTTAATTTTTTATATTTTTTCTTTTGTTTTATTTTATTTTATTTCTTTTTCTTTTTTCAATTCATTCTATTTTATTTTATATTTTTAGATTAATATATTTTATTTACATTTATTTAATTTTTTGATCGTAATTTCAAATCGTTTGAATACTTAAAGACAACTGTAGTAACTTAGCCCTATTTTTTATTGCTACCCGTATCTATTGCTAACAAAGACGAGTGTATATGTACAAGGTAAGTTCAAAGGAAAAGGTGAAGGTTTTACTCACTGTTTTCTTTGATAACAATGGTGGGGTGCATCATGAGTTCCTGGCAATACGTCGTACAATTAATAAGGAATACTACAAGAAAGTTATCCAATGTTTGCGTGAAGTAATGCGGCTCAAACGATCGAAATTGTGGAAAAAGAAATCGTGGATTCTGCATCGGGATTATGCACCAGCACACACAACAATGCTTATTCGTGATTTTTTGGCCAAAATCAAAACCGTTATCATGCCTCAACCGACTTGACATCCTGCGACTTTTTCCTATTCCCAAAACTAAACAAACCAACGAAAGGAAAGCTTTTGCTATTTGAAGAAAGAGCTGATGGCCATTCCGAAAAGCGCATTTCAGAAGTGCCTCGAACGTTGAAAAAAACGTTGGCACAAGTGTATTATGTCAAAATAGATATTGATGAATAAATATGTGATGCTTTTCATCTCGATTCAACCGGTCCATGCGGGTCACTAATTTATTTTTAAACGAAATTTAAATATGTTATGCTTTGGTCAAAATAAAGGGACACGTATTTTTTTTCTGGCCCAAAAAATTTTTTTCCGAGATTTATCGGCAATTTCGTTTTTTGGGTAAAAATCTATTTTTCCAGTAATTCGCGGATCTTTTTTTTCAATTGGCCATATTTTTGACAAAAATTAACCGATTCACACTATCAGATAAAAGTTTTAAAATTGCTCAAAAATTAGTAATAATTTTTTATTTTGCAATAGAATTTGCACGAAAAACCAATTTTTTATTCAAAAAATCGTAACTATGAAACAAACAAATTTAGTCAAGGGAAATTTTTTTTAGTGTAAATTCAAAGTCTCCGTTTGATGTAAAAAAAGTTTCGAAGAAAAAAATACACATTTTGAGATATTAAATTTCAAAAAAAAAAAAAAAATGCAAATTTTTATATTGCAAAATAAAAAATTATTACTAACTTTTGAGTAATTTTCAATTCTATCTGATAGTGCGGATCATCACGAATGATTAGAAGTGAACATCATTGAAAAAAATACGTGTCCCTTTATTTTGACCAAAGCATAACATATTTAAATTTCGTTTAAAAATAAATTAGTGACCCGAATGGACCGGTTGAATCGAGATGGAAAGCATCAATAGCATTTTTTTCAATCTTATTTTAACTTATGTGTATTCAACTAATAAAAAAATTTCAACTATTTTTTATTAAAAAAAAAAGAAAAAAGTTTACAACTCTTTTGACAGCTAATGTTCTGTGACAATGAAAGGAAAGCGTTTTGTCACAATTGATGAGATCAAGTCAGAATCGAAAAAAGAGTTGATGGTCATTCCGAAAAGCACATTTCAGAAGTGCTTAGGGAATTGGAAAAAGCGTTGGCATAAGTGTATTATATCCAAGGGGGATTACTTTGAAGGGCACAAAATAGATATTGATAAATAAATAATACTTTTCCAAAAAATTCAAAATTCAGCTTTTCCTTTGAACACACTTTGTAGCTCTGCTATTGATATTGATCGAGTAAATCGGAGTTCTTGGGTAAAATGGTCAGGTTTTCTTAGGCCCTTAACCAATTTTTGATTTTTGTCCTCTGATCTACGAGCTTATGATTAACGAAATGTGTCGAATCAAAGGCCAAGTAAATTCGAGAGTAACCGAGAACTAGACTACCGAAAGTCAATATCGAATATCGGGCAAAATGTAAATATTAAAAAATTTTTGTTTCCTATTTGACTTTGTATACATCTACAAATATTAGCTGTTAAGTTATCCTGAATCCTTAAATCTACGACTTTGAGCATACTAATCGATAAAAAATCAAATTTAAAGGGGATGTTAAGGTAATTTGATTTATGTCAAGACATTGTTCCCAACATATCGGAACCTTTTCTGTTTTCCGTTAATTCCGAGTCACCATGAGCAGGATTTTGTTAAGGTTCGAGAACTAAATAAGTTCAGCTACATGATAAAAATCTCTAAGTTTATTTTTAAATAATTTATTGAAATGTGGAATGATAAGGTTTACATATTTTTATATAAGCCAAAGAATTCCGTCGTACTGTAGTACATAATGTGAGCCATTTTTCGTCAGTCACCATTTATCTCTCGCAGACAGTTTACGATATCTGAGAGTTTCTGTAAATCTTTTGTGCAATAGAGATCTTGAAAGTTTATCCTTTCGTGCAATAGAGATCTGGAAAGTTTATCCATAGTCATCTGCGGTTATCACGGAGCACATTTTTATTTTTTTCGGTCATTTCGTAAGTCTAAATTGAAGGTCTTCCATTCCGTTAATCTTGAATAGACCTACGACCGTTTTTAAACTCACAACATAACAATGTACAGTTTACCTCATTACAAATCTCAAACGAAAGTTTTATTTCCAAACCAGATAACGTTAACATTATCATTTTTCACAAAACTTGTTGCCTCATCGACAGTTCACAATGTATTGAGCTCGAACTGGTATTGAGATCCTCAGTACACTTACTTCCTGTGTGTACCTCCACGAGTACTTCGGACCAAGGTTAGAAACTGCAATTTGCTATCTTAATCCTAAATATTACATAAAGAGTGATGTTTTCAGACGACTAGTAGCAAATAAAGATAAATTGTCTTTAAATATATGCTATCATTCCTGTATAGAGTTGATACCTCGGGTTCCAAATTACTGAGTCGTATTCCAGAAATGGTCTTATTAATGTTATGAACAAAACTTTGTTGGAATGGTGAAGTAAAGTTTAGGATCGAAAATGATGCCCAGGTCAATAAAACGGCAAATCTGTTCTAAATTCTGGGGCTCTGAAGCTAACTGTTAACCACGGTTTCGACTGGTTGTTTTAATCTGATGAGTTTCATACTAGTTGAATACTAGTTCACTTATGCTTGTTGAATTTCTATTTATCAGAATTTAAAAAAAATCTTTTGGAATAGAGCAAGATCCGAATTAAGCAACTCATGCATGACAACGACAATATTTAACTAAACGTGACCCGTGGGGCGAGAGGTAACGACCAAATGCGTGAGTTGAGGACCAATTGCGTGAATGAGAAAATAAAACAAACCTTTTGTGGGTAAACTCTTTTGAGAACATTCAATGTAACGCCCATACGATCGTAAAATCCTTTTTGCTTGTATGCATGTAATTAGCTGAGGTGATGAACAATTGTGCCAGCATTTGTCTGCTGCCTTCACACTTGCATACAAACACACATGTCAGCAATAATTTTAATTTTAAGAGTACGATTTCGTACATTAAATTATATATATACGTATTCGTTCTATGGTGTATGCAATATTTTGGTGCATTTGTACCCAACTCATTAATATAAATTATTTAAAATTTGGTGTCCGGCCGACTGTATGCATGTAGAGAAATATGTTGATCAATTCACTGACATTATTCGTTAATTTTACTGTGTCCCCATTCAGCCACCCGACAAAACATTTGCAACTGGGATACAGTTGCACTTTATTTTAAATGAAATAATTTTTAAAGCTTTTTTCAAGTCTAACAATACAGCAACATATTTATATAAAAAATATTCAAGTATAAGTATTTTGGTCTTACACTGAACAATTTTAAATTAGCCATTGTGGTATAAAACAAATCAAATTCATCATTGTGGGGCTTGCTTTTTAGTCGTAAAAAAATTAGTAATAAGTTTTAGAATTTTTTTAAACAGATTTTGATACATATCGTTATTATGAGTCATTCGAGTCCAGGATTTGATAGTAGCCATGATACGCATTATAAGGAAAATATTAATAGGTTGACTAAGGGACCAAACAGATTCAATGAAACTCTGCGAAGAAGCGTTATTGCTGATTTTAAGAAGGAAATTTCTCAAAAAGACATTTCTGTGAAATACAACATAAATAAATCTTCACTTTATCGAATTATTTTTAATTTATATTTAAAACTATAGCGGTTATATACCGTGGAAGTAGTACCATCAAAAATTGAACAAAAATCTGACAATTCCATTATTGGAGATGGAGAGCATTAGAATCTAATCGTTCAAGAGTGTTCCCCAATTGGTAAAACAGTTGCAGCAATCAATTTGGATGCAAACATCTCATGTAGCCTTGCTACCGCCGATTTCTTTAGTTAACGTCCTGCAAAAGAAAAATGCATATATATATAAGTAAATGCAGTCAGCAAAAGCGGGTGCAGCTCGCCCTAGAACAATTGGAAAACAGTCCTTTTGAGTGACGATACCAAATTGAATTTAATAGTAAGATGGTACGACGAACAATTCATTTATTTTTTTTTAGTTGCAATGGCTTGGTCGCATTAAGTTATTTCTTTAATATGTAAAAAACCGAGGAAAAAAGTTCTTAATAAAATAATAGCGGCGTATTCGGCAATTACTGAAGGCAATCATCCCAGTTGCGAATGTTTTGTCAATACTGTACATACATAAAATATGTATACATGAGATTTTCATTGGGTGTTGAGCATTTTCTGTGGCTTAATTGGCGTGATTTTCTGGTTTGCATTCTCTGTGAAGTAGTTTTGCTTTTCGGATTTTACATGAATATGTGTCGGCTAGGGTGGTGGTGGAGGCGTTAGCGGGTGCGTCAATATAGCACATATCATTGTTACCACATTGTAAACGCTGATTGGTGTTGATTGCCCAGTAAACGGCCACATTTGTTTTGTCAATAAGGTGTTACAAAAGTGTCATAAAATGGTAAGCGAGATGAACAAACCTGTATATACACAAAATTACAAGCAAACATACATACTTATGTATGTTAAAAAGCCGTACACGAGTTTTGACACAAGGGCTCATCAATAATTCAGCCACTCGATGTATTTAATTTACCTTTAAGTACTATTGCTCAACTGCTGGTTTTTGACATTCATTTATTCTATTTAAGCGCGAATTTGGTAAAAAAGTGTATATACCACGCTATAGTAATTATGGTGAGATTACAAATTAAAACCTACAAGCTGCTTTTCAGTAAAAAATAAAGTAAAAAAATGAAAACAACTTTGAAGGTTAGTCAATAAAAAATATGCTTGAAAAAGTGTCCATGCACATAAATACATCCATACATATATATGTATAACTGAATTACATGCTTTTGACATTTGTTAATTTTACGGCATTCGCATGAAACATGATTAATCTGTCAACGTTTTATTGTTCCATTAACCTCTTAAATTATTAATAAATTTTATAATTATCCACACTATCTGTTACACTGTGTCACAAAATGAGGGATCATCTCTCCGTAATTGATGAAACCAAATGGAGATGAAACTTTATCCCTCCCATATCAAAAACTCATACTGGGTTTTTGGCCTATAGATCTGGTTTCATTTTTATTTTTATTTAAAGATGGCAACCTTGTGTATGAGAAAAGTTGATTAAAACTTGATCAAATGAAGCAATTTTAGAAGGGTTTTTTTGTATATCGCTTTTTTTTGGATCGAGGAACTCATTTTTGACATTAACTTTTACCTAAATCTTACGATAGGTGTCGCTGTCATACAATTTGACTTATTTTTCATGAAAAATAAAATTTTTAGTTTTATTGTAGAAATGATCGTATATGATACAATATAGAAAGGAACATTACACTATATTTGGCACACAAAAAAAGATGATAAATAGTATACATATACACATATGTAGGCGTGAAAAGTTTGAAATAAAAAAATAAGTATACGTACAAAGTAATATTTCTGTTAAGAATTAAATTATTTTCTGATATTTTGAAAAAATATGCCATAAAAAGCTTACAAAAATAACGGTGCTTAAAAACTAAAACTTGAATCTTTTTGAAGGCGGTAAGTCTACTTCCTCCTCTTCCTCGTCGGTATTGTCTTCTTCATTTCTCGTTAGCCACCAGCATAGATCTGCTAACATTGGTAGTAGTTTTTTCCCCTATACCGTGTCTCCATTGTTAAAGCGACCTGGTGAAAACGTTCGCCTTGTTCATCCGATTCTGTTGCGATTTGGTGTTCAAACCAATCTATATGGTGATGGAGAAAATGTACCTTCAAACTCATATGTACACCGAGCTTCTCAAACATATTCATGAGATGATCTACTTTTTCTCTGATGTTCGTGGCACGATGTTTACCGAGAACATTAGCTATTACGTCTTTTATGGCATTCCAGGCATTTAGCTCATTTTCATTTAAAGAGTTATCAAACTTACTATTTTTTATCAATTTTCTTATGTCTGGACCATTAAACATACCTGTAAAACGATATAACAATACATAAATCTTAAAAAATCTTATTTTATATGTAAATTTAAAATACCTTCTTTTACTTTGCTTGCATTAAGTCGTGGAAATATTGACCTTAGTGTAATAAAAGCTGGTCCATCTGCAGGAAGTGCTTTTACAAAATTTTTAAAAATACCCAATTTGATATGTAGTGGAGGTAGCAACACTTTTTCAATTGGAACAAGGGACGTGTGTATTACATTATCTGATCCAACAACTAAATCTTCTCTGTTCTCCCAGTCATGTTTTTGGTATTGGTTCCCTTTATAACGTGTATTCCACAAACATATAAAACACATATTCTTCGTATATCCACCTTGTAATCCACAAAGCAGAGCTACCATTTTCAAATCGCAACATATACGCCATTTATGGCTTTCATAGTTTATTGCTTCTAGTAGATGCCTCACAGATTCGTACGTTTCTTTAGTGTTCAAATTGTATGCTATCGGAACGCTAGGTTTCTTGTTGTTGTAGTACAGCAAAACTGCTTTCTACTAGTTTTGGATGAATCAATAAATAACCACCATTCGTGGGGAATATAAGTCATACCCATTTCTGCAACAAGTTTTTCAATATCGTTACAGTAAACGAAGGTGTTTTCTTCATTGGCAGAGAAAAATGTAACCAGTAACTTTAACATCAGGTTTCAGTAAATTATTTTGTTTTAACTTATGTTCTATATACTCTGCATCACGTTTTGATAAATTGACATGTTTTACCACGTCATCCATCCAATTTTGAGATATTGGTATCATATTTTTGGAAGCTTCAGATATTTCATAATCAGGATCCTGCAACTGGTTTTGCAAGTTCGCAGTCCATATAGAAATCGTAGTAGGGCTTGGTGACCGGGGTACAGGAATAGCATCTGAATGCGATAATGGCAGGCTTACATAATCTGTTCCAATATATTTCATTGATCTTCGCGATCTTTTAGTTTTTCCATTTACATCATTCAAACACACATAACAACTCGCTTCACTATGCTCACCCGAATGCACAACCATTCTGAATGAGTACATAGATTCAACACATTAAATAAAACAAACTTACCTGGATCAGTTCAAATCATCGGAACACCAAATTTCAGGGATTTTTTTATTCCTTTAACCCAGAGACGTAAGTCGTCGTAGCAGGTTCTACATATATCTTTGGGAGCCCAATTTACGTCTTGAACAAGCGGCATCGCAAAATAATGTTCATACCACTCTTTCGCACTAACACTTATACCAATCAGATTGGCTGCTATGCTGAATTTACCGCCAACAAGCAATAAAGCGATAACTTTCGCAAACATTTATTCATTTTAAATTTATTTTATAAGACGCTTTACGCTACCAAAATCTTCAGAATTTATTTTGCTGTGGTATTGCAAGAGAGCTGACACGAAACTCACAGAAATTGTGATTGGTAAAAAAAAACTACATATATTAATACTATTTTTGCATGAAAAACTATCAAAAATAAGACAAGTTGTATGACAGCGTCACCAATCGTAAGATTTAGGTAAAAGTTAATGTCAAAAATGAGTTCCTCGATCCAAAAAAAGCGATATACAAAAAACCCATCTAAAATTGCTTCATTTGAACAAGTTTTAATCAACTTTTCTCATACACAGGGTTGCCAACTTCAAATAAAAATAAAAATGAAACCAGACATATAGGCCAAAAACCCAGTATGAGGTTTTGATATGGGAGGGATAAAGTTTCATCTCCAATTGGTTTCATCAATTACGTAGAATCTTGTTGTACAGTGTTATTAGTAATTTCACTCAATGGACACCAATTAAAATCCTTTGCATTATACTTACTTACAAGAACCCTTCTCAAACAAAAATACGTTTGTTAATATTATTTATATCAGTTCGAATAAGTCCAGTATAACGGCTTAGTTTTTTTATATTCTACGATTTAAATATTTAAACTTATCATAAAATACTCGTACTTAACTGTTACATGTGAGCTCATTGTAATGACACAATTATTAAACTTTAGTAAAAAGCAAAAAACTGATGAAAATAAATGAAAACTTTCCAATTGTATTTTTTATTAGCAAAACTGCAATTTTATGGTTCTTTTGATCACTGAATGATCAAACTAGATCACTGGTGGTCCTGATTTCAAGATTACAACGACT
This sequence comes from Neoceratitis asiatica, assembly GCA_030068015.2. Lineage (NCBI taxonomy): Eukaryota > Metazoa > Arthropoda > Insecta > Diptera > Tephritidae > Neoceratitis > Neoceratitis asiatica. The sequence continues at coordinate 73,574,157 of CM061528.1, forward strand.
TTTTGGAATATAAAACGTTATAGTTTGAAAATAAAGTTTTTATTCGGATAACCATTTGTGAAATATAATGTCCGATCTTACAATAATAAGGTTCACAGCTCAAGATCGGAAAAGACATTATTTCCCTGTAAATGCTTATGTTTATGGTATTAATTTCTATTTAATTAATCCTTTAAAAAATTTCTTCATTTGAATGAAACATCTGAAGTTCACAGAGTAACGTATTAGCGCTTTCCTGTATAATACATATATATGTACATATTAATTTTCACATTAACCACCGATACGAAACAAAATCATTTCGTTCAGTTTATTTTTCATAGAATCAAAACGAAATTATGTCGTATCTTTAGTGGAACATCTCCATTGAAACAGATGAAAAACAAAGATCTTGAATAAAAGAACGGTTACAAAATAAAAAATATCTATATATTTGTTGCTGTTATAGTTTTCAGAGTCGCAACTTTTTAGAGGATCGTATCTACTATATTTCTATATTTGATATTAATAATTGAAACTAAATTATCTTTCAGCATTAATCTTAAAATCAGATACAGTATTAAATTGCAAATTTAGCACTATATTATTTAAAAAAGACGTACTCTAAACAATATTGTCAACATTTCTTGTTCATATTTTTTTCTTATGTACTTATACTTTTTATTTATTTGTAAATATTTTATGTACTCACCTGATTTTTTCATTTCTTGTGGGCCTGTTGTTGTGTGAATTTTCTCGTATTTAATTCAATTTTTCTCTTTTTAACATTTTTAATGATATATACAAAATGTTTCGATAAAATTCATAGTTTTCCTAATCATCATACGAATTTCTACACACATGTTTCCATAAAAAATATATATATACCTGATATATACTATTTATGTGTTGGTTCAAAGAAATCCAAAAAAAAAAGAAACACTTAGATATATTTATACATTTTGTAAACACATCATTTGTAAGTTGTTCTCATTTAGAAACCATAAAAAATGTTTATCCAGTGTATTTATAAAAAGTTCACACACATTATATAAAACCATAATATTTTTTCTTTTAAATGCATCTAGAGTAGTGAATTGCCATTTCCCTGATACATTCTGAACTTTTACATCTTACATTTCGATTATACAAACAAACACGCCTGAGGAGGCATTTGGTATCAAAAAGCACTTACATACATTTTTAGCGCATCTTCTCTATTGTATTTTATTTCATTAAATTTTGTCTATGTGTGTGTGTCACGCAACCTTCTATGCGTTCTGTGTTTCACTTTTCATAAACTAAACTACATAGAAACCTTGTATGTTTTCATAAAGTTCTTGAAAGGCAGGGATGAATATATTATATATTTATATATATATAAATGTATATATTCTTTCTGCTACCATAGTTTCCCTTATTTCATCTTCTATGCTCTTCTACTCTTCTATGTTCTATTTCTTTTTCTCTTATTTAAAGTAATCCATGAGGTTTGTTTGGAATGTATGTCCCTTTTCTGCACTCTGACTGTGCACTCCTACAACACATTAATAAATAACAAAAACTTAACCGCCCTCTCTCACTAATTCCGTTTCATAGTTTGCCATTTGGCGGCTAATTAACCAAACAAGCAAGTATTAAATCTCCACCGATACTGCCAATTGCATTGACATGGGATATATTTTTTCTTTTTCGATTTTTCCAGGCCTGATATACGAATTCGCAAACAACAGCGCATACAAGTTTTTAACGAAAAACACAGGTTACATAACATAATTACTCAAACCGTTACTTGTTGATAGTTATAATGTAATTTTGTTGAAATTAGTAAAATGCAGTGAGCAAAAAGAAAAAAATCATAAGAAAAATTTATAAAATACAATATTACTCGTATATACACAAATAAAATGTCCATATTCAAATAATCACATGCAAAAGAAAGAATTTTTAAAAACGTAATAAAATAAAATCTTAAATAATAACACCAATGTGTTGTTTTAAAAATATAATTTTATTAGAATTTAGTTACGTTTGATTTCATATTTCATTGTGTATAAACGCGACGAAATTCGCCAATTTTCGCTTTTGTGTCTAATGTGTTTTAAATATAAAGTGAAAAGAAAAAAATCTGAAAGGCACCGAAAATTGGAAAATCGAAAGATGCAATTAAAACAGTAATTGATGTCCCAAATTCAAATTGTCGAGGTCCAAAAATTTTACTTTTTAAAATTAGAATTTTAAGTATCACAAATAAATACTTGTAAAATAGAGAATTTACAATAATTTCAAACTTGTTTTTTTTTTCAATATTACTGAATATTTGTGGTGCAACACTGCTGTCGGCTAGTGAAAAAACAAGAAAGTAAAATCTAAATTGGTTATTAAATTATTACCAGTGCATATACAATAGATACAAAAATACATATACATACATAAGTATAAAATATAGGATATTAGAAAACTCTAAAAGTTGCGATTGGAGGACAACACATGTGCTGTTCTTTTTAATTTCGGGTAAGTAATATTTAAGAGAATGTACTTTAATATATTTATTTAATGGATACAATGAAATGAACTGATAGGCAAAAAAATTCACAAAAAAAAAATTATAAAAAATATTTTAAAATTCATCAACTCATTTTTCAATCAGCGAATGAATTTTAAAACATTAATCGAATGTTGAAGTTCGATTTGTGTTAAAAATTTTCCTCCACTAATTTTAATTAATAAATAAGTTTGAAATCAGCGAAGTTGTGTTGCATTTACAATAAATCGAATGAATGGCCAGCTTTAAAACCAATAAAAGGACGTAATGAAACAGTACTGAAACTGAAAGCTATGTGTGGTTTTGTGGGACTCGATTTGCGTGCTAGGAAAACGACATCTTCAGCAAAGAACGAAATTTGTCAAAAATATTTCTTGTTTCTCGGGTATAAAGACGGTTGTTTTATATTTTTTGTTTTTATAAGTAGAAAGAAGCATGAATACATCCTTCTATCCAGAAATTGTGAGTGAATTCACAGAGAATTGTTCCCAGAGAGAAGATTAAGTTGCCAATTATTTATTCTTTGCTTTAAAGATTTGCAAAGCCTGACGTAGTACTTTCTTTTTTAAAGCTGGTAAAATTAATCTGTAAATTTTACGTCTTATAAATAAAAAATTAAATAAATTAAAAAATGTTCCAGTTATTTCTGGTTTTGGCTAGATTTATTTAGTCACCTCCGTAAGGCAATTTGTGAAAAAATTAAATTAAAAAATCAAAATAAAATAAGTTGAATTAAACTCAACTTTCAAGTTTAAATTAAGATAAATAACATTAAATCAAACTAAAGTAATTTAATTAATGTCCTTATTGTGATTCACAACTATACTGTTAGTTGAGTTGTCTGTTGTCTATTTTGTGTTATGGTTTAAAACTCAAATCAACTATCGATCAGCTTGTTTTTAGTCGAGTTCGTTAAGTTTTACTCTTATTATGGTTCGCAACTATATATAAATAATTTGGTATTAATTGTGAAATTTAGACAGCTACTTGTTAGCAGTTGTGTTCTTGTCGCGACAAAAATTAAAAAAGAATATTGGGAGAGGAAGAATATTGTTTTACTTGCAACTTCCTCAATAACCACAGGAAATGTGGGCTGTACTAAACCAACGTCAAAATCACTACCGCGACTCTTTTCACGGATTTTCGTCTTTTAATTGCTTAAAAAGTTCTTCGTTTCATTTTGTATAGATTGTGTATCCTTGTTGAACCTGAAGTAACTAATGAATCAGACAAATAAGAAATATAAAATATAATTTCTTTTAAATAATAATCTACTTGGTACTTTAGCGCCACTTCGGCGGGCGGCGATAAGATATGGGTAGCCCCACTACACGACTATATACTTTTTTTGTAAATAAAATTTTTTTTTACAAAAACTAATTTTAAAAGTAAAAATTATTTCAGGGTGTTTCGAAATAATTGTTTATTATTAGTATGAATTTGGAAAGTATGAAGAAAATAATGAGTTATTAAATTTATTTAAAATTTTCCGTATCAACTATCCTAGCGACATGAAGTGGCTAATTTACGTTCGCGCTGTGGACAGACTACTAAGAGATAAGTTTCTGGAAGCACTGCTTGGTAGTTTTAATTTTTCTAATAAAAAATCAAAAAAAAAAAGAAATACCAAAAAACCAAAAATCAAGAATCAACCTGTTAGATGCATTTCCTCATATCTTCCTTACTGCAAATCATTTTATTTATACTCGTACATATCACCTTAATTCCACATCTCTTAAGCTTGAACGCAATTTATAAGAAAATGTAATTTATTTTTATTGTGACAGGTTCGACATAAATGAATTTATTGGAATATTCGCTTTTGCTTCAATGCCTTTCATACTTTTAATCTTTGTAAGCAGTAATCTTAATATTTTTAATTTCATCTTGATAATAACAAAAAATTAGCTCAAAAACTTTATTGTAAAAGCATTTTGTGTAAGAGTATATATTAGAGGGAAATAAATGGGTGGATAAGAAAGCGATAGTCCCTTTTTATGTTCACTGAGGGGACATTCCAAGCATTTTTTTTATTTTAGTCCAACAATAACCATTCTCACATCCTGCATTTGCAGAGTGTACCCATCACCCAGCTGTCGCCATAAAGAGAAGGACATTCGTGTGTACCTATGCTTGCTTTCATATTAACCAGCTCCATTGTCATCAGCGGCATTGGAATGTCTTCTAAATTAAATTTGTTCATGCGTAAGAGAGTTCATGTTATTTTTCCTCATTGTTCAGAGAATTTCTTTAGAAACAGTTTGATTTTAGTGGTATATACATGTTCTTGCTTTTTTGAGGTGCCGAGTGAGTGATGTACGTTGGTAATAAGGGAAATAATATTTTGTCAGCCATAGAAACCACAACTGTTCTTCTTTTTAACCTAAATTAGGAAACTTAGGCTTTTACTTTTCGTTTGTTGCTGTGAGATTGCAGAATTTTATTTAAACATATGTTCGTATAAACCATATATAGTATATGAATTCTCTTGAACTGGCTTGTTTTTGTATTTGCGGGTATTTCCCTCATTGCTTGCTATTTTTTTACTTGTTGCCTCTTATCATTCGCAACTTATGTATCTGCAAGTCAGTGCGCGCTATCGTAAATGAATATTTCTCATATTTGTTGTGTATAGCTTCATGCAACAGCTGCTGCTTTTTTATTATTACAGGCAACATTTGTAGTTTGCATTTTTTTTTGAAGTAACATAATGAATAAATATTTAATATCGAATAACTTTCGGTTTTTCCGAATTAGTATCCTCATAAATTTTTTTTTCTTCTATATTGTGCAAAATATGTCGATGCTGCACTTTAATATAGCACATATTTAATTACATTCTTTTTAAATATATCACATCACTTTAATTTTGGTATTTATGTATATGGTATGTATATGTAAATATTTCTGAATGATTTTCATATTTTAACAGATCTTAATTAGCAATTTTGTTTGCTTGAATTTAACTTGTGCGCCCGCCTCTTTCCGACGACGAACCCAGCATTTAAAGTTTAAGAAAATGAGTGTGAAGAATCAAAGCTAGGGTAATGGGAATTAAGATCTTTACACAAACATCCGAATGAGTCGTGCATTTGAAAGTTTGTTTTGCATCAGCACAAGGAAAGGTTCCTAAAGTATCTAGATTGTCTTAAAGGGTTACTATAGTTAACCTCGCTAAGTAGGAATGGATTATTGATAATAACTCTTATTAGCTTAGTTAAAAATAAAACTCCAAGCATTTCTCGTCGACTCTGGATTGAAAGCAGTAGCTTTTATAAGGAGGGAGATTTTTATTCGCATCCCTATGTAAACTCTTTAAAACAACGAAACCATATTCCAAAATGGACCTTACGAGTGAAGTGTAGAGTAGTTTGGTAATATATGGGTCATTAAATTCCTTAGCTAGCCCACCGTTTAATAAAAGCTAGGACTGCTTTAGCCTTATTAGCACAAGAATTTATATGATTTTTAAAATCTGGCTAAGGGTTCATTGCAAACACCTAAGTGAATGAAGTCAGTAACATGTTCAACATTACGATTTTGAATCATATAGGCAAATAATTGCAAATATTTTCTAAAGTAGGACATATATTTCCACTTGTTTAAATTTATCGACATACAGTTCACATCACACCACCTTAGTTCTCTACCTTCTATAGAAAGAACAGGTTTAAAGAGCTTGACATCATCTGCGTACATAAGTGCATTAGAATGACGAACGACATTTGACAGATCATATATGAATAAGAGGAATAGTAAGGGACCGAGATGATTGCCTTTGAGGTACTTCAGATGTTACTGATATTTCACGTGAAGTACTAGAGTTAAAAATTACCTTGTCAAATGCTTTGCTGAAATCAGTATAAATAACATCGATTTGATAACCATTTTTAAAACCATTACTGACATGGGTAGTGGATTCTAGCAGGTTCGATGAAGTGGACTTAGTTTTACAAAACCCGTGTTGTGAAGTGTCAACAATTGATGACACTAAGTGAGCTATTTGATCAGTTATAATAGCTTCAAAAATTTTTAGGAATAAAACATAACTTTTCAATGACCCGATAGTTTATGTTACAAGATTACTACCAGACTTATGTAGAGGTAAAATATATGACTCTTTCCATAAGGAGGGAAATATATTTTGCTTCATTGAAGCATTGAATATGTTCGTTAATTGTAGATATAGAAAATTGGCACGGAACTTAAGTACCCTAAATGGGGTATTATCTGGACGGCATGTAAATGAGCTTTTTAGAGTGTTAAGGTGGTAGTAAACAATATCAGCTGTAATACAAGACACTCTTATTCAATCGAAAGAGGGTAATTTGTAAGTCTTCACTAAATATGAAATAGTGTTCAAGAAATAAAATTCGGAATATTTCACACTTCAACAAAGTCAACAGTGAGATGGCTAATGACGATCTGGGGTTTTACATTGCTGAGAGCGAGCGAACACATATATTTGGGCGTTGCAGCAGAGCCATAGTCAAATTTTAAAGTAAAACTGAATTTGTAGAATTACATTTCTTATTTGTCAGATTTATTAGTTACTTCGGGTTGGACAACGAGGCTTTTATATACAATATATGTCCAATGAAAGGAAAAACCCATTATAAAATTATAAACTGGTTAACGCTTTTTCGCAGATGACAGTTACTAACGGAGTGACGTTAATGATTTTGACGTTGATTTAGCACAATCCACATTTTCTGTGGTTCTCGAATATAAACAATATACTTTGACGCGGTGGATTAAAACACGAAATATCCCTGTTAAAGTAAACGATTCCACAAATGCTATTGAGCTTCAAAGTTGCCATTCTGATGTTGTTTTTGATGGCGGTCATACATACATATATTTTTAGATAATTTCAATCTTTTCTCCATTTAAACGTTTCGCGACAAGAACACTACTTCTAATAATTATTTGTGTCTAATTTTGAATCATAATAGGGGTAAAAAATACAAAATTATCGAAATCAACTAACAACCGGCTGATTGATAGTTCAGTTAAGTATAGTTTGATAATACAAAGTTGACAACAGACAACTCCACCTATAGCAGCGAAGACCTCGAGCTCCCTCGTGAGACCCGAATAATACCGCCACAATTAAAGTCTGCTTAGAGTAGTACACACAACTCTTACTTATCCAGTCTCTTCACATACTTAACGAATGTCCTACATTCAATGAGTTCCCACATATACTAATCACCTCTTTGCATATCCACCGAAATCACTCGTCTAACACCCCTCTTCCTCTGGCCACCCTTTAGATGACTTCGCTAATATCGACTAACGCTGAATTCTCCCAGATATAAAACAACAACAATATATGATCTATTATTTTACAATAGTTTTTTCTAAAGGATTTTTTCGCAAGAGGATTTGTTCCTCGTGATTATTTTTAATCCATTTTTGCAAAGGCTAAAAAATGTGAATAATTTTGAAAATACTTTATGGCCAAACAAGTACTAAAGGGTGTTTTTTATAGAGGTATAGAACTTTAAGTTGCAATAAAACAACGATGGATTATTCGATTGACATGAATTTTATTTATCCGAAAGATAATCTTTTGGCATTACATTTTAAATATGATTTCAGGCATATGACCGCCACGGCTGGCGCGGATGTAGTCCAATCTGGACGTCCAATTTTCGATGACTTTCCAACATTTAAGGCCGTATATCGGCAATAACACGGCGAATGTTGTCTTCTAAATGGTCAAGCGTTTGTGGCTTATCCGCATAGACCAATGACCTTACATAGCCCCACAGAAAGTAGTCTAGAGGTGTTAAATCACAAGATCTTGGAGACCAATTCACATGTCCAAAACGTGAAATTAGGCGGTCACCAAACGTGTCTTTCAATAAATCTATTGTGGCACGAGCTGTGTGACATGTTGCGCTGTCTTGTTGAAACCACATCTCCTGGACATCATGGTTATTCAATTCAGGAATGAAAAAGTTAGTAATCATGGCTCTATACCGATCACCAATGACTGTAACGTTCTGGCCACCATCGTTTTGAAAAAGTACGGACCAATGATTCCACCAGCCCATAAAGCGCACCCAACAGTCAGTTTTTCTGGATGTAACGGTGTTTCAACATACACTTAAGGATTACCTTCACTCCACATGCGGCAGTTTTGTTTGTTGACGAAGCCATTCAACCAGAAGTGCGCTTCATCGATAAGACGATAAAATGGAGGTAGTGCGCGAACGTTTTCCGCACAGAACCATTATTTTCGAAATAAAATTGCACTATTTGCAAGTGTTGTTCAGGCGTGAGTCTATTCATGATGAATTGCCAAACCAAACTGAGAATAAGTCACTTGACAGCTGTTAAATCGGTCGCCATCTTGAAAAGTAATGCCAACTTAAAGTTCTATACCTCTATAAAATATATATATAAATATATTTATTAAATATTGTGGAGTTCAATTAAAGAATAATTTTATATTTTTTCAATGATCTGTACACACTTGAAGTGCAGGAAATTTTTATAGTTATATTTTATAGACACTTATCCGTGTAAATAAATACGAATTGAAATTATTGTATTTGCTAAGGACCATCAATTATTTATTGAATACTGAAATACCATCATCAAATATCACATTACATAATAATAATAATGCCAACTGTGTAATTTGAAATCTTCAAAGTTATTGCATCTTTTTGTTTGTGTAAATTACGTATTTATAAATTTGAGTAACCCATATTTTCCATTGCAGACCTACATAAGTATATATAAGTACATATGCTAATGTGTATCCAATATATCTTGATTTAATTCAAAGCGGTAATTGCAAACAATTTTCAAAAACAGTTTTCAATAACACTTGGCAACGATTGAATTTGGTTCCCCCTTAAGTAGAGTCTCTCCCCATTTATTGTTGCTGTTAGTGCTAAAAAATTATGTTTACATACATATTAAAAAAACTTAAGTTAAGGTGTTAAGTGGCGGTTTCTACACCAACACCTACTTTGTGCTATGCTTATGCGCCCACCACCTCTTTCGTTCTCTTTTTTCTTCCTACTTTCATCCACAGTGAATAAATATATGTACATTTTCGGGCATTGCGTGAATGGTTGTAGCATGCTGTTTCCTCCACCTAAAGGATTCATGAGTGTCCGTTGACACCTTCACGCAGCTGCTGGTATATTTCTTCTTCGCCTTCGTTTTCTATGCGTCTGTACAGTTGACCGGTTAATTTTCGCGCGCTCCGGTCTACAGCGGAATATCGTTTATTGCGACGCCTGTTGCTGGTTCATCTTGCCTCTTCATGGCTTTTTGATGGAAATTTATTTCAATTGACTTTAATCGAAATAAACTGTCTGCGCTCGCATTCCATGTCGACTCCGTGCGCTCGCATGAATAAGTATTTGGTGGTGTCGTGTCGATTGTCCCCTAGATACATATGTATGTATATATATGTATGTTGTTATCGCTATTGTCACCTCTTTTACTCCACAGGTAGATGCAATGTTTTTAACGTCCTCAAATTTTTTTTCGAGTCTATTTTATTTCTTGTTATTTTTTATTGTTCATTTTTACTGCCTGCACAAACCATTTGTTTTCGTTTCCATTGCTGTTGTTTGTTGTCCTTATGTTTCTTTTGCTATTTTGCCTTGTCGCAATTTGTGACAATTGCCGATGATGCTCGCATTAAAATCAGAATAATTTTCGAAATTGCTTTGAATGCACTAAGTGTTGCTGTAGATGCTGATGTTGGTGACATAGTACTTGGTTTGCATATGCGCCAATTGTACTTTTTAAGAGATGTGCCGTTCACTAAGCAGCTGCCAGTGGACCGGCCATGACTTTGTGATATTGTAAGATCAGTTTCACTCATTTCATGTAGACTTTTTTGCCTCTTGATTTCTCTAATCACAAGGGAAAACAATTTGATTAATCCGTACTAAAAACCAAGGGCAGAACAATCAACTTAATCCCACGAAGTTTACATTTCTTCTGACGAATTGTTCCATGAAATTTACGACTCGGATTATAATTCCTTCTGGTACCGCTGAAAACTCGATATTTTAGGTAATGGTAATGGTTATTTTAGAATATACATCGAGTACAATATTAGAAAAAAATACTTTCTCTATATTAATTTTCTCGAAATACCCTTGAATTTGACAGGAGTTTAAAACTAAATTTTAGAAAAACCGCCTTCGTGAATTTAGGGGCATACAAATGCGTTATTAATTTTCTTACAAGTATTTCAAAATAAATTATAATTAAATAATTTTTCATTTAGAAACGCCATTTCAATATTAATATTTGAAGTTAAGGCTAATGTATGGCAGTAGAAAAAAGTTTACTTAATATTTAAATAATTTTTAAATTCTTCCATTAGCACCTATTTAATGCCGACCACCGATTGTTCGTCACTAAAACGAATTCCTTTGTGACGCAATGTATCATAAAAAGATAATATGAGTTTATTTTTAAAACGCTTTCTCGTCTTCGTTTATTTTGTATCTATGCTTTTATATGTAGATACATAAATAGATATGTATGTATACATATATAGATATGTATGTATATTTTAATAATATATACTTTATTTGTTTAGTTTAGCGGGCACTGTGTCGCTATCAATTAATTGCATAAAAGTTCTGACTTTGTTGCGGCCTACTTAATGAACCATATACTATTTGTATATATACATATATACATATATATATGTATGCTAGCGATAAAATATGTGAAAATCGGTGAAATAAAAAAATCATAAAAAGTTTAAACCTAAAAATATTTAAATTTTATTAACATTTTCTATGAACGCGCCAGATATGTAAACTTATGCGTATGTGGGTGTTGTATTGGTGTTGTAGCCTCGTATTCGGACATGCAGCTGTCCGCATGGCGGGTAAATGAACAGAGTGCCTTTTGGAGAGCGACAGCTGTTGCAACATATTTTGCTTCGCCTAGAACGACCTAGAAGGACAGTTAGAAAGTTAATTTTGTAATAATTTACCACGAATTTCATACAAAATAAATAAATAGTAAAAAATTCCCCCTTCCTTGGTAACAGCGATAGTTAGGCGACGGGTCGTAGCACTCTCCTTCGGATGTTCTTCTGTACCGGAGTGACTGTCGAGAACTTGAAAGAGTTTCCTTTTGGTGGGCGTTGTAGTCGTAAATGATTACAATATCTCCGTTTTGCAGAATTTGAATAGGGCGAAACCACTTCATACGTCGTTGTAGATTCGCGAGATATTGGACTCACCATCTTAAAAGCTTGCATTTCTGGATCTGGTAGTCCTATAACGGTTTACGGATTATAAATGCCTAGGTTCTAGGACTTCACAGTCATTGACATTAGAGCATACATAGCAAATAGGTCCAGAATTTGCGTAAGCTTCGACTTCAGTTAAAACTGTTGATAATTCTTCACACGTAAGAAACACGCTTGAGATGCCGCCCGTATGCGGGTTAAAATGCCAATTGGTTTCAGCGTCGACGAAGTGAGACTGCATAATGTCATCACTGATATAACGTTCAAATGCAACATGCCCAGATAAAATGAATGTCATTGTCGGAACAAACATGCTGACGATAATTTCTGCGAATATTAAAGCGATTTAAGGTAGCAATAAGGCTTTGGGAGATTCTCAGCCAGTTCCAAGGGTATGGCGAAGAGGATGTATATGAAAGAACACATGTATGACTTCGTTGATTTTGCAGCTCGCAAAATCAGGGAAAATTGCTCTATTAATCTTGGAAAATCGCTTTATTGGTTTTCAAAATATTATATTGAGATCTATACACTTTTATTTTTTACGTACAGGAATAAAAAGAAGTCATTCGGTGCCAAGTCAGAACTATACAGTGGCGATTGGTTTTCCTGATTTCTTGAAAGTCCTTTGTCAAACAAATGGTTGCGTACTAGTCAAAATTTACGGTCTGCGTTGTTCTAGTGGTATGGTTTCTACATGTACAGATTTTCTAAAAAAATGGGCAACCATTTTTATGCAAGTGCTTTATGTGCGAACAACTTTTGTTGGTTTCGTCCCATCTTGTTTATTTCCCGGCTCATTCGTGACTCATCACCTTTTAAGATATCATCCAACGTAAACAAATTTTTTTACAGTCAAATTTTCATGCAATATTCAAAGTTCACAAAATTCTTCTCGGAGTGATCTACGACGTAGGTTGAATTCACCATACCATCGAAAACTCTCGATGATCGTGATTATATTACATTTTTTGGCCTAGAGGAATATTGTAAGTTACTGTAAACAACACAAATAACGCTCATATGTCGAAACGTTCTGGGTATGTATAATAGTAAACTTTACAATAAAGTTGTCAGTTGCCAGATAGCAACACTAGGGTTGCCAAATCCCAAAATATAAGGGGCAAACCCTGAGGTTGGAAGATGTCGTGCAATAGTCGTGTTGTTTTATTAGATTGGCTTATTGATTAAACGAATCACATATGCGGTAATTCGTTTGAGCTTGTTGTTCCAGTTGAATCTGGTTAACAAATTCCACTTACTAGCGGTTTGCGAAGTCGTCTTATTGGATTTTTGCTCCATCTACGTGATATGTTGAGCGGAAGCTTCAATGAAAACGTGGAATCATGCGTCCGAGTCAACGACTTAGCTTAAGTAATGATAGTTGCTCCAATTATATATGTGTCAACCACTCAGCTGCTATGTTAGGTGGTACCAACTTGTCCCAATCTACATTCAGGCGAATAAAGCATGGGGAGAGAAGTCCAAGCCGGTCGAAAGGCGTGCTAGAATCAGAGAAGAAAATTCACTTCCTCAACTTGTTCGGCACATTTTCGAGAGTCGTAGTCGGCAAAAAGATGTGATGTCTGAGTAGAAGCGTGAGGTATCTGTTCTCTTAGTATTTGACAGTTTGTCGCCCACTTCCGGAACTCAAAGCCACTCTGAGAAAGATCGTGTAAGATGTCTTGTGGCAGGGCGGTTAGCTCTTGAAGAAATTCTGAACCGGTCAGCAATAGACGATTTGTATGAAACTGATGTAAACACTTTTGCGATATCCTCGTAAGCGCTACCCGCTTGTTGCGCTGCGCGATATAAAGATTTCTTAGCAAGATCTGATGCGGGGGCCTCACCATATGTGACTTTTAAAAGCCGATAGACACACATAGGCTCTGAAGAAAGCTCACATCAGCTGCAGCTGATACCACCATTAGAGCATCGTTCAATTATTTCCCGGACGATGTCTCCAAATTCAAATATACCACCCTAAGCATCGTTGTGGTGCTTATGTCCTTCCCGACTGTGTGATGCGGCATGTAGTAAGCGGGTTGCGTTGTTGAATCAGTAGCTTCCATATGATCCAACTCTATAAATTCTTTCACAAATTTCTCGTATTCCTATTGAAGATATTTGTCGGCGGGGAACTTTCTTTCCGTGTGCAGTACTGCTGCCTTTTATGATTCAATAATGGGTATAGTATCTTATTTGAATGGCAAGCGTACTGTAAAGCGACAAGCTTCATCGAACTTCACAATATTGTTCTTCCGGCGTGTACAAGTAGAGCTCTTTGGCAAAGTTCCTCAAGCTCCCAAACTTTGGTAAGAGGTTCGGCCAGTTGTGTGTTACAGTAGAGCAATGAAGTAGAATCATCTTGTCTCTTTGAAGGCATAGCGTGTTTTGAGCCATCAGCCCTTTTTAATCTTTTTCAAAGTCAATTGTTCCAAGCTTGGAAAAACGAGTGACATATTACGGCGGGAAAAGAGGTAGTTGGAACTTTATTAGGAATTTTAGGCTATTGACACCATCTACAGAAAATCGCGGAGCTTGGAAACTGCCGGCAAATCATCCTAAACAAGCGGCAATTCCCATTTCTTGCGGGTCGCATAGGCTATTTTAGATACTGTTAACTGGATGAGCCAGTCATCCCAAAACGCAACCGGCCGCCTAAGGGCACGTAGCGTACCGAATATAAGCTGCAAAGTTAGGCATGCTTGATTTACGTGCTTTTATACTTGGAGGAGTCTCTTGTTCCATTTTCAGCAAACTAAGGCTTTTCATGGATATTTACTATAACCTGCATAACTTTCTAACGTGAAGTCAGTGATTCCCAGGCCTCATCGTAGTTTTTGTCATGCAGCGTTAAGCTGCTCACCAATTTCCAAGCTTTAATGAAGCTCACCATTACGGAGGTATTGTGGTTTCTGTCCGTCCGACAGACTTGTGTTGGCATTGCCGAGCAGTTATAGCTTTGAAAACGGCACATATGGCGACGTAGTTGGTGAAATATGAAAGTGGGTTCTCTAAGTGACGTTATAATACGTTTTGAAATTCGCCTTAGCAATGGTGTCCCACTGCTCACCTTGTATTCATGAAGCCTCTTAAATTTCTAGGTCATCCTCACTACATGACAGTTTCACTTGTTGTTGAGCTTCACAATATCTTGACCATTGCTACTCCAACAATTGCAAATAGTTGGAGACAATTTCTACGTGGACCGAAAGTGCGTCATTTTTGCTTTAAGCGACGACACTTTTTTTTCGTGGCAATTTTAAATGTTGCCGATTTGTGTATGATCATTTAATGCAAAGGAAGTAGATATAATGTCGGGCTTGACAGCTGACACTCAGTTCTACCAAACTTGACCATAAGAAAATACATTAAGCTCGGTATTAAAAAGTTAGTTTAAGCACCAAGAAGAAGTGTGAACAATAAGTACCATAAGCAGAAGACATAGACACACAAATATTTACATCGATCGGATCAGAACGACGAGCTAGTCTCTCAGTTTTTTCTACATTTGAACGAAACTTAGTATGAAAGTGTATTTTTGTAATGTATTCATTATTTGCCAGAACCGGGCAGCTAGATCGACTATATCAAATAACTGATTGTTCAAATATGAGTCTTAGAGTGGGAAATCCGTAAACAAAATCATTGAAATCGAAATTTGCATTTTGCGACATGACCGAAGACACCACTTATTTCTTGTTTTGATTTAGTAAAGTTATAAAAAGAGTGAAAAAAATAGTAAGTAGTTTTATACTTGCAACATACACACCCGCTTTTTTGTTATTAATATGTTTCCATTTAATATTTCTCCGAATTTACACAACTGTTGCATTCAGTAGAAGTGCCAGAAATTCTATAAAAACATTTTGCCGATTTTCGTTGTTGATAAGCGTGGCTGTCGGTCTGTCTACTCGATGGCTATAATGTGTTCATGTTTAACGGTATTGTCGACTCATTGAGCACAACAAATTGCAATAAACTGCAGGTAACAAGTAGCCAGACAAATGTAAAAATAAGTTCAAATAAAAAATTTGCCTAATATATGTAAGCAAGTATGTGTACATATACATATGTTAAAAAGCAACCAAACTGCAATCACATTTGACGACAATAAAAGCAAAATCGATTATTTCGCATGCGACATAAAAATAATTGCCGGCAATTTGCATATGCCGGCACAAATGCGGTCCGTCTGCGAGTGCATTCGTAGCATATACACCGATATGCACACATAACTATATATCATGTACATGGATACGTGCAAGAGTACGTATTTATATGGCGCATGCAATACTGAATTTTATAACAAGCTACACCCACGCACAACGGGCAGGCGTGGAGAGGGCGGTAGATAAACAAACGGTGAATCTATGTTATTACCCAGCGATTGTAATGAAAGCGTATATCTGTCTTAAAATCACGCGTGTGATTCTCACAGTACACATTTCTATTATGAGAATCTAAATATACATAAGTATGAATAAAATGAGAACACAAATCTGTGCTCACAAGTTATAACTGCCTAACTCGAGTTATGATCACTATGATGTTATAAAAAAATTGTAACATAAAAAACGATCCTACTGAACACAATCAAAATCACAGTAAGATTATTAAGGCTTATAAATACAGAATAGAGATTATAGATATATTTGTTTTTAAATTAATTATTTATCATTTGGATGTTTACGTTACTGTCCAGAGTTCGTACATATGACCCATGTACATATATTTTAAAAGAGTTAAAATTCTTATACTTCTAGTAAACCATAGGTGGGTTGGTTGAACAACACGTGTGGCATCTGAATACTCTCTTAATTTGTTTGTCGGTTCGAGTCTACCGTTGAGTGTGTTCAGTTCGTTTGGTCCTTCACCAGTGTTTCGTTTAATCGTCCTATTGCAGGCTTAATATCAGGTCGCGTACATCATTTAGTACATATGTAGAAGATCGGAAATCCAAGCAATCACTGCTATCCCCAATAAGCGTCTATTATTTGTACTTAGAGCTATTATATTAAAACTTTGTATTTCCGGTTGAAAATCTAATGTTAAGCTAATAGAGTTGCCTGTTATAGCGGAAACACATTCGACGGGTTCACTTGTGGTCTATTTATTAATTCTTGTTTTCCTGCTTCGGATTCGGATGAAATTATCTCTACTCTTCTCATACTCTTCCGGAAAGAATGCTGTGAGATTGATTATCAGAAAAACTTTTCTTTTGGTTAAAGAAACACAATTCAAATTTTCTCGGCTTGCAAGTGAAAGAAGAATTTTATTCTTGGAAATAAGTCATCCTTAGTAAGCCGTAATTTAGTTGGTAATTTTATGTAGAGCCATGCTCGAATCTTTGTGAGATCAAAATCCAAAATTATGGAAAAAGAAAGATCTTCACTAGTTCGGAAGCTCATTTGTTGGAAAATCATCCAGGCGCAACAACTGTAAATAACAATTTACAGAAAAGAATTTCTCCGGTGAAATAATAACTACACTGGTCTGCAATAAAATCCTCCTTTAAAATATTATGCTATAAATATGAAGATTTTAATGCTCTGAATCTATTCCCGTTAGCCGATGTTTTCTATCACTCATAGATTTTTCCATACGAATTTTTCTTTCTAATTTCATAATTTTTTTTAAATTGTTTTTATGTGCCAACATCAAGAACAGTATATATACATACATATATATAAAATAAGTTTTAGCGGGTTGTAAAAGAATGAAAGAAAGTATTGAAGTGATTTTTATGGTAGTACATATGCGCATGCGCAGTATCCGTTATGAGCTTACAACAGTTAATTGCAAACTGTTCTTGCAATTGTTTACATTCTATATAAATTTTTTTTGGTAAGTTTTGCACATATTTCATGTTCTCTTTATTTGTGTTGAGTATTTTATGTGTAGTTTTTGTATTTTTTCTATAGACGGAGCCAATAAATATAAAAAAGAAATTTGCCATAGTAAAAATCAATTTTTTTGGGCAAAATTCATTTTATTTATTCAACATAATTGGGTGATACATTGATTATAGCGACCCTCCAACTGTTCGATAATATTTTTGTAGTACGATTTGTCCTTAGATTTATATCGGAACGAATTTTCGTCATCCCTTGTCAATTTTGGTTTTGTAAAAAACCGTTTTCGGCGAACCGCCATCTTCAGTGCTTGATTTCGTTTTCACAAAACCAAATCAACTCATTTGTCCTTTGCTTCAAAATTTGCCTCAATATCGGCGATCACCTCTTCACCCGACGGAAATTTTTTCCCACCGAGTATTCTTTTGAGATCTGGCAACAGGAAATAGTCGCTGGAGATAGATCTGGAGAATACGGTGGATGCGGAAGTAACTCGAAGCGATTTCACTGATTTTTTATTCAAATGCGGCCGTTTTTCGGCGTTTTCGTCCACTTCCTTTTTCAAGGTATTCAATGAAAATTACTCCATGCGCATCCCAAAATACAGACGCCATAACCTTACTAGCCGACTGTTGCGTTTTTCCGACAGCTGCCAAATTTATACACGCGTGTTTTGAAGGTTAGGGCTAACTAAAAATCATATGGATTTAATTCTTTCTAATTCCATCTATGTGTTAGGCCGGGGACTTTTTATTTGACATGTGTGTATACATAGCTATCTACATAATTCCAAGTTGTCAAGGTTAAAATTTTTTTTCTGTTATAAGTAAATGTGAGAAATAAGTTTATATAAATTCACTTCACATAAACAAAAATTAAATACGAAATTTCCAGCTTTCAATAACTTTTAAAATTTGTGTTTTAAATAAATAAAAAAATTGCAATCTTTGAAAAGTACACATTACAATCGCATTTACCCTCTTTATTTCTCTTGTTTACTAAATCTCATTAAAACCCAATTTGTCTCGAAAGCAAGGTAAAATTGCTCATTGCACCTACAAGATTAGCAATAAATGTTACATTAAATGGTGGTAATTTATTTTATTGAAAAGATTAAATGCAAAATTTAAAACGAAAAGAAAAATTGCTCCTATTTTACATTGGCTATATGCATCTCAGATGTATGTGATGCAAATAAAAAGATAGAAAAAATACTAACATGAAAATGTGAGAAATGCGAGAAATTATATATGAACCTGCTTACATACATATGTACACATGGATTTGTATAAAAAATTATCGAGTAAACGCCAAGAAAGTGGGTGAATAGTTTGCGTATTTCTCCTCACTCTGAGCGTGTGTGTGCTCAGGAAGTGTAAGATGCTTAGTATATCAAATGTTCATATGGCATGTGGCCATGACGCATGCAACAATGGAAATGCCTTCGCCTTTTGAAAAATTCAAAATGCACCAGCTAAAATAAAGAGTATCAACAAAAGATGAAAGATGAGAAAATACGAAAATATATGTACAGCACGAAAACAAAACAAATTCGACATAAAACCACAAGAGAAAATTGTAAAGGAATGTGTCTACATACATGCATACACATAGGTGTATATGTGGCATCACCAGTGCGGTATGGTTATGCACGGCAAGAGGCGTACATGCAGAGATGTATCTGGCATAAGGTGCATGCAACTTCTACGCCGTTTTGTCAATGCAGATGAAAAATGCAGTAAAATCGAAAGCAACCATAAAAGCCATAACAACAACATCAAAGAATGTTAAGTCAAAAATGCACAAAATGCATTTAGCAACTTTTTAGTTTGCATGTATATATGTATATATGAATGTGTTAGCAGCAGCCCAAAAGGGCAAAGTGACACATTCATACGATGCCAGCAACATTGTGGAATGCAACAAACGATGCAGTGTGTAGTGCAGCCGATGCAGGCCAGCATTGTGAATTTCAATACAATATTATTCTATGCATACAACTCAGTTACATACATACACATGTTGAATATCAGATGAAGAAGCGAAGCCTTAACTATGTATATATTTACATATATATATATATATATTTGCCTTGTCTGGCAACTGAGAACTTTAACGTAGAGTTTGAAATTTTTGATATTATCCATACTCAGAACGTTTTGACATATTGTGTTGTTTACATTAAACAGTGTGTCGATGAACTTAATTAAATTTTTGACGATGAAGTTGAATCAAGGACCACTGCTTATCGATGATATGGTGAATTGAATCGAGGTCATAGATGACTCGCAAGAAGAATTTCATGTGGGTCGTCCAAAAACAGTTATTGTTCCGGAAACTAGTGTTGCTATGAGCAAACTGATATTGCAAAATCGTCATGTGGCATATCGTGAGATCGAGCAACTATAGGCATTAGTGGGACCATACATTCAATATTGCATATGAAGATATGATTGTAAAAAAATTTGTTCACCTTTGATCGCACACAAATTTCTAATCGCTCCAAAAAGGCTCGCGTCGAGAGAAATGTTAAAAAAAAAAATCAACGATAACGATGCTTCGAAACACGTGCGTGAAATAATTGCATTTTTGAGCGCTGAAAACATCGATTTGATGAGCTATAACCGTATAGTCCTGACTTGGCACCGAATGAACTGAGTAGTCAACGTTTTTCGACACCTGATTTACATAACTCAATAAAGTGATTTTCCATGACTAATATTGGTTTTTGTTCTCTAATAACGAAATATATAAGGCAGCACTAATACAGTCATATATATTTCTGTAATATCCGTTTGTTTTGATGGCTTTGCTGCTGCAATCATTGGTGACTAGATTTTGACAAATTTCTCACGTCATTTATAAGTAAACAAATTCAAAACGCAGTTATAGATTTTTTAATTCGAGAGACAAAAATATATTGTTTTCTTTTCTCTTTTGACATCCCAAAGACTTCGACTTCTTCGAATTTGTTAGAGCTCCAAGCGACCTAATCTCTGGCAGAAATCCAAGCGAGGTAAATGTATTTAGTGGTGAAGGCATTACAGTAATGTCAATTCGTCCAGATCCAGGTATATCTTCTTTGTGGAAAATCGTAATTTTTTTAAATGTGTTGGGGCGACATTATCGCTTATAGTGCTACCCTTTCTCTCAAAGAAGCTATTAAGCACATCTCAAGAACTCCATAAGCCGACTAAATAACTCAGCCCCGCAATGAAACATATCTTTGGTACAAACTTCTCTTTATTGTACCTCTTGAAGCTTCTACTGTGATTAAGGAAGATTATAGGATTTATAGGATGTATAGGGACCGAAAATAATAGTTATCTGTTTTTTCGTTAATGTTATTCTAGGAAAGTGGTATAAACAATCGAATTTCACCAAAAGGTTTCCTTTAGTGCACTCTTTTCAGATCTGGTTTCTTAATTCAAGATTTTTATGATTTTGATTAGTTGATAATAATTATTTTTCGAGTTTTACTAAAACGCTTAAATAATTATTATTTTCTGAGCGATATATTTTCGCTCACAGTCGTAATGATTATTGTAGGAGCGTTTTAGTAAAACTCGAAAAATAGTTATAATCAACTAATCAAAATTATAAAAATCATGAAGTCATTACGTTGTGAACTTTAATATTTACTTATAGTGATTACGGTCCCTGTTTATAGGTGGTTGATACGGGATTATTTGTTGCGCACTCTATATGAAATTTAAACAGTACTTTGAAATATAAAATACAAATATATGTATGTATCTTACGCCAAACGAGACCTTGCAACGTCATCAAGCGCCGAGTTATAAGCAAAAGACCTTGGTTGCTGCGCGCATTTGTGCTTAAAGGATGACACAGCAGTTAGGCAGGCATCTGCGTCGTCATGCATCGTCTAATTGACAATCGGAAATCTGCTTATCGCCCGTTATTCCTTAATTCCCACGACACAAGCAGATCACAGTAGATGATGGTTTGAAACAAAGAATATATTACATATATTTGCATTAGTCAGAGTGCGTTTATAAATTCAAAATAGAAAGTGCCAAAAACAAACTTACACATTTTAATAAATAAAAATAAATGACAGGCGCTTATTGCAGATAATGACTGCAGTCCCATAATAACAATTTCCCGCCATTCCACGAATAATCCGGCATACAGCAACATATATGTATATACACGAATATCTCGAACAACCCTGCAGCGAAAAGATAGGCTAGTTGCAAAAATTTTAGATCGATATTCGTATAGCATTTCACCAGTAGGAGAATAATAATTCTCGCCACCATGCAAATCGTATGTTGTTGTTGTTATTTCTAGTACAACACGGCTGAGTTCCATTTCGAAATAAGCTCGGTTGAAGTCCTTAGTCTTTATATCACAAAGATAGCCAAGTAGTTGAAGGTAATCACTGCAGCGCGCAGGGTTCTCGGTTCGATTTTCCGTGCAGGTAAACTAATTTTTATTTTTGCTGAAGTAGAAATTCAACATGTATAAATGAACTAGTATTTAACCATTATAAAACTGATAAATAGTTTAATCGAACAATTGACAGTTCGTAGGATATCGCCATGTTAAAAATACCAGTTGCTTGCATGGGAAACAGATGGAAGATGAACTAGTTAATGTAAAAATGCAAACTAGTTGGATTCTGGATAACAACTAATATTTTTCCCTGCAGGGGAGATATAATCATTTCTGTCAATGTAACGTTGTCTGACAGAGCATCTGCTCAGCACCAGAACTCTATCTTCTTCTGCCATTTTCGTGTTTTGCATTCGTGAATTTAATTTTGATGATTCCCGTGATGACGTTCAGCTTGGTTGCATTTAATGAAAGAAAATTATTCTCCAACGCCACAACTGAAAATTTCCTCTTTTTTTCTTGTGGAGATATAATTTGATATTTCCTTTGCTTAGCAGTTTCATTGTGTGTGTATAGTCATGTCTGTGTGTGTCTGGTTTACTTGTATTTTTAGGCGTGCTCTGCTTTGATTTGTTAAATCACGCTTCATTATTTGCAACATCGCAGCGAAAAAAGTTCCTCTATTTGAAGGCCACTTATTGTATTGCTTCGTTGAACCAGCAATGTGAGCCTTTTAAGAAACTAACGATGGAAGGGAAGTCCGCACTGAATTGCGGAATTGTGTCGCAACCAATGTATTTTTACTCTTGTTATCAGAAAATGTATGTATAATCTTCTCGTCCTCTCATCCGGGAACGCCAGGGACTTAACAAGTTTTATATAATACTGACTCGTAACATGAACATTTGAAATCTAGCTTAAAAACCTGAAAATCGGTCTTTTTATTATTCGTTGCACGAAATTAGGCATCAATTTATTTAGGTCGGAGTTTCTGGTCCATTTCGTGTTGTGCGTTTGGATACTCAGATCGTAAAAATATAAAGTACTCTGCTCATAAATATTTTTAATATTAAAAAACCTTTTTCAATAATTTAAAATTCAAAAATCTTTTTTTTTTCAGCTCAGCCACAGGGCTATAGTAATGGTTTATAAATAAAATTGTTTTAATTTGAAAAATATATATACATATATAAAAAAAACATAAGTGAACAGATAACTTGCAAAGAATATAATTTTGTATTTGTTATTTCAAAAATACAACCATCATAAAGAATGTACCACGGCATAAAATTCTTTTCTTTAGAATATGCTCAAACCGGTAATTTACTGAGAAAATTTAGCCTTAAATAAAAAAAAAGCTTAAGTGAAACAAATAAAAATATATTCCGTTAAGATATATGGGATACCAATATTATTAAAGTCGTGTGCTTAATAAAAAGAGTTAAATTAAAAAATGGAATCCAGCTAAACTTGCTAAAAGTTAATTAAAGGGAAAAAGTAATTATTGAGTTATTCTTAAACTGTTGTTGACACATAACCAGCCAATTTTTACTCCTATTTTCATTATTTGTTTATTATATTTAAGCTTATTTTTATCATCACAGTAAATATTAATTAAACATGGAATGCAATTTGATGTGTCAGCGGTCTGCTCCATGGCTACCCTAAATGCAAATAATCAACCGTTGTTTTGACTTATTTGTTCGACCCAGTGTTCGACGTCGTTGCTGTTGACAAAATTCATTTGTTTTTACGCATACATCTACGTACATAAATATTGCAGTGGACAACTGAATGTACACACATTATATATATAACATGTATACATATGTATATATATATTTATAAGCAATACAAAATTGGTACTTTTATGTGGCTTGTTATTTTATACTTTTAATACTTTTTGTCTAATGTGAGGAGTTACATATGTAGATATGCATGTGTGTAAATGGGTAGGTGAAGATGCCTGCCCACATGCATATGTGTTCATATGCTTAGAAGCGTTTGTGTTTTGTAAATAAACAAAAAGCGGTTAATTCAAAAAAGCAAAAAAAAAAAACTCGAAAAATGAATCCATTTGAACTTAAAGAGTTGAATTATTTACTTATAATCAAATTTGATCGCTTGACAACGACGCTTTTGAGAGATGTGTGCGGCGGGGTAAAACTTGCCAAATTGGGCATATTGCCAAATGAAGAGGCGGCAACAATAACAATAACAATAGCAGCAATAAGCAAACATACACAACATGAAAGCCCAAGCACTAAGTACTTCTATCTCAAATTTATGTATGTATTTAGGTGTATATAGCTGATGAGCACTGAATGCTGTCACATTTTGACTTTTGCAATTTCACATAGTTGTTTTTTGATATTTGTTGTTCTTGCTCTAGTGTATATACAGTGGCGGACAAAAGTCTACAAACATCGCCTATTTTCGCTGAATTGAAAGTCTAAAAAGTTTATTGGAAAATTTAACGACACAGTGTATTTCAACTTTTTCCCCTTATCATAAAAAACATAAAAAATAAATAATTTTTTAACATGAAATAGTAAATCTATGGTCAAAAAACGTAAATCCAATATTGACAAAAGTGTACATACAGTACATACAGTACATACATAACTTATCTTAGTACAAAAACTTTGGTTAATATCAGGTAACATGATCTTTTTGGTATTTAGTTGGTCCACCATTTGCATCAATAACATCTTGAAGCCATCGTGGCATCTAAGCTACCAAATTTGTCAATTCTGAGGGAGTAATACTGTCCCAAGCTTCAGTAAGACGTTTTTTGAGTAATGCTGAGCCGGGAATCTGATTTTTTCTAATTTTTTCCTCAAAAATCTTCCAGACATGTTCAATAACATTCAAATCTGGGTTTTGAAAAGGTGTGTGTAGTTGTCTTGGAGCATGATAAAGCAACCAGTCCTTAACAATATGGACTGTGTGCTTTGAATCGTTATCCTGTTCAAAGTTCCCGTCTGCGCCAAGCTCCTAAATGTTCACCGAAGGCTTCAGAATAGCTTCCAATAATGATTTATATTTCAAACGATCCATTACCCTCAATAAAAACAAGTTTTCCAACTCCAAACCATTACGTTGCCGCCACCATGCTCCACTGTTTTTACTATATTTTGGAGTTAAGTGCAGTGTTTTTTTTCAAATTTTTGCTCTTACATTGCTGCCGATTTGTCTGTATACAAGACTTTTTGCCAAAAATCCATTCCCTTGTCTAAATGTGCTCTAGCGAACTCCAAGCGAAGTTTACGATTTTTGTCAGAACTAAGAGACTGTTTACGTGGCGTTCTACTGTGGAAGCCGTTATCGTTCAGAGCATTTTCTTGATGAGTTTGCGATGTTTTCGGCCAATTTTGGAGCATTAACTTTAGGATCATCATTCACATCCTTGAGAATAAAGCTGCTGATATTTCTTCGAGTTAGTTTCTTCGGGCGGTCAACACGCGGCTTATTTTCTGTGTATCCATTTTTTTTTTAATGGTCTGTACTGTTGGTCGATTTAAGTTTAAATTTTTTAAGTTTCACCATACGATTTATTCTCTTTTCTGTGCTGAATAACCGAGTTTCTTACGTCAATGGATATTTCTTTTCGCGGAGCCATTGTTGATGCTAATGTGTTTAAATCACAACTAAATTCAATACTAGCAATTTAGAAAACATAATTAAAAAAATAGTGAAAAAGGGTACCTATCCGCCATAACAACACAGAATATCGACATAACTGTTAGTAAACCCGTGGTTTATGTAGACTTTTGTCAAGGATATTTTTTCGTTTTTGCACCGTAATTGTTTTATTTTATGTTAGAGAATTAATTTGTTTTAATACATGTGATTAAAAAAGGATTTAAAATAAAACTGTATACCTACATTTTTCCGCAAAATGATAGTACTTTATATACAACGAATACAGGTGGTGTATGTAGACTTTTGCCCGCCACTGTATATGTATGTACATACATACTTTATATTCATCAGTCAGTACAGTCTCGCGGCTAATGAGTATTGTTGCTACTACTTTTTTTTTGGCTTTAGCTGCCTATTATTATATTGCCAATTGACACAACATGTTTGCCTGCTAGCCAGCCAGCCTACTTCACAAGCTGCCAAAATTGTGAAGCTTCTTGTTTATTATTAGGCCCCCATCTGTCGTTGTACACACTGAGGTGGCGTTGTTGCTGACGGTGTTGTTATTGCTGTTACTACTGTTGTTGGTGTCAGTGTCGGGCTATCGCCACGAGCTGTCAGAATTATGTCAACGCTTCCGTGGTGCATTTGAGCTATAAATCATGCATGAATATAAAAATTTACTGACAACAACAATGCGCAGCTGAAAGACAAATAGTGATCTTCTCAATTTTTTGTGTGTAAAAGGCGGAATATGCTTATGAATTATATGTATATGACTTGCGGGCATAACTTTCACAATATATTTATGCGTAGAGACATATCGCTGCTTGGAATGAGTGAACTTTTAGAAAATCTAAACTTACAGTTGGTTGAGTTTCTCATCGTGCCATTTAGTTATTACAAATCAAATGAGGTGATCAATGATGGTATAACGATCCTTCCTTTTAACGCAAATTCCATGACGTCGTGATATAAATGACGTCAGGTCGTTGAAACGGCGTTACTGAACGTTTCGTTTAAAATCTTCGTTCACTCGGCATACAATTTCAACGCTTAGACGAAGTAAAATTAATTCGTCCTTGATAAACTGTTGGTTAGTGAAAGCGAGGCCTGATTTTCACATATAAGCAAAGTTACTCTACAAAATATTTGGTCCAATTAACATTGCAATATGCTAGGGCTGGATGATATACTTCAACTCTGCATAAAATCTGAGTACTCCTGTACTGGAGTACCTACTGGGTATCTACGGAAAATTACATTCGAACATTTTTTTTAGTTCCGAATACAACCCGCTTTGGTGAAGAGCTAGTAAAAGATAAAATTTATCATAAAAATTTATATTAATAGTGTTAATTTATTATTAATAAATAAATAATATATTTCAATTTGCGCATTTGTTAATTTCTTATTTGAATATGAATATTAACATCAACAGTTCGGTACGTACCTGCATAGGTCACCAGCGGAACGAACCTCAATTTCAGTTTTAAAAATTTTCTATATACGAGCATAAACTTTATTGCGCAACCGCAACTTCGTGTAGTGATTGCGATCGTTAAAACACGAGCAACGTAAATTTTTAACGTTGCACTACAGTGGAGTAATTCAATAAGTACTCCAATGCATATGGTCCACAAATTTTTGAATGGGAACTCTCCCAAGTATTTCGGAATCTTCGTTATGCTTTATAATTTTAATTCCACTTTTGTAAGACATCATAATCAGCTCCAATTTAATTCTCCAATTATTTCTGCACTTTGCTTGAGTTCGCCAGCATCGTTATTTCAGCGCTTCAGCGTGTTGGTCCACCCCATGAATACATCTTAGCTTTGGTCTCTCTCTCCTTCTGCTATTTCTGAATCTGCCCAGTAGCATCTTTTGTTCGAAGATTTGTAGCTTGTTTTGTTCAGCTGTGCCTAAGAGCTAGGCTACGCTGGCGTGTGCTAGCACAGGAGCAATTAGTGCATAATGTGCAGAATGGAATTTTCACCGATCTGTCAAGAGTGCGACGCTTTAGGTGCTTGCTTAGCGCGAAGTAACATTTATTAGAGGCTAATACCTTTTGACTTATTCCCGCACATTGTTTTTATTTACTGCTATGTATTTAAAACATTGAGGGTTTGTCCCATACCCTGGTGTACAGATTTCGTCGTTGAAAATATTAATACTTTAGTTTTTTTCCTTTCATTGCAAGACCCAGTTTTTGAATCGCGTATAGATATCGCAACGATGTCTACATCACCAGCACAAGTCAGAGTTCCTTATCAGCTTTTCAAGCGCAAGATTGAATACTAGACGTGAAATCCCATCCTCTTATAGTAGGCCTTTTTTTTTTAAATAAATTCACTTGATACAGAGTTTTGTGGCTTTAACGAGATTTATCAATTTATGGGATATACCAAACTCATGGAGCAGCGATCTATTAATTCTATCGTATACCGCTTTGAAATCTATAAACAAGTGAAATGGTGTGATATTTTCCCCTAATTTTTTTCTGGCATAGAGTCTTATTATAAATTTCTTATCGGTGGTAACTCTTCCAGTTTTAAATCCTGCTTGGTAGTCAACGACAATTTGGTTCACGTATGGAGGTAATCATTCTTGCAAAATATGGAAAATACTTTGTAAGCAATATTTAACAGTGCAATTGATATTAGTTTTCATAATATTTCGGTTTCTTATTGCCGTAGCTTGCTTTCTAGTTGCTATACCTGTTAAACCACATTAAACACGTGACGGAGGGAAATTATAGTTCATGTGGTTATACAGCTCTGCACGATATACCGTCTGTTGCAGGAGCTTCGTGATTTATCAAGCGCCTAATATCCTCCTCTAGCTCCCTGAGCTCCATTCACGACTTCTAGCGGTTTACTGATTTTCATTTTAACAGTTTCCGAAATATTCTACCCATCAGCCTAGGATTCCCTGTGTTTCGGTTAACAGGTTACCCTCTGTGTCCATGCAGTACATCGTTTTGGGGTTAAAGTCCGCTCCATCGCTGTTTGTAATTCACTTGTAGATTTTCGAAAAAGATTTTGCCATTTTCTGTCTTTTTATCTCTATGATCTTCTTATACGATTTAGCATAGCTTTGTATGCATCATTCTTTTTTACACTTGCTTTTTGAAATCCTCATCGAATCATTTTTTTAGTTTCTTCAGCCGCATCTTTACTACTACCTCAACGGATGTTTATGAATAATCTTCATCTGTTTATCCCACACATTCGTCAAATATCCGCACTTATCCAAGTCTTTTAGTTTTTTGCTTAATTGCTTTTGGAAAGAATTCTCGACGCTTGGATCGTTTAGCTTTTAGTACTTTGGTGCCCATGAGGAAATGGTCAGATTCTATATTGACTCCATGAGAGGTCAACACGAAGTGACGATTTATGCCCCCGATCGATTAGCACATGGTTTATGCTTTTTTTTTTGGTTTCACCGACCGTACACCCATGTCAATTTATGTATATTTTTTCTGTCGAACTTTCTACTTATTATAAGGTCTTAAAAGCGACAAAGTTATTCAGGTCCTTATCGTTCCATAACTTTAGCATTATATATTTACTCATAAACGTTTGCCAGACCGTTGCCGTTGGGAGCTATTTATGCGAGGCTTCTTTACAGCTTCCGCCTCCGTTCCCCTTTTTCCGCTGGGGTTGAGTACCCGATCTCCAATCGGGGTTAACAGTGCCACCACGAAAAGATGAAGCGAGTGATTCATAAAGAGGGACTTCATTTCTAATATAGACGTAGATCTGCAATAGGGTGCACATCATCCTGCTTTAAGGCTTTCATTTGAGGCCTGCATGAACTCTACAGCTGACAACATTTTTTATGTCCAAATTTTGATGCTTAAACCTACATGCTTCAACCTACATACATTGTTTTATTTTGATACATGTTATAATGCAAAACAATTTCAGAAGCTTTAGCTTTAGCAAAAAAATTAATTAAAAAATATAAAGCAAGCAAAAACTGCAATTCTATTCTTCCAACAACCACAAGACGATGTCGGCGATGCCATAATTCGCGACTGTGTTGCGTTCTAGTATTGATGCTTTGCTATCGTAGACTGAGCAAAACTAAGAATAATATTTATTACTATAATTATTTCCAAGAAAATTTCGATAATTTGCTAATTCGAATATCCAGAACACAATCTTCTGGTTTGCCATTGGAGATAATCTATGTGCACATGTAATAAAAATAAGTGTTGAGAAATGAGTATTAAAATATAATATAAGCAATGTGGAAAAAGAAATGCATTTTAAAAAGAAAACCCAAATTTTTATTATTAAAAACAAAAGAACAAGAAAAAATTATCAAAATTATCAAAATACAGACTTTATATTGGATATTTTGGTTAAGCAGAATTTCGTGTATCTATTTAGTTGTAAGAGTATTTCGAAAGCAGTTCAGCTCGTTTATTTTTTGTATTCGATATGGCAGCTTGTTGTCAATTAGAATTCAGGTAATTGCCCTTTACTACTAATTAGGAGTGTTTTCAAGTATTGAGTTTTTATATCGAAGTGCTATTCTCAGTATAATAAACACTTAAACATAGAGTATTATCATTTTCATGTGCTCTGATTTAAAGTAGCCAGCGAGAATATCGTGCGGTAATAAATTAATTAGTAGTTGTAGTGTTTTACCAATGTTCCGTTGTGTTTTTCAGTATTTCATTATCTACGTAACTAACCAGCACTAATACCAACAACAAGTTTTATCTATGTATATATGTTTGCATTTTTCTTGATAGTGGGTTTACCTATAGGTTCCTAGAACTTTTGACTAATTTTTACAAGTTGAAATCATTTTCGAATACATTATTAGAAATATAATTAATAATAATTTCATTTTTTTGCTTTACTTTCATTTTCATTGGTATAAATATTTACATTAATACATTAATATGCAATTTACATATGAGCATATGTATGCCTGTTTTCCCTTACTTGTTTAATGTATGTTTTAATTGTGTTTCATGTTTCCTCTGGCTTCAAATAATTTAAAATACCGCGACGGAATTCTCATTTTATTTGTATTAATTTTTACATCATTTTATTTACTAAATTAGGAAAATCCGTTGACTGTATCTATTTCCCAAATAATTAAAAATCATTGTATCTTATTTATTCTATGCCACATTCACATTCAATTATTTTCGTTTTATGTGTTCACACCTGCTGTTTTGTAGTTTTCTTAGTTTTTTCATAAAATATAAATTTCTTAGAAGAAACATCCGTTTTTTAATTGCATTTTTGTTTGTTTTATTTTTTTATTTTTAGGTAAATTTGTTACAATATGCATAAGCGTGTAAGTGTTTATGTTAAGAGAAAACTTTGGACAAAAAAAATATTTTTTTTTGTAATCTACAACCTAAAAAAAATTTGAAGTAATCACAGCTTTGCATGAAAATACATCTTAATTTTTTGCAGAAATATATTCTTATTATTAACTTATACAAATTTCTCAATTACTCACTTATCTTGAAACAAGATAATTATTAACCTACTAGCTGACCCAGCCACACGTTGTTGTGGCTTTCTGTATTTTCTCCAATTAAGCAAAATCTAACTCAAAATTCTTAATATTTTGTAATATTGATCTAGCTACGTATTTGTAAGTTCGCTAATTTACTACTTAAAGTCTCACGAAAATGTCAATATGAAAGCTTCAAAGTAAAACGAACGCAGCATTCGGTCACAGAAAAGTTACATGACGCAGCGAAAAAGAACCGCACGGACCTATACTTTCATCCAAATTATCCTAATATTTATCTGCCTGTCGGTGATCCCTTTGCCGTAAAGAAAGCAAATTGAACTTTTTTCCTGATCCAAGGCTCATTTAGACATATCATCTAAAATTTTAACCTAATCGAAGCATAAATCAAATATTTTTCCCAATTAAATCGGCATACAGCCTGGAAATCATCATTCACCATAATAAGATTTCGAACAGGTCGTTCAATGGTCCACTTTCCGGAGAGAAAAGTAGTGTTCCTACTAATCTAAGCACGGATATGTGACTGATGCAAAAACAGATTAAAGCAATTCTTGAAGCGGATTATATATCATGCAGAACTTTTTAAGTTTTAGAAGCGTACACAAATCAACATAACATTTTTATATACATATATAGATTAGCAGACGGTTAAGCTGTCTTGGAGGAATATGAACACCAACACGAGAATTATAAATATATAGATTTTTAGTTAAATAATCTAAGAAACTAAATGTTTATGAAATTTATTTACTTTGGTAATATGGACTAAGTTGTAGAAAACGAAGTCAAATGCCATATTGTATTTGTAATGAGTTCTTTATATTGGACAACATTTCTTACGTTCCACCGATTCTTTCTTTGTTAAACTCACCAAAAAAAAAAACAAAAAACAAAAAAATAAGTGAACAGAATAAAATGCATTATTCTAAAATTTAAATTTTGGTTATTTTTGTGTAATATTTTGTTGCGAATGTTTAAAATAATATGAAAATTATGACCGCTGTAAACTTGATATTCAAAATTTCAATTCCCTCACGCGCCAAGTTTTTACGTTTTTATTTTTAAAATATTTTGTTTTGTTGTTTTTGCTTACATTTTGTGAAACACTTGATTTGAAAACACAATAAATAAATGTATAAACTACAAAATATTAAAATAAAAAAGAAAACATTTAAATTAAAGAACCAAGTAGATAAACAAGATCTAAGTTTGGTTGCAACCGTACATTAAATAACTGACTGTTTCAGCTAAATAATATATGGGTAATTATGACGATTTAAGGTGTATGCGTATCTAGTCGCACCTTGTCGACTTATGCTTTAAATATTCAAAGTAAAAGCTGTAGGCTAAATTTTAGGCCCCTTTTAAAGATTTTTGGTATTGTGCTCCCTCATGTAGATTAGCAGGCCCTTCGAGCTTGTTGAAATTGTTTTCTATTCTAATTTAATTTTTTTTCTGTCTTTAATATCTTCTTTGGCGTTGGCACCGCTTTCGCGCCTATAGCCAATATGTATTTAATTTAATAAAGGGTGTTTTTTTATAGAGGTATAGAACTTTAAGTTGCAATAAAGCAACGATGGATTATTCGATTGGCATGAATTTTATTTATCCGAAAGATAATCTTGTGGCATTACATTTTAAATATGATTTCTGGCATATGACCGCCACGGCTGGTGCGGATGTAGTCCAATCTGGACGTCCAATTTTCGATGACTTTTTCCAACATTTGTGGCCGTATATCGGCAATAACACGGCGAATGTTGTCTTCCAAATGGTCAAGCGTTTGTGGCTTATCCGCATAGACCAATGACTTTGCATAGCCCCACAGAAAGTAGGCTAGCGGTGTTAAATCACAAGATCTTGGAGGCCAATTCACAGGTCCAAAACGTGAAATTAGGCGGTCACCAAACGTGTCTTTCAATAAATCTATTGTGGCACGAGCTGTGTGACATGTTGCGCCGTCTTGTTGAAACAACATCTCCTGGACATCATGGTTATTCAATTCAGGAATGAAAAAGTTAGTAATCATGGCTCTATACCGATCACCATTGACTGAACGTTCTGGTAACGGTGTTTCAACATACACTTGAGGATTACCTTCACTCCAAATGCGGCAGTTTTGTTTATTGACGTAGCCATTCACCCAGAAGTGCGCTTCATCGCTAAACATCGCTAAAATGGACGTAGTGCGCGATACGTTTTCCGCACAGAACCATTATTTTCGAAATAAAATTGCACTATTTGCAAGCGTTGTTCAGGCGTGAGTCTATTCATGATGAATTGTCAAACCAAACTGAGAATAAATCACTTGACAGCTGTTAAATCGGTCGCCATCTTGAAAAGTAATGCCAACTTAAAGTTCTATACCTCTATAAAAATACCATTTATAAGTTAATTATATATATACATACTTAATTTTAATTCCTTCAAAGAGCTCGGGTTGAAATTATGTGTAAAAAGTTTGGTAAAATTTCGTAGAACGGTTTGCCAGATAAGAGTTTGAAACCATAAGGGAACGGAAACACTCCAATTAAAGTTGTTATTATTTTCTTATTTTTGACTCATCACGTATTTTGTGCATTTTGAACTGGCCCTTGTATAGGAATGAGGAGGGATTAAATTGAATTTATTAATTTTGTATGATATAAAAATGTATATCCCACTATTTTCTACTCTACATACAACCGTGGGCTGTACATAATTTATATAACCAGTGCGCACAGTGTCAGTGTGTATAACAATGTAGAAAAAAAATTCAGATATTAAATATATTCCAAAACACTTCGGTGTTTCTTTACGAGCGTTTTATGCGTTTATTTTGACTCGACTTTTATACACTAACTACAAACACATCGACCGAGCGTTACTTGTGGCGGAGGTAGTGTGGCGCACACGGTTCCACTATGTGGGCCATGCTATGGCTATAATATTATTAGAATAGAATACTTTTACTATAAGGTATATGTAGAAACATCTATAGGTACATATATTTATTTCATATATGTATTTTTGTATATGCACACATATTTTATATACTTAAACACTTAATTGCTTTTTATAACACTATGTGTTTTTTAATTTAATTTTTATTTTATTTTATTTTTTTAATTTTTTTTTATACTAATTTCCCAGCAATTGGCGGCGCCGTTAAAACAATTAATTAAAAAGTGTTGTCCGCTGATATGATATCTGCAGGAAAATGTGTGAAATAAATATTCTAATTAAACAAATAGTATAACTAACCAGAAAGAAATAAATAAACTAAGTAATTTAAATTAAACTAATTAAGAAGAAAGGGAAAAACTAAAATTTGTTCAAAAAATAAAAAATTTAAAGAACTAATATTTGGGAAGTAGATTTATTAAATAGCTAATAAGTTATACTGTATAAGATAAGCTGCGATACCAAATGTCAAGTATAAACAAACTTTCAAATTCTACATACAGATATTTATTTGCCTTTCTTTTGTAAATTATAGATATTATAATTTTGCTGCTTTTTTACATTTCAACAATGATTTGCGTATACAAGTATTTGTTCATTACAAAATAGTTTAAACAAAACTTTCTAGCCAAATGCACTACCACTTAAGTGCCTTTAAACTTGACACAAAATTTATCTTAATTGTTTAAAAATATCTTAACTAAAAATAAGCACACTGTTAGCCTATTAGATCAATATGTGTTGAAGTGTTTTTTGTTTTGGAACTTGTAGTTCGCTTATGTTTCGCTATAAATATAGACCACAAAGTCTGCATTCACCCAACACATTTTTTTTAAGTAAAGTGAAAACACAACTGAAATAGTTAATTCAGCTAAAATTTTTTACATGAATTTGTTCATTATATTTTTAAGTTGAAAATGCAAAATTTATATTTCCATTTTAATTTTCGTTATAACGATATCTAAGTGTACCAACATGTAAACATAGGCACTAAAAAGTCTGCGTTCAGGTTTATAATTATTTACAAAAACATTAAAAATTATAAAGAAAAATTAAATTTAATATTTTGTTGGAGAATCACATTGTTTTAATACCTCACTTAATCGGTTTAGCATTGAATTTACCAACTTGTCTGTTTCATCAGCTGTAATTCGAGACCATTCTGCCAGCATAACTCTTCGCAAAACCTCTACTTGTTATTAC
The DNA here is from genome assembly GCA_030068015.2 of Neoceratitis asiatica. Lineage (NCBI taxonomy): Eukaryota > Metazoa > Arthropoda > Insecta > Diptera > Tephritidae > Neoceratitis > Neoceratitis asiatica. The sequence goes on from CM061528.1 coordinate 73,609,453, forward strand.
ATGCTGATGAATCCTTTTTTCTAATATATCCCAAAGGTGCTCTATAGGGTGAGATCGGGTGACTGAGGCGATTTAAGCTGTCTAGGGGCCTTGTCTGAGTACTTGAGAATTATGCTTCTGATCGATATCCTGTTGAAACAAAAACGTCGAAGAAAAGCCTAGATTCTCCACTTTATTTCAAGTTATTTTTTAAAATGTTTAAACATCCCCATTTATCCATTGTCGATTTGATAAATTTAAGCTGACCTACACCATTAGCTGCCATGTACCACCGCACGATAATTCCATCACCACCATGTTTCACTGTACCAACAAGATTTTGTTTTTCAAGGACAGTTCCTGATTTGCGCCACACAATTTGGCACACAAAAAATTGCTCTCATCCGAAGAAATGACTTGTTTCAAGAATTCCGGAGACTTATTTATATAATTTTGAGGAAATTCAATGAACTTTCGTCTGTTCACAAGTGAGATATAAAATTTTTTTCAAGCATCTCTATTATGATATCCAGCTTTACGTAAAATTTTTCTAGCAGTTACTGCACTAATTGTTTAATTTTAAACATTTTATTTACGTTTTCAACTATATTTGTTGACGTAATTCGCGGGTTAACTTTCACCAGATTTATTATTTTGCATTCTTCCCGTACTGGTTAACATTTTTGGACGGCCAGATCGGGGTTTCGACGTTAAAATACCGGTTTGCTTGAAATTATTTAGTACGCGCTGGACGGAGGAATACGTTTTTCCAATAGTTTGTCTAATTTTTCGACAACTGACGCCATATTTCCACAGTTTAATAACGAATTTCTTTCCCTTTGGTTTCCATTTTTTCAAACTAATATTAAAACACGTCGCGAACTCTTCAATTGATTAATTAGGGTGAAAGACAATTGAAAATATGCAAAAAGAAGAAATATTTTCATGAAAAGTAACGGTATTCTCAAATCAAGCAACCTGAACGCAGACTTTGTTTGTGGTGCCTATGATTACTTGTTGCTGCACTTAGATACCGTTATCTCGAAAATGAAAAAAGGATTATGGGTTTTTGTTTTTGCATTTTGAGCTGAGAAATATAATGAAAAAATTCATGTAAAAAATTTTAACTGAATTAACTATTTCAGTTGTGTTTTTACTTTACTTTAAAAAATGTGTTGACTGAACGCAGACTTTATGGTCTATGTGTATTTTGTTATTTTAATATTTCTTATTTTTTAAATTTTCCGATCAGTATTTTTTCACTTTCTTAATATTTTAAAATTTAGTATCTCAGTATATACATTATATCATCGTAGTAAATACATACTTTCTGATTTATTGTTAAATGCCTTAGACACAGTTTTGGATCTATTAAAATTTCCCTAATTTTTTCTTAACTTTTTTTTTCAAGATACATATGTATGTTGTGTTTTTATAGACTCTTGGTTACATAAAGACAAATTTTATATGTATATATGTCGGTATTGGCCAAGTTTAAATTAAGTTGTATTTCGTTATTCCTCCCAGAAGCACAAGCTTTAACATTAATAGATAAGGATAGACCCGCAGGTACTTATACCGTGTTAAAATAGTTTAGTTTATTTCTTATCGTCAACAATGTGAATTGTTTTCTTGCGCACACTGTTTTGCCTATGGCGAAATGACTTAAGTATGTATTTATTTGTATTAGTTTTATACTTTTAATGCCCAAGTACTTGTTGCACATTGGTGATTGAGTAGCGAGCGCTCGCACATCTGGGTGAATTGTTTAAATATTTATTCATAGGTTTTTATATTGGTATGTATGCATAAATATATTTTTGCATTTTTTACTGAATTAATCACGTTATCTCAATGTGTGTAGGTACACAACATGTCAATGAACTCAAATTTGTTTTATTCATAAAAGAGGGTGGGTGTACTTCTATTCAGCTCAAGAGTTAGTAATTGGACTAAAGCCAATTATGGTATGAACTCTTGAAATGCATGGCAAAGTAACTTTCTATTATAAAATTTGTGTTGATGGCTGTTTAAAGTTACCAAAATTTCTGATTCGTTTTGTGTTGGTGGGAGTGTTGGCCTGCCAAATAATTGTTAATTTGATTGGTAAGGTCTTAGTATTGTATCTCATTTTCAAAGGCATTCTCAATGTGGTTTTGTCACTCGATAGTGTTAAAAAATTCGATTGTGTCAAATTACACGTATTTGAAAGCTAACAATTCAAACAATATTTTTCGTGAAGACTGTTCTGTGAATCGTCATTCGAGTGAAAAGTTAGTTTTACTTTCACCATCTGAATTCCTGCAAGACTTTACAATTAGTGCTTTGTGACCAATGGTGATTTTAATCGAAAAAAATTTATCGATCGAAGAGCCTAAGTTTTTAGCCAAAGAACCACAAAAATTCCACACTGATAGAATGATGGAGCTATCCGGAAAATTAGGGACAATATACTTGAATAAACTTTAAAATAAGTTAAATTAAGCCGTGGAGATTTGTTAATTAATTTTTTTTTAATACTTTACAAGTATATTTACAATATGATCGTAAAAGCTTAGGCTCATGGAATCTCATTTCTTCATCTCATTTCAAAATCTTTCTGAGTAACGCTAATAAATTTTACGAATGTTAATCGTGTTTCACTAAAGATATTTTCAACGGTAAATTAAAATATAATATAATTTATTTTAAATAAATCAAACTAAAGGGTGAACAGAAAATTCAAATTTAATGGGGAATGTTTATTTATTAATACGTTCTCATCGGCATCATTTTTGAAGAAATGTGGACCGACGATTCCTTCGGCCACCAAACCACACAAACCGCTATTTTTTTCTGGTTGAAATAGCAGCTTTTGAATCTCTTAAGGTTGCTCTTCGTCCCAAATGCGGCAATTTCACTTGTTTACATACCCATTGAGACAGAAATGGGCCTCATCGCTGAAAAAAATTTGGCTCAAAAACTACGTATTTTATTGGAACTTCAAAAGCCCTTAGAGCGAAGCAATGTCGCTTGGAAGGTCGAGCAGCTTCAGTTCTTACACAAGCTGCACTTTTTACGCTTTCATTTTAAGATCTCGACGTAAAATGTGCTAAGTCGGTCCATACGTCAGTCCAAGTTGCTGCGAACGGCGCCGAATCGGTCCTCCACGGTCTCCGTGTATACTCTCTGCTACTTTTTCACTGCGTGCTGGACATGGTCTCTTCTGTCGAATATTATCCAATAATGAATGCTGGTTTTCAAGATGGGCGAGTGTATTGCGAATAGTACACTTAGTAGGCCGATTACGTTGACCATAAGTTGAGTGAAACGCGCGAAACACATTCTATACAGAACGTGAATTTCCGTAATAAAATTGAATAATTTGTAAACGTTGTTCAGGCGTAAGTCTTTCCATGATGAAATGCCAAGCAATACTGAACAAAAATAACATGACAGCTTGACACGGCTCTCGCGTGATCTGTCAAAAAAGAAAAAAGAAAAAAAAAGGATATTGAAAAAAGTGCGTCTCTTTGGATCATAATTTATTAGTAGTAGTTATCGTTATCCAAGAAAATTGACAACCATTCTTTATGTACTTTGGTATTTTTTTTATTATCTGATCTTAATTAAAGTCAAACAATAAGTTTTAGAATTTTAATGACAGGTTAAGCTTTAGCCATTTAGTATTAATGTAAAATGTTAATCTGCAAAAGACTGGCGGATCCCTTCTTTAGAGGACTGTTCGGCTTGCTTGGCAGTATTCACTGGGATTTTCGGATGGTTTTGCAGTTTCGACAGGTATTTTGGCCAGATATTTGTCTATTCTATGCTTACAATTGGTATTTCAAGGTCCTTAAGTATATTCTCATAGCACATGTACCCCAAGCAGAAGCCCATAATTTTACGGGTATTATTCCATACATTCATAATGGCTTCATGACCGAATAGTTTAAAAGTTTTTTTTTTTGTGTGATCCAATTATAAACCCAATAACCAATTTAGGCTGGCGGTTTTTAGCTTAAGGTGTCACGACAAAATCCTTGTCGATCTTTCTGACTAGAAATGTTATTATTGTATTTTCTTTGTTCTTGCAGGTGGGTGTTCCAATTTTGCTTATGAAAACTTTTTTTAAAGGTTAATAAATGATATTTCTTTTTAGATGTGCTCTGAAGCAGGGTACCTGTCTTGTTGCACATCGCACTCACTTAGCTAATTAGGAGCATATCAGAAATAATTTATCTTCAACAATTTATCGAGGAATCGCTATTCAAATTTTTTTTAAGGAATTTTTGATTTGTTGAATGGTTGGCTTTAGTTAAAATTATTTTTAATAAAAGTGTAGTTCAAAGAATTTTATAGGTTTGTTTGTTTTTCAAACAGTTTCCTATGAAATTATATATATCTATACATAGTAGTTACTGAAATATTTTTAAAATTTACTTGCACTTGATATTAACAATTATTTTAATATTTATTTATTTTTAATATTGCTCGATTATTTATTTTTTACTTTATATTACTTTGTTATATTATACCATATCATATTTTTATTTCAATTCTTATTATTTATTTATTTGTTTACTTTGTTAATTTTAATTTTGCTTTAAATTAACAATTCTTTAGGTTCAGCTACGTGATTATTTTAAATATATGCGCATATGTGTGGTTGTAATCATTGTCTGAAATTGGCGAAATTGAAATCCGGTTCGGCCTATTCACGTTAGCGTCGCTCATCTGTTGAGTTTAACGCCGAGTACGCCATAATGCTGACGGTTCTGTACATATGTTCGATTTTACCATTTACTCTGAACTTAAAGGTTTATCTGATAATAAACACTTGTGGCCTCATTTGGCCTTCAATTGTCTACGTTGCTGTCGATAACATGTACACATACCTACAACCTGCGAATGAGCCGAATACTTATCCATGTATTCTATACATTGCAAGAGGAACTTCAGCTATCTGTTGTAGACGTTGAATAGGCTATTCCTTAGTAGTGCCTCGCTTAAGTAAAATGTAGAACTCGCCAAACATAAATTTACATAAATTAATTTGGTCACAATGCTGGTAGTTGCCGTCTATAACACATCGTTCATTGACATTTTATTAACTTTGTTGGTTTATTGAATAATCACTTGGACATTTTTATTTATATTTATCAATTCCGTTTTCCTTTCTTTGAGCTACAAGTTAATGACGTAGCCGTTTGTTTTTATAAATATACATAAATACATTTTTGAATTAACTTTAAACCAGTTGGTCACCTTTCACTTGTTGACACTGTTACGTTTACGCTGTTTTCTGAATTAATTTCGGGTTTATATTTTATTTCACTTTTAACTTTTATTTTAGTTTTGGTCAGTTTTATTTTTGGCAACGAATTTTTTTCTGTCGCTTATAATAATTTGCAGCTAAGGAATTGTCAGTAGAATAAAAAAAAATTTCAAATAAATTTTGTTGCAACTTCTTGACTTTTTGTTAGTGATTTATCGTTGCTTCCCGCTGTGTTGTAGATCTGCATAAAAAGTGAATGTAAAAAAATACAGTTGTAAATTTGCAATGAAATAAAGCGAATTTCGGTGATCACTTTGCGAAAAAATCGGTGAACGTTGATTGGTCTGCCTCGGGCTCGAATTTAGCTGCAATTTTAAAATGCAATGGCTTTTTGCTCACATATGTGGCACGTTTACACTTAAATTCTCAACGAGTGATTCCCGTCAAATTTAAGGCTGAAATTTGGCTTTCATAACTTGGAACATTTCCATAAACTCAATTCTTTAAGCTCGTTCGACATTCACTACTTATTTGCCGATTGAACCAATCCTTTGGCACCGTTTCGATTTAAGGAACGGAAAATATTTATTTTTAAATAATTATATTATAAAATATTCCCGATTCGTCAACAACTAGAAATAATCTCAAATAGCCGCAGATACGTAAAACTTACAAGAGGTGACTCTCCTATGAATACGAATTCGGTGATCCAGCGCAGCACAGTCTCGTCTTAATAGTTCTTTAATAGTCAATGAGCTTGTCTTAAATTTGGGTATATTCGTTTTATTTAATTAGTTGTGAAACAAATGACAAAGCTGATATCTCGTATTTATTAACTCTAGATTTTCAAATAATACTTTTAATTAGACCAATTTCGAACTAGTTCACAAATAAACTTGAACTATTTTTTTTCGCTGAATAGAAATTCTACTTTGCGTTGGTTATTATGAAATGTGTAATTTCCGAATCCCTCATGGAAATTAGTTCCACCTACAAACAACGGTTATAAATTTTTTTTAATGATCTAGAATAGTTTTTATTTTATATATAGTTTTAATATTTTACTAAAAATGAACCAAAAAAGTTAATGGAGGAGCTAGACAAATGGTGTTGTAATGTAGCATTATGTCAAATCCGAAACGTGTGCCAATATTTAGCAAAAGATGTTATAATGTTATACTATATGTTATAATTGATAGTTTTTCTGCTGATTTGTGTCTTAATAATTATTATGTGAGGTATGTAACATATCAAAAGTAGTTTGCAAGGTAAAGAAATGGTTAAAGCCTCTTTTCAGTTTATACTCTGTTTATTCATTTGAGGTACTATTGCTCTGATATAATTACTTGGTAGGGACATAAATACTGTTACAACATTAAACACACGCATTTCAATAGAAGAATTGGGCATACCACATAATTCCCATATGATTTATATAATATAACCTGTAAAGCGTTAGTTTGTATCGGGAATTCTAAATTGTGTGAGTTTTCAACATGGAATGGTCAGATAATGAAAACAGTATCGCTGTTATAGCGCTTTTTAAGTGTGATATGAAAAAAGGTGATATTTTCAAAACACTCCGTCCGCTCGGTATTAGTCGCATGTTCGTCTACCGGTGCATAAAACTGTTTGAGGAGACTGGGCATGTTAAAGACCGCCACCGGTCGGGCCGTCCACGCACAGTTCGAACGCCGCAAGTCATCAAAGCTGTAAAATCAAGAATTCTGCGAAATCCGCTCCGAAAACAAAAAATCATGGCCCGGGAGATGAATGTTACGCAAAAGTACATGAGTCGAATTATTAAAAAAGACTTGGGACTAGGGGCTTTCATTTGTTGACTGCAGCTTTGAAAAAAAAATAGGGTGGTGAAATGCAAACACGCTGATAACTTGCATAGAAAAATCTTGTTTACCGATGAAAAAGTTTTTACCGTGCAGGAAAAATTTAATAAACAAAATGATAGGGTGTATGCACGGTCATCTAAGAAAGCATCTGAACTGATTCCACGGGTCGAAAAAGGTCATCACCCAGCTTCAGTCATGTTTGGGTGGGGTGTCACTTATGATGGGGTAACTGACTTGCATTTTTGCGAACATCGGCCAAAGTTTACCAAGAAACCGTTTTGGAAGCTGTTGTAAGACCACTTAACCATTCCATGTTCCAAAACCAATCATGGACTTTTCAGCAAGACTGCGCCGGCCCATAAAGCTAAAACGACCCAAATCTGGCTCCAAAACAATTTACCGGCATTCATTTCCCCTGAAGAGTGGCCCTCTGGCAGTTCTGATTTGAACCCGCTGAATTACAAATTGTGGACATTTTTAGAGGACATGGTTTGCCACAAAAGATACCCCAACATTGATTCTCTTAAGACAGCTTTGATTCGTGCTGTGGCCAATTTCCCAATGGAGGAGGTGCGTGCGGTTATTGATGATTGGCCAGTCCGACTTAAGGCGTGCGTGAAGGCCAAAGGCGGGAATTTCGAATGAATACTGCTTTTTTGTATACAATATATATCAATAAATATGTAAAAAAAAATTGGCCCAAAAACATTCATTATTTTTTATTTTATAGCATAAAATGTGTGTGACAGTATTTATGTCCCTACTAAGTACTATTTCTATTCTTCTTAAAATATCTATCATTTTACCAAATCGTTATAATCTGTGTTATTATTATATATAAAGTAGATTACCCAAATCATATTATTTTGACCGCTGGGCCAAAAGCCAATTCTCAACGGTGGTTTCTCTCACTGATGTTATGCAGCGGCATCAATCGTTTGATTGAATTTCCAAGCACGAAACAGTGAGTGGAGAAAACAAAAAATTGTTTCAGGTTTACGGTAAGAAAATGTAAAAATTAAAAATTAATGATCTTTGCTATTAAGGGAATATTTGTGCTAAGTCGAAGGCTATCAGTGCAGTAGTCAGGATGAAAGCGTGGCTCAGCTAGCAGCAGGCCGCAGGACATTCAAACATACACATACATATTCACATGTTTATATAGTACACTTAAATAAGTAAATACTTTCTTTCGCATGCGTAACTAGTCGCCTGTTGAGCGGAATGCATAGATGTGTATGTGAATGTTTTCATTTCGGGTCATTTGTTTTACTTTCTATCTACCTGTGTGCAACTGTGTGGCATTATTTTTATTTGAACTGAATTGCGTTTTCACAAGTTACATGAATCTTAACATTTATTCTGCAGGAAAAACTCATGTTTGTTTCCACACTCAAGATATTTGGATTGAATTACTTTTCATTATTCCCTGCATGGTGTTTACTCCTTAGTACTTCTAATACATTCAATTTCACTTCCTTGTGCATACACTTAAATGTTTAAGCACGTATGGATAACTTACACCATTAGCGTTTGCATTCCTACGAGGCCACCTGAAAATTTGGTTCGCAAGGAAAATATCGGGAATTGCAATTTATCAGTAATAAATTATTTACGATTTCACAGTAATTTTTTGCACGTAGTTATATAGTAGGAAGCATTAGTTTTCAGAGTTAATACTCGATACGTTGGTCGTTGAAAAAAAGAACTTTCAAATTCCGGCAAAAAGTGTCATTGGTAATGTCTTGACTCCAAGATATAAATAACCCGCTCTTTATGCAGGAAGTGGCGAAATCACTTGTCGGTAGCCCACGATTCATTAAAAAGAATAGTTGACCCGGGAAAACAATCTACACATCAGTTTGCGTTAAGGAATTTCGTAAGGTTATTTAAGTCCAGTGATTGAACTAGGAGGGATCTGGGAAATCTTCGAGGTTATTTACAGAAATCACTACAATATTAATATTCTAACTAAACGCCAACCATTGTGTATATTTAAGTGTGAAAAAACTGACATTACATATTCGAGCTCGAGACTTCATGACACAGACATTCTGATTTATAATCTGCTAATATCGCGGAATTTTATAAATCTACCAAACCAAAATTTTTCAATATTTTCCTTTTTTTATTGAAGCTTCTCCTCCCGATAGCACAGGGAATAAAATAAATTGTAAATATTAATGCTAAATTAATTTAAATCTTCAACTTAATCGCTTCATGTTATTCTCATATCTCAGCACAGATAGAGAGCCTCGTGGTAACAGAAGGAAAAGTGGACACTTAAACTATTCGTAAATTTGTGATAATTTCGTATAGAAGACTTGACAACTTAATTCAAGAAGGGAAAAAAACCAAATACATGAAAAGGATAAAGAGGTTGCACCTCTTACTATTTCTCTCTTACTGCAATTGTCGGGTTATTAGTATCCAGAGTTTTAGCATGCAATTATTTCACACTTCTTCTAATGCGCTCGAGAATATCCAATACCTATTTTATTACTATTATTTTTTTGTAGTCATGCACATAGTTGAAAACAGAAATTGCATAACCATTAGCGATTCCAATAACATTCCTGTTAGTAAAACGCTCATGCCTATAGGTGTCAACGATATTTTCGAAAATGGCTTGGCACCCTTGCACACTGTGCTGTTCTGACCAAATGACCTCTTTATAGGATTACATTCTTTAACGTACAGTGTGGTATTTAATCTTTGGTTCCACCTTAACTTTCCCTTCCTTACTTGCATGTATTAAATACTCTTCTTCTTCACATTTCTTCATCAATTTCAATTTTCTTATCATCACCATCATTTCCCTATGGCCAGCTCTCAACGGAGCGATGTGCGTTACCCACATTTCCTTCCTTTTGCTGAATTCGTTTACTTTTATTGTTGAAACTTCTTATAATACTTTGTGGTGGTGGCTTCTTTTCATTTATTTCGTTCTGTTCGGTTCGTGAATCGATTATGAATTATTTGGTTTACAACAATGACATATGAGACCTTGCGTTGATCATATACATACACAGATTTTTTATTTGCGAAAAATATTTAAGCTCAATATAAACCATTTTATACTTTGTCATAGTGTCTTTATAACGTACGTGTACACATAACCTGCAAAGTGTTTATACGTTTATATTTGCATAAAACAGCCCAAGTCACAGTGATGTCACTAGTTAATATTTGTACAGCGACAAGTGTTTGTGTATATGCCTATTACGTTCTCTTTGTTGTTAGCTTTCCTCAGCATAGAAAAATGATAAATTGTTTTTAATATTGTGCTCTGATTTTTCAATTTATTAATGGTTTTTATTTAATTTTTTAATTTTTTTTTGTATATCAGGCGGAAGTTGAAAGGGAAATTTATTTGCCTGTTCCTGCGAAGTTTTCCTTAAGCTATTGACTTCGAAGGGAAGAGCTTAGCATAAATTTTGTGGCCATATGATGAGAAATTAACAATAAAAATGTGAGAATGTTGATTTATTGCTTAAAAAATGTCTGCACCACTGAGAGTGTGCATTTTAATATAACATACTATCAGTATTGCAAATATTTTTGTTTACAGTACTTATAAAAATGCTTTTAATAAATAGAGTAAATTTTAATTTAAATATTCATTAAATATAACATATTACTGATATTCAACCTTTAATTTTTCAGGTAAGTGCTTTTGTCGAAGAGAAAGAAAACGTAAGTTTACAAAATTAAATAATTTTTATACACAATAATTAATTTACACAAATTTTTAATAAATTACAATTTTATATATTAGTCCGTTCAAATTAGAACAAAAATAAGAGTAAAGCTACATAAACTCCCACCAAGCTCAAAATCGGTAAAATTGTTTCAAATACAATTAAAAATAAAATTTGAAAGTTCCCCATCTTTCCCCTGTAAGGAAATTTTATTTAAGGCCAAAGGTCAAAAATGAGTTTTTCCCGATTTTCAGCAAAACGGCAATTTATATCATAAAATTACATTGGCCAAAAATTGTAGATCATAAAATTATCTAGAAAAAACATATTCACACTTTTTTTTCCTTACGAGCCACCGTTTTTGAGATATAGCGATTCAAAAAGTTGTACAGGTTGTAATCGTTATAATATCCACACGTTTCCATGCCACCTATGAGGTAGGCAGTGTACTTAGCACGTTATTTTTAACGTGGTTTCCCCAATAGCCCTATTCCACGGGTCACTTGTGATCCTGTTTAATTTTAAACTATTGCAAAATAATGGATATTATATAATAGTGAAACAATGTCCGAATATTGTTTTATTTGTGCTAAACTTTTAACTGAAAGTCAAGTTGTTACTGTTGAACGTGGTATGAAAAATGTCGTAAAATTTTATTCGAAAGTCTTCTATTGCTGCAGCTAATAAAAGACAACGTGAAGAACAAAAACCCAGTACATCCACGAAAAAAGTCCCCCTTGTACTAGTTTACATTTCAGTTAATCGGCTTGAGGGGTAAAATAAAAGTTTTCAAAATGTTTGAGAAACAAAATTTAGTTCAATAGTTGAAGTTTTTAAAAATAGTAATTCAACTCGACAAGAAATTATCACTAACGGCATTCGCTTTCTTCTTTCTATGTGCGGAGCTCCTAAAAGATATACCTGCTTAGACAAGTATAGATATGCAACACCAATAGTAAAAAACAAGTACAATTAGCTTGCTGCGCATCAACATCTTTTTCGGGTATATTACCAAGTTCAACTGTGGCTTTGTTATCAGCTAGACCCTACAGACTGGGGTTGGAAGTTGGTCAACAATTCATTAGAACAAGTGCAAACTTTACTTCCACCAGCGCCGGAAAAAACTGCTAAACACAATTTTTTCGACTGCAAAAAAGGTTGCGGTGCTAAATGTGGTTGCAAAAATTCGGACTGTTTTGTTGTCTGGCATGTACACATTGTCAATACAGTTGAATCCCCAACAGTAGAGTATCCGTTTGATCCCAACGACACGACATGCGATATATCGCTGTTAACGCAGTTTACATGCAATCAGGATGACGATGAAGAAGAAGAAGAATTCGAAAGTTACATTCTTGCCAACTGTAACCGCTTTTCATGACAATGAAAAAATTAAACTTACTACAAATTACAAATGCTCTACTAAGCTAATTTACGTAATTTGTACCCAAAATTAGTGAACCTTAATGACTTTTAATATAAGTACACAAATGTCCTTTGACTCTTCTACGGCGAATTCACCAATAACATTAGCAGAAACAAATACAAAAAATTAGTATTTAATGACCCTGTAGAGAAGAAGCTGGGCGAGTTGCTAAGCCGTAATATCTAATAATAATGAAGAAATAGCAGAAAAATATAAATTATTTTACGTATCAGGTTTTCGAATTAAAAAACTTTCAAATGTAATAAGAATTATTTTCAATATCTAATTTGGACTTTTTAGCATACTTTGATGAGAATTTTTACAGGAGCATCGGATCCATTATATATCATATCGGACAATAATCGAATACATTTTCATCAGGAGCTTTTTGTTTAACATGTAACGAAGTTCCGCCAAAAAAAAAAAACATTCAAAAATATTTTTCATAGAAAGCATCAGTTTCTTGCTCAAATTTTTATCTTTATATAATTATTTTAATATTATCTTATTTTTTTTTAAATATTGGAAGCTATGTACATATCTCTTTTAAAAGTATAGTAAAACTTTATTTTTAAGAATCCAGAATTTGTGTAATTTCCAAGTTCTATAATTATCAAAATATTAATTTTTGCTCTTTTGTTTGCAAAATTATCTTGGCCCTAAAAGGTATTGAAATCTATTGTTTTCAAGCAAACGACATATTTTAATTACTTACAAAATTTCATTCGAAATTTGTCTGGCTATTCCTACAGGTCGTTCACATGCTCACATATGTATGTATGTACATACATGGCACATTAGAGATTGAATGACAGTGACCTTTTCGGTTGTAATATTTCTAGCATTTCATGACAATCCACATCGACTTTGCGAAATGTGAGAGCGATAGATGTATATATGAATGCCACATACAATAAATTTCTTAGTGAATAGATTGAAGATATACTCGTAAATATTCACACTAACTTATGTGTTCATATATGTATGTACATATGTATGTTAAGTATATACGTACATAGAAACTAATTCACTGAAGATTCTTGATATTTTTTTGCTCACAATGTCACCGCTGCAGCTATGTTAGAGTAACTATTCTGATCTCCATGACTGTTACTGGTGGCGCCTTCGGTATCGACTTGGGTGACGTTGAACCATTGTTGGTTTAATACCTCACTGAATACACACACACTCTTGTACATTTTATTATGTCTATATGTATGATATATATGTAACTGCTGGCGATTTGATCAATCGCTCTTCTATAGTTGAGCAATTAAGCACTATTTCAATGTCATCAATATCGAATAGCCAGCCATGCAATGCCATTAAAACAGCCCAAGAACAAAGATGCCATGTACATAATGTACTTATAAATACTTATGTGTGTGTGCTTCTTCAGTCAACCTTCAGCCATTCATTCATTTATTCGTTTGTTGCCTGATTTGTTCTCATTCAATTTGCAATTAAGTGTCTGACAAAGCTTGCACGTGTGCATTTTCAAATGCAATGATGAAAGAGACACACCCATGTAACCTCAATATAATTTAAATTTTTTTTCGTATTTCTTTTTACTGTTCTAATGCGGAAATTACAGCTTACCCACTTTAAAGGATTCAAAGGAATAAAAGAAATTCTATAGAAAATAATAAGAATACAAGAAAGAATATCTGTATAAAAAAGAACATCTATAACAACTTTAAAAAATTTCTTATGCCGACCAGCGATTACTGTATTTCACATAACATACTATCAGTAACTCACTCTGATGAGCAAAAAATAATATTCTCTCATATGGATTGTCCATTAGTTTCCCGTCACACATAGTCAAGTGCATGCAATACCATATTTAATATTTACCTACTTTTTTAAGCGAAAACACAGGTCGTCCAAGTGTTTGCCAATTTATCTCAGCACATCCCCACAATACCAAGCTCGTTCATAATGTGTTGCAAATGCTTTAAGTGCAACGTTCATCACCGGTGATATCGTTTGCACTTATGAGAAATTATAAAGTGATATTCTCGCTAAATTAGCTGGCAATTGCCTGTTGAAAAAGGCATGACAGCAGTTTTTCCGTAACATCGCTGGTTTATAATTTGCTTGAAGACTGTCTTTTAGGTGGCATACGTAGAAAAAGTGAACCGTCTATTCACTTTCAGGCGTATTGTGGGGGCGGTGTATATAAATATAAGGCAATTTTTGCGCAAAATTTTGTATTTTTTATTTTTTATAAATGTACATATGTATGGTTGATACTATGATATGTTTCTCAAACATCAAAAAGCCATCACTTCCAATTTTTATGCGTACACTTATTGTTAAAAAATACAAACACTAATTGAGGTTAAGTGTCCTTCAATAGGAAGTATAACCAATATGAAATTCGCTATCATCCAGAAATTGTTGCGGGTTTTTTACTGGTAAAAAAACGAAGTACAACTAATAACTACTTACATTTCTTTCTATTTCATTCGAGCCCAAACGCCAATTTGGTGTTTCATTTTTCAGTTAAAATCCGTTGATTGACCGTAACCAACCGAATCAGCAGTCTAAGAGATTTTCTTCATTAACAAACCTGCTGCACCGAAGTTAAACCCATACTAGTGACTGTCTCCATAAAGCAAATGATTGACTCACTCTGGAGGATAGAGGGTCCACGTTATTCAATCTCAGAAGCACGGATTTCGAATGGCTATTACTCCACTTAAGCAGCTATTCAATAAACACAGCGAACTCAATAAATCTTCTTTATTAGCGCAGGCACCACTTAAGCGAAGTCGACTCGGCGCCAGTTGAAGCCACTTTCTCTGCTTCTACCGGCGAGTATTCCATAGGAAACTTTCAAAGCTGAACTGTTCTTGACCATTCGGACGGCATGACCTAACAAGCATAGCTGTGGTCTCTTAATTCGCTGATCTGTTTCAATATTGACGTATTTATATATATAATCAAGAATAGATAAATATGTTAATAACACATCATTCCTAGGAAAAATACAAACAAATTCAAATCATTGAGTGTACGATTAGTACAGTTGAGATCATAGGGCGAATTTAACAAGGTACTGTGGCAGCGAATTGGACTTTTTTAATTAATTGAAAACCGAAATTGTCAAAATTATTTTCATTGTGTGTGTTTATATTTGTATTTGTGATTGTGATTTGTGTAAAAAAAAAAAAAGAGTGGAACAGATAGTTTGTGAAGTTTTAAAGGCCAAGGAATTTTCCTCGATTTTGACAATCACCACCACTCTAAAGCAAAAAGCAAAATACAAGGGACTTGTTGCGTTTGCTCTTCTGATCTCACCTGTATAAATTCGTCCTGATTACCTATCTATATATATAAATGTTATATTCGTTTGTGTACGCTTCTAAAACTTAAAAAGTTCTGCATGATATATAATCCGCTTCAAGAATTGCTTTAATCTGTTTTTGCATCAGTCACATATCCGTGCTTAGATTAGTAGGAACACTACTTTTCTCTCCGGAAAATGGACCATTGAACGACCTATTCGAAATCTTATTATGGTTCAATTTACGTGAATGATGATTTCCAGGCTGTATGCCGAATTAATTGAGAAAAATATTTGATTTATGCTTCGATTAGGTTAAAATTTTAGATGATATGTCTAAATAAGGCATGTATCAGGAAAAATGTTCAATTTGCTTGAAATATTTCTTTACGGGAAAGGGATCACCGACAGACAGACAAAAATTAGGATAATTTGGATGAAAGCACAGGTCTGTGCGTATTTTTTTCGCTGCGTCATGTAACTTTTCCGTGACGGTAAGCTGCGTTCGCTTTACTTTGATGCTTTCATATTGACATTTTCGTGAGACTTTAAGTAGAGAATTAGCGAAACGCATTTACAAATACGCAAAAAAATCAATATTATAAAATAATAAACAAATTAAAAATTTTGATTTAGATGTTGTTTAATTAAAACTTTAAGGACCCTTTGCAACACAAATTAGAATAAAAATTGGAGAAAATACAGAAAGCCACAACGACCTGTAGCCGGGTCAGCTAGTTATAAATATTTTCAGTTGTTTGACGCCAATCAGTTTTAAACAAAAATATTAAAATGTTAAACAATATGATTTTAAAATAAATACTTTTATAATTAACACATTTTTAACGGAATGTATTTTCTACCCAAAATTGAATAATTTTAGAAAACAATAAAAAAATGTAAAAAAAAAATGTGACAATGAAACTAATTAGTAGGCCCTTACTCAAAGAGAATTAAAAAAGTCTTTAGATTTTACTTTCAAATGCTATTTAGCTCCATTAAGTTCTTCATTACTCAAAATAAATATCATAAATAAATAGTTTATGTCATTTTATCAATTTATTTCCTCAGTCAATCGGCAAGAAGTTAATGGGGTTCCTATTATACTCATGAAGACAGATTATTTTTTCACGAAAAAAAATAAATAAAAAAAATATGGCTGCCAACCGTCAAGTAAGCGTGTTGCTAAATGGTTTATGAAGATGGAAGGCTGATGAGCAAAATCTTATGCTGCTTTCTCTGCTTGGCTCGAGTAGTGGCGCAACGCATCTCTTCAATCATTTTCATCACAAAAATAGCATGGCGTTTGTCAGATAACATTGTGCAGGGTATACATGACGTTCTGTGGGCTCACTGCGTGACGTTTTGTGGCGCTGATGCACCGCAGCCACGCTGCAACAGCCATATGACCGACAACCGACAGCCAGCCTTGAAGCATTGCTAAATTATTTAATTTACCGAAAGAAACTATAAATTAAGGACAAGGGAAGGAGGAAACATAAGCTACACCAAACCACCACGACTGTGCCACCTTATTCGTGGCGTAGGGTGGTGAGTGGGGTTTGATTGTTAGTAGCGCAAATAGTGGTGGGCATTTGGCGTTCGTTGCCAAAACGTTTTCGGCGCAAAGTGCTGTTAAAACATAATTTTTATTATGAAGTGATTGTTGTAATGATGTGTCACGCCATGTCTATAACACTTTGTAGATTCTCCCTCCCATCATGCACAGTGGAGTTTTTTCATTCAGTCTACTTTTTAATTCCTTTTTTTAATTAACTTCTACTATTTGAAAAAAGTCTCGGATTATAATATTACATTTAGATAAATCAGAGCGGTAACTGATGGAAAGATAAACAATTTACCTGGGATCGGAAGAAAACTAGTTGTCAGAATGTGTTTTCCCGGCCGATTCATTGGTCAACTTGATTAAGTCATTTACTTTATGGTCCACCATTCATAAGGTCTAACACTACCCACTAGTTCATTAATATTTTCTTGAACTCTATTTCTGAAAACTTCTTAGAAGGACTCGTAAAATGATGTTATCGTCGATTATCTTGCTCCAGCTGTCTTATTACAAAATTTCTATATTGTGTACTAGCATCCCAGCGAATTTATTTTACATTTTAGAATATTTTTGTACCACTGTGTGCGCGTTTTCGAAATAGGCAAGACGCTTGCAAGCTTTCGCATTGTATGCAACGTTACGCTATTGCACAGTAAATTCCGTACCCGAATGCAAAATATATCATTCTTAAATTTTTGGCCACTACCAAAGCGGCTGCAATTATTTTTCGGCTTGTTGTAGCTTTCATATTCAACTGTAATGTGCACGAAAAAAGGCAGATGACTCGCCGGTCGTATATTTTATTAAACTGGTCAGCACGTGTACCATTTATAAATCTACATATGTACATATTCAGCATATAAATATGATAATGAGATGTTCATTTATGTGTACTTATACTCATATTTTGCCGCACTCTAATGCACCAGCCAATTCCTCATCTGCAGCTCGTACATGGTGTCTGCTTTGCAGTTGGCGATCACTGGAATCAATTTACAACATCCGCCTCTGTACTTCTCGCGCCACTGGTAGTATATATATACGTTGTTATTGTGTTGTTGTTAATCAAAACGTGCAATTTAATTTCTATTCTTTACATATTTACTTCTAATATTTACCTATTTAGTTAGCGTGAGTGTTTGTTGTTTAATACCGCCAAATGTGCGAAAAAGTGTTGCAATAAATTACAATTATTTTCACGAAAATTTCTAAAATAGTTAATTTTATTGTATGCCACTTGGCCACCTCTTCATGGTCGGTATTCTTTTTTGTTAAATTAATAAACACAATTTTCATTTCTTGCCGCAGTTAAGATGTTTAGTTTTAAAATCGTTTACTAATTTTATTTTAATATAAACGAATGCTTTAGTTGTCGCAGATGTTTACAGCGGCAGCTGAAATGTTGCGGTTGTGTCTCGCTCATGTCGAATTTTTTTTATATTTATTGTCGTAAGACAAGCGCACCGCATAAGCCGAGTGGTTAGCGTAGCGTATTGCGTACTACTATTGGTCTTCCGAGGTTTGAGTCCAGATTCAACCAACACAAAATTATACAAAAATATTTTTCGAATTGCGATCGCCCTTCGTCACGGAATAATCAAGCCCTCCGAGTAAATTTCTGGCATGAAATAAAAGCACACCACAAATTGAAGAAAGAACTTGGCCGAATATCGCTTCAGCGGTTGCAAAACGCCAGATATATACGAATTTATGACCACCTAAATTTTTAGTTTTAATGTGGATGAGAGTATTTAATGTGGATGAGAGCATTTACTAAGTAGACTTTAAACATTTAAAAATAAAATTTGAAAATGCATTTCGACGCTTTACTCTTTTTAAATCTTCAATTGTGTATCCTCGTATATTAGATTGACGAAGATTGCATCGTATAATTAAATTAAAAATCATGAGAAGTTGCAATTTTATAAGTTTATTTCAAATTGATACATATTAATACATACATACATATGTATTAATATTAAACCACCCCTCTTTCATCTTAAAAAATATATACGCGATCTAAAATATATATTAAAAAATCGTAAATAAAATTCTAACATTCTGAGCGGTTGAAGTTATAGCTATTTTGGAAACCACCACGCTTCCTTATCAGACTTCTCTCCAGACACTCTTGTTCGAATTCGATCCGATCTTGGGATGTCCACAGCACGAACCAATAGTTAAACCACATGGCTACGTGCCGGGTTAACTCATTGTTGTTTTTCAACTTTCCTGCATATTCACGATCAAGTGATCAGAATTTCTGTTGCATTAAACTTGTCTCAATGTAGTTCTTTTGCGAAAATCTACTTGGTTTATTTGTTTTGGTTTGGTTTGGTTTATTTTTTGTCCGACTAATGCTCTAGATTGACGAGAAGAATAGTTTGTTGACTAAGGAGAAGAGAATCAGTCAATATCGAGCTCAATCTTTTACTTGCATTTACAACATCACGCATCCAAACATGAATTTTGAGTTTCTCGAGGGTTAGAAGAAATCACATACATACATAACTCACTAAATCTTTTGATATGTTTATATACAATTAGAAACTCAAACGATGTCATAACACATCGGAAAAGTCATAAACTTTTACATTAGTTTAAAAAATTTGCTTTCGGCTTGCATAGAAAATTTCAGTTAACATAACCACAACTCCAAGTACGACGTGTTCGGCTTGTTATAACTTTCGTTCGTTTGCTTTTGTATGAATCGGCTGATTAATAGTTGGTTTATCACAACAAAATTATAAGGAACTGCTGGCTACCACTCTATCTTTTCAACATTTTCATTTATGATTTATAATTTTATTATACTATCTGAATACTTTAAATGTGTTTATGCGAATCGGAACCAAAATAAGTAATGCATATGGATCTTGAAGTAGTCTGTATGCTATAATGGACCTAGAAATCGACGTCCAAAGTTATATTCACCATAAAAAGATGTGCGGTAGGAAATTTGAATATTAAAATTGCCAATTGACAATTCACAATTGATGCTTTTTAAATAAATAAATTTGTATTGAAAATTTTGGAAAATAACCTATACCAATACATTATCTGCATATCTACATGATCTTATGTTTCAATAAAACGGGATTTCTAAAATTCGTATTCGCTTATGTTGCTAACAGTATAAATTTTAATTTAAGGTTTTAAAATTAATTAACCACTCACAAGAGTACTATATTTGGTATAATCAGATACTTCCGTTAACCACTTTGCAAAATTTTAATCGTATAAAGAATTAAAGAAATATTGTGATTTTTATCCATATTAAAACTTCACTTTGTAGCAGTGCCATCCCTATGTAGTTTTCAAAATTATCATACCTGCTTTATATTTTTACTCCAAGCCCTTACATTCTATTTAATTTGATTTCGATGCTCATTTCGAAGAAGTCTCGAAAAATATATATTTCTACTTGAGCTAAATTACAAGCTATTAAAAAACTAAATAAAAAATAAGATAAATATTCATGGAGATTATAAAACTATTTTTTATTTTGAATATCACCATTTATTTTAGGCTCCAGGTACTCACGTCGCGGCACTATCGTGCAGGAAGACGCTAATGGCCGCTCCAAAACAGGCTGCTTCTATTGCTATATTACATTTTTATCGCTTAAACAAATTTTTAAAGAACTAGGCGCAGTGAGACAAAGATGGGATCGAGAAATTATTCATCGCTGCATTATGTTGCAATACTTCGCTTTCTGATCGGGCCTAAGTACTCTGTCTGAGAGGTTTCGCAAATTATACTGATGGGTAAAACTGCTTTTCGACATTCCGGAGACAATTTCTTTGAAACGCATTAAGAGGAAAAGTGATAATTAATTTTTTTAATACGATTCTTTTTCAGATTAAAGAATTTTCTTAGTTTTTTCTTCTTGTTAGTTCATCTTCATCTAGAAGTGCATTCGAATTAGAGTCCTAATGCTTTTCCAACAAATGGAGGGACCTACAGTTTATTTTAAGCAGGATCGATGGATTTTTATGACGAGCTTTTATTTCGATTGTAAAATGTTAAATTTATTATTAGAAAGTCAATTAAAGATTATACTACCATTTTACTGGCAATTCGAAGAACCGCGAGTTTCTATGGATTATGTAAATATAAACAGCTTTTGCTACCCTTGTATTTTAAGTTTCATGTGAGATTTTCTAAGTCGTTATGCAGACATAATTGTTCAATGCTTAATAATGCTTTTCTGATTCTTTTACTTAATTACAAGCTTGAAAGTTGTACTCAATAAAATTTTTTTCTACTTCACAATAATTTTTAAATTTCATTTCCTTTAAAATCATAGTTTTACAGTAAAATTGTTGTAAATTGCTTGAAATCATAATATTTTCTCTTGCATTCGACTGAAGAATAAAGATATACTAGAGCGATATCAACGCACTGATTTATGCTTTTACGATAATTAAATAAAGACGAATTTATTGCTAGAATATGTGCGAACTATATATTGCAACAAACCAATTCAAATAAAAGACTTCCTTCTCCAATCTCTCCTTAACACATGTAACAATCGATAGTAACAGTAATAAATGCACTGAAGGCGTCGTGAAGCGGTGATTCAATGAAGATCGCTTAGCCGCAATTCATACACTTATGTATGTACAGATATACATATGTACACTTGAACACGCTTTCATTTAACAGTTATGGCAATTGAGTTTAATAAATAGTGAAATGGAACCGTTTGTTGTAATTATTATGATTATTAGAGGCAAACAGCTGCCGCACACAATTTTCCAAGATGAGCTGGCCATACCAATTGTCATAAAACCTAGAAATTCGCGGGCATATATTTACGTTATACACGTATACATACATATGTTATACACAAAGCCATACGCTTCGATGCATTCGCAAGTAGCATGTGGAAAATGGGGGTGCAGAGTTATTCATTCCTTTGAAAATACACACTATGTCAGTCGGTTACTATGCAACAGCTGCCACACAAAGCATGATGCTAGCAAAAGCGATCGTAAAAAGAGCAAGAGCTTGTGCCTATTATCCGCCATGCGTGCAAAACTAAGCGAAGTTAATTATTTACACCAACAACAGAGAGAGACTGGCGAGTGAAACGTTAATCACAACTACCAAATTAACGTATTGGAGAGTTTCTTTAATAACCAGAGTGCAGATGGGGATGGCGTGTAATTCGCGCCGATTTCTGCCACTTCAAGATGCGCTTTAAAAATTAAGCTTAGATTTTAGATCTCATGGAATAATCAAAAAAATTTTTACATTTGATGATTTTCTTCCTTCCTTCCTCTCTTCCTCTTGCCCATCTTTATTGCTTCCATTCATTAGGAAAATATTGTAGTCAAGGAAACCGTAGATCTAAGACTCCGGATTGACGTTTCGGTTAAGAATGTTAAAATTTACTGTAAGAGATAGCAAGTTCAAGGCTATTTAAATAATGCTTGGTCTACCTTTATAAAGCGAAAAGTTATTATTCGATAGGCAGGGCAGGAACGACATTATTTTCGAGTAAGACCATGAAAAGTTAACAGAAAAATTTTAAAAATCAATGTCCACAACGTTGGATATAAAAAGCCTCCTGGTATGCAGTTTTGAGATATAAAAAACACTCGTTCCCATGGTCACCAGAAGAGATCACTCTCGATTCGAGTCCGGTCTCGTACGAAAGATTTCTTTTACAGGTCATGCTCAGGAAAAAGGTAACAGCTCAGTAGTTACCAAGGAATGAAAATTACTCTCATGTTTCGTTGCAACTCTCAGAACAAATACATATCGGCGTTCGCATTTCTTAAAGTTACTGTAGAAACGGTATACAACCGTAAATATATATAACTTTCATTCTTTCTTTGAGTCTAACCCAGTGTCCAGACTCTCTTCCCTGGTTGAAAAGATCTGCATTTCTTATATAATCCTCAGTGCATATTTTTTTAGGATAATCGTAACTTTCATATTTATTTTTAGTTTTAGAGATCAAAGCCAAAAGAAATGAACATTTTATTTGCTGGCGGATTCGTGTGAAAATAAATTAAACAGTTCCAACTGTTCAGGCAACAATTTCATGTGTCTGGTAAAAATAGCTAACCAACTACTTTTGGCAATAAGTAAACAAGTACAAGTACGTAGACATATAAACAAAGATATTTAATCGAATAATTTGTGTATAAATGCATGCATACAGGCATAGATGTTTATGTAATGTATATGCATATGTAAAGGGTGTTTTTTATAGAGGTATAGAACTTTAAGTTGGCATTACTTTTCAAGATGGCGACCGATTTAACAGCTGTCAAGTGATTTATTCTCAGTTTGGTTTGGCAATTCATCATGAATAGACTCACGCTTGAACAACGTTTGCAAATAGTGCAATTTTATTTCGAATATAATGGTTCTGTGCGGAAAACGTATCGCGCACTACGTCCATTTTAGCGATGTTTAGCGATGAAGCGCACTTCTGGTTGAATGGCTGCGTCAACAAACAAAACTGCCGCATTTGGAGTGAAGGTAATCCTCTAGTGTATGTTGAAACACCGTTACATCCAGAAAAACTGACTGTTTGGTGCGCTTTATGGGCTGGTGGAATCATTGGTCCATATCATTGGACATAGTGCGCGATACGTTTTCCGCACAGAACCATTATTTTCGAAATAAAATTGCACTATTTGCAAGCGTTGTTCATGCGTGAGTCTATTCATGATGAATTGCCAAACCAAACTGAGAATAAATCACTTGACAGCTGTTAAATCGGTCGCCATCTTGAAAAGTAATGCCAACTTAAAGTTCTATACCTCTATAAAAAACACCCTATACATACGAATAACCATGAATGTAAAGGGTTATCCATTTAGTGGTTTCGAGAGTGCAGGGTTGTATTTTGATATCTGTCAAAATCAGCTGTCAAATCAAACATATTTCGTTTTAGCTAAAAGTCAAGCCTTTATGAAAATGGATCGCTTAACAACCGCTCAACGCGTTATAATTGTTGAAACCTACTACAAAAGTCGTGACTCAATCGGTGCACATAATCGTTCAAATACTAAAAAAATAAGTAAAATTTTAAATAAATTTAAAAAGATTGGATTGTAAGGCCTTTGCATCATCGTTTTGCTCGTTCCACCTCAAATATCGCTGATGTAAGTGAAAGTGTAACTAAAGACTCGAATGTGTCTTTTTGTTGACGTTCTCAAGAGCTGGGACTATATTGCGGCACATTATGGCGTATTTTGCACTTGGACTTATACCACAACAACTGAAGTCAGCTGACCAACCGCAACGCCGAAGTCACGTCGTACAGCAAGCAATTTCACTCGTTGGATACGTAAATAACAAAATTGTCGCATAAGGAGCTCCGATAATCTTGAAATAATCGAAAAGAGGTCATTGAACAAAAAAACAAAAATGCTGTTAGGTGTGCTCTTCGTTCCAGAGGAGTGATTCGACCCTACTTCTTTAAAAACGACAACGGCAAGAGTGGCACTGTCAATTCGGAGCGTAATGGTTTTTTTTGGTATGTAATTGAAGAACATGACTTAGACCCAGCAGCGTAATCTCTCATTTTGGCGATGTCAATTGTTCACCGAGATCCTACGATTTGACACCGTTGGACTCTTTTTGTTCAAACGGATCGAAGTTTGTGAAAATTCACAAGGCGATCATTTGAATGGTGTAGTGTTTCACACATAATGCCAAGGTTCAAACTTTATAATCAAATAGAAATTCCATTTATTTTGGAAACCGCTAAATGGTTAACCCCCTATATGCAAAGCATGTAACAGCAACAACCAACGAAAAATGTGCGTCATCATAAAATTCCTATTCTGCAATTAATTCTTGTTGACTTTCCAAGCGCTCATGCAAACTATGAAAATATGGTTAGATGTTTATATATACCTAAGTACATACATATCTGTGTGTATAAGAGAATAGTTTTGTATACTTACTGATGGTGCTTTGTTTAGATTTATCCGCAACTTGTGAGTGAGGCATACTTAATTATCAGTGTTCACAATTTTCTTAAGAACAATGATTTACCTGCCCAGTAGTAGTATATTTACAGTAATTATGTATATTTTTTCACCGTCGAACATCTGTTAATCGCAGTGTTGGTATTGCGGAGCTTGAGGGAGCAATAAAATTGAAAATGTATCGCAAAGAGCGATAAACATTTCCATTTGACCCGCTGAGCAACCACTGTGAAACTGCTGCCTTTTCTACTACTTCCGCTTTTTTGCCTACTTGCGCTTAATATATTTTTCTTTTTATTATTATTATTTTTCTTTTTGTTATTATTATTATTATTATTTTTTATTTAACTCAAAAGTAGCGTGTATTGATGTTTTTAATTAGACTTCTGATAAACATCATTTTTTATTCACTTAAATTTAGTAGAATTAACCACGTCGTTCGCATGTACAAAGGTACATACATACATTTCTTATATGAGCAAGCACAAATGCATAAAGTAGGTGCACATTGTCGGTGTTGCGTTTCGAAATGAAGATTGCGTTTTGTCACGACTGTGGTAATATAAAATAATTTTCGTTGAAAACTTTTAAGTTAACTTTTTTAAATCAATTTTTGTGCAGTGTTATAGTAAACTTTCACTTGTGCTTTAGTGGCCAGACCAACATCCAAAATCGTAGAAAAATATGCTTTCTAAGCATTTAAAAATTTATATAGATTAAGCTGAATTAAATGAAATTGTAATAAATTGTATTAAATTACATTAAATTAATGTAAACTGCATCAAATTAAATTAAATTAAATTTATTTATAAATATTAAATTAAAATAGTAAAATTATAAATAACTTAAATTAGTCAAATTGAATTAAAGAAAATTAAGTTAAATTATATTAACAAATTAAATAAAAGTTATTTATTAAAATTTAGACCATAACGATTTAATATATCTAAGTTCGCTTCGAGCTTTATAGTTGAAAAATTGATATAAAAGGTATTCCCATTCAACACATTGGCTTACTTTCACTAAGGATCAAGAAACGTATTGTAATGTGGGTATAAACTATTACTCACACTTACATTTGACTCTCTATTTGCTTTTCAACCTCAACGTTTTAAATACTTCAAAGCAATCTCAGTTGTTCGTAGAACTCCTCGAAGCTATGCTGCAACAGAAAGCTGGCGACTGGTAATATTGTTCAAAAACCAACTACGATTCCGTAAATTGAGCACCTTCAAGAGCAGCAACTCAAGCTAAACTCATATGCACATGCATACTTATAGTCAATCTATGCTGACATGGGAAAAGCGAGGATGCACGGTTAATGGTATTTAGAAACCATATGTTTCACTTCAAGCAGTGACGTCGAACAGCTGAGTAGAGTCGGTTGGCAACACTGTACTCTGCACTATCTTACTAGAGCAAACCTAATCTAGTTCATTAAAAACTTCAAATCGCTGAGTAAGGATCAAAGGGAAGCCCTGCAACATATTCAACCAACATAAACATACATGCACACATCAAACTGCTAGCTAAAATCCATGCATTGCCACACATCTATAGAAGGGATTAACATAAAGATGCGGGGAACGCATGAGGTCATATTCGTAAAAGGTTAAAAGTAACAAACTGGAGGGTTGGGAATAGAAAACGTTACCATTAGTGCTACTTTCAAACTTAGAATTTAAATACATACATATATACATTGACAAACATAAATACTGTGCCAGGACTCATTTAGTCACCATCACCTAATATCATACATACATGTCTTTCTGTCGCACCTGAGTAATAACAGTGTAACTATCAGATGTGCTAGTCACGCCTTTTCAACACATGAACGATGCTCGTTCCCCCTGTGGAACTCAAAAGTTGAATGCGTGTAAATGACAGTGAAATGCAAGCCAAATTATTATTGTTGGTTTTGTTATTATAGTAATCTCGTGTGGTGTCTTATCACTCATGACTACAAAAGTATGTTTTAGACTAGTCAAAAGAATTACATTTTTTAATAAACTAAAATAGCGCTAAAATAAAATAAAGTAAAAATATAATAATGTAAAATAAAATTAAATTTGCTTACTTTGTTCTAATTAACTTTTCATGCAATGAATATAATTTTTGTTTATCGAGTAGTGCGGATAGTCCGATACTGGTTTGATATCCGTTTGTTTGGCGGCCGCAATAACTGTCTGTTAGTATTGCGTACTACAACTCGGAAGGCTAGGTTTCAAGCTCTGGGTTGACTAACATCCAAATTATAGAAAATTAAATTTTCTAATTGCGGTCGTCTCTCGGCAGAGAGTATTATAAATATAAAAGCTCCGCATAATATCATAATCCATCGGCCGTTCGGAAGCGGCATAGAATAAACTTCCCCTCCATTTGTTGGAAAAAACATCACAAATTGGAGGAGAAAAATCGGTTTAGCGGTTACAAAGACACATTTTAAATACATATACATATGTATATATATGCGTTTTTCCCAAACTGCTCGTTAGAAACTTTCGACCTTTTTTGTCAATTCGCGCAACAAAATATGTAAATTTTATTTATCAAAATTTCTTTAAAACTGCCATTTTTACACATTACATTTTAATGTTTAAAAGATAAATAAATCAAAAAAATTTCGTTCACTGCTAAGAAACTGGCTGAAGCTGAGCCTGCAAAAGAAACAATCGATTTATGCAAACAAAGTGAGTAATTGACGTTCTATAATCTGGTAACTCTTTACTCTTAAAACTTTTCCACACCTTTTAATCACTGTTCCAAAGTTAACTGATATCCCATCGTTTGGTTTTAAACACTACTTGATATTAGCTTTACTTTGAACTTATTTAAATATTAATAAGCTCCAAGCATTAGAAATCCCAGCATAACGAAGTATTCATTTGAGTTCAGCGGCACTCAGCGGTCCATTGTAATTCCACAATTTCATTGCAGCACGTATCCTTCAGTCAATGACTCGATCTTAACATGGCTTAAACCAAGCCATACAATACAATCTTCCTTTACTTATTCTTATACCTGCAATGCATTCTCTTTACACATACAAACCGAAGCTATCGCATAAGCACAAAGAGGTGACAGTTCCCGCCGCTGCACGCCATTGCCAACTAACCAACCAGTCAACCCCACCGGCTTCTTGGCGCAAAATGCAAGAATGTGGGTGAAGAGAAGTAGGGTCATATTAACAGCAGCAGTAGCTGCAATCAAACATGCTTAAGCTCACTCAATGTGGCACATTAGCGTGCACGAATGAGCAAATGTCGTGTCATAAGGAAACTGGATGGTCAAAGGAACGAAGAGAATGGAAGGAGAATGTAGGGTATGAATAAAATATGTTCATAAGGGTGTGTGTGCCCCACAGAAGTATATTGTTGCTGCAGTTGCCACAACAGTTCTATGGCAAGTAAAAGCCTTGATTGTGCTTCTTCAAAACCTTTAATATTTCACCGTTATAATAGCGTTGACCAGTTTCTTGCCTCCGCTGTCCTACTTCGACTGGCAGCTAGGAAAGTTAAGCGCCATGACTCTTGCTGGTGCCTGTTGCCGTCTTTTAACCGCAACTCCTTCTATGTAGTTGACATGCTTCCAGGAACAACAACTGTTGCTAATGCTTAGTCGCTTAGCAGCTGCTGCACGTGCTTCATTGTCGTTGACGCTCGTTGTGTTGTTGACGTTTTGCAGCCACCTGTGGGACCAGTGGTTGCGTGCTATGCGTATCATCCTGTGTGCATATCCTGTTTGTCCTGTGTTAAATTCACATTAATATTTCATTTTATTTTACATTACCTTAACCCACCTACGCTCCATTACACACGTCCGCTTCTACGCGTACTGACGATTGCACTTTGTTCGCTTTAAACGCTTCAAATCCCTAAGCTGTATTTGTATGCTCTCTATGTTGTGCACTTGTATGTCTTTGATTCTTAAATTCCCCAAAGACTTCGTTTTCTTGCATTCGTGTTTTCTATTGCATTTCATTTCATTTGAATTGGTTTTATTTCACTTCTATCTTGACTTTCTGTCACATTCTGCAGTTCAATTATAAATGCATTAATTCCCTGTCAACACGTTTAGTGTAATGCAACATTACATTTCATGTGCACGTATACATGCATGTATAGGACGCATATATAGGTATGTGTGTTTGGTTATGTGGACCTTGCTAAGAAGCCATTCAAGTCTCGAGTCTCCTCATCATATAATTTCTAATTAGCAATTCTGGAAATCCCACAGGATTTACTCGTACTTGCAGCTTCATTGCATTTGAAAGGATAGAAAAAGTGGGCATTTGTGCAAGTTTACATGAATTTACGAATGTGTGTAACGTTTGTCGTACTCTTTGCTATATAACCTTTTTGACTTAATGGCAAATTGACATCCATTGAAATTATGGCAGCAGACATTTGGCGTATTTGCGTGTTTGTGTATTTGGCATTAGTTTGTATGCCTTTGTACATATTTCATTTTATAAATGTGTAGCAAAACTTTTGTGTACATCTATGTACAACTATAAAGTTCCAAGCAAATCCCTAATTACGATGTAATTTCATTTTAATATTAATTAAGCTCATTATTAGCCCGTTTGTAGGTCAACATTTACTTTAATTTTCTTCCAAACAAACGGAGGTAAAATACTTTTATTTACCCTTAATCTTATCTATTTTTATTTGCTACGTAAATCGATATTAATTCGAAATTAAAATTTTTTTTTTTGGGGAATAATTAAAAAAATGTTTTATGGGCAAAGGCATATGTATTAATCCAAAATGTCCCAACTCGTGTGGAGCTTAAATTTTCAATAAGAAAATTCTGAAAAAATATTTTTTTGCGCTTACTAATAAATTGCGTTTTGGCTGGAAATTTTTTTATTCATAAATTGCTAATTTAAGTTTAATTTGTTAAGCAGACAGTCGAAGCAAAATAAATGTCTTGCTTAATAGGTACGTACGTGCACATATATAATAGTATTTTTTAACGGAAGTAATTTTTTTTGTAATTACACAAATTGTTTAAAATTTCGACTATCATATTTCAAACATTTTGTCTGTTTTCCAAAAAATATATATATAAAAAAAATAAGAATAAGAAAAAATTAAAAAAGTAATACAAATACAAAAAAAAATAAAAATAAAAATAAAAATTAAAATTAATATTAAAATTAAAATTAAAATTAAAATTAAAATTAAAATTAAAACTAAAATTAACATTAAAATTAAAAATAAAATTAAAATTAAAATTAAAATTAAAATTAAACTTAAAATTAAAATCAAAATTACAATTAAAATTACAATTAAAATTACAGTTAAAATTAAAATAAAAATTGAAATAAAATTAAAATTAAAATTAAAATTAAAAACAAAATTAAAATCAAAATTAAAATTAAAATTAAAACTAAAATTAAAATTAAAATTAAAATTAAAAAAATATTAAAATTAAAATTAAAATTAAAATTCAAATTATAACTAAAATTAAAATTAAAGATAAAATTAAAATTAAAATTAAAATTAAAATTAAAATTAAAATTAAAATTAAAATTAAAATTAAAATTAAAATTAAAATTAAAATTAAAATTAAAATTAAAATTAAAATTAAAATTAAAATTAAAGTTAAAATTAAAATTAAAGTTAAAATTAGAATTAAAATTAAAATTATAATTAAAATTAAAGTTAAAATTAAAATTAAAATTACAATTAAAATTACAATTAACTTCAAAATTAAACATAAAATTTAAATTTAAATTACTATTAAAATTACAATTAAAATTAAAAATTATAACAAAAAATTAAAACAAAAATAAAAATATAAATAAAAATAAAAATAAAAACAAAAATAACTAATAAAAATAAAAATAAAAGTAAAAATAAATAGTGTAAATTTAAAATGCATAAAAGGATTTAAATTTTGTTTCTATAAGTATTGAGTGCTCAAATTAAATCCATCCTTTTTGGTATTCAAAAACGTGTTTTTTTTATTAAAAAAAGTGAACAATACATCATTAAAAGTATTGTCTCTCGAAAGCGAGAACTTTTTCCCATATCCCTGGTAATTTTCAACTACCATTTTTAAAAAATATGTCCTCTGGCCTCTACCAAACCATTCTTCGATGTCTTCAAAAGACCGGAACCAGTGACCCTTAAATCGTTTTGCATCCGTCGAAAAAGCCAGTAGTCAGAAGAGGCAATCCCTGAAAGATACGACCTCCCATTTGCAGGAAGTTTTTGACCGTTACAGACACGTTGGGCCGAGCGTTTTCATTTTCCAAAATCACCTTGTTATGCCCTTGGGACGTTTCTGACTGTTTTTCGACGAATGCACGGCTCAATCGTATTAGTTGTCATATTCAAACTTTTTGGTTTGGCCAGGATGCTCTTCGCCTTCGACGTTAAAATCATCAATTTTGAAGCGTCGAAACCACACCCTGCATCACTTATCGGTCGGCGCACTTCTTCCAATTAAAATGGAAAATCAAAACTTCCCGCAAGTGCTGTTTGCTTATTGCACAAATCCGGATATTTCGAAGAGGAAAAAAACAATGTTGTTGACAGAAACAGATGCTGATGCACAATAATTATAAAATAGCTTATCGCTTCCAAGATGGGCAGGTACAGCCATCTTTTCAGAACGGTCCAAATTAATTTGTAGTATAGACTTTTAAACAATATTTCAGGCATTTAAAATTCTAAATTTTGCATGGAAAATTAAGTTTTATAATGCATTTATTTATTTTATATTAACCTTAAAAGAAAAGCCCATGTTTTTATATAAATTAAAACAATTATACGAAAATTATACGAAATTTTGCATGATGTGTTTCTCATTTGGCAATGAACAATGAGAACTGAAAAATAAATAAATTAGTAAAATTATAACTTTGAGAAATTGATGATTATTCTGAAATAAATTTTTGAGTTTTATTCACCCCATATCTACATACATTTGCATATGCCCTGCAAAATTTCTAGTTAAAATTAGTATGAAATAGGATGAATCATACTATTTCGATATTTGTATAGAAATTGATCAGTAACGGGAATAATAATATTCACCACCACGCAATGTTGTTGTTATTTTTACTATGCCACGACTGAATTTCATTTCTAATAATCTGTGTTGAAGTGAGAAATATGTCGTGCCTCTTAATATCATTACTATAACCGAGTTAGAAGTTATCATTGTAGCACATGAGGTTCAGGGTTTTAGTCTCGAGGAAGGGAAAATCACATACGTACACATACTTTATAAATACTTGAACTTAGTGAAAAAAATGAATATCAAAATATTTGAAATGCTCAATAATAATCAATTCAAAAAAACTTGTACATACATATGTTTTTGTTTAGGGTGTAAATAAACCAAGAATACTTAATTTTATTAAACCAAAAAATAAAAAAAGATTTACCATTATTTTTATATTAAAATGTAAAATTAAAAAAAAATCGTATTGACGATGCAAAATTTTTTTTATTCACTAACGCAGAGTATCAAAAATTCGCGGCGCATATGTATGTAAATGCTTAACAAAAACATACTTGCGATTAATTTTATTTAAAGATATTTTAGAGCCATAATTGTTCATTGAAATAACAGAACCTGCTTACAATAATAATCAATTTTAACAAAACGGGTTGCTTTCGCAAACGCAATATGTAAAGCATTTAATGAATACTATTCGTAAGCGCCTTGCATCAATTTAGGGAAAGTATTAAATTCATAAATACATGACAGCCCCATTTCATTCGCAAGAGTTGTCAAAATATTTACATGCATTAAAGTTTTATAGGCCTAAAAAAATGGCTCGTGTAAATATGACTTCGCTAATAGCTGCACAAGGGTATTCATAAACGTCATATAAATAAATTGCAGCTTATTTTTTAATGTGTACAACATTAATTTTTGCAAAAAAAAATAAATAAAAATAAAATATCAAAATCGATCTATACCAATCGATTAACATGCCGTGTCACCTTTTTTGTGCATATATACAAATATAACAAATTTACAGTTATTTAAACAATTGAGTTACACCGGTCAACACGAATTTTTTGATTTCTGCATGCTAAATTTATGTTTCTTTTACGCTAAAAAAATGAAAAAATTTATTTTTAAAATAATTTGTTTTTGTCTATAAAATAAGGTAAAAGTAAACTTTATGAATGAAAAATGAAAATTTGAGTCTAATATTTAATTTTTGTCTCTGTAAATGTTTTGATGTTATTGATTTTTTTTTATTTCAAGGCCAATGATTATGAATTTTCAAAATTTTGTCTATTTTTTTTGTTTTCCTTAAATTTTTGAACAACTTTTACATAAAAACGAATATGTAAATAAAGAATCCGTTTACATTACTAACCGAAAAATTATACTTTTCAGACAAATATACAATATCTATTTGAGACTAGATACTGCTGGCATCTCGAGGTAGGACTCTAAATTTAAATTATTCCGTCTTTTTTTTTTTAATATTTAATTGTTTTTATAAACTTCATAAATTCCACCAGTTTCCCATGCTGATCGTCATAGTTGTGTTGTTTCTACTACATGGTAGACATACAGCTTAGTGACTCAACCAGACGATTGCTGGTTGTAGTATGTCAAAGTCGTTGTACAGTGTTTGAAGGCCATTTAGCTGGGAAACTCGTTGTTCCAACATATCAACACACAAGTAAACTCTATAATTTATTCAAACAATATACATATGTAAAAGAGAAGTAACAGCTGCTAAACGCAGCTGACACAGTCTCGCTGGCGACACTAGCATCGAATGTCTACCATACCTCAGAACACCAGCTATAGAAACCGGTTATATGGCGCGCATACTCCTCTGGCATTTATTGTTGCTCCAAAAGTAGTATTGCATCTAACGTTTGCTGCACCGATCATTCATCTAACTACTTACTTAGCAGTGTTGAGTATTTGCCGGCCGGCATAACGACGTCAAACTTGTGCGACACGCTTTTCTGTATGATTAAGCAAAACTAATAAGCAATTGCATTTAATGCTTCAATTGCATTGTGGTAGTTTGACTTAAGTCAGGGATGACGTGACACACTAGCTGCTCTCAACCAACTCGTCGATTAAGCTTATTCACAAACTCATAAAATATAGGGGCAGTGCTGTTGTACTGCTCCGAAGGTAGCTGTGCCTCCACTCCCTCCATTGCCTCGCGCCGTAGTTAACTTCTTCAGCAACAACGAAACGAAAACTTTAGCGTGAAGATCAGCAAGTTTAATACGTCGCAGCAGTCCCCTCGTGTTTGACTGGTGACTCGCCAATGTTACTGGATACCGGTTTTCGATGGTTTTTTTTTTGTATCCATAGTTAAATGTGTTCGTCGTAGTATGTATAGATATACTTTAATTAAGCTTCAGCTGTGTGTGCGGATGGATTTTGTTGCTTTTTGTTGTCATTCATAAATTTTATTACGTCTTCTTTTGCCTTTGCCTTCTTATTCTCCCTCGTTTTTATGTTTGCTTTCATGCATTTATTAAGCTATGTCTTTCGATGTGATATATTTGGTTTTGTTAATCTGGATTATCGTCGAATTTGTTGCCTGTGACTGAGCTTTTAGGTCTTAACTTACATTATGTGCATCACTAATGATCTCATCAAGCTTCAACGAACGCTCGCCCGTTTATTATTATTATTTTTTTTTTCATAATAATAAATACTGTTTTCCTACTATTGTTTTTCTTGTTTTATCTGTCTTCGAAGTAGTCTTAAATAAACTCCACGATCTTATGTAGTATTGTTATACGATGGCATTATAACAACGATACACTCTCGCACCCCATTAATTTCCCACATACCAACAGACAAATAAACAATCTGGCAAATATTCTTTGCACAAATATCATGTTCATATATTTTTTGTATACTTTTGAGAATCTCTGAGTGGTACGGATTTCTCGTGAGCACGTAATTACCATTTCACTCTCTTTGCTCAATACTCATAATGTCATATTGGTTTGTGGAGACTTTTGTTTGACTCCAATGGATACTCAATGATTTCACTCATTATCTTTTTTACTCTCTGTTTTCGATGAATTTTTTATCTTGTTGAATTTACGATATAAATGGTTTATTGTGTTGCCAACACTTGCATTAAATAATCTCCTCAAATGTATTTATAAAGTATAATATTCGTATGCATAAAACAAAGTAAAAGAGTTTGAGAAGTTGGCTGGAAAAAGTTATTTAATAAAAATATTTATATTTTAATTTTGTTTAAAGTTAGGTTAGTTAGAATAAACATATGGATCCGTAACCGCCGAAAGGGCGTAAGCAACAAAAAGTTAATTTTTCATTTAAAATATTTTCGTGTTCTTTTTTAACATTTACTTCGTAGGACTCTGAAAATGATGTTTATTGATTTTACGTTATCGTTTTGCATCAAAAACAGAAATTGGAACATGTTCTCGCTTACGCCCTTTTGCCGGTTAGGGCTCCATATGGATGTATGTACATACAAAAATGATGCCCAAATGCTTTGTTATTGCAGGATATACGATAGTTGCTCAACTGCTAAAAGCTTTGTTTAAAACTATTTAAGAGTTCAAACGATTCGAGAAAATTTTAAATTTTATATAATTTATATGAGTCAATTTCTTTGAATTTTAAATATGCCTATAGAAAAAATTATAAAAATTTTGATTTAAAAGAATATTAAGATTTAAATTTAACGAGCTTAAAAATTGTGTACATATATTTTTAAAATATATCAGAGCATGTTGTCTGCTTGTTTAAAAATTTGATAAAAAGGGAAATAGATGAATGATATTAAAAATAACGTGGGGCACGATCCTGCGTGTAGTACCCCTAGTTGGCACCATAGATTCTTTCTTGGCATCGGAATATTATTTCAACTGCCTAGTAGACCTAGTAGAAAATTAAAAAGCGTTTTCTTTGATATATTCAGTTTGGTAAGTTGTTTTCTATGGATCTGTTGATATTTTTTTAATACTCACGTATGTACTATTTATACATATTCATATCTGTACTTGCAAGTGCCAGTATGCTTAACTATGAGCTACAAAAATCACTAGGCATATGTCACGCTTTGCGCAAGGTTGAAGGATTATTAATCGTCGCTTTTGCGCTTTACACAATATTGCTCGATCTTCTTTTCTGTGAACATTGAGTGGAATTCAATTGTTAATACTTTGTATTTTCATCTTCCAAACTGGTTATGAATCACAATGCCTTTGTTCGGAATACGTACAAAATTTTGGTTGCTGGCTTTTCTGTTTGTTGTTGAAGTTTTTATAAACATACATGTAACTATATCAGCATTTATATACTTATTACGAGTGCATTTTGATATTTATATATTTAGCATTATATACATCCTCTGATGTAGTGCATGGAAACAACATCCATACATTCATTATACGCAATATTCGCCACTATTATGGTGGGTTTTTCAGTCGTCACGTCGACGAAATTTAGCTATTGCCGAAATGTGTTGTGACGACGCAACATAATAAAATAAATGTAATTTGTGATTTTTGCGTAATTTTTTCGTTTCGTTTACAATTTATATGCAAAAATTTTAATTTTAAAAATTTAGTTTTTCCTGATACATCAAGCTCAAGCGATGAAGAGAACAAAAACGAACTTAGGCCAAAAACATAAGTTATAAGACAGAACTGTTTCTTTTAGTTGCTTAAGTCTTCTTCCATTTCCAATTTTTTTGAAGACTAGTTTCGACTTAGCAAAACTGCGTTTCAAATATGTCCCGAAAAAAATCGAACCACATTTTAAAAGTGGAATGCGAACAACGTGTGTCCAAAGTAACAAAATAGGTGTCAACTTTACCTTTTCTGGGGCAGGGGGTCATATAAGACAAGTGATACAAACGATTTCATCTTGGGCTAGCCCTGACAACCGTTGGTTCAGCGTTATTTGAAACAATTATACATATAATTAAGAGATAATTATTTTTTGATTAATTTCATCATTAATTCTACTCAGAGAAAACGTAAAATAGAATCTAATTTAATTTT
The DNA here is from genome assembly GCA_030068015.2 of Neoceratitis asiatica. Taxonomy (NCBI): domain Eukaryota; kingdom Metazoa; phylum Arthropoda; class Insecta; order Diptera; family Tephritidae; genus Neoceratitis; species Neoceratitis asiatica. The sequence goes on from CM061528.1 coordinate 73,646,488, forward strand.
ATTTACATATTACGTATTATTTATTTACTTTTATTGCAAAAAAATATATATTTCGCATATCCTATTCTTTTTTCATTTAAACTTTTTGATACTAGATCACAAGATTTTGTTTGAATAATTTCATTATTTAAAAAAACGATAAGAGGCACACCTGTTCAGTGCTCATAATTCGAAAACTCACACTTAGGCTCGAGCGATACAAGTTTTTTGTATACTTTGAAGAATGAGAAAAAATTTATTAAAAAAATATTAAAACACAATATTTGCACTATTGGCTTTTTTTGTATTCTTTGTGATTCTCTACTTTGTTTAATTATTTTTCTTTTACTTTTTCAAGCTTTATAGTTTCCCTCCGATTGTTGTTAATTTACTGTTCCGCTCCAACTGGGCTAGTCACCACGTTCAAGGTCATGAGACAAAGTCGTGGTCGTCCAGGCGACAAAAATATCATGCGATAATCTTTATAATTATACTAGCTCTTAACAACATTATCATAATTATAATATGCAGTTACAAAAAATCATAAAGAAAAGTTGTTTATATGTTAGCTGCCATAAGCTCCGGGCTTTTACAGATCAGTGATCACACTGAGGCGCGTTAATGAAACAAGCAGGTGGCATAAAAAACTAGAAAAATGGAAATAAAGCAAATGAGTAAAGTCGCTTTGCACATGTGTCTTAGGCTTATTTCTTAATTGACTGCTATTTGCCATGCCTCAGTCTACACAGACAAAATGTACAATAAAATGAATTGTTAAAAAACTCCATGCTTACTATCTACTCGTATATATGTAGTTGTTTCATTGCCTAAACAGCTGATGACACGTTTTGCCGCTTAGGCTGCTCATTTGTATTACTACATACACTACATACTACATACTATACATTTTTTTTGTTTTTTTGTAAAGCGAAAGTCTAAAATATTTCAACTAAATTGAATTTATTTAGTTCCGCCGATTCCGCTCGTGGTTCCACCTGCTGCGCAACAAAGTCGATTTATCTTTCGTACGTTTTTTTTGTTCTTTGCAATAATTGCTACATAAATTTTTTTTATTTCACTACTGCTATTTTTTATTTACAAATTCTTTCAATTTGACTGAAAGTGGAATATTCCTCATACATCGCGAATGTTAGTCTAAGTTTTTTTTTTTAGCAGATAGCAACCGACAACATATTTGTATATAGTGCAACAAAAAAAAACCTCAGATGGTTACGTAGAAAATACAATCGCGGTAAGTACAACCAATCTACAAAGTACGTGTGCTATTTGTTTGCCTCCAAGTGCTTGCCTCTTCTCTCGACTGTAACTAGCGATGCAACATGCAACAAGCGATGCCTAAAGCATTCATCGACGTTTCTACGATTTCTCGTATACGATTTTATAAAAAAAAATTAAAGAAATCATTGCATACCTTTCATGAACTGGGACTCATTTATCTTTCATATGATTAGTTTTGTATAGGAGTTGCTGCCCAAAATCTTAAATCTGCACTATCGATATATCCAAATATTAATTTTTTTTGCTATTTTCAGAGATTAGCAATACTATAAATTTCATATATGAAGAATTGGCTTAATATGAGATAAATGTAACAGATGCCAATTCTGGTCGGTTATGACAAACAACCGCTCAACGAACTAGGCATCATCTCATCTTCAGGTACTAAGAAATAGAAAAACAAATTTATGACACCATTTACTTCAGATGAAAGGCATGCAGATTCGAGAACATTCGCATATATACCAAGTAAATAAGTAGGTATGTGTGTGTTCGACCGCTTTGTGTACGTATGCAAACACATCAGGTGTTTTCATTTAATTTACGAAATATGTTCGTCAACAATTCAACAACAGCTGTGCTACCCATAATTATGGCTTGCAAAAAAAAAAAAAGAGTAAAGAAAGTATCAGAGTACCGTTAAGGTTACTTAACCACCCCGTCACCACTCATTTGCCCGCCTCGCTTTGCTCGATATCTTTTAGCAACTATTTTAATGCAACTCTTCAGATTGTGGCAAGTTACGTACGTTGTTATGTACTTACACAAATGATGCACGATTGTACATAAGTACATATACATTTTCTCGTGTGTAGGTTATTTAGTGTAAATGTAGGAAACCCATCAGGCATACCAACACAATAAGACAAACAAACTCAATGCCACAATGACGCATATGCCACGGTTGTTGCTTGGCTTGCACATCCACATTCTCATTCAACAGGTATTAATTTGGTAAGTGTGCACTTTGGTATGTACTCCTATGTAACATGCATAGACTGTAGTCAAATATATTAATAAAAACTAACAGGAAAGTGGCAAATTATTGTTTTGTTTTAGAAAGAATTTGCATTGTTAATAACAAATAAAATTAATTGCATTAATAATTTGAAATACTGTACTTATATACTTATATATGAAACATACATTAATAAAAAAATTTCTAATTACTATCTATTTCTTATTTTTAGGAGTAGTCTGTGTCCAGTTGGGAATTCCGAGTAACAAACTATTTGATACCTCCGTGCAGCTTATGTAATGCCAGCTACTGTATATTTTACAATAGTGGGTTTTTTCATTTAATCTTTTTCTCTCTCTTCTACTTGTTATTTGCAGATATTTCTTCAATTCCTTTTGTTATTTTTCAATTCCAATATCCCTGGTTGGCTGAAACCATTTTTAGTTTTTAGTAAATTGGAAAACTATTTTATTTCATCATAAGAAGTGTTCTTCAGCAGAAAATTGTCTTAATCAGTGTATATATTTATCTTCGACCCTGAAATATAGTTATTTCTATTTCGTTATAAACATTGAATGTTTTAACAGATTTGACCAATCAAAAGGTTAATCATCACTCTTTTGCTGTCTCTTTAGCGTGAAATTTTTTAAAATTGTATTGGACTGTCAGAGATAAGATGGTGTAAGTTAAAAGCGACTACTACTAATAAATAAATTTGGTCAGAAGTAAGTAAGTATCAGAAGGAGAAGAGATAGAGAGATAGACCCACCGAAATTTCTATCGATCGTATCAGAATTATGAGCTGAATTGATTGAACCATGTCCGTCTATCCGTCCGCAAACTAATCCCTTCATTTTTGAGATATTTCAACCAAACTTGGTAGGAAGATGCCTTTATGTTTACTTAATATTTTGTCGGAACTGGCCAGATCTGATACGACCGATTTTTCAGATTTAAAACTTTGGTTCTTTCCATCTGAATTGCGCATATTATTTGGTATACCTCATATGTTAAACGCTGCTATTTCACGCTGACTGTGGTTAGCTCAGCGAGGAAACAAAAAAAATATTTTCAAGGAACTGATTTCGGTAGTTTTCGATAAACACTTCCTCAATAGAATTCATCGCAGTCTTTACTTCAGATAGGGCAACTCCACCATTATGTCCTTAGAGTATTTTATCTTCATATTAGCAGACATTGACTGGGTATTGACATTTGATGAAAGCTCCGAGATCGCCAGGAGTTTTTGGAAAGCAGCAGATATTTTTGAAAGTTTACGTGAAGGCCGAGAAACCCCTGTGGGGTTTGAAGCTGTTATTCATGCATTTGGGAAAATTATAGTTTCGACTATCTGCTCAACATACATATGAACATACTTGTATATACTTGGCGCTCTATAAGCACTGAAGAGATTTCCCGTCCTCCTCCAAGTTGTGGTGTGTCTCTTGATGTTTTTGCAGCAATAAACAAATCAGAGTGAAGGATCAGTATCCAAAAAAAAAATCCATTTTGTTTCAAAATTATATTTGTGGTTTATATTTTTTTATCTAACAAAATGAAACAACTAATTTCAAAAGCAATCAGCAATCAATAAAAAAGTAACATTTATATATAAATATATATAAATTTGGCGCTTTGTAACTGTTGAATTTGTCTATAATTTTGGATGTTGCTCGAACCTGGACGCGGGCCCTGGCATTCCGAATGGTAGGACGCAGTGCTAACCACTCGGCTATTGCGGCCGCCAATATTGATATTACAATAGACAATAAAGTAATTATTAATGTAAATTTGAAAATAATTTATCATTGCAAAATTATTTATGTTTTTTAAACTAACTAAATATTCACTATATGAATTATGCGACAAAATCAAAATCTACTGTAAACTTTTTATCTCCAAAAACACGAACATGCATTCAATACTTCATATATAGTGTAAAATGTATAATAAATGCGATTTAGTAGCTCGTAATACTTAGTCCCGTGTTATTGAAAATAGAAACACAAATGCATAATACAAACAAATATATGTACATGCTTAGTTTGATGCAAATACAGTTACATAATTCTTTGCTAGTAAAAGTATTGCACCGTGTTTCTTCGAAGCTCTCAATTCCTACACTTTCGTGCATATAACTGAGTTATCGTCTACTTGTTCCTACAATTTCATGTAATCAGAGAATATCTTCTACCATTCAGTAGGATATATTTACTTTTCTGAATTCCGTATTCTGTATTATAAATCTACACATATTTTTATTGTTGCATCTGATGCAATTTCGAATACACAAGCCAGAATAAAATATTATTTTATGCACGTTTAGCTAAGCCAGGTTTTAGAAAACTATACAATATGAAACACACATATATACCTACGTACGTTCTTGTGTATTTACAATACTTTATACCCACTGTGATGTATGTTATATATATTCATATAAGCTCGTACATATGTACGTATATGTATTTAGGAATGTACAAGGACACCTCTAAGGCACCTCTAAGCTCTGATAGCTTATGATACCATCCTTAAGTTGAAGGCTTACTACGCCCACATGCAAAATTGTGAAATATATACATATGTATCTACCCACTGATTGTTCCTCTTCTTCTCATATACTGTTGTATGTCCTTCCCATCAATGACGTGCTTTTGCTTTGATATTATAGTATTAGATATGATTATTGTTGTTATTATTGTTTGCCTGTTGAGCTCGTAAGATGGCCGAGTGCCAACTTAAGCTGACTGGGCTGACTTGACTCGGTTTGTTTTCTTTGTTCTAACTCTAGCCAGTTGCCTGTACCCTGCTGCCACTGACCTACCATTTCGTTTTATTTACCTCTATCAGATATATTTTCAAAAAGGCTTTTGTTTCAGTTGCAACATCGACTTTGTTTATTCTATTTATTGTATTTGCTTCTTCAGTATTATACTATTTTCAGTTTTTCTTGTTATTGTAGAGTTTGGTTTGCAGTGTGGCTGTTGTCAGAGACTTATGTATTTCAACAAACTCTTTGTTGTTGTTATTGTTGTTGTTGCTGGTGCTTAATGGCTATTGGCTATAGTGTTGCAAATCAACAGCTTTTAAATTTTAATGCTACCATTTGATTTATATTCTTAAGTAGTTTGCTTACCTGATTTTCCAGATCCTCTCCTTCGTGTTGACTCAACTCAAAGTACAATATGATTTTTTGTTTAGCTTTTGTTTCAGATTTTATTGTTTTGTTTTAGGATTTCAATTGAAATTTTACTTTAAATTGGTATTAATTTGTTGACAATAAAATTTCCTATGGACAAACCAAAAGAAAATAAAAGAAACAGAGTTCAAAATGGTTTGAAGAGAATTATTACTGACATATAAATTGGTAGTTGATATTTGTTTGTTGGTGTATTCAATTTTGCTTTCGTTTATTTTTTTTCTGAAACGGATGCAATCAGACAAATTTGGAAAGTATAATAAAAGGTGTCTGAAGTAGCGGTTAGTATTGCGTACTACCATACAGAAGGTCATGACATGAAATAAAAGCCCGTTATAAAAATCCATCCGTTGGTAAAAAAGCATCAATACGCATATATATAAATATATTTAATAAAAGGTTATATCACTACTGTAGTAATTAAAAATATATAAATATCCATTTTCAAAGTTAGTTTTTAATGGCAGTATATATGAGTTATGAAATATATTGAATATAATCATCTTTAAAATATGTATATAGATTTTATATTTATGTAGCTGCAGTGGTTAAGAATGTCTATTAACTACCCCGCTAACATCGGTATCTCACTATGTGAATGACTCATTTCTAACTTAAGTCGATTGTTTCTTATTTCAGAAAAAGAGCTTTTTCCCTATTACAAAGATCGCGTATTTTAAAGATTCTTTTAGCTCCGCACATAATGGCGATGAAATTGATTTAGTTTCTAATTATCTTAAGGATTTTTATTGTCCGGTAGCGTCGACGAAATGGAGAAATCGGGTGAGTATTTACGCCTGATGAATATCTCCATCATGTTAACGAGTAAATTCATTATTTTGCTGCAAAAATCATTTTCATTTATAACTATACGTATTAGTGTTAGTGAGACAAAACACTTTATGCCTATCGCTTGCAACATTTATTTATTGAAAACATATCTGAAAAGTTGATTAGCTCCCCTATAATCGACTTTTCAGATATGTTATACTACTTATATATAGTCTTCGATTCGATCGTTGATTTTCAGTACGAATATTTATCTAAATTCACGTGTGCAAAATAACAAATGCCAAATTTCACACATTTAGATCATTATTTGACGAAACAAAACCTCTAATCTGAACAACTCAGTTATATAGTGGATATATGTATATTATAGTGGCCCGATCTAGCCGGATTTAAAAAGTGAGGGACTAGTTTCCGTTCAAACAGATGGGCATAGCTAAAGCAGCTTAGTTTGTGGTTCTGATCGGATCGGTATAAGTTTTCGTGATTCTCTCTTATTCTGGTGCTTACTTACACCGGATCAAAGTTAATATACAATTTCATGTTCATGAACGGTATAAAAATAAAAAATTTAAACTAAGGCTTATCTGAATTCCTATTTCTAAAAAAATAGGAATTGAATCTGTCTATTTAAAAAAAGTTCGCGGTTGGCTCGCTCTTGTACACTTTTTTATCCACTTTTGGCGGAATATGCAATCCAGGACATAATAATTAGAATGTTTTCATTCAATGTTTTCAAAGTGAATCTGAAAACTTAAAACGCATATAATTTAATGTTATGGAAAAAATTCAGCTTGATTATAAAAATAAAGGTTTCCTATTATGATTTCGGGCAAGTGACCGCCGCGGCTGAATCGAATAAATTCCAGTCAAGAGGTTTAATTTTCGATCACTTTGCAGCAGAATATTATTTATTTTTTGAATTCGCTCAGAAATCATTTAAATATTTTAAATGATATGATGATAAAATAATGGTAAAGTATTTATTAATTGTGATGTAGTTCCATAACTCATTAAAAAATATGTTATACAAATGATGAGCTTTCAGGGTAATAACGACAAAAACAATTAACATGTTTCTTATTCCATGGCGGCTAGTATGTATTCTTAACATTTATTTATTACACATTATGCATACCTATGTAAATACAATTTATATATACTTGTTGCAGTTCAATGATCCTCTATTTTCATATACGCTCTTTACAGTAAGAGCAAGAGTTTGCACAAAAAAAAAGTACAAAACTCTAGTTTACTCGTAAGCAGACAAGTGCACATCTGAGGGAAGAATAAAATGCGTACCCTGGGAATGGTGTAAACGTGAGCAACCGCTAATCGTTGCCCCAGTTGTTCATTTGTTTTCTTTTGCTATCGACAGTTTGATTAATCGACATATATGAGAACGGTAGTGCGTTCTATAGCCAATCTCTTCTGGCAGTCTACCAGTCTGTCACCCAGTAAGCAAATCAACTTGCCAGCCAACTATTTGCATTGTGGGTTGTTATTATATACAAAATGTAAAGAAAATGTACATGAACTATCGATTTGGTGGGCGCCTCAGTTTTGCAGTTTCAACTGCTTGCATGTACATATGTATATGCTCGATATGTAAATTCGTTCATACTCACCCACTCATTACCTCTAACTAATATTTATTGCAGATTTTTCTTGCAGTTATTATGTAAATGCCAAACACATATTTATTAACAGTTAGTTGCTTATAATGGCTATTGAATTTATTCTTGCCAGTGAAATAAGCCGTTTGAGTGAGCCTAGTTCACATAGATGAACTGTAAACAATAATGATTGCTGTTTTGCGCAAATTCGGGAGATTTTGTAAACTGATTTCGGTAAACCTACCATTTCCTTGGCGGCGATGTAGGAAAAGGTTGAAGTGTCATCTCACAATTCTCTTATACCGATGTTACAGCATCGGAACATTGAAAATTTGGCTACTACTATTTCGATCTGTCGACCGCCAAATGGTTTAATATATAGTTTTGTGCGATCCATTCTGATATTGTAATATCGTCATTGTTTTAGGAAGGCAGTAGGCGCAAATCAGTGAAGGATGAAGGAAACATATCTTTATCTCAGATTGCAGTCAGGCACTCGTTAACCGATGTGAACGATGGTATTCGCTGTCCCGACAACAACTATTAAGGCAACATCCTCTTTCCATTTAAGTACTTTAGTATATGTAATGGCGTGTGCTTCCAACCGCGGTCATTGTTGTAGCTATTTTATTAGACAATTATTTATGTGAACGATTTATAGCAAATTGTTTGTTTCCCCACTTCTGATGATCAGGCACTTCGGGAATTCTGGAAACCTTTCTTCCAGTCATGACCTCAAGATTCACACAGTTTGGTTCATGCATTTTGCATAGGTTAGCAGAGTGCAACTATAACCGGGAGGCTAGAACACTTTTATTACCCTTCGCTTCACTTTAACTAATCCTTAGAAATTGAATTGAACTGATCTATAGCGGCTACCAGTTTGTTTCAAATTCTGCTCTTAAAGATCATTTTAAAATTTATAACTAAATTTATTATGTGGGCATCAATTAAAAAACGTGGACTCAGATAAATTTGGCACTAATAACTTCGGATTCTACGGTATTACCTCATCACGGATTTCGCTAGCTACGAACCCTTCACAGCTTTTGGTGCATATTAATTCTAATATATTCATATAAGTTCAGCTTATTAAGTTGCATTTTCAGTCATATTATCTTTAAAATGCTCAGCTTTAGTTTTTCCCTCCCATTTTATGGCCACCCAGGGGTTTCCTTTGAAAAAAATTAGTATGTACACCGAACAGAGAAGAAACACAGTTTTGACAGCACTCAGCAAATACAAAAAATGTCAACAACGACATTCTAAAATAATTTCTGATGTAGCCAATCCACACAGAAGTGACAAGTGGACAAAAAGTCAAATGAAGTGTCGCCGCTTTGTATCCAAGTAATTAGTTTAAAAAAAATAATTTATGCTCCATTTCTTGGACTTTTCTGAGTGGTGCTAAATCTATATATATAATAATATATATAAGCCACTGACCGCTTTCATCAATTTACTATGCGCACAGAGAATATTTTAGATTTTTAGGAAATGAAATTGAAAAAAAAATGAATAAAGGAATGTGAATTTGAATTACATCGAATAGGAGTAAACAGCAATCAACCTTGATGTGATCGGCCAATTATTACCAAATCAGCTCCCAGAACTCAATGATATACCGCGAAACTATGCAGAATTTGGGTTTTACCTGTAATATGTTAAGCTTGTCAATGGGAGTTTAAATATGTATAATAAAAATATGCTCGATTCGGCAAAAAATTGTAAAGGGACTTGAATGCCCAAGGCTTGGAAGGACTAGTCATACTCAAACTAGATTTGATTTCCCTAAGAAATCACATTTTTAGATCTATTGTGGCGAGGGATCGTCTGCCAGAGAAAACGATCTCGTTCACTGGCGAAATTATTGTGGTTTTGTGTACTTTAGGAGTACATTAGATGTATTGATAGAAAGCGGAAAAAGGGTTTAAACCATGCAATATAGACGTTATTAAATAAATTATAAATTTCATAGAAGCTACAAATGTAATTAAACTTAAGGCCTGTTGTTTCTCTTGTGTCTATACAGAGCTAAAATCTAAGTAAGAATTACTTATTTGAGCAGTAGGTATTTTTGTAATTTTTTTTGCATCTTACAACTTAACTACGGCAAAAGGGCTAAGACTGCAAGTAATAAAGAGATATTAAAAATAAAAACGGTATTGGCGGCCGCAGTAGCCGAGTGGTTAGTTTGCGTACAACAATACGGAAGGCCTGGGTTCGAGCAACATAAAAAATTAGAGAAAATAAATTTGTCCAAATGCGTTCTCCCCTCGGCAGGAAATGTCAAGCCCTCCGAGTTGTTCCTGACATGAAATAAAAGCTTCTCATGAAAATCCATTAGCGGTTCGGAGGCGATTTAGTATAAACTGTAGGTCCCTCCATTTATTGGTAAACACATCAAGACGCAAAATCATAAATTGGATGAGGAGCTCGGCCGAAAATCACTTCAGGGGTTATAAATATATATAAATATATATGTCTATACCATAGAATTTACACACATGATCTTTGTTGCGTGGCTGCAGTGGGGTATACCGGGGAGCTCTTGCATTTTGTTTGTGCCTCCTTCAAAATTTATGGGCGAAAATTATTACTGTTGAATGAAGTATGGCGTTGTTACTATTTTTGTAGCTGGGCTTATTTAATTTTATTGCTGGTGCGGTAGTAAAACTATGTACGCAAACAGCCATGACCACTTGCATATTTGTTGCACGTATAAATATACAATTTATATGTATTAAAAAAGGAGTAAAAAGTACAGAAACTCGGATAAATGACTGTCAGTCAAAGTCTTTCAGCCAGTCAATCAGTCAGCGGTGCATTAGCAGTTTGTGTGAATGTGTTGAAGCTGGGGCTGCGATAACAGCTACTTCCACCTACCACTGCAACACTGAAAGTAGTTGAAATTTTCCTTTTTATTTATTTATTTATTTGTTTTATTGTGGAATTTTTGACACATGTTGCAAACAAACTTACGCGAATACAGCGCTGGAGTAACTTTATAACCGGGTCGACAAAATTCGCCACTATGTCAATCCAGCTGCTTTTATGGCGCAACTTTTAATGTCAGCCCCTTGACGAAGGATGCACATTTCGCCACTTTTCGCCACATTAGTGCCTTGTTGTTGCAACTAGTAGATTCCCATTTTACAGTTTATTGCCACCCGCAAGAACGTTAATGGCAGCAGATATACAAACACAATTTCTCTAGCGAATGCTCTTGTTGGTATAGAGGTAAGAGAAGTGGAGTGCATACTGCACTGGCATGGTGGCAACATTTGATATTTCATGGTTGCATGAGACCTTCATTTATAAATAAATTTTGTGTGATAACGTTATATGAATAATTCAAAAATGATTTTACAAATCACAAATGTCCTTTGTAGGTGATTGAAGTCAAATTGAAATTTATGATGTGATAGTAGAAGCCAAAAATATGATTTGTATACGCGACGGAATCATTTCGCGCCATCCAAAACAGCCCACATCAACTGCTGCAGACCGACCACACGTCCTTCCACAATAATAAGCATAAAACTGTTAACAAATGCACAAACAAAAGTATGTGCATATGTATTCTATGATATATCAAAACTTAAATCCATAAGATACGTGGCATCAACAGAAAAGCGCAATCACCGCTATTGCCATTGAATGTGCAAAGTAGTTGCTGCAGCATATGTGCGATTTGTCATTTTCGCTAAGCAGAATTGTGCATACACACAAGTAGATAAGTGCAACGAACACCAACAATGTTTAATGCTAGGTAGGAGCCTGGGGAATCAGTACTTTGGTAGCGACAGTGCAACAAAGCTGCATCGCATTACACGCGACCGCAAAACCATTCATCAACGTTGCAATAAATAATGCGTGTGCGCTTGGTGTTGCATGCTACGAATATTGCAACTTACATAATTGCGTATAGCAGAGCAGAGAGTGCATACTTGCAACACTTGCCGTACTTAGCAGAAATCGCTTGCTCATCGTTGATATTAACAAGGGCACTGCATCATTGTTGTACTCTTATGTTTCATATGTTCATATGATTCATATGTTCCTTGCGGGAGTGGAAATAGTGGAATTTTTCAGTGGAGTATGCAGCAAACGGTAGTTCATTATATTTGTTGAGTAGAACAGGAGGATGGGGCCATGTGTAGAAGTTCACGAAAGTGGAGACAGTTTTTGACTGCTATTCATCTAGGAGTGGCCAGAAACGATTCTTTTACATATGGTTCAAGCAGGTCACGACCTAATTATCTTAGGCAATAAACATCCGTTGGAAGGTGAGCTAAAGTGAGAATGCGAATCCCCTGCAATTGAGGGCATGCACCTGGTCCCTTAATTGGGAAGGTGCCGCTGCCCAGCAGGTTGATATCCACGCAAGACTAAAGGCTGACATCGCCGCCGAAGAAGAAGTGTGATGGACGGTACAAAACGAAAAACACGGAATAGCAAACTCCCTATGTACCGCCGCTTCGGCAACAATTGATTTTCAACGTGTCAACGTGTCGAAATGAAGTGAAGGAAACGCAGACTTCCTACCACAACACGCATTTGTAGAAGATCTTGAGAATCTGGCCGTTAAGGGAAATGCTTGAAAATTCTATGAAAAAATGCGACGACTGCGTGCAGTGAAAGTGAAGCAACCGGAGATGGCGAACTCGAAATTTTAATCGATGCTGTTGGTATATACGTTTCATCACTCGACTATGATGTAGTTGGAATAGCGATTGACCGCTTAACGAATAACTAAGCGACGGAAGCCGATGGCTTACTGAAAGATTTAAGCCCCCGTAAAAAAATTGAAATTGGAACTTATCAGTGTGGTCTTAGGCATGGTAAATCCACCTTTGACCATATATTCACCATGGTCATATCTTGGAGTGGACTCGAGAGAAAAGAATCGATACACACCACCATTTCATCGATGTTCAAGCTGCCTTCGACAGCACGACAGGGAACTGCCTCTTTCCCGCTATGTCTCAATTTGATATCCCAACAAAAACGCAATGAGAATAGGGAAGTACCTTTCCGAGCCGTTCGATATCAAACGAGGTTTCGGACAGGGTAACTCTTCATCGTGCGACTTCTTCCATTTGGTGTTGCAAAAAATAATAAAATAAAAGCCGCAAAGCTAAATAGAGAAAGTATAAAATTGAAAAAAAAAATGCACAATTGCTAGCGTATGCCGATTTCTTTCTCCAGGTTAGTCGCTCATCATTCCCGTTCGGGCATATTGTGTAGAAGCGTGGACGATGCCAACATTCAATGAGATGCCACTAGGAGTTTTCGAGAGAAAGGTTTTGATCATTGACATAGTTCAGCGAATTAAGAGACAGCAGCTACGTGGGATACGTAATGCCATCCGAATGGATGAAAGCGCTCCAGCTTTGAAAGCACTCTATAGACTACCCGCTGGTGGAAGCAGAGAAAGATTAAGACCTCCACTCCGTTGGAAGGATCAGATGGAGAGCGAACTCGTTTCACTTAGCGCCAACTGACGCCAAACAACGGAGAGAAGTGGCTCGCTATTTTTGATGCGGGTATAATTGTGTTAGCGGTACCTACACCAAAGAAGAAGTACGGGTTTAAAGCTCTGGACAGAACAACATTTAAAAATTATATAGCAAGTTTTTTGTAAGAGCTGTGCACCTCGTAAACGTAGCTATATCAGCCGAGTGTATATCTGACTCCATCTGGGATGAGATTTCGATTGCAAAGTAAAAAAAAATAATTATTGAAAAAACGCTCGTTCATGATTTTGTTTTGTGAGGATAATAAAAAATCAAATATGGCACTATAGCATAAGCAGAAAACAGTTGAACATTTTGTTCAATCGCATATATAATTTTGACGCGTCATTGTGAATGAGAGAAAAAAAAAGAGTTATTGAAATTAAACCAGCGAATAATTTGAGTTGTCAATCGATGCAGTCTTATTTCATTGTTTTTTCACCTTAACCTTTGTTGTAATACTTAACATATTTAATATACCAGATTTTATACAGTAGTGAAATGTACCGTTCTTTTCGAGTTTACAACTGGACGGAGGTCCGTTGATGTCCATTGCAGAAATAGTTCAGGATTTATATAAGATTTAATTTAAATCGCACATTGTGCTCAGAAAATTTTACAGAATAAATTTAATTTCCTATTGTTTGTTGTTGGACATGAAGTTGTTGGGGCAGACCGTAAATAATAAATAAAAATAAAAAATTTTAATTCTCTAAACATGTATAATTTAATCGATAAATTTGCTTTAATATAAATATTTATTGATATCCTTCTGCTTAAATTTCAGGGATTTTATAAGAAATAATTTTTCTCAAATAATTTAAAAAAATAAAGCTAATAATAATAATAAACAAATTGTATTCTAAACATTGCAAATTTTTAGAATTTTTATTTTTATTTTCATTTATTTAATTTTTATTTTATGTTTAAGTATGTGCTTCATGTTTCTTTGCATATTTTGATTATTTATTTTTGTTTTCATTTACAGGTAGCGACCATGATGTCCTGCCCCCTTCCTATGTCATTACCAATATTGACTTCAACATTACACAGCGATTTCTCACCGATTCACATTGGTGTTAAGGTATGTAGAGTTAACGAGTGTTTGTACTACATTACGCAAAGTTTTATTAAGTAAAAATGGCAAAAGGAATTTTAATTAGAATTTAGTGCAAACTGAAAATGAAAATTAAAAATAAATTTTATTAGAAAAAAAGCCTTTGGATATGAAGTCTTTCATTATGTAAGGCCCCTTCTGTATGAAAGATCGTAATAATATGAAAATCTAGTTACTACATGCTTTGTTTAAGGTTTTTACTTTTACATTTATTTTTCTCTAAACCTTTGATTATAATTTGGGGACAATCACTTCATGGATTTTGAGTGATAAAAGAAATTCCTTAATTTTATCGTCTGAATTTTTAAAAGTGATTTTTTCTAATTTTCGTGTCCAAATACTACAAAGAATAATACAGAATCAAATATATGTGTACTTAAAATGTGTTCTGTGACTATTTCGCACAAATGTTGCCCAATATATGCCAAATGTCTTTCTTGTTCTTGGGGCTATTAAAAGCTAACCGTGAAGAAACGGAAGTGCCACAAGAATGATGTGCACTACATTTTGATCCCATTTACATGTCGTTCACCTGGTAATTTGTGGGCTTAACAATTCAAATACGCACCACACACACACACACATACTTTTTTTGTGCTATACCTATGTCGTTTGGTGGGCTTGCTTCGGTCTTTCGGCATCCGCTTGTTTGGCGGACAATGTGTAAGTGTATGCAAAATATGAACAAATATTTTTCATGAACCCAAATCAAGTGACAACATCTATAGATGTATCTTTGTACCATCATTTACGCTGCGAAAAAACGTAAATGATGGTACAAACTTTTGTGACAATAACGATGTAAAATATCTCAGGGTGATCATTTTTTAATGATATTTAACTGCACACTTTGCCAACAAACAAATTCCTTTGGTGGTGAGTGAGTTGGTGACTGCGGTTGCCCTTCTTAGAGCCACAAAATGCAAAATAATGATGTTCCATTGCATGATAAGGGTGAGAAGAAAAGTGTAGTGCCCAAATGCCAAAGGAACGAGCTTTAAATCGGCGAGATTGATAAAAGAGAGTCGAAAGGGTGTGAGCAGCAGCGATTCAAAGGTAGGTAAAACACCGTTAGTAAATGCCATCACTTATGAATGAAGAACAAAACAATTTGAAAGCCCTGCTACGTAGAGCTAAACAAATATCTCTTAGGTTGAGGATTGAGGAACGGCAAGTGTGATTTATATGAGGAACTGAAGAGTTTTAGGGAGGATGTATGTATGTTATATATATATATATATCCAAGCATTGTATGAATGTCTTGATAAATGCTAGCAATTTTTTATTTAATACTTGAATATTTGAGTGTGTTGCGCAGTGCACAAATATTTATTTTCCTCAACTTGAAATCGTTAAGGTACAAACATAAATTTATCTTAAATAACAAAACTAAGTGTTGAGAAGATATCGCAGTACGACGCGCAGGAAACCTTATTGTCCACGTAATGGCCCCTCATTAACGTCTCCTTCGGCGACTGCTAGCAGGCAACTATGCTGCCTTCAGTATTAAGATGGAGCTTTAGAGCAACTATTGCAGAGAAAAATGTGAGTGATAGCTTTGTAAAAATAAAATATAAAAAAATATGCAAACGCATTGATTGTGGCAAAGTTGCCATTGTAAATAAAGCATTGCTCGTTATTTGGTTAAAATTCGTACGAATGAGCATATACAACCACATTATTATATTTTAATTTAAGTGTATAAATTTGTTTTACTCGCATATTTCTCAGGATGCTTTAAGGACACTTTAGAAGCTTCACTTTTGCTGTTAGTTTACAAACATTTTAAAATGATTACCTTGAGTTAATATAGATCAGGAGCTCTCGCTTTTTCTATGACATTTTCTGGTATTTAAAACAGAAAAAGAAATTATGAAGAAGTAATTATTAATAGATTTTTAACTTATTATAGAATTTTCATCGAAATTTTATCCAGTTCGATTTGATGTAATTACATATTATTTTTATTGTAAGATATATAATTAATTAGTAAATCGAAAAACAATGTCAAATTTATAAATATTAAAATTTCAAGAGCACTAAAACATAATAGTTTGGTGAAACAGGAAAAGCACTTACTTTCTGCAGTCGATGCAATTTTTGGCAAGAGTACTACGGTCAACTGGGTAGGTAACGTATTGTAACATAGATTGTATAGACTTGTGACACACTAAATTTAACCATAACTCAAAAATTATTTTAGTTTTAATGTTCTAAACTAAAAGTTTTGCAAATATCTTATTTTCGATGACAGATTGTGAATCCCTGTATATATATTTTTAATGTTACCCATCAGTTAATTACAAGCACATATATTGTATATATTCCTTTGTAGATAAACAATTCTTTCCTCTTATCACTGGCAGCTTCCGTTTCCATTTTCGCTGCTGCTGTCTTCTGCTTTATTCGTTCGTTTTGCACTTAATATTACCACTGAGAATACAATTTCTTAACCAATATAAATGTGTTTTTAATTTGTTGCAGAACAAGATTTGCAATGCGAGTTCGAGGTCGAGGTGTTTGCTGCCTCATTCCCAAGAGTGCACACTTCTACTTGTGACTACTGATTCTTTTACTATTTCAATTTTTTTTCGAGTTGTTACCGAGAATTAGTATGCGTTTTTCCCACATTCACTGTTGCTGTGTTCATTTACACGGAGTGTGTGCGTTGCAGGGCTCTGGGATACTGTCGTGTCACACATGCATAGAAAGAAGATGGTAGTAATGACAACAACAACAACAACAAAAACAACGTGGCAAGGCAACATTAACCGACATTACAAGAGTTCATGTCTGTTTGTTTATGTTCCCTTGCGTAGTGCTGTATTTGTAAACATAGAAATTAATAACCAACCAGCCAGGCAAGTCATTCAGCCTGCCAGTTTGGGCCAAGTCGAGCTCAGCTGTTGTTGACACTTCCTTTGTACGTACAATGCTGTTAAAAAAGTGTAGTGGCTGTTGGTTGCTCGGTCGTGGCTTAAATGAAAACGGCAAGTCAGTTTGTAGTGGCTACATTGGGCTGACATGACCCATACAACCACTAACACCCCCCAACGAAAACAGGCTGGCAAAAAGCGTTCATATTCGTAGAACTTATTTATTATCCATAAGTTTCACATGACCACAATCCACTGCAACGAGATGTAAAAGCAATGCTAACAAAATAAATATTCTTTTTTCACACGAATTTTTAACCAATACATACTCAGCTAGACACTCAACCTCCATTCTTGTAGGAGCTTAGCCATTTGTGTTTTACCCTCTATTGGAGTTTGTCTTTTCATAACTGTCAAGCATTTTTCCTACAATTTTTTGGCAACTTTTTTTTTTTTTTTTATATTTGTTGTATATTTTCATCGGGCTTGTATTTTGTGCGTGTGCAACAAGTTCGACAAACTTTCCAACACCAATTTTTCCAGCAAATTGTTACATGTGAGTAGAAAAAAATTTCCTGTCCACTCGACAAGACTAATGATGGCACATTAAGTGTAACCAAAATTCAAATTGAATTAATCAATTTGGGTGAAAGTGGTTGAACGCTGAACCCTTGTCATTTTTTTATAAGAATGTAGTTTTCTTTTTTGCATTTTTTCTATATTCAGCTAATTTGGTCCAACGACTTAACATCGGCAATTAGCTTAGAATAATACTATTGAAAAGGCTCAACTAAGGATGAACATAAATCATTTGTACAATGACTGATTTTATTTGGGAAAATAATGGAGATAAAGTAGGAAATTATGTATTTATGTATGTATGTTTATACATATGTATGTTAAACGGGCACATAACGAAAAAAGTTTCCACTTAAAGTTTTCTTTACCCATCTTGTTTGTGAGAAAAATGTCGATTCTTACCAAGAAATGTGAAATAATAACTTATTAAAAACAAACCTTTTCAAAACCAGAAATAACACGCATCTTTGATATTAGCCATTTGGTATAAATAAAATTGTAGCAAACGGGCACTCATGATCGAAAAGGCTCGTGAAGAGTGAAATTCATCACCACAAGAAGCGCAAATCATTTAAAGCGTCGGTGCATGGCCGTTCCATTCAAAATAGGTAGAAAAAATCGCAAATAGTCCCTTTCAGTGTTCGCACAGTCCAACGAAATATGAATAAGATGGCTTTCATGGTGTAATGAACGCGCCAGTTGGACACTAAAGGATTGGAAAAAGATAATAAGCGTGAGGTTTTGGTTTGTGGAAATTTCGCACATAAAAATTATATATAAGACGAGCCGTAAAACACTTCCTTGTGGAACACCAGCTAATATTTCATAGGACTCAGTAGGATGAATTTTTCACCTAACCCGAAATTTTCTGAAAAAAAAAAGAGAAACTACCACAGCATATATATTTCGAGAAGCGTACCTCTCAGCTTATATACAAGTAATAGTGTGCTCTATATGTCTATGCTTTTCTCTAAAGTCAAATTGGTGGCATGGTATGGTCCATTTCGATTCTGAAATCGATTATATTTTTTTTCAAATAAACGTTTTTCGAAGATTTTGGAGAATATCATTATTAAGCTAATAGACCTATATGAGCCTACGAAAGTTAGATTTTTGCCTGGCTTAGGGATCATAATAATCTCCGCTAGCTTCCAAGATTTAGGAAGATAGCTTATATTATAGTCCATCTAGCCAAACTTTATCAAATGTCTAGGAACATCGAGGTACACCGCAAAGCAATATTGTTTTCTTTCAAAGGTTGATCTTATGTTTGTAGCGATTCTATGTACCTGTGCTATATGGCTATTTCGATTCTAAAATCGGTTGCATTTTTTTTTAATAAAATTTTTTCAAAGATTCTGAAGAATATTTTTATTAAGCTCATAAGCTATATGAGCCTACAAAATTTGTCTGGCTTGGGGATCATGATAATCTCCGCTATCTTAGGAAAACATTGGTGAGAATTTCCCTAAATGATTTAAGATTAAATTGAATACAATTTTCATCCGAGTCTTCATCAAATTCTGGAAAAGAATTGGTTTCAATATTACGTTTAAATAAATTGGGAAGATGTGTTTCAAATAATATACTTTTTCCTTGCCGCTTCTCCTTTATCTCCTGTGGGTGTCGGGCGCGCCGTGCGTTGAGATTTTCGCTGCCAATAGTAGTAATTGACAACATTACAACTGACAACCCTCAACTGCATTGTCGACATAAGATGCGCACTTATGAATTTGTTGTATTGAAGGCGAGTTGTGAATTTATGTATTAAACCTAGGCGTAATTCATTGAATCTGGATCTGGAGTTTTACTGACATCAGTTAGCCAGTATGGTAGATGCCTGGTAGATATAGCGTCTAATCCGTTATTTTGAATGGCCTTGTATAAATTTCTACCCCTAGGAGATATTAGCCTAGATTCCCAAAAAAAATGTTTTGCATTGTAATCAATTGAGATTGAGAATTGAGCTTCAGATATGTTATAACGTAGAGGGCAATAAATGGCAGAAATGTTTATTCTACCAGAGCTTTCGTATATATGAAAAGTATTCCTGTTCGGCCGCGGGATTTTCCTTCAGGATACTTGGTGGCATGAAAAAGAAATTCATCAATATTGAAGTTGTTAAAATTTGTCAAATGATTTTCGGAGATGAGCATTATCTCTATTTTTTTACTTTCTAGGAAGATTCGTTTATATGTTGGCCGTTAGCGTTCCAAAAGCATATGTATATTGATGCTGTTCATGGCTTAGATAAAATCACTTGAAGAAGCAGATTTTTATTTCTTATTAAATTCATATTAAATCTTAAAATTATTTAACGTATTTTCAAGTGTTTGCGGACAGGACGGACGCTTTTTGCATTGGGGGCTTAGGTACACCTTGTAAACCTTTTGCATGTTATTAAAAAAATTGGTTTGAGAATAATTGCTTTCTATGGTAGACACAATTTCACGAGGCTGTGGGGCAAGGATATTATTAGAGGTCTTTTTCTTCCCCTTATATTTGAAAGAAATATATATTGGGCAACCTCTATAATTAGCAGTGTGATTCTCGCCGCAATTGCCTGCATTTTTTTAGACTCAGAAGTCGTTTTTGGTTTCATACAATCTTTTTAGCTGTGTAAATCTCCATAAATCAGACATAGGTGCAATAACGCTTAGTATGGTCAAATTCTTGGAAATTATGACACTGAACTGGACCTACGCGCTTATGTGGTTCCTCTCTGGCTCAATATCAACCCTAAAAATTGGCTGAGGTATGTTCGCTTTGTTTTCAATGTTAAATAGATTTATTACCCTAATTCTATGCCTGAAAGACTTACAATATTTTCTTGTCCTTCTCGAAATTACTTGCCTTTTTGCGATAGCGAACTTCTCCGTATATTTAAATGTTTACTTCCTGAATATTACGCTTTTTAATTGGAACTCCTTCTTGGAAGTTATTTTTACTTATTATTTTGTTGACCAGGTTGTTAGAGTTCTCTTCTCCAAGATATATTGGCTGCGGTTTATGCGATTTTTTAACATACACTTGGTCATGAGACTCAATTAGCAATTTAAATCGTGATTGGCTTGCATTTCAGCTTGTTCTTTGCTAATCTTCGATTTTGCAAAATAAGGCCTAGAAGGGGCTGCGGGTGTTGCCGTAAGGGACAATTGAGCCCATGAAGGCTAAAAAGCATATAAAAATATTTGCTGCATACCTTCAGGCGCTACTTTAAATAGTCTGAGTTGCTTTTTTTAATTATATATATTGTGACGAAAATCCCAAATACGAAGAACAGATTGAAATAAGTGACAATGTAAATGCAATTCCCCGAAAGGACGGAAAATAAAGAAGGGGCCGTATAATGCAAACTATCCGTACCAAGGACAAACAAAACTGTTGACAATGTAAAGGCGATTCCTCGAAAAGGACCGAAAATAAAGCAGCGGCCGAAAATTACCCTTACCAAGGACAAAGAAAAGGGTAGACAACGTAAAGGAAATTCCACGCGATTAAGGATAAACGGAACAGCTGCAGCTACCGCAAGTAAACGAATTATCAGCCTAGTCTTGATCGCGTGAATGTTGAGGTATAAAAGGAGCTGCAGCAGCTATTTGCGGACAATGAAGTTGAAGACTCAGTCCTAGTGTGTACTAAGCGTGAAGAACCAAAAATTAAAAAAAGGATTTGTTAAATAAGCCATTGGCTATAGACGAAAATCGTAATTACTGTACAAATAAATCCCTGATGGTTAAGAAGCCGAACAAATAAATCTTGGGAGTTTTGTTTAGCAATCCAGTGATCGGACTCGAAAGATTTGTAAAATCGTCGATGCGAACTTAGCAAATTCGTTACAATTGGTGTCAGAAGTGAGATTGCTAAATAAATTGCGGAAAAACAAAGACAAAAATATTGGAAAATGATCAGGATTCAAGATTTGACTATACTGCCCCTTAAAATTAGCGAAGCGGGGATTATCTTCAACCGGGAATAAGGCTTAATTACAATCACGGCTGCTGGAAGCTATGGAAGCAGAAGACATAGATTTGAGCCGATGTGAATTCCGACGTGAGGACGAAGAGACATCCACGAAAGAAATGGAGAAGGAAGAGGCTATTGAGACTACGAAAGATTCAGAGCAGTCAGCAACTATGGTTGAAGAAAAGGCTCCTAGCTCATCTACTAGTATGGACATGAACACGTTACTGGCTGCAATTTTGCAAATGAATGCCAACATTACAACAGAAATTACACAAAAGTTGGATGAACAGGATTCCAAGATGATGTTGGATGCCAACATGTCACAAATGAATGCCCACATTTCATTGCAAATGCAAGACCAAGAAGCGAGTATTTCATCCCGGCTCATACAGCTTCAGGAGAGTATTGTTAAAGAATGCACAGAAGTCAAGGAGAGACAGGACGTAATCGAGGAAAGGCAAGACAGAATAGAGGAGCTTATTCAGACCAAAGTCAGCGAATTGAGAGGTCGGCAAAACAAAATAGAGGAGCTAATGGATACCAAAGTCAACGAATTGGAAGGTCGTGTCCGAGATTTGCACTTGAATCGTCCAACCACTTCGATGTACACTCCCAGGATAAAAACACCCTCCTTTGACGGCACAATTCCGTTCCAGGTGTTTAAGCTTCAATTCGAAAAGACTTCAAAAGCAATTGGAGCATTGAGGAAAAATCCGCAGCACTATTCGCTGCGTTGGAAGGACCTGCTGCGGAAATTTTGCAGACAATTTCGGAATATGAGAGAGGTGATAAGGACGCATTAATGCATGCCGTGGAAAGACGAACACAGGAGGCAAATTTTCCAGATGGAGTTGGAAAAGCGCGATCAAAGACCCAACGAATCTCTGCAAGAATACGCATTCGAAATTGAGAGATTGGCTCATCTAGCTATTGGAGACGCATCTGGTGAACACCTCGAATGGGTAAAAATACAGAGGTTCATCAGTGGAATAAAGGACATTTACACCAAACGAGAGACATACGCAAATCCAAAATCAACATTCTCTGAGACTGTCCCCTATGCCCAAACCCGTGAAACGGCTTCACTTATAAGCAGGCCAGCCTACAAAGTCAGTCGTGTGGAAGTAGAAACACCAGATGTGATGAACAAGATTCTGAAAACCCTAAAGTCAATCAATGGAAAGAATCGATCTGGTGCCAATATGAAGAATCAAGCTGGCAAATGTTTCAATTGTGGGAAGCCAGGCCACTTCGCGAGGGAATGCAAGACGGGATCGAGCAGAAACAACAATTCAGCAGAACGAAAACGAAGGGCTGAAGATAACGAATCCGACTCTAACCAGTCGTTAAACTAAAACGAGCCAGCCGAAAGGGGCGTATGCAGGCTCCTGCAATTGAATGCCCCATAATCTCCGTCTCTCAAATTGGTAGGAAGGCGAGCAACGTGACAATTGGTGGATATGTGGATGGATGCGAATACTTACTATTGATACGGGCGCATCGCACTCCATCCTTAGATACGACCTAATCACCACAGAAGTAAGGCCATTGCCTGGAGCAAGATTGAGGACGACAACTGACGAGGACACCCAAGTTGTAGGAGAGATAACATGCGAAGTCGCAATAGGAAATGTTGCGGTTTTACATAAGTTCATAGTCCCGCAGATTGTTGATGAAGTCATCATAGGAGTAGACTTCTTTCTAGACCAAGGAATAAAGATCGACATAGATAACCGAGTAATGGAGTACACAAACATGGAAGTACCACTTAGCATCGGCTATAATTCTACATACAACAGCGAGCAAGTGATCCTGGAACACAACGAACTGATCCCACCAAAGTTAGAAGCTGTTGTTTGTGCAAAGATTGATGGAGATCGTGGGACAAACAAAATATGCGTTGTCGAAACAGCACGAAATTCCACATCGGACGTAATCATCGGTAAAACACTGGCTAAAACAAAAAGTGATGGACTCATCCCAGTGAGAGTACTAACTGAATTTATATCACCAATGAAAATTCGAAGAGGAACTGTATTGGACAATGTCATCAGGTAGAGGCCATTATTAATTGCGGAGATGCACCTAAAAGCGGTTCCATTGACATAAAGGATATCAAGGACAACGTAGATGAATGGACGCAAGGGTTGGAAAAGGAATACAAGCACAAGGCCAAGAAACTTCTGTGCAAATACTCCAATATATTCGACAAGGATGGCAACAACCCAGGCTGGACCAACGTTGTGAAACATTGTATTGATACTGGTGACGCTAGGCCGATTCGCCAGGCTCGTTGAAGTGTCCCACTAGCCAAACGTGAAGCTGTAAGCCAAATAATAAAGGAAATGAGTAAAAGCGGTATTATTGAACCATCCGAAAGTCCATGTAGCTCGCCGGTAGTGCCCGTGAAGAAGAAAGATGGCCAGCTGCGGTTCTGCGTGGATTATCGAAGACTAAATGATGTGACAAAGAAGGACAGCTATCTTTTGCCCAGGATCGATGATACTCTAGACTCGTTAACTGGCACGGAATGGTTCTCAACACTCGACCTCAAGAGCTGCTATTGGCTAGTGGAAGTAAGTGAGAGAGAGATAAGGAGAATACTGCCTTTAGGGCTGGAAGCGGTCTTTGGCAATTCACGATGATGCCCTTTGGACTATGCAATGCTCCTGCAACCTTCGCAAGATTAATGGATCATGTGCTTAAGGGACTACATTGGAAAACGTGTTTGGTATATCTTGACGAAAACATCGTACTGGGCAAAAGCTTTGAGGAACACTTAGGCAATTTGAAGGAAGTTTATCAGAGGATATCTAGCGCCGGCCTCAAGCTTAGTCCTAAAACGTGCTCGCTATTTAAGAAAAAGGTTAATTATCTAGGTAATCATGTAACAACCGAGGGCGTCTGTACAGCAAAGGAAAAAATAGAAGCAGTGAAGGATTGGCCAAGACCCAGGAATTTACATGAATTACGGAGCTTTTTGGGCCTGTGTACTTACTATCGCCGATTTGTTACGAATTTTTCCAGTGTTGCTAGCGTACCCGGTTCCAGGTGCAACATTCATTCTGGATACAGATACTATTGGTTATGCCCTGGGAGGTGTACTTTCACAAGTGATTGATGAACAGGAGAAAATAGTTGCCTACTATAGCCGGTATATTGGGAAACCAGAGCGGAACTATTGCGTAACACGGAGAGAACTATTAGCATTGGTGGATTGCATCAAACATTTCCACAAGTACCTGTATGGCCAACACTTCCGAGTTAGAACAGATCATGCAGCGCTGAAGTGGCTACTACAGTTCAAGAATCCTGAAGGACAGCTAGGCCGATGGATTGAGAGACTGCAAAGTTATGACTACAGCATAGAGTATCGCAAAGGGAATAGTCACGGGAATGCTGACGCCATGTCTCGTCGCATGTAGCTTGGAATGTAAGCACTGCTCCAAAGCGGAAGGCAAAGAAGACATAATAGACGTACGATTAATGACAATTACACCAGCGGAAGAGTGGGAGTCAAGTCATCTACGGAAATGTCAGCAAGAAGATCCGGATTTGAAACTTTGAATGCATGGACTGGAGATGGACAGACGGCCAGATAAGGAACAGATGGCAGAAGGAAGTCCAATAGCAAAGGCATACTGGACGCAATGGAATAGTTTAGAGTTGATATCTGGCTGTTTGCATAGAATATGGGAAAGTGAAGACGGCCAGTGCTCCCGAAAACGAATAGTAGTCCCGAGGTTAACGATTCCGGACGTTCTCAAAGAATTCCATAATGGTCCTAGTGGAGGGCACTTAGGCATTACGAAAATGCTGGAAAAGATCAAGCAGCGGTTCTACTGGGTTGGTTGTCGTCAATCAATCGCTGAGTGGATTGCAAACTGTAGGGAGTGCATTACAGATAAAGAGCCAAAGTCACGAAGTCATGGTCAGATGAAGCAGCATAACTCAGGGGCACCATTTGAGCGGGTTGCCATGGATGTAGCCGGTCCATTCCCTATGAGCAGGCAAGGAAACAAATACGTTCTTCTGGCTATGGACTACTTTAGTAAATGGCCGGGAGTCTATCCAATTCCAAATCAGGAAGCCAAAACAGTAGCAGATGCATTCACTTACAATTGGGTTTCCAGATACGGTGCGCCTATAGAACTGCACTCGGACCAGGGAAGAAACTTTGAATCGGCAGTGTTCCAGGAAGTATGCTTGATACTGGGTATTCGAAAAACCCGAACGACAACTCTGCATCCTCAATCAGATGGCATGGTAGAACGCTTCAACCGAACCCTGGAAGAGCACTTGAGGAAGGTCGTGGACAAACATCAGGATGATTGGGATATCCACATACCGCTGTTCCTGATGGGATATCGGTCAGCGGTGCACGAGACAACGGGTAAAACGCCCGCAAAGATTCTCTTCGGTAGTGAACTTCGGCTGCCTAGTGATTTGAAGTTTGGAGTAAGTGGCGCTGCTAGAAGGATAGGGGAGAAGGCGTCAAATGCCTTAGAAGAAGAGCTGAGAGAGATACATGCTCTTGTGAGACAGCGAACCGAAATTATGAGTAGCAAGATAAAGGCCAGATATGATAAGGCGATGAACTGCGAGAGTTTTCAAGATGGCGATCTAGTGCTGCTGTACAACCCACAACGGAAGAAAGGATTGTCCCCGAAGCTGCAATGCAATTGGGGAGGCACCTACAAAGTAAAACGGTTGAACGACGTATCGAATACAGACTGTTGGGAAACCAAGGACCAAAATGAAAGTGGTTCACCTAGAAAGGCTCGCGGCGTCTGATCGTCCCGATCAGACTTAGGTGGAGGGCAGTGTGACGAAAATCCCAAATACGAAGAACAGATTGAAATAAGTGACAATGTAAAGGCGATTCCCCGAAAAGGACCGAAAATAAAGCAGCGGCCGTATAATGAAAATTACCCTTACCAAGGACAAAGAAAAGGGTAGACAACGTAAAGGAAATTCCACGTGGTTAAGGATAAAGGGAACAGCTGCAGCTACCGCAGGCAAACGAATTATCAGCCTAGTCTTGATCGCGTGAATGTTGAGGTATAAAAGGAGCTGCAGCAGCTATTTGCGGACAATGAAGTTGAAGACTCAGTCCTAGTGTGTACTAAGCGTGAAGAAGCAAAGATTAAAAAAAAAGATTTGTTAAATAAGCCATTGGCTATAGACGAAAATTGTAATTACTCTACAAATAAATCCCTGATGGTTAAGAAGCCGAACAAATAAATCTTGGGAGTTTTGTTTAGCAATCCAGTGATCGGACTCGAAAGATTTGTAAAATCATCGATGCGAACTTAGCAAATTCGTTACAATGTAAACACATATCTCTTTTTTCTTGTCTGTTTCACTATAACAAACTGTTTGTTTGTAGGTTTTTTTTGCTTTATATTTATTTAGTTTTGGTAGAACGCTAATTTATTTATTTAACCTTCTTCTGCTTTTCGCGTCGAAAACTACGCAAAATGGAAGTTTATTAAAAAAGTTATGTTTGTTACCCTCTTGCATCGTTTTCGGCGCATATGAGAAAACATATGTTTTTTGGCGGGAAACTTACTTGTCAATGTGCTTTTTGCAAGTGAAGAAGTTATTTGTGATTGAATTGTGAATTAAATACATAATAAACGAGATATAAAAAAAAAATAAGATGTGTCAACCAAAATATTTGTCAACTGGAGAGATAGAAACTCTTCTAAATGAAAGTGGTGAAGATAGCTGCAGCTCCTCCGACATTAGTGTTGAGGTGTATGTGCCAGAAGGGCCAGAGGGTAGTGAAAGTGATCTTTTTTCAAGAGATAGTGATTCTGAGGAAGAGGATAACACTCCAACAAATGAGGCTAATGATATTGCTGATATTGCAAATATCAATCAAATGTACTTACCAAAGGATGGCACAATAAGGCAGCCAGAACCATTTCAGCCGCAGTGTGGTAGATTTAGGAGTGAAAATGTTATCAATCTTCCCCTGGCGTTACTCGATTTGCAAAAGCTCGTGTTAACGATATCAGTGATGTTTTTCTTCTATTTTTACCTCCACATCTTGAAAATATTATTTTGAAACATTTGACAAAGCTAAGTATGGCGACGATTTCATGCAAATTGATTCCTGTCTGCTTCAAGCTTATATCGGTATTTTGATTTTAGCTGGTGTGCATAGGTAAAATATCCTTTCCTTTTTAGGAACCCAATATTCAAAATAAATATATTTCTAGATCCAAAAACGAACCAAAGGTTGATTTATGATACAGAGTGTGGTCGCCCTATTTTTTAGGGCTATTATGTCGAGAAAAACTTGAATATATTACTCAAGTAATTCAATTTGATGACGCCATAAGCCGAAGGCAACGTAAATGTGAAGATAAGTTTGCAGCCATCCGAGAAGTGTTTGAAAAATGGTCTAATTTATTAGCTGACTATTACAACCCACACGAATGTGTAACCGTTGATGAACAGCTGCTAGCTTTTAGAGATCGGTGCAAGTTTCGGCAATATATCCCTTCGAAACCAGAGAAATATGGGATCAAGTTCTGGTTATATGTCTGTTCTGAGACGTGTACGTGTGGAAAATTCAGCCATATTTGGGGAAACCAGTCGGTGCAAGTTCATGTGAAAAAAATCAGGGTCAACGTGTTGTTTTGGACTTGGTTCGCGGTTTGAAAGGTCACAACGTGACAATGGATAACTTTTTTTCTTCATATGGTCTCGGCCAGGAATTGTTGGCAAGAGGTTTTACTATGGTGGGAACTATGAGCAAAAACAAGAGATCCATCCCACCAAATCTTCTAAAATGCAAAAAACTACCCTTGTACAAGTCAACATTTGCATTTACAAGCAATACAACGCTTGTTTCATACATCGGGAGGAAAAATAAATGTACAATTTTACAAAGTACTTTACACAACAATAAAGATGTCGAACCCGGGGCTAAAAAGCTGCCAACTATTATAAATTACTATAATAAAACCAAATGTTTGTTCATACTTTTTTGCATTAATCCAATCTTTCTTTTCATTCAATATACAGGAGGTGTCGATACGGTTGATAAGATGCTTTCCTGCTACAGTTGCAAAAGGAAAACACTTAGATGGCCAATGGATGTACTTGCAAATATAATCGATATATCTGCCTTGAGAGCATCAATAATTTTCAAAGAAATTAACCGTAATTGGCAACCTACCCAAAAAATAAGAAGAAATTTTCTAAAAAAATTAGGATTGTTACTTGCCAGACCATACGTGGCAAATAGAACCACAAAGCCAAGAACAAGTTCATCGGCAAATTTGGTTGAAATTGCTTCTTCATCGAATGCACCGAAAAAATCGGAAACCGTACCTCCACAAATAAAAGGCAGGCAAAGATGTTCGATGTGCTGTGAAAATAATTTGGCTTCGAAAAATAACATGCACACTACTATTTGTTGCTTCTGCTCGAAAAGTGCATGTAAAAATGTCCACAACCGAAACGTATACGATAAGTGTTTAGAAAATAAGCTTATTCAAGACTGGTAGAAAAAAAAATTTGTTTTTCTCGTTAAATAAATAAAAACCCAAATTTACATTAGTTTTCAACGTGCATGCTTTCACTTTCTCTACTGAAAACACTAAGTAGTCCCATATGCGTCGAAAACGACGCATGAGGGAAGACAATGCAAGTTTTTTTTAAGAGCAGATGAAGGTTAAATAATCACCACTAAAGTGTGAGAATGACATTTAACTTTTTGTTCATTTCTATTAATAATCACAATTGGCACCTGCCTGCACTGATTTATTAAATTTACACAGAGTATTTTATTAAAAAATCTTTATAAATATAGAGAGAGTTGCAACAGCATAGGATATAAAGAATTTAAATTATTTTAAACTCTAATATATATTGAGACATACCATACGAAATTAAATTTTAATTTCAAAAGTTATTACACATTACATATTAAATATTTCCTCCAATTTTCTTATAATTTTTTCTCCCCATTTGAAGAATCAGTGAAGCGTAAATTAGTAATGCAAGGATTACAATTAATTTATGCGCGAAAGTATTAAAAGAAGAAAAACGATTATAAGCGCCTCTGAGCATTTAATGATTTGTCCTCATGCTCTAAAAAATGTTATTATTTCGATTCGAAGTCTATAAATAAATAAATATGTTCTCATATATGTATACATCCGTGTAAGCACTAATACAATGAAAAAGTGTAATAATTCTGAAGGGAAATATACTAATTGTTAGCTAGAATTTAACTAGTTCGCATTTTTGCACTAACCGGTTCATTTTCCATCTATTTCCCATATAAGAAACTGGTATTTGTAACATGGTGATGTCCTTCGAACTGTCATATATAAGTATGTGTTGAATTTCTAATTCACAAAAAATAAAACGAAAATAAAAATGAATTTGCTTGCGGTTGAATCCGAGACCTTCACGCACTACAGTGAAATGCTCTAAATGCTCCATCGGCTATCATGACGATGTAAGTAACAACGACATAATGCGCACCTCAACAGAAATTACACTGTGACACAAAATGAGGGTTAATCTCTCCGTAATTGATGAAACCAAAGGGAGATGAAACTTTATCCCTCCCACTGGGTTTTTGGCCTATAGGTCTGGTTTCATTTTTATTTTTATTTAAAGTTGGCAACACTGTGTATGAGAAAAGTTGATTAAAACTTGATCAAATGAAGCAATTTTAGATGGGTTTTTTGTATATCGCTTTTTATCGGTTTTTTGTCTTATTTTTCATGAAAAATAATATTTTTAGTTTTATTGTAGAAATGATCGTATATGATACATATAGAAAGGAACATTACACTATATTTGGCACACAAAAAAGATGATAAATATACATGATAAGTATACATATACACATATGTAGGCGTGAAAAGTTTGAAATAAAAAATTAAGTATACGTACAAAGTAATATTTCTGTTAAGAATTAAATTATTTTCTGACATTTTGAAAAAATATGCCATAAAAAGCTTACAAAAATAACGGTGCTTAAAAACTAAACTTGAATCTTTTTGAAGGCGGTAAGTTTACTTCCTCCTCTTCCTCGTCGGTATTGTCTTCTTCATTTCTCGTTAGCCACCAGCATAGATCTGCTAACATTGGTAGTAGTTTTTTCCCCCTATACCGTGTCTCCATTGTTAAAGCGACCTGGTGAAAACGTTCGCCTTGTTCATCCGATTCCGTTGCGATTTGGTGTTCAAACCAATCTATATGGTGATGGAGAAAATGTACCTTCAAACTCATATGTACACCGAGCTTCTCAAACATATTCATGAGATGATCTACTTTTTCTCTGATGTTCGTGGCACGATGTTTACCGAGAACATTAGCTATTACGTCTTTTATGGCATTCCAGGCATTTAGCTCATTTTCATTTAAAGAGTTATCAAACTTACTATTTTTTATCAATTTTCTTATGTCTGGACCATTAAACATACCTGTAAAACGATATAGCAATTACATAAATCTTAAAAAATCTTATTTTATATGTAAATTTAAAATACCTTCTTTTACTTCGCGTGCACTAAGTCGTGGAAATATTGACCTTAGTGTAATAAAAGCTGGTCCATCTGCAGGAAGTGCTTTTAAATTTTTTTTAAAAATACCCAATTTGATTTGTAGTGGAGGTAGCAACACTTTTTCAATTGGAACAAGGGACGTGTGTATTACATTATCTGATCCAACAACTAAATCTTCTCTGTTCTCCCAGTCATGTTTTTGGTATTGGTTCCCTTTATAACGTGTATTCCAAAAACATATAATACACATATTCTTCGTATATCCACCTTGTAATCCACAAAACAGAGCTACCATGGCTTTCATAGTTTATTGCTTCTAGTAGATGCCTCACAGATTCGTAGTGTTAAAATTGTATGCTATCGGAACGCTAGGTTTCTTGTTGTTGTAGTACAGCAAAACTGCTTACTTACTAGTTTTGGATGAATCAATAAATAACCTCAATTCGTGGGGAATATAAGTCATACTCATTTCTGCAACAAGTTTTTCAATATCGTTACAGTAAACGAAGGAGTTTTCTTCATTGGCAGAGAAAAATGGCTGAAATTTTGCTTGGCGATGACGGTAACCAGTAACTTTAACAACAGGTGTCAGTAAATTATTTTGTTTATTACGTAGAATCTTGTTGCACAGTGTTATTAGAAAATGACACTTAGTCTTGGCGTTCTAGAAATAGTAACAACATACGAATGGCCTGATGGTGTCAATTATTATTATTCCCGTTACTACTGAACTGCTATACAAATAACGAATTGGTACGTTTTATCCTATTTCATACTAGTATTTAAATAGAATTTTCCATACTAGCCTATCTTTTCACTGCAGGGTATTTGCCGTATGTTTTATAATACAAAATAGCGGTATCAAAGAGTGTACGCGGTATTCAATGGGTGCACGCATAAAATTAAAAAAAATATATATATATTAAATCAAGGCATGATTAAAAAATAAGTGCACATTAATGAATCGAATTAATAACGATTATTGCAGGCTTTTATAGTAAATCACCAGAGGCCTTCCTACACCAGTAACACGAGTAAGTGGGAGAAATTTATGTATGTGAACATGATGCAGCAACAATGAATTTTACAGTAACGTTTATCTATACCTTTACATCACTTTTATTCATAGAAAATATGGATTTTGCACTAAACCTTTTTGAAGATGTATGGGTGAAATAGTCGAATTAATTGACGAAGGTTAAAATCGTCTACTTTTTTCTTTATAGCTGCGCCATTAGCCTTGCGTTATAAAATATCATCACTACGAGCAGAACGATGCTCGCTCGATAGTCGCTCATTACTGAACTGCTCAGCAGAATAAACAAATTTTTATATCTTTGGCGTTTCAATGATTTTTACACTGCATAAATAAATTTAAAATTCCAAAAAAAAGAGGTTTGAAAAAAAGTCGAGTGTTTGTCAAAATATTCGTTGCTCAAAAGCTCGCAGTGCTCGAAAGTGTTTGAGCAAAAACTGGAGCTCTTCTATATACCACAATATGAGTTAGTTTTTCAGGATAACTGTGTACGCAGAGTTTTCTTCACACATTTGGGCCTTGAATCAAAAAATGCTAATAATGCATTTATAAATATTTCACACTTAATAAGCGACTAAGTTCTGCCGAAGTTTCCATACTAAAAAAACGGTGCAAAGACGAGCTTGACAAATTGTATATGCTAATCGAGGGGAGCAACCTACGAATACTAATTCTGTTATCTAAGTATAATACAAAATAAAGAAAAAAACAAATTGGCACAAATAAAAAAATTATATAATATGCACACTCCAGTATTGCAATATCTAATTAAAAATAATCCAAATATTTGCCGTTTAATTTTTTTTTTATTGAGGAAAAATTTCACTGACTGGCGTCAATTGTGAAATACTAAAGTGACCTTTTCTGAAACAACATCATCATCATCTGAGACCAGAAGCGATTTTCTTCGCGCAGTGACGGAAGTTCGCTCGACCGCGTGTGCATAAATCATTAATGCAAACAATATGCCGAAAAGAGGACATAAAAGGAGTAAAACAATAATTTACGTAACTAAAATAATAAAGCAAAGATTTTTTTTTTAATAAAACGCAACGCAAGGTTTAAACCCCAAGAAAATACTTTTACCTGCTGAACGTGGGACGGAAGTTTATTTGTATGATGGCAATGTGCGCTGTGGTCCTCTTACAGTACAAAACGTATTCAACGTAGCGCATATTGTTGTTTTATTATTATTGCATATATATTTTGTAGCAATTTTATATTGTAAAATAAAACAATAATCGTATACTTATTTATGTATGTATGTATAAACCCTACCTTTCAAGTAGAAAGGAGAATCTATGAGAAACGCTCAAAAGTACGCTTCAACAAGATCCCGTGTGGTTGTGAAACGCTTTATTTATCACAACTTGTTTGACTCTGTATGGGTGTGTACTTGTAAAAATATATTGTAAAACATTTGCTTCCTTTGTAGCCGTTGCTCGTATGTCGTATCGCTGCTTGACAAACAGTTGTCGATCTACATCCGCGTTTTCAACGAGCTGTAAAGGCTTAGTCCAAAAGGACCGGACAACATGCTTCACATATTTTTCTGCGCGTGAAAAACTTTTACTCTCACTTGTTTCAAATATATCGCCTTTCCTGCTAATAGCGAAACAACAGTTACTAGCTTCTTTAACCATCCGTCCTGTTTTGCTTTGATTTCCTCCTTCCTGTTCACTGTTCACTGGCTTTTGTTATTATTAATAATTTAAGTTATGTTTGCGTTCGCTCAGTGTTGTGTTACGTAAGAACCAGTCATTCGCATTTCTCATTCAGATGCGCTCCCTTGACTGCGGTGTGTTTGCTGTTTTATTATTGTGGGCCACAGACGCCACGTGAGTTCAGTGCTATTTCTGCACGTCAACTTTCATGAATTTCTGTATAGATATATGCATCTACATATGTATGTATAACAATAGCTGCCACTTGTCGTTTTCTCGATGCCTTCGGCCTCCATTGGTAAGCGTAGCAGAGGAGGGACGTGGTGGCGGCGTAGTTTACCTCAAATTGTTGCAATTTTCCTTTTTTATTTTTTATCTGCTTAAGTTGCATGTTATTATTTTGTTTTGTTTGTTACTTTCTCACATTTAATACCCAGTTTATTAAAGCGGGGGTTTCCTGTAAGTCTTCACCTCCTCCGTCCGAGTACTCCAATTCTGCCCCTGCAGTTCTTTATTGTTTACTTCTTTCTTTTATTTATTTATTTATTTTTTTGGTTTGAATATACATAACGTAATTTTGTTAATTTTTTGCACAACCATCGTTTCCCCCTTCCCAATACCACTAACCGTACATCTCCTCGTCACATCAAAGCTGCTTTTTTCTTTCCACTTTTCATTGTTTGCAAGCTCATTCTTACCCTACTACTAGTTTTTGTTGCATTTGTATCACCCTGTACTTAAGTTCACCATAAGTGCGCTGACATCCCTCAATTGTGTATATTACCTTTTGTATTTAATAAAAAGGCACTTCAGCGCTCAGTCTTCAGTACTTAAGTGTGAGTGCGTGTGCGCGTGCTCTGCTGTTATCTCCTTGTGTCCATTTTCTCGTGTAATCATCGTAGCTCCTCTATGGCCACATATTTGTGTTAAACTTATAAATCCTCCTCTTAGCGAAGTTATATTTATTTGTATTTGTACTTGCATTTCTCGGCTCCTTATTGGCTAGTGGTTGGTGCATTAAGAAAATTAAGAATACTGAATTTGTTTGCTGTTGGAAATGATGCGATTTTTTGAACTCTATTCATCGAAAGCTGTTGGAAGCCCATAGCCTATGAAATACCATGTCATTATTAACTTAAATAACAAACTAAAATTATTTCCCATCGAATCAGTAATTAACTCTCATTAATCAATATTGAAAATCATACCGAACAAAACATATTTTACTTATTTTTTTGGAAAAGGTGAAATTACAATATCTTTCATCCTATTGTAAGTTCGTTAGGTTCTTATAGGCGGGTTTGCGAAAATATATTTGTCCAATTCAAAAGAGTATAGGAGATACTGTGACAGATAGCAACTGAAATCGCTAGATGAAAAAAATCATTCCCTTCTTCTACCTGGTTACATTGAAAATTTCAAAGCTGGACCTTTTCGGCCCATCCAGATGTCGTAAACTATTCAAACGTGCTCGAAATGATAAAAACAACTAAATTGATGAAATGCTAGGTTACCTAAAATTCTTCAAGTAGTATTTTTTTCAATTTTGGTTTGTTAAAAATTTATATACATTTTAAGGTTTTAAAAAAGTAATTAAATTTTTATTCAATTCAAAATTTTTTTATTCGAATCCAAGAAAGACTACAATATTTGGAGTGTTCTTCTTAAATTCGAATAAAAAAAATTTAAATAATTATTAAATAAACTTTTAGTCGCAGTCCAATGGACAAGTTAGGCTTTCTGCACGATCACTCTGGCTTATTTGGAAGTCCTAATATGTTCGATTGGCTTAAGATGATAGATTTTGCCGGCCAATCCATTATCTTGATCCTGACAAATTCTAGTTTATGTTTCAAAAGAACATTTTTCAGTAATAATACCTTTCTTGGACAATGAGTTTTGAGGCCGACCTCTAGTGGCTTTTTGTGTCTACCTCTCGTTTTAACTTTTGTGACCAATTTTTGTATATCGCTATTACACCGATAGAATCTCCAAAAATGTAAGAGACGCTGAGCCCAAAAATTCCAAGGATCTATAGAATACCACAAGAAATGTCTCAAGAAATATAATTCCCTCCAGATGCCGAGCTGTAAAGTGTTTTATGCTAGTTTTGAGTGATCAAAAATCGTAGAGGACCGACTTCATGTTAGATGTAAATCCCATTTTGTTTACTGAATGGCAACTAAAAGTTTATTCCGAACGCAGTATTTATAGCTCATCGGCTTAATATTCCCCGTTTAAAAAATTCAGAGTATTGGATAAATATTTTTCCTTAATAATTAAAAATCTTAAAATGCACAGAGTATTCGACAAAACAAAATTGAAATAAAATACTGCTGGGAAAAAAAAAAAAAATAACGTTGTTCGTCTGGTTGTTCGCATTATTTAGAAAACATCTTGCAAGGTTGGTTTGCGGATTTTTATTTTTTTACCTACTCAAGCTTAAAAAAAAAATGAAAATCATCAACGTACTCTCGCAACACTAAGCTCCTGTACAAGGAAGGGTTTTCTCTGCATAGCTCAGAAGTTACTTCTTTCTCTTTAGGTTGCTCGAAAATATCCTTCGCAACATCCACAAAGCGACCATTTTAAACAGCAGGAAGAATTTTGCAGAACAGTAAATTAAGCCATAACAGCGGAAAGACAGCTACTTTTCAATGATGTTCTTCGTCATAACCGTGCGATGGTATGCCGTTTCCATCATCGAATCGAATCGAATTCGCCATCAGCAGGAGTGCTTCCTGGTCTTAGTAAAACAAGCTTCTGCTCTAGAGAATGAGAGAGTCAGCACAAAAACTTCTTACCCATTGTTTTGCTGCTTCTGTAGTTTATCATTAAATTTTCACGTTCTCTAAAATTTGTCTTTACTTTCTTTTTTGCGAAATGTTACGACACGCATACTCGCCTAGCTCCTGGACGCCTTGAGCATACATATGTATTCATGCCCATACAGACATAATGCGTATTTGTCTTAACTGTTTGGTCAACAAAGGTTATCCTTATTGTGACTACATACATGTATCTTACAATCCTCCTAACATGCATACATTTTCCATCTTTGTGTGAATTAAAGCTTCCAACAGCACCAGCTTCTCGCTGTGACCACATGCAATGCACGCTGTTCGAAAATTGCTGTTAAGCACATGTTTCCGATGTTTGCACAGATACCAAGCAAATGTAAACATACTACTAGCGCGCTTATATGTACCAGGAAATCAAAACGCAGACCAATTTGCAAAAATTCTAGTTATATACTAGTATGCGAGAGGTATGATATTATACCAGTTTGACATTTGTATAGCAGTTCACCAATAATGGGAATAATAATAATAATTCTCATCATCATGCCATTAGGCGTATGTTGTTGTTATTGTTTAGTACGACTGAATTTTATTTCCTAACAAGGTATGTTGAAGTGCGAAGGTAGTTGTTGCTCTTGTTGCTATAATAACAATAGCCGAGTAGTTAGATAATATCAGTGCAGCGCGTGAGGTTCACTGTACGAGTCTCCATACATGTAAATTAATTTTTATTTTTAACTTCAATTTTATTCTTGGTGAATTATAAATACAAC
The DNA here is from genome assembly GCA_030068015.2 of Neoceratitis asiatica. Taxonomy (NCBI): domain Eukaryota; kingdom Metazoa; phylum Arthropoda; class Insecta; order Diptera; family Tephritidae; genus Neoceratitis; species Neoceratitis asiatica. Next base: position 73,684,198 of record CM061528.1, read on the forward strand.
ACATACTTACATAACATATGGCAGTTCCGAGAATATCGTCGTGATAACAATACCAATTTCTTACATGGTAAATAGATGGAAGATGAACCAGTTAGTGTAACAAATAATATTTTTCCCTACAGGGTACACGCATCTATGAAAGTGTACCCATGCAACAGTTGCATAAGAAACACATGAGTAAGCATAAGTGCATAAGAAATAAAACGAGAATATTAGTATCTATATACGTATACATGTGTATGTATGTACTTATACGAGTGTGAAAAATCTTTGCTGAAGTAGAAAATCGCGTAAATAAACATTGAACTGTAATGCCAAAGTCAACAGTAAAGTGTCGGTGTGTTTTGTTGTTGCCACAACATTTTCTGAACAACAAAGTAAAACACAAAGTTCTTCAAAGGTCGACAATGTCGCGGAGAGGGTTGGGTCTGTTTCTAGCTATGATGTTGGCATTGTCCTGATGTAACAATGCAACAGGCGGGAATATACTTTTTTTGTAAAGCTATATTTCCGCGTACTTTTCTTACAGAAGATGGATATCCTTGTGAAAAATATAAGTATTAAATGTAATTAAACCGCTTGGCAGGTTATTCACATCGGTTGATGTATGCTTCTCTTCTATGAATTAAAGCTTTAGCATATATTTGAAAAGTTTTAAAGCTACGTGACCGAAAATAATTATTGCGAATTTCATTTTAAAAACTCAATAACATTCATATCGAGCGGATCTATTTTTCGTAAGAGTAGTTGTACTTTCACTTACAATATATATTCCTAATAACATCGAAATCGGAGCATAAATAAAGATTTTCTGGTTATGTTAACATGCGGCGCAAAATTACTGATTTTAAATGCAGAATAAACAAAAAAAAAACATTAAATGAAACAAATCGAAAAGTAAGCAAAAGAAAAAAATCTTTAAATTCAATCGGAATGTTGAAGAACATTCCTGAAAAACATTACGCACTTTTACAAAATTCACAAAAAATAAGAGCATATCAATCCAAATATTATTATTTTTCCATTTGAAATTATATTAAATCCCGAACTGCTCTGCTGCTGTTCTATTTCTTATATTTTATTTTGTTTATTCTTTTTTTTTAAATATTTTTATCATTTTTTATTATTCCTAATTTTATTAATTTTGTATCAGTTTACTTTACTATGAAAAACCCACGAGTGGCTCATTAACGTTGTGTTAATTGGCTTCAGTGTCGTTTCCAATTCAAATTTTTTAATAGGTGGTTTTTCCCTTGAATATATAAATATTTTTCGATGCGAATACCAGTAAAAGAGAGCTTTCGTTGGCCACGATTTGATAATATAAAAAAACTTGCTAAATAGAAAGTGTTGCTACGCAAAAGTTTTCATGGCAGTAAAAAAATGGCCTGTGCAAAACATCAGTGCCTGTATAAGTATGTCCAGTGTAGAATTTTGATCAGCCGAAGTAGCTAATGATTATGAATCATTATGCTTCGGAGATTGAAAAATCAAAAAATAATTAATTTTTTACTTCTCTCAATTTATTAGTTTTGATTCTCCCATTTATTTTAATCCAATAATTTTGATTCGATTTGAAAAAGGTGAAATTTTTATTTGACATCCTTTCGCTTCTTTTTTCACATCTCTAGATATTCGCATTTTTAACTAATGAGTATATTAGCTAGTATATTTTCTGATGATGACCAAAAATCGCTGGTCCTGTCTACAACTTTCCAGTCTAATAAATAATTTCTTGCAATATAAGAGATCGTATATGTCGGTGGAAATGACGTTACTAATGTACCCTTTGCTATTACTGCAACGGTTATCGTTTCAACCATTTGCAAATCTTTCCAACCTTAATTGATATTAATGCGCATCCTTAACATATGCGAGTACATATTGCTATTTTAACAGTTTTTTTTTTTTTTTTGAATAATAATATAATAATGGCGTTATAACAAACTTTCTGGTCATTTTGAAGTATCTATGACGTTTTTTCTTAACAAATTCTTATAAAAGTAAAATTACAAAAACACAACTCCTTGCTAATATACCTTACAACACAAGAGCATGTAATTTTAATTTTAACCTTTTACATATACAGAAGTATCTGCTAAGGATGATTTTAAGCAGAAAGTAACGCCACATTCCTTCCTCAGACAATGAATGACATTTATTCTTTTTTGTCCTTTTTCGTATAACATTTATGCACAAAGCAATAAGAATTAATTAAGAAATGCTGTTTAAATATGCTGTTATATATTTTCTGTTGCCTATAAAGTGAAAAATATTACCCAAATAAACAAATATGTAAATACATTTGTACACATTCGCAATTCATACAGCGAAGTTTCTTTGTTAACCTCTCTCTCTCGTTGACTGCCATTGATGGTCGGGAGTGGATGAGACTACGTAACCCGGTATAGTTAATTTCTATCATGCGTGATACCAAAATGTGCAAGTACAAGCGTGTGTATGGCTTTGCTCATCATTGCGTGTTGAATTGGCGGTGGGTGTTATTGGTGTAATTACAATTTGTATAGCATATCTGTTATGATAATAACATCGTTACAATATTCTATAGTTAATATTTTAACAGAAATAAAAGTTCTGAATACAAATGTGTCTTTTGAGGGTACAACAGAATAATGTAAATAAATATTGCTATACCCATTTATGTACATATGTAGATATATTAAGTCTAAGAAAATTATAATGGTTTAATGTTAGTAAACGTAAATGAATATTCAGTATTTTTGTTGAGATTACTTTTTGCCTTCTTGATAAAGTATATATTAACTTAAGGAAAAGTACTGATTTTTATTTAGGGTTTAGATAACTCTATTAGTTCTTAGCGTATAGTAACAGTAATTTTAATATTTTTTGTCGCTGTTTGAAGACCGCGGTAATGTACGTTATAATTTTTGTTGATTTGATTTTCGGTTTGATTCCAATACACCTACTATTGGGATTCTGAGACGGCTTTCACTTAGTTTAATTAATTGCTTAGTTTATCAACTGTAGCTTATGCGAGGAATATCGAAATCTTAAAACGACGTTATATGAAGCTGCTTCTCCATAACGATCTCCCTATTACGAACGACTTTCAAGTAGAGAGCTTTTCCTTTTTTTGTCTGCGAATTTCTATATATTGGTTTTGGAAAAATATTTTACTACGTTTTTGTCAGCGAATTGAAAACAAATACTCTCTTGCTCTTTCTAACAGTAAAAAGTCAAAACAAAAAGTAAGCGCCATCACGGGTAAGTTTAAAAAGTGTCTTAGGTCAGTAAAGAAATCGAAAATGCCACCGCGAATCACCATTTTTCTTGAAAAAAAGAAGTTATGAATAATCAATAATGTTGAGGAAGGTGTAAAAAAAAGAATGTACTAAACAGTTTGAAATTCATTCCCCCTAGCAGAGTATCTACAATATTGAAATAGTTAGATATTTTACAAGGTGTAGAGCTTGCGGAATTAAGCACCAAACTACAAAGACTTCAACATATTTTTTCGAGGGCATTATTACAGCAAAAAAACAAATGTATAACTGCTGCGCGTGATAATACTCTTCTGCCTGGTGCAGTTATTAAACGAAAAGCTAAGAAATTTGTTGAAGAATTAGGTCACAGAGAACTTGAAGCGAGTACAGAATGATAAGACAAATTCGAAAAAGGTGTGGCGAAACTGCTGATGTCAACATTTAAAATTGCAACGACTGGATAAATAACGTATTTCCAAGGCGATACAAAAATTTAAGAAATAATGCATCTTTAACGCTAATGAAGCTAGTTTATTTTTTAAATGCTTCCCTAATAAAAATTTGACACCTAAAAGTGAAAAATAAGACAACATTATCAAAATCAGCGAATTTTGACTAACATTCTAAAATAAATATAGGAGGATTCTTTGAGTCCATAAATTTACTACAATCCATTCGAAATTAAGGCAAAGCATGGGAATCTAAATGTTTAGACAGAAAGAATTTCCAATTATTTTAGAAAGGTTGGGCTGCAGACATAAAATACGCCATGGAATGAGAAGGATTTTCCGTCGTTGTCAAAGACAATCATTCCGATGAAGATACTTTTCGTAATGTTCTTGAATTTCAGGTATGTATTTTACGTTAATAGATTTATTTAAAGCCTGCTACAGAAAAGGTTTGCAATGTACAGCACTTTTATATTTACAGATTTAGAGAACGATGAAGAGGAAAATGTGGAAGCTCAGAAAGAGATTTCCACATTTAGCCAGGTTTGTTCTTAAGCTAAAGTGTTACGAGTCTTTTTTGAGGATTTAGCTACGAACCAAAGTCAATAAATATTTGAATGTTTATTTCCTTATACGATGTGACATGAGAGTACGAATAAGGTTAATTTAAGATGTAATAAACCTCTATTTTGTGTACACAATTTCATTCTTCGTTTTAAAACCTTAGCTTTTTTTCTTTTTAGAGTTTTTCGGATTACTTTTTTTTTTTTTTTTTACTTTTATTAGTAGTCTATTTAGCTGGATCGCTGGAAAAATCTGGCAACAATGAATCGCTGTGTATATTATGTGAGAGCAGCGTCGAACTCAAAAGTATCGTATACTTTATATTAGAGCTGCAGATTTTGCTTAAACATTTTCGAGTAGGGCGAGCATTTGAGCCAAGAGTTCTTGCTCATTGCTGGAAAAATTTCGATAACGAGCTCGAACATTTCGAGTATTTTGACAGACGTTTTGACTTTTTTCTCAAAACTTTTTTTTATTAATCTTAAATTTATCTATTCAAAGTGTAAGCACGATTGGAAAGATAATAATAGGAAATAATTGCCAAGGAAATTTTGACAAACAAAATTAAATTTGTTTTGTTCTGTTGAGCAGTTGAGCAATGAGCGGCAAACATAGAGCGAGCATCGAGCTGGTCGCAGGGATCGATACCCACACGAGTATCTAGAGCTTTACTATGTATACCATAGTTTTTAATTTTTATTAAATTACAACCCTTTAATTATCTCATGCCATTTACCTTTTGTTTTTATTCATTAATACCATTTATGTACACTTAATTATTTTATCTGAGCTTTGTGAATTCCCCGTATAGAGGCTCGTAGATGTTGTTGAGCGTGACAATGAACAGCTTGTTACACTTCAAAGCTGGATATGTCGTTCAACTGCGTGAACATGGATGTGAGTGGAACTGAAAACAAAGACCTCTGAAAAATATTTATGTGCCCACCTGAAAAATTGTTACAGTAACTGAGATAGAACTAAGTTAATATTCACATTTCTAAAAACTATGTTGTTATACAGCAATTAATATTACTTTTATAAAGATGAAGATGAAAAGGAAATTTCACAAAGTTATGTATTCCTCAAGAGACATGCACGTCTTCGTTGAGTTTTCCTTCATATGTACCTGTGCAATAATATAAATAAAGCAGAGCCGTTACAAGCTGCACTCGCCCATGAAATCCCACAGATTACCGCAGAACATTAGAATACATACTCAAATTTCACCACTTTCGGTAACATTAAAAACACAAATGGCCCAGCGTGTGCAATCACGTAGGAGATCCAGTAGAAATTATGACCATACCCCATAACGACGACAATTCTGATTCAACAGGGCGAATACTATGTGGCCCCTTCCACGATAATCTACTGCTCCGACCTAACGTTCACACATTATACCGCAAACAAGATTTCAAATATTCTGGCCGTCAATTTCGCTTTGGCGCCCAAAAGCGTGCAACTGTAAAGCCTGCAGATTTATTTGCCTTCAAGCCTATAAATTTGCAATAAAAACCACCGCACAAAGACACATAGAAGGCAACAGTTGGGGCAAATTACGTAAATGAAGAACCGCTACAAGTGTGCTTCGGCTCGCAGTTCGAGTAGCAACACAGGCAGACACTGTGGCTTTCTTATTGTCATTTTGGTAACTTTATTTAGACAGAACATTACTCGTAAATGGTATGTAAAATAGAGAATGAGTGCGGGAGTGATTGGCAACGGGTCACATATTCGTACCAGCGTCGGTAATAAATGGGACAAAGACATCTTAAGGATAGTAGCATGCTTACAGCACATGGCAACGCTCTTCTCCTTTTTCTTCTACTTAATATAGTCATCAGTGTTTGAATACGCGCATAATAATTTTGTACCCACCATTGAACAAGCTATCGCCCTTAGGACTAACCTTTGTGTTGTGTATGTCTTATTCAAAGAAGAGGGTTATTTGGTTGTGGATATGCGGTGTGTTGTTATTTTGTGTGTGTTATGGAATGCTTCCTCCCCTTTTTAAGATTTTTCAAGCTTTGGTAACCCGCATAAGCTCTTTTGTATGTACATATGTATGTAATGTATGCATATATGCTGTATGTGACAGACTTTTAAGCTCTGTTGACCCGTTGTGGCTCTTGCCGATGTCTCAGTCTAAGCGTTTAATGTATGAAGAAAGAAGGTCATTAGTGGAAACAAAAATACTACGTTGCATATTCATAAATTCGTGGTTCTTTTCCCTTAAGTATTCTTCATAATACTTCGTTTGGTTCTTTCGAGTCACCTGTGGTATTCAGAGTCTTGATAAGAAAATGTTTTTATTTAGTAGGTAGTAGCTCATAATTTTAATATCCGATCAGCATTCGGATCAAAAAGCGTCACTGGGTTATATGGGTATTTATAAGGGAGCTCCACTACCATTTTGTATATATAGTTTTGAGTACGAAGTTCAATAGTGTTTCAAACTGCTCTACATTTTCTGCTTAGGAACTTATTCTGTCAACTTAAAACAATGAGTTCTTGAAGGTTAAGGTGAAATATTAGTACTTTTTTTATTCTTAGATTTCCTTCAGATTAATTCTTAACTTCTCTTGTAACAACTTAACATTTAATTGCTCTGAGAATTTAGATTGAATAAGGTTGGCCTTTTTTGCCGCTAAAACTTTGAATTGAGGAATTTGAAATTTTGACACAAATTTTATCTGGAGTAGCCGAAACCTGACCATACCAGCATCAAAATTATAGAAAAATTATAAGCTCTTTAAAAAAGTCCCTCAGCGGTTCGGAATAAACTTTGTAGGTCGCTCCATTTCTTGGAAAAACGTCAAGGCAAACAGCACGAAATGGTGGAGGCCGAACATCTTTTGAGCGGTTAGTAAGCGTCAATTTTATATATTATCCAGGTATATTATTTATTCATTGTTTTATAATTTAAACTTTCTTTCAGTACTATATTTTGTAATTTATTTTATTCATTAGTATCCAGCAATAATAATGTAATTTTCTATTAAGGCTTATCTGCCAGTTTTTGTATCTAGAGAAAAAAAGTGATTTAATTTATTAAGTAGACTTCGTCTAAACCGACTAGATGATACGAAAAGGGTTAAAACCTAAAAAACAGTCGCCGAGGGCAACATAAAATCAAATATTGTCGAAAAATATCTGTACTGTCTCCAGTTTATTGAAACATTCACTTAAGTAGTGAAAGCAGGTGGTCTGTTGAGGTCAGTAGTCTCTGGAAACCTTGTACTGATATCAACAATGAGTCTCTCTTTTATCCTAGAAATATGAAAAATACCATAAAAAAGAAAGAATTTGCATAATGAATTTAACACAGCATCACCAACAGCAAAGCCGTCACGAAATTTGTAACAACTATTTGAAAGCGCCTCGGTTAGCAGCTTCAATTCAATGTTTTATTTTGAATCGATATAATTTTACAACACAATGGTGTCGATTTCCTTATGCGTTTTTTTTACTCCTCTCTGACATCATAATGTTTTTGGTGTTGCATTTTCATGCGCGTTGCAGCTCTGAAAACTCATAGAGGTATATAATGGGTTATCCATTTAGTCGAACTTGACTATCAAATCAAACAGGTTTTGTTTTAGTTAAAAGGCAGGCATTTATGAAAACGGATCGGTTAACAACACAACAACCGCACGACACGTTAAAATTGTGGAGATTGTGGTACACATATCGTCCAATTACTCAATCAATTGGCAAAATTTTAAAGACATTTGAAATATCGCTACTGTAAGTGAAAATGAAGCCGAATACCCGGCACATTATGGCACAACAACTGATGCCAACTGACCATTCACAACGCCGAAGTTACGTCGATTGGGTGCTTTTCTTTATCGACGAACCACATTTCTCACTCGGTGGAAACATAAATAAACAGAATTGTCGCATTTAGGCTCTGAGAACAATCAGATAATTAAAGAAAGGCCATGAAACCCAAAAAAACATTGATTGGTGTAATTGGACCTTACTTCATTGAAAACGATAACGACGAGACTGTCACTGTCAATTCGGAGCGTTATGCTCGATAACCGATTTTTTCGGCCTTCAATCGAAGAACACGACCTGTCTTGGAAATGTTAATTTGCCACCGATATTGTGCGATTTATACCGTTGGACTTTTTTGTTGGGCTACGCGAAAGACCATGTTTATCCGGATAAGCTTTTAACTCTTAAGCACTTGAATCAACATTCATCAAGTTATGGCTGATATACCGCCAAATATGTTGTGTAGTGAAATATGTAGATGTAGCGTTTCACATATAATGCAAAGGTTCAAACTTCATAATAAAAAAGGAATTTCATGAAAAAATTATTATAAATGCATTTTATTACTTATTTACGTTTATTTTAGAAACTGCACAACGGATAACGGTTTATATTTGTATTTATATGTATGCATATGTGCAAGTATTTTTTTTAGATCTAACACACTGATTGATATTAGATCCTTTATTGCAAACGATAAGCGGTTGACAGCCGCCAGTTTGTAAAAACAACGTCGTATATACCGACCTCTATGTTAGAAATGAAAATCGATGAAATAGTATTTCGAAGAATGTGTGTTCGCTGAGAAGAAGTAATGTGTTGCTTCCGATGATTCCTTATAAATGTGCAAACGGAACACAATTACATAGAAAATAAATTGGTTTGAGCGTTCAACAATACACACACCATACAAAGATTTATTGCAACACAGACTCACGTGTTCTGAAAGAATAGGTAAATCGATTTGCCGGTTATGTTGCTACATTTCTATTTTTAGTATATGAATATAAAATTATATTTGAAATACCACAACTGTAAAATAAATGCAAATATTAACTATAATAGAAAACAAGAACTGAGATATGAAAATATTTGCGATAGTGTAGTTACGATGAAGCATGAGCACGAATTGGGCTCTATGAATACTTACATACCCGTGTTGCCAATCACAAAAAGTGGGTGAATCGATGGATAAGAAAAACGGCATTTAGAAAATATACACCATTAATAAATGGAAGTAAAGTGAACGATATTCAATTATGAAGCGAAATTTCTCATATATGAGACCATTTAGTATTTATACAACAATTGAAGCAAGCTTTTTAAGTAAAAATCGCACTTCCTTATATTATATTATTATTTTAAAAAATCTGAAAACAAAATTTAATGAAAGCAATTTTTGTCCGATTTAGAGCTTCTTCCTTCGAGTTTAAAATTACCACCAAACGGCTAACGGATTTTTATGAGAGGTGTACATATATATGGATATTTTTCATGACTGAAATACACTATAAAATATTTAAATTTTTCGCTGGGCGACCGAATTGAGGATAAAACTTTTTCCTATAATCCGCTCTGAATTTAAACGCACGGCGGCTATAATTTCATGTTCGTAAAAGATATAGAAAAATAAAAATACGAATAACAATAGTCGTAGTGTCAGCAATAGGCATCTCCAGACGTGTTGCAAATAATAAGAACAACCATATCGATGTCAAACAATGGCGGTTGAAGTTGTTCAGTCCAGTCGTTTTTTTTAAATTTTGTTTAAATTAAAGATTTGATACACTAAAGTTTCCAAAAAGTAAAAAATTTCAATCCAATGCACCCCAAATTTTATAAACTAGTAATTTTGTTGCTCAGGGTCTTATTTGCTCTACTCAAAATAATAAGAGCAAAGTATAAAATAAATATAAATTAAAGTTACATTCGCAGTCCACTGAAAACATTAGGCTTGGCACCTAATATGAAATCGCTCCTCTCGCTAGTTGTTTTTTTTGCGTCTACTCTCGTATGAATTATCATAGCGTTAAAAACTTGGTTAAAACTTTGTTTAGTTTTTGAAAACCTTAAAATCCAAATAAAAATTTGATATAAGAAAATTGATATAAAATACTACTGGACAAGTTTTAAGCACCATTGTTTGGCATCGGTCGGTTGTTCTTATTAGATCACGTCCGTATAAATAAATGTCTTGCATCCACATGTCCTAAAAACTCTCACCTGTACAAAACTACTTAAACGCTTATGTAGTTATACAAGTACATGTTTGACATTTCATTTACTCACGTCTGCGATATGCAACTTTTAGCTTATAAAGTTGCAATTACTCGCGAGTGTTATAATGTTGACTTAGCATAGCTTTATATTTAGTAGGGACATAAATACTGTTACACACATTTTATGCTATAAAATAAAAAATAATGAATGTTCTTGGACCAATTTTATTTACATATTTATTGATATATATTGTATACAAAAAAGCAGTATTCATTCGAAATGCCCGCCTTTGGCCTTCACGCACGCCTTAAGTCGGACTGGCCAATCATCAATAACCGCACGCACCTCCACCATTGGGAAATTGGCCACAGCACGAATCAAAGCTGTCTTAAGAGAATCAATGTTGGGGTATCTTTTGTGGCAAACCATGTCCTCTAAAAATGTCCACAATTTATAATCCAGCGGGTTCAAATCAGAACTGCCAGAGGGCCACTCTTCAGGGGAAATGAATACTGGTAAATTGTTTTGGAGCCAGATTTGGGTCGTTTTAGCTTTATGGGCCGGCGCAGAGTCTTGCTGAAAAGTCCATGATTGGTTTTGGAACATGGAATGGTTGAGTGGTCTTACAACAGCTTCCAAAACGGTTGCTTTGTAAACTTTGGCCGATGTTTTGACCCCTTGTTCGCAAAAATGCAAGTCAGTTACCCCATCATAAGAGACACCCCACCCAACCATGACTGAAGCTGGGTGATGACCTTTTTCGACCCGTGGAATCAGTTCAGATGCTTCCTTAGATGAACGTGCATACACCCTATCATTTTGTTTATTAAATTTTTCCTGCACGGTAAAAACTTTTTCATCGGTAAACAAGATTTTTCTATGCAAGTTATCAGCGTGCTTCACCAGAAGGCGTTTGCATTTTACCACCCTATTATTTTTTTCAAAGCTGCAGTCAACAAATGTCCGCTACGGCGTTTGAAAGCCCCTAGTCCCAAGTCTTTTTTAATAATTCGACTCATGTACTTTTGCGAAACATTCATCTCCCGGGCCATGATTTTCTGTTTTCGGAGCGGATTTCGCAGAATTCTTGATTTGACAGCTTTGATGCCTTGCGACGTTCGAACTGTACGTGGGCGGCCCGACCGGTGGCGGTCTTTAACATCCAAAGTCTCCTCAAACAGTTTTATGCACCGGTAGATGAACATGCGACTAATGCCGAGCGGACGGACTGTTTTGAAAATATCACCTTTTTTCATTTCACACTTAAAAAGAGCTATAACAGCGATACGGTTTTCATTATCTGACCATTCGATGTTGAAAACACACAATTTAGAATTCCCGATACAAACTAACGCTTTACAGGTTATATTTTATAAATCATATGGGAATTATGTGGTATGCTCAATTCCTCTATTGAAATGCGTGTGTTTAATGTTGTAACAGTATTTATGTCCCTACCAAGTATACAAAATATGATAAATAATAATGAATATAAACTTTAAGAAAATTATTCTCACAAAAAAGTGTATACAAGAATTTATATGCTCCGTACTCATTCTTAGCTTTCTTACATTTTATTCATAGCATCAACGGTAGCAAAGATATGGAACAAAGCTAGAGGTCTTATTTTTTATTAAACTAATTAAAAATTATTTTGAACTACTTAATAAAGATAAATGAACTATTTTTATTATTATTGTTATTTTTTTCCTTTGATTTTATCATCAAGTACGAAACAACTTGTGTAATTCTCCAATAAAAAAAAATAACTTAAATTTGTAAACGTTCAATAAACTAACTGTTTTTTACATTGCTATACTTATAAGTTTTTGTCAATAATTTGTATCACACGGCATGTGTGCCCGTCACTCGTACACTCGTTTAGTTTGATCACTAAGCACTCAGCGTTCAATTTGCCGGCTTTAGTTTTTACCAAACATGTCTCTGTTAAAGGCGATTGCGGAAAATCAGAAGAGTCAGTAATTGAACTGTCGTATCACATGTTATCGAAGATAAATACTTATAAATTGTTTTCATTCGATAGTATCGCATGGTTGCTAAAAAGTTTGCTATCGACGATTAACTTTTTACACTCCTATTCATGTCTTCCTTGTGCGCAAATCACAATGGTTTTATTTTCTTTATTTTTTATATATTTTTTTTTTTTTCACAAACTATAGTGTTTTTCTTGCTGTAATGAACAAGATCCTAACATTTTGCTATTCTAAATACGTTAGTTTAATAATTAATTCTTAGAAGATTCAAGAAAATCTATATTATATGTATCTATAAACGAGGCATATCCAGAAAGTAAGTATACTGAAGTTCTCATGGCCGAAGGGATTTCATTTTCGTCATCACGGTGGTGTAGTCCGACCTCTCCCCTTTGCAATGAGACCAGCTGGAGTCAGTACGTTGAGAACTGTCGAGGCGACAACACGACAGCGAAATGCGCGGCGTCCTCCGTTATCTCCTATGGAACGGAAAACCTCCGTTTTTGGATTTATAATAAGGTGCAATCTGGTGCATATGGTGACAAAGCTATAAATGGTACGAGTGTGTACAAGTGGTGTCGGGAGTTTAAAAACGATCGCACGTACGCATAAAAAAATTGATACCCCGCTTCACCACCTGGATGGAAAGGAAAAATAGCTTACATGATGTAAAGTTTCTCCTAAATTTGTTGATTAGATAGAAAATTTTAATCAGTACTCAGTACACTTACTTTCTGGATGTACCTATAGTATATCTGTGCAAGATTTGTTGAATTTATAGTTCGATTACTGTGGGTTAATATAACTACCGAAGAACCGAAAAAAACTTATGTTAAAACCATTTTCGGGCCACAATCGCATCGTCGGTAGGACCAGACTATTTTAAAAAACATGTTGTAAAAATGAAAAAAAAATAAAATTGTATAACTCCGCAATATGTAGTATACTTATAATTATGTGTTTATTAATAGCGTAAAAAATGTTTATGTATGGCTTGGATAAAAATTTATTATGTTTATCTGCTGTACAAATAACGAACTGGTATGATTTCATCCTATTTCATACTAGTATATTACTAGAATTTTTGTATACTACTATACTATACTATACGTTTTCACTGCAGGGTATATAAACAAAAAGCTGCATACATATGTACCAAATTTCAAGTGAACCGAACCGTAAAAAATATTTTTTCGAACAAATCGATCACGTCTCAGAAGTAGAGTTTATTTCAACCGTCCGCGAACCCCTGGAAACATCAGTGGCGGATCCAGGGTGAGAAAATAGTGGTAATTTCTCATCCCAAGCGCTATACGTTTTATATTACGTTTATACCGTAAAAATTTTCTATTTAAGGTAAATCGATTACAAAAACATATGCAGCCCTATTCTGCATTTCGACTCGAATCGAAATTTTCTTCGTTCGGAGCATTTGGTATTCTGCGTTACGTTCCGTTTCGATCAATCGTCGAACTTTTCGATTCTATCCAATTCTGTGTATTCTGCATTTCGATCGTAGCTACGTTTTTGTACGTTGTAATTTAGTTGGCGGAGAACAGTTCGATTGTATATTTTCGTGTACTTAAATAACATAATTTTAACAAAAATGTAAGTAGAACATGATTTTGATAATTGGCAAAGTCATAACGATGCCTTTTTTAGTTTTATGAACTTAGTGGCACTTTTTAATACAACACAAGAGCAACATGAATGATTAGAGGGTTCTGAAATAACGTTGCCGAAATACAGTTGATCCATCAGTAAAAGACTCCATGATTTCGAGAAGATTGTGTTATTCACTGCACCAACTCTGTGTTGGTAACAGCCTTCCGCAAAAATTTGCATGTCAGCTACTACTCGTCCAGGTGGAGATAACCATGTCAAAACACTTGATTGAATTTCTTGTGAAAAAATATGCAGGACATACTTGAAAGCATCTTTATTATGTTTAAAGTTTTTTTGAATCTAAATAACGAAATTTGTTATATAAAAGATTACCAATTGCAAGCTCGATTTCTTAAAATTCATCACTCATCTGAAATGGATGACACTTGTCTCTTAATCCTCATGTAATATCGCCGACGCTCTTGATCCCATTTACCGTTAAAAACTAAAAAAAAAAATTGTTTTATTTGAATTGTACAAAAACCTTGCAATTGTTTGCTTTTTTTTTGTTTCAATTTCACACATTCACATGCAACCAGCTGATTTCGAAGATGTATTATCTTTCCTCTTCTTTCGATTCGATCGTAACTCAGAATACCTAATTACGATTGTGGCGGAACGGAAAGCGGGAACGAAATCGAAATGTAGAATAGCCCTGATAAAACGGTTACTAAATTGCAAGTTGGAAAAACATAAAGTCGCACCTTGCAAGTTGGGAAAACATAAAGTCGCACCCCTCAAATTGTAGTAGGAGCTCAGGCGAAAAAGCGAACCGGAAAATGACAAACAACACACGAAAAAAGGAGATTGGGAACTTTTGAAGAATACTGTAGAGTGTATGTTCCCGCGTTGAGTACTGTGAGTGAAGACTTAGATGTCTCGCTTTTCTTAAAAATACTGACACGTAAGGTGAACAAGTAGATCTAACGCTGTTTACGTTAACTATGCTGTCAGATCCCTCGTAATATTAGTATTATTTATTGTAATAAAAATTATCATTTTTGTCTCTATGATCAACTGTTTTTATTATCCTTCACCATTTGGTACAATCAACAACAGTCACCTAAGAAGTAACTCTATTTAAAAAGGCTCTTGTGAATAAACCAACCAAGTATAGAAGTTTGCGAATTATTTTGGGAAAAAAAATAACGATGAATTACGATATTATTATTTCGTCGCCTACATTCGAATAATACAAACAATCAATTGACATGAGGCAAGGTATATTTAAAATAATTATAAATTTCTATTGAAACTACTATATATTTTCTTCGGTAAACATTAAAAGTCTTATTTGAAGAACTTCACACCAATAAACCCATTTTGTGAAATCATCTTAATCAGCCGATAGAGATATATTATTATTATAGGTTAAAAGTGTCAATTACCGATATTACTAAACCACTTGCCACATTTATCGCGTTCCCTAGAAATTATTGCAAAATTTGCATGCAACCTATAATTGAAAAGAAATGAACAAATGCCAGCCGAGAAAGTAAGAAAAATATTTGCCAAGCCTCTTATTGCAATAAAAGAGTGAATAAAGAAGCGGTAAGCATTTAGGCGGCCGCGATAGCCGAGTGGTTAGCATTGCGTACTGACATTCGGAAGGCCTGGGTTCGAGCCCACGTTCGAGCAACATCCGAAATTATAGAAAATAAAAATTTCTAATTGCGGCCCCCCCTCGGCAGGGAATGTCAAGCCTCCGAGTGTATTTCTGACATGTAAAAAAGCTCCTCATAAAAATCCATCAGCCGTTCGGAGGCGGCTTAGAATAAACTGTAGGTCCCTCCTTTGTTGGTAAAAACATCAAGACGCAAAAACCACAAATTGGAGGAGGAGCTCGGCCGAAAATCGCTTCAGCGGTTACAAAGCGCCAAATATATATATATATATATAAGCATTTATAAGGGTTGCTTAAAAAAATATGGGAGGTGTGGTAACGGTGGGTGGGAATCTCATGACGTTTGTTGTTTTCCACTTCAGCTACTGCTATTGACAATTTATATATAAACACTGCACTCAAAAAAGGAAGGAAAAATATATTAAAATAAAAATAAAAAGCAAGTGCCAATAAGCCGAAAGGAGCGAAGTTTTGTACTTTACTTGAAAGCTGTTTAGTTGTAGACTTTATTGTGTGTGTGACTTTCGTAAAAGCTAAACCAATAACGATAGCAAATTTGGTGTGAATACTTGAGGCTTATATAAGTGGAGAAAAAGGTAAAGCAAAAAATGGAAACTTCTGTCGACGAAGATGTTTTCCAAGGAACGCAAGTATACGCATACAATTACTTTTTTTTTGCAGTCGCGTTTTGCGGTTAGCGTGGAAGAGTTTCCTGCTGCTTCTCCTATATGCTCTGCATCTGATCTTCCTTCGCATGTTTCCTACTATAAGTATCTGCTATTGTCATCGCTTTCGTAGGCTTACTTATCATCGCCACCACAACGGCGACTCTTCAAAGTCATCGGCAGAGCAGAAACTTTGAAATATCTTTAAACGAAAACAGAAAAAATATGTAAATTCCTAATTCTATGTACTTTCAAACACACAATATACAAAAGCCTACGAGGGTATGGAAAGAACCAGTTAAGAATAATAAATAATAAAAATTGTTCATTGTAAATTTTTTTAAACGCTATTCCTGTGTTTATATAGATTTCATTGTATTTATTTTGATTTTCTAATTCTTTATGTAAAAAGGATTTAGTGATGAAAAAGTTGCCCGTTTTTCCTTTTCAAAACACTAAATGGGTGCTTGTTACCCGCAATTTGTCACAAGTGGTTGAAGGAAGTAGGAAGAAAGAAGTGGAAGAAGCAAACAGCCTTAGAGTTGGCGGAAAGAGAAATTCATGTCATCGCTTTGCATATCTCCAAAAAAAAAAAAAAAAAAAAAAAAAAATACTGTACTAAAAATAGATAGAACTTTCTTCTTGCAGAAAACGGTAGAAAAAACAGCTTGGAAACTCTAAAAAGTATTCAAAGTATGCACACAAATCACAAACGAAGTGCGAAACAGGCGCGACAATGTGACGCAAATTTAAAGCTGTAAAATGAGTTGGGAAAATAATTGAGGGCACAGAAAAAGGGGTTTACAATGGAAAAAGTTTTTTACGATGCCATATTTCCGATATACATATATTTACCAATTGTTGCGCATATACCGTGTATGCTTGCTGCCGACAAGTTTGTTAAACGTTTTGTGGAAAAATCGTTGCATACTTTGATGCTAACAAATTTACGCAAAAGTTTTAAATGCAGATTTTCCTTAGTTTTTTTTCTTTTTGTTTTGCTGAGCATACTGAATATAAATCTATTTATGTATAAGCATGCTTGCGTAAAAGTTCATTTTTTTTTCTTTTTTAAAATAGATTTTTTCGGTTCCCTATTAGCATGGTGCTATGGTAGGAAGGAATACTATTAAATGATTGCGTCAATCAGTTAAATAAACTGAATTTTTTTACACTAATTAAGTTTACAAAATGCTAGACGTAAAGTGTAGGCATGCACGTGTATATACATATGAAAATGTTGTTGACTGATTCTTGCGCATGTTTTGAATTTACTATTAGTTTGATTTGAATTATTTTATAATTTTCCTTTTCATTTTTAATTTATTTCATTTTTAATAAATTTATAAAATTTGTATTTTTACTTTTAATTTAACTTTGTTATGGATTGTTTAACTTGTTTAACCTTATTTAATTTTATTTATTTTATTTATTTAATTTAAATTAATCTAATTAATTTTATTTTACTTTATAATAGGTTGTTTTGTTTTACGCTTTATTTTACTTTGAATTATTGTCCGATGAGGTCCCAGAGTCTAATGATTTCATCAGGAGTTTGCACCAACAGCAATCAAAGAAAATACGGAAACATCCTTTTCCCATATAATGGCACGAATTGAGATTTTTCTTACTTTTTGGTTCCCATTTTTCATAACCGTTAAAATGTGGCCAACAATTTTGGTATATAACAATTTCGCGCGTTTACTTTTGAACCACATAAAATTAGCAATGAAAGTCAACACAAATGTACCCAAAATACATCTACATATATATTTACAAACATGCACACATTCATACTTATGAACATATTTACTTACTCTCGGGCTTTCAAAATTTCAAGTGCAACACTCATTCACCCATGAGGACAATCACATACGTAGGTATGTATGTTTGTTTGTATTTATTTTGTGGTTATACCCTGCAGAAAGCGCTGATATTTCATAAACGCATCTACAATGTACTCTATATAGCTTAAAGATGACTCCAAAATCAAATTACAAACAGAATCAAAGCTGTAAAATAGGATTTATTTAAAAATTTTCTCCACAAGAAGAAAAATTTGTTCACGAGATTTTTTATAGATGACTCCAAAATCAAATTACAAACAGAATCAAAGCTGTAAAATAGGATTTATTTAAAAATTTTCTCCACAAGAAGAAAAATTTGTTCACGAGATTTTTTATAGATGTTGTCATCGTCCATGTCTACGCACCATATATTAAGACGGGAATGTTGACTGATTTATTAAGTTTGATTTTTGTTCGTCGAGAGAAGACTTTACTTTTCAATTGCCTACTCAGTCCGAAGTGTGACCCTGGGTTAAACTTCTAGGCTGGCATTGTTATTCGTGTTAATAATGGGTCCAAGATAGCCGAAATTATCTACAACTTCAAAGTTATTATTGCCGACGATGCGTGAGAGCCAAGTGGCATATGAGATGACTATGTATAATGACAGGATATATTTTATCTTATGCTCGTTCACTACTGGACCCATGCACGTCGGAGAAATCAGAAATATATTAGTGAAATCACATCAAAGGAGTCAGCTTGTATGAAACTTCGTTTGGTGCCCAACAGTGCGGAGAGGTCCTTTCTTTATTTTTTAAGCGGGCAATGGAAATTCGAACTTCATCATGGTCTGGTGAGGGAACGTCTACACCATAGCCATCGATCGGCGTTTCGGGTTCGCAATCTCCAGGTGTTTCGCTTTCACTACCATTCAGGAGGTTAGAGAAGTGTTCCCTCCATTCACTAAGCATGACTTGGACAACTTGCACCAGATTCCCTCCTTGGTCCCTACATGATTATGCCCCGGTCTTAAAACCTTATGTAAGTCGCCGCATTTGGTCGGCCAGCTTCTCAAGATCTTTATAATACCTTGCAACGTTGGGAGGTGGGCATTCCGCTTTCTTTTCATTGCGACACGGCAATCATCATCGTACCAGCTGCTCTTTTGACCTTTCCGAAAACCAAGAGTTTTAAACAAGTCCACCTCCATGAATAGTTAGACTTTTTTCTTTATAAATCTGTTGACAAACATTATAGTCACAAAAAGGACATAAGTTATCTAAGCTGAACTCAAGCAGTGGAATCATTCGTTTCTGAAGAATTGGAAGCTTTTCCAGCGTTTTCTATTGCTAGTTCGTTCCAGAAATCATTCCTCCTCATCTGAAGAAGCGCAGAATCACAATTAAGAACTGGCCACATTTTCTTTTTTTTAGGTAATTATATTTTTCTATTACCAATACTTAAGTCAGTATACTGCTGCATTATATAGGAGCATATCGTAAGTACTCCCAACATAAAGGCGCCATTCGCTTGAAATTTCGCATTGGTTATAGGGTGTACAAATGAATAACATACGAGTATATATGTATGCTAGCGACAATAATAGCGAGCGAATATTTACGCTCATGCAAAAGAATGGGTCGAGTGCCAACAAAGGCAACATTGGCGTACTTGAGTTTATGTAAATAAGTCAACATGAAGTGCCTAGACATACGCAGCATCACAACTATACATACACATGTAAAAACATATGTGCGAAAAAGCTTTGGCTTCCGCACGACTACTAACTAACATTGAATTGCCCAACATTTGCAATCTGTCGTTGCTGTTGCTTTGTGGCGCAATTTACCATTTTTCCTCTTGTGTAATTTACATGTCACATGTGTGTGTGTTTGCCATGTATGGGTAATTGTATTTTAAAAGCCTGAATTCGCGCTTCTCGATTTTTGCATTTAGATGTAATTAGAGAAATGCTGTGTGTGTATGGGTACGTCGTGAAATGATCTCCAAATATTTATTCATCTAGCGCCATTGCTTTTATCAGTCGTTCTCTTTTCATTTCACTTTATTTCAAAAGACTAATAATGTTCTTAAATGTTGGACCTCTATTTATTTCATCTTCGATGTCGATTCTTAATGATTGAGATGTTGCGGAGCTGTAAATCTAGCTAGGGAAAACTTTACAACAAAATAGAAATCGATATACTGTTTACGGATGAATCTGAAGTCCTCCGAAACTCCAGCAAGTCGGAACCTCGCCAATTAAAAGGTAAACCTAAGAAATTTAGATCAAAGGCGAAAGCTAAATGGAACGTCTCACAGCTATAAGTCACTCGGTGGGGCACTTAATCCGTAAGCAAACGATTAGATCTTCAGTTCGCTGGTAAGTGCAGGGCTTTAAGAAAGTTGCTTCTGTGTATGGCAAAACATTTGGCATTAGATGGTTTCAGATCGAAATCTCAAAATCTTCTGAATCGATCTTCAAAAACTTGTAAAAAAATTATAATCTCTATTAACTTTCTCTCGTTCCTTTTTTCATTTGCCTTAATATGTACGTTAGTAGAAAAATTTAACTGATCTACGATATTGCTTAGTGAAAGGATTTACTGTAATTGGAATGAATTGATCGCATCTGCAAAACAATTTTTGTTTTTATAATAAGTTCCACAAACTTTTTTGTAATCTGATCCAGAGACTATGTGTAGATTTGACTCGATTCGGACAAAAGCCAAATAGCACAGATCGCACCGTTCTTACGCCAGTTCCGAATCTATGCCACACCGACGGTATCTCTGCGATAAATTTTGAAATCTTATTAAAGTAGCGGAACGGACTACTTCATTTAAGATATTGATGACAGAGGCAAATTCAAACTACAGTGAAGTTTTCCTGGATAAAGTACGATCATGCAGTTTCTTAGAGTTAAAGAACTCTACTCTCTCTAGACTACCGCTGAAGGGAGTTAAATACAACTAGGCTGCGTGGACTGGATGGTTATTTTGGCTGGAATGGAACCGAAGGGATCGTCACTTGATGTATCCTCCCTCCTAAGAAGACATTTTAAAAGTTATATTGGTATTGAAAGGCAATGTTGCATGAGTTGTAAAATTTATGAATATGATATAATATAACATCTCCTTTCAACTGCTCCTCATGTGTTACTACAGCACATGGAGGACTTCAACTCATAAAGTTCTGAAAATTAGTTTGGTATCACAATTGTGAACTCTCTACAGCAACTCCCTTCGAAGAATAAATGATCATCCAAATAAGCGGTAGACTACCGAAAACTTAAACCAGTTCAAACCCAGCGCAAAATCAGCTTCAACTCGGTTCTAATAGATTATAGTGGTCTTCGTTAACCTCTCATTTAATCTACGAGGGTTGTTTGATTTGATAAGTCAATTACTTTTTAAAGTTGCCGCCCAGTTATTGCAGGTGCAATATTGCTCCAGTCAACTGTTATCGACTAATAAACTGGTGTAAACTGTTTCAGAAAGCAGTGCTCATTTGGTTTGTGCTTGACAGTCATTGAAAGCAGACCACCTCGTGAATTGTAACGAAAATGGAAGAAAATGAATTTCGAGTGCTGATTAAAGATTATTTTTGCCACCCTCGTACTTACCAGGTATCATGATTTTCTCTGCCAATGCCATCTGTGGAAGTTTATTGCATGAATTATTAAATACATTTCTGCCTTGATTTACGAAATAAATTAAATGTTGAAATTGCTATGAAAATCAACAAACTTTCATATATACTTTGGATGATTGATGCGGCTGTTTGTATTCGACTTATTGTATTCAATGTCTTTTTTTCCTCATCGCTCTTCTATATTGTCATACATTTTAACTAGACAATCACAGCACGTCTAATGTGAAAACAGAAATTATTTGCCAAGTGGAAAATCTCGCTTTTCCAAGTAGATGTTACCTTTATGGAATTTTCGACACCTGAGGTGTAAAGTCAAAACCGGCGAAAGCTGCTCAAATATTGATCAAGTGCTCGAAAATTGATGCAAAAGAAGGGTTCAAACCTAATAACAACTAAAAGGCATAACAAGCATGGCATTTGTTCGGTTGAAGAATATAGCAAGTGCCCGCCCGAATCTGCTGTCAATCATAGTTGGCCACAATCGATACCGCACAGCATTAGGCGCTCTAATTGTCCATATCCTAGTACGTGGTAAACCGTTAGTTCAACGCTACCTTTTATTTGTCTTTTTTCCTTTTATGACAGATGTAAAAGGTGTGCGCCCTCTACACTGCCTCAAATGTGCGCTGTGGCTACTTTCGTATGCAATACTTAAATAAAACATGAGCAGACAAAAGGGATAGCAAGAAAAGATGTGCACAAATTAATAACCAAAGCAAATTCCAAAAAAATATAACACAAATGTATGGGAAAAAGAATTTATGCGATAGTATAAAATTTGACAAAAGATGGATGAGTGGCAGCTTTGGGGTTGTGTTAGTCAACGGAAAATCCCTTTACAGCTATGCCATAGTTTGCTAAGGAGCCAATAAGAGAAATCACTTTAGTAGCGGAAATAGTACTCAAGTGGAGCCCAAGCAGAGGCTATGACCGACGGTCAAATCACCACCCTTCAATCGTATGCTTCTTTGACATAGTAAATCAGGGATGCTGAAAGATATGTCTGCTTGGCCAAGCAGACAATTTTTGCAGGGAATAGAAATGAAGAAATCGAAAAAGCGAAAAGTGAAAGTGGCAGTGGGCAACAGCTGGATTGGGTTGGGTGATGGGTGATACGTTTGCTCGATTCGTGCTCAAACTATGCGCAACTTAAACGAAGGCTGCTTCTGATTTAATTTAGACATAACATTTCGTCAAATAATGTAAACTGGAAAGAGATGTTTTAACTTTTTTTCCCATGGAACAACTTTGATCAATTTTTTTTAGTTCTTGCGTGTGAACTAACGGACGCACGATGAATTGACATTTGAGTGACTGAACGAGTGAATTTTCGATACCGTGATTGGAAAAAGGTAGCGTTAAATGCGTTACGAGCTGTATAATTGCTGCTCATTTCCTGGACAGCTGTTTTCCTCTTACGCTTCCGTTTTGCCGTACATCCAATTCTTTATTGCACTTTCTTTCGTTGGAATTATTACTTTATTGTCAACTTTTGAATTCGAATTTTATTGACCATTCGAGAGTGTACCATTGCTGCAAGCTGTTGCCACATGCAAGCAATTAAAATTATTTGTAAATCTCAGGAGATATTCTTGCATGTAAATTTAATGTTAATGTTTGTAAATTTGTATTAAAATATTTATTTTAAAAGTCGCCTTGTCACAAATATTGATGTGACGTCTATTTTCGAAGGTGTTAAAGTACGATCTTGAATGTTCATAAATGATCAGTGCCTCGAGTTGTTGGTTACGCCAACATTAAAATCCACCATATCCAGTCTTACCAACACGGTGGGGGTAAATCTTACTTTTCTTAGAAATGAATGAATGTACAATTGTTGTCTCCCCTATAAGGGTTTAAGAGTTGCCAAGCCAATCAAATAGGAAAAAATTTAAGGAAAGAGGGAACCGACATTACCACCAAAAAAGTGTACTCTGCACAAGCTGAAGACACTAAGACACCGCTTTTTTCAGTGTTGTTTCTTTTGTACTTTTTGTTTAAATACCAGTTTTTTATTTTATCCAATATTGTATTATCAGAGATGAAATGAAATCGTCAAATAGCTCTTAAGTATTCTCTGCTGGCTACTTTGTCTTCAAATCAAATTCCAACATTTTCAGTGTTAGCACAACAGCAACGATTTCATATTCAAATGCGTTGCATGAAACTTTTTAATTCCACTTTTGGTACAGGCCAATGTAGAGAAACTATAAAAACAACAATATCAACAGAGTGTTGTACTTCTTGCGTGAAACTTTATCAAATGAAGCGTACAACTACAATGTCAAGCGAACTTTTAATTGGCAAAGTCAAAAGCATGCATACACATACATACATAAATACACATTTACATTCTTCCTACTTGACACAAGGCGTATGACCGGCCCTTAACTTGTAAAAGCGAAGAAATGCATTTTGTTCGACACACTGTGAGTATGTTAGTATATATGTATATACATATGCATGAATGTGTGTTGTGGTCTCAGTTGTGAGGATGTCAATCATAATTTCAAAGTACAAATCGTAAAAGTTTTTTTTTTACCGAAAAAAAGTGATTTTCTTTAGATTTTTCTTCAATTTAATACTCTTGACTAACTGTACTGGCTTTGAAGATTATTCAATTAAATTGGATTTGCTGTTAAAGAAACTTTCGAGGTGGTTAACTTTTAACAGAAATTGATAAAAAGGTTTATTGTGCATTGCGAACATATGTATGTATGTACATATGTAATATGATTTAGGATATAAGTTTTTTGATTTTTGTTACGAGTATATGCTAAAATTGTAGTGCTTTCAATGAATTCCGAAAGCAAAAATTCAAAAACTCTAAAACACCGATATTTAAAGAAAATTCATAATATGTGTGCGTAATATCAAATTTCACGCCCTAGATGGCTTTTTAGCGAATTTCCTTACTCAAAACCTCATATCTGAACAAATGGGTTGTATGGGGGCTATATGATATAGCAGTCCGATTTCGGTGAATTTCAGAACCAACTTGCAATTCGTGTTCTATGTGTGGTATGGAAAATTTCGCGTAGGTACTTTTGTACGGATTTATGAACCAAAATTTCAAATCTGTGAAATCGGTCGTATATATGCTAATTTGATCCGATCTGGACGGTTCCGACAAACGATCGTTGAAACGTTTAAGTTTAGTTGAAATATCTCAAAAATTGAGTAGTCAGCCTGCGTTCAAACAAACAGACGGACAGACGGGCATGGCTAAATCAGTTCAGGTCGTGATAGTAACACGATCGGTATAAATTCTGGTGGAACTCTCGCTTCTCCTTTTGATACTAACATACTTCGGAACAAAGTTATACTATTTTATGTACATGAAAGGTATAATAAATTACTTAACATTGAATGAAACAATCTAAAATTCGCATTAAAGTATTTCTTCAAGTTTCGTTGAAATCCAACGTCCCTATTATGGTTGGTGTCGTCGTAGACGTCACGTCGACGCAAAATAGCTATTGCCGAAAATTGTTGTGGGCGTAATGGCCTCTCTTCATTTATTTGAGGATTCTCGGATCCCCAGTTCCGCTTATTTACATTTCCACCGAGTAAGAAATGTGTCTCGTCGCTGTAGAAAATTTTTGGTTGGTCGCGGTCCACTGCTTATCGTTAAAGCACCCAAACGACGTAACTATGGCGTTGTGAATGATCAGCTGACTTCAGTTGTTGTGCGAGCTGGACTTTATTCGGATCTTCGGCTACCAATTCACTTACATCAGCGGTATTTGATTTGGAACGAGCAAAGCGATTATATGCGCAGGTCTTACAATACGTTTAACCGATCCAGTATCTTCAAATTACTTTAAAATTTTAAAGCATGAAACCTGGCCACGTTTGAATCACCATTTTTGTAGTAGGTTTCAACAATTTTAACGCGTTGTGCTGTTGTTAGGGATCCATTTTCATAAATGCCTGAATTTTAACTAAAACAAAACATGTTTTCCTTGACAGTTAAGTTTGAGAAATGTCAAAATGCAGTCCTGCACTTTCGAAACAACTAAATGGATAACAATTTATTACAATGTAAGTATCACACTGAAGAGATTAAAAAGAGGCTTAATAAAAAGTTTATTTTTAGTTAGCGTTGCCTCTGTTTAAAGATTTTAATATAAAAGAATTGAAAAAATACAATATACATTACTATACTGGTATCGGAATAAAACATTTCTAAAGCTTAAACGTGGAGAAATTTTTTAGGGGAGTCGCCACCCTGAAAATGTAAATACACTTAAATTGGCAAGTTAAATGAAATGTAATAATGAGGGTATTATAGTGAGGAGAACTTTGAAGGCTCAGAGTGCATAACTATTTTGAGGGATTGCAAGGTAATAAATAAAATAATGTGGATTTCAAGTTAAAGCTATTTAAGAAAGGCTTAATTAGAAAATATGTTTGTAATTGGTCCCCACCTCTCTGAAAGTCTTAATTTAAACTATTGATTTGACAAATTAAATATAACAATATAGGTATCAAAATAGTGGGATTTCAAAATGTTTTTGATGAGTTATGCAACCTGTTTTAATATTGTAATGCAGATTACTGATGAAGTTACTTAATGAAACATATTTTTGATTATTCTTGCTATAGGCTTAAACAATTTTATTTGCTACCATCTTCAGGTGCACTGCAAATAGGGATCTGAAGTTGCCAAATGCAGATGCCAAAAATTCAAAACCGAGTCTTATTGCTGGGGGTGAAGCACAATGGAACAAAAATCGTGCGAAGATTCCTGATAAAGATTTTCGTATAAGTGTACAACCAACCATTCGGGGAATGCATTGGTATTGTTTTGGTGTAGCCAAACAAATCAGTGTACCGCTGCTGGTATTACATAAAATTATATTAATTTTAATTAATTTCTACTTTTATTATTTAAGATTGAATTTTATGAAAATTTGAACTTTCCTTTCAATTCCCTAAATAATTTGAACATTGTACCGTTCAAAATTATTGTTATTATTGTTAAATTTACCAAATAAGGCCTTGAACGTGCCTCATGACAATTTTATGAACTTTTTAACATCTGATTTTATCCTTCGCCTTATTTAAAGCAAATGGAAAGTAATTTTCTATTATAAAGTATACAAAACTTTGAGCTCGACGCTGTGAAAAGATGAGCTGAGCCGGCTACGTTTACCTTTTATCTAGCCAACTAGGCAAAAGTCCGTAGGTAGCATAGTTCATAAACTGTAATCTCCGCGGAATTGCCTGATATTGAAACTGAAAAATATAATTCAAGCGAAACACACAAGGCAAATCTGTCCCCGAGATGAGCGAAATGTAAAGAAAAAATCTATTAAAAATAAGAAAAGCGAAGATGAAATCACTTTTCAACTTTGACAGCACCTTTGACATTCATACCTATGTATTTTACTGTAAATACACATATTTGTATGTCTCCAACAGTACTTGAAGCCCCAATAAATCGCAGTCAATCAGGGAGCTTAGAAGCTACTACTATGCAAGTACCTACAACAACTCAACGCGACACACAACAGCAATGACAGAATATAGCGACAGCATTAATAATAACTCATATTTCTCATCTCAACTATAAGCTGCAAACAAAATGCCAGGGAGCGAGGGGTACAAATAAAAAAATTAAAAAAAAGCATGAATAAAAAGATTTAAGAAAACTGCGAAAATGAAATGCTAAGTGAATGGAAAAGTGCTAGGTAGACAACGCTTAACAGAATGTGTAAATCCGCTTGCGATAAGAACAAAATATGCAGAAAAAAGACTAAAGTTCTGAAGAGTGGAAGGAGGAAAAGAGAACTTGGGGCTTTGGGATGATGATTGACAATGCCAAGCCAGTGTTATGTGTATAGCGAATGACACACCAAGTAGCGCACCGCGATGAGCCACGATTGTGCTATAACGGGACTTGACACGGGCGAACAGGCAACTTGTGCGAAAAAGAAGAGATGACTGCGAAGTAAAGGGAGGATGCATAGCCAATTTTGCATAAACGTATTCTCGCATGCATCAAGTCGCAATAATGCACACACCTACACATTTACAGTTAAGTGGTTCAGAAAAAAGGGGCTGCAACAAGTGCTTTTTATGTATAGAGCCAAACAATGGCAACAACGTGGAGATGTGTGTGAGAGAGCTTAAATAGAAGGTGAGCGGATATGAATATATACAAACAGATGCCTTAGTATACATATATAAGATTTGACGTGTAAAATATGAAAATCTTAAAATGTAGATCCAATTTATCAAACGGAATAACATATCAAGCTGAAAAAGAAATTTTCAATTTCTGAATTTTTCATATATGCACTTTGTTGCGTACGCTAAACACAGCGTTGTACTAACCGGAGCAACAACATATCCACACATATAAAAACAACATCGCTGGGCTTTTCCAATAAGAAGAAATACTAGTTCTTAACTTGAATGCTACTAGTTTCCATTTTTGCTCTAACTCATCTGTCAGAAATGACAATTTTATTATGATTTTCTAGTTCGCCAAATATAAAAATAAAATTAAACTTGCAAGCAGCGAAATTCGAAAGTTGAATCTCAAACGCAACCTTTACTACCCTTAAACCACGCTTGCATGACGTTATAAAAAGCTTAGTGGAGGAAATTATTATTGAACTAGAATTTTTATGTACTATTTAAGCTTTTCACTGCAGGGCTGCAATACAGAAAGCTATCGTTTTCACCACTGTGTAGAAAGCAGTGTATATTGCATACTTTTGGGTGCCGTTTAATACTTTTTCTTAGCTACATCTACAAATAAATACCCTCTTTTTTTATACGTATAGGGATAGACTAAGCAGAAGGTAAAACTAAAGAATGGTCACCGCCTTCTCACCGCACAGTCTTCAGCTGCAACAGCAAAGGGAGAAGGAAAAAATATGCGACGCTTGTGTTTGATCTGATTAAGAACTTTTTCCGAATAATCAATGCTTTACAACAAATAGGATATTGAAAAATTTGACAAGAAGAACGTACGTTACATCCCCAAACAATTATAATTGAATTAAAATATTATTGCGTTGCTCAATAATTAACGTCATTTTCAAAGCAAATCAATCAATGATATGTTGGCCCCTTTGTAACTTATTTTTAAATGCCTGATCGGAATGGAAATTTTACAATTCAAACGGTTTCGAAGAGAGTTATATAAACGGTATTTTGATTGATAGTGTTAGATCAAGGCAGTTCAGAGCCATTTCGAAAGATTATTTGTACGCAGCTCATAGTGGCCTATACTCTTGCAATACCTCCCACACAGAAAGCACAATTTTCCATTGGTAAATTGTGGCTTTAGATTTCCATTTAATGGCTAATTTTGTTTGATCAATGAACGTTTGAACTTTTTAAGACGCTGAAAGTCTCATGAACTCCTTAGAAGAGATAGTGATTATGTTTACCTAAATATAATACTAATAATTCTCTTTCGCAACTTAATTCAGATATCGAGACTTACCTTCGGTGCTCATAATTTGGTCTATAGATTGTTCAGATTTCTACTTTTATGGGTTCCAAATTCCTTAAAGGTATAAAAAAGCCAGATATCTTATAATAAATGGAAGGCATTGCCACAGTTCTCATTTTGCATTCAGTGTTCTAAATTCCATATTTCACTTTATTTTTGGCATTCGCTAGAAGCAGTGAAACAAATGACAACAAATAAAGGCAACAAATATCAAGCAGCATAACAAACGAGAAGACATTATACCATACACGCTGTAGAAAAGGATCTTAGGACTGCAAAAAAAAAAAAATAAATAAATAAATAATTTCATGAAATACTGAGAGAGTGAGAAGAAGTATGTAATGATTTGTTGGGTGCAAATTGAATGTAAGTAGCAGGAAAATGTGTTGAATTATTTAACAGCAACCACGCGGCTGCTATGATGGACCAGAAAGATAAGTTGATTTTCGCACTTCAAACAGAGCGCTTAGAACATATCTGAGTGGGTACATATGTACATATTGTACATACATATATAAAAAGTGCAGCACTCAAGCCTTTCCGACGTATTTACGTACATACGCATGTTTAAAACATTTTTTTTTCGCGAGAAAGTTTGAGAATAGCAAATTCCAGGTAAAGGCTTTGTGCGCTAATGTCAGTCAGTAAGATGTTAATAAGTGCCTTAATAAGTTATTTCGTGTTAAAAGACATTACAAAGTGCTCCTTAAGATTTCCAAAGCGTAAATGTGATTCATGAACTATTCGTGTGCAGCATTAGAATTCAAATTCTTCGTCTTGTTACACGACCTTTTTTGTAACGTTTTCTAAGTGCAAACAGTAAAAACAGGAAATCAAATTAGGTGAAGAATTTAAGTTCAAAGAGACTATTTATGGTGTTCTTACCACTGAACATGCTCCAACTTAAACTAGTCTTATCATCTCGTACCCGGTTAGCTAAATTACACTAGATATTATCTTTCGTACGCGCTAATTATTGGAACGCAGATAGGAGATTATCAGATTTTTTTAATTTTAATTAAGTTTCGTATTCCATCAGAGGCAGAACTAATTGAGTTTTGAAATTTACCCATGTAGATATTTGTTTTTTGTATAGCAGCCCCCAAAAAAATTTAAAAAAAAAAAAAAAAATGCGAGCTACGTATATCAAATTAAGAAAAAAAAGTGTTAATTTCGTGAACGAGTGAGCAACTAAAGCGAAGCTAACAGCTGCAAAAAAACTCTTGTGCCGGAAAAACTCTTGTGGGACTTTGCAACAAAGTGCACCACTAAACACAGCAGCGGCAATTTTAGAAACATTTTATTCCTCAAATAATGGTCAAGGTTTTATGTTATTCTGGTCACTTTGTCGTATTTCTGATGTTTTGCCTTGTGCGACAGACGCGCTACACGCATGTAATTCGATATGCGACTGCCTAAGGCGAATTCATTTAAAGTTGAGAGCAGGAGAACAAATACAACAATTACCGTGTTTTTTGATTTTGTTTCAATGTATTAATTGTCAAAATCATGGCGACTTCACAGATTTCGATAAACTAAAAAGTAAAAAGAAGATAGTTTAAATATCAAAGTTTGCTTTTTACTTATAAATGACTTCAACAGTAAAGCAGTTTTCATTGATGGGGTGGTAAAGAAGTGTGGAAGAATATATGTAATTATATCGCCAGCTTCGGAGGGGAATTTTGTAAGTAAGGGCTAGTAGACTCGAACACTTGTCGCGATCTATTTATAAGAGAGAGTACTATAACTGCCGAGTTAGAAAAATTTTCACAATATAAGAGATTATTAACAGACTTCTCTAAGTTCTTGTAACGCTGGGCTGACAGTTGTAATTTGTAAAATTCGTTTAAATTTATGACATCTGGATTCTTAAATGCCGTGCAAATATTTCAACGACTTATCAAGGAACTCGTATGAGGTGTCGACGATATTTGTATCGTCTTGCTTTTTTTGAGCAACATCGCAACGATATACGCACGGTTCTTCAACGTCTTTGAGGAAATAAGCTCGACATTAATACGGCCAAATGTGAATTTGGCAAGAGCGAAATAAAATTTCTGGCACACTTAGTCAATTCTCACGACCGCCGTTTCCTATCAGCACCATCTTCAAATACAAAAAACGACCGCACGCATAAAGTCGGCTTTAAGTAAAGAAGTCGATGGCGTTTTCAACCATTGTAAGCGAGAATGAGCAAAAGCAACGCTGCAACTACCCGACCCCGAACTAGCTCTGTATGCTGATGCATCAAATACCGCAGTATGCGCCGCATTATGCTGTAACTAGTCAAAGAACATAGCGACTCAGTTGTCACAACATAGCTTATGAGAGCGCTATGTAAACGAAAAGTTATCACCGCTTGAAGTTATCACGTTTGTACCATAGCAACCAGCGGCGATTTGATTTTTTCCGTAAAACTGGTTCAGCTGATAGATCGCTGTAATACAAGGTTGCAAAACAATTTTGATAAACTAAGAAAATACACATTTTTTTCAAGAGAAATGAAAACATTTATTATTATTATTATTTTTTTTTTATTAAAGGGTGATCCAAGTAGAGGTGATTTTTTCAATAACCTTTTTTTTTAC
The DNA here is from genome assembly GCA_030068015.2 of Neoceratitis asiatica. Lineage (NCBI taxonomy): Eukaryota > Metazoa > Arthropoda > Insecta > Diptera > Tephritidae > Neoceratitis > Neoceratitis asiatica. The sequence goes on from CM061528.1 coordinate 73,715,913, forward strand.
AGATCACGCGTGAGTCGTGTCAAGCTGTCATGTTATTTTTGCTCAGTATTGCTTGACATTTCATCACGCCTGAACAACAAATACAAATCATTCAACTTTATTACGAAAATTCACGTTCTGTAAAGAATGTGTTTCGCGTGCTTCGCTGAACTTATGGTCAACATAATCGGCTTACTGAGGGTACTATTCGGAACACCTTCCCCCATCTTGAGACCCAGCATTCATTCCACCAAATAGACCATATCCAGCACTCAGTGAAGAAAATATAGCGACCGTAGCTGAGAGTGCACACGACGACCGTGGAGAGTCGATTCGGCGCCGTTCGCAGCAACTAGAACTGACGTATGGAACGACTTGGCGAATTGTACATCGAGATCTTAAATTGAAAGCTTGTGCAGGAACTGAAGCCGCTCGACCTTCCCAAGCGGCATCGCTTCGCTCTAGGAGCTCTTGAAAAGTTCCAAGAAGGTTCGACGTTTTCGAGCCAAATTTTTTTCAGCGATGAGGCCCATTTCTGGCTCAATAGGTATGTAAACAATCAAATTTGCCGCTTTTTGGGCGAAGAGTAACCTGAAGAAATTCATCAGAAAAAACAACGGGTTGGTGTGGTTTGTGTGCCGATGGAATCATCGGTCAATATTTCTTCAAATATGATGCCGGTGAGAACATAACCGTCAATGGCGACCGTTATCGCACCATGAAAACCGACTATTTGATGCCTGAAGTTGAAGCTCGTGATCTCCGCGAGATTTGATTTCAACAAGACGGCGCCACTTCCCACACATCGCATCAATCAATGAATTATTGAGCAGATAATTTCATGTTTTATTCCGGTCGATTGGCCACCACGATCGTGGGATATCAAACCGTTAGACTTTTTCCTGTGGGGATATGTAAAGTCCAAAGTCTATACGGACAATCCCGCTTCAATTCAGGCCTTGGATCAAAACATAATACGTGTCATTCGCGAGTTACCAGTCGAAATGCTCGAACGAGTCATCGAAAATTGGACTCAATGGAAAAACCATCTGAGGCGTAGCCCCAGCCAACATTTAAATTAGATAATCATAAAACAAATAAATACCAAAGAATATTTTTTCGAATGATAATAAACATTCCCCACGCAATTTGAAATTTCTGTTTTTTTTTTTTTTTCTTTTAAAAAGTAGGGAACCTCGAAATGAATCAATATACATTTATCGCTTTCATGACATACAAACATATTTACACATATTACTTCCGTTGAAAAGGGTTGCATTGTGTACAAACTTATATAACATATACGTGTACTAAACTCTTGTCTTATGAGAGGTTTAAGGTCATTTCGCTACCCTTGTAATGCATATTTTGTTTGCAATTATTATACCTATAAAACTATCTTTATGTAATGTTGGTAACAAACATTATTTATAAGTGTTCTGAGACATGTGTAACTGATACACATATGTTTATCATCAATTTACATATTAACATACATGTGAGCTATTTTATAATATTTTATTGAATTTCATTTTTTAGCTTAAATATTTCTTCCATTTTAGTTTTAATTTGGTACACATTTCTTAAATGTAGCTCTACCTTAACATGTCTTAATTTAATATACCTTATACCTTTAGTTTAATTTTAGTTTTACTGCGAGTTGTGGTTGATGCCGAACTGAACTGTCTGTTTGTTTTTCTACGTTTTCCTTTTTTGAATTCTGTCCCGTGTTGTTGATCGTTCGTTTGCTGTTAGTTGCTACCATCTGCGTAAAATGTAACTATTCGTTTAATGTCACTGTTTTCGCTCCTGGGAAGAGTTCCCGAATGGCACTCCCACATTCACACACATATATATATAATTAATTAAGTAAGATTCGATTTAAAAAATGGTACATAAGAGATAAAATTATGAAAATACAGTTAGGATGAATCAGTTTTTGGAGGATCAAATAGTTCGCACACATGACAGTGTCTCCCATTTACTTTCTGCCCACAAAAGGTAAAGTATTAAAAAAAATCGCCATTCTAATTTGACAATTTACACTTTTACAATTAGAAATTCAAAGTAAATGTAATACCAAAAAGAAAAGAAAAAAAAGAAAAAAAAATATTAAGAAATACTTTAATAATAATGTTTTTAAATACCCCTTGTTATCGGCCTGGTAATCGAATGAAAAATTGTATGTAATTTTTTTTTTAATTTTGAAAATATTAATCTATTTTTTGTTTTCATAAAATAAAGTGCTTTTAATGCTTTTTCGCTGATTACATGCAGTTAATTGCACCATAACTTTGGCTCAGAATTTCAAATTACGTATATTTCTTCGCCACTTAAATTTCGATCGGCTAGAAAACAACTAACTAAGTTTTTGTAGAAATTTTATGAAAAACGTTTTCATTGCCACTAAATAAATGCAACGGTGAAGCAGAAGATTCTCTCCTTAAGAGAAAATTTTGTTTTAAGTCCAATAGCGCAATGTTCATTAATAAAGGTTATAAATATACAAATCTCCTGCCATGAGCAAATTTATTGCCATCCTTTGTTGTGTCAAGTTTTTATACCGTGCTGGCTGACAGTTGTGTTGATTAAAGTTAACAAAGTCTTAAGTGAACTCTTCCGCCTTTGTGTTGCCGTTGACCAGACCAGCTTTGGACGTTGGCGCGCGGCAGTGCGTAGGTTAAACCTATCCCAGCCACCCTGTGCATAATTAAAATTAGCAATGATGTTTTTCTCCTTGGCGGCAAAGAACGGTTCATTTACCGCTTTGCTATATTTTTTAGGTGTTTTAAAATTTTAATTTTTTTTTTTTAGTTTTTAATTGTCATGTTTTTTTACTTTGCTGATTTGCCTTTCTTCCTAATTTGTAACTCCTGCCGCTTTTGCGCTCGGGCTTAGGAATTGCAACAAAACCCCCTTAATTAAAAAAAAAAATACGGAGATTCGCTGAGATATTTGCACTCTAAGCATTTATTTTTCCTAATATTACTAAATATTTTCCACATTCATTCCTTTGTTTGTTAAAATATTGTTGCTGTATTGCCCTTCTCCATGGTTATTACCCCTGCATTGTTTCTTTTTGTGGGGCTTTGTTTGTTTCATCTTTTTTTTAAATTTCATATAATGTAATATTCACCTGTTTGATAGCGATAATAAATTCTCTTACCAAAATTTTTGCTCGTCATGCAGGCATTGGTGGTTAATTAGACATCCGCGTGATGGCTTAAATTGCGTCTTAACGCTTTTTCTCCCACCTGTAAAATAATGAACAGTGTAATGAACAAATTTAGCAATAAATTGTGTTTGTATAATCCTATGTATACCTGTATTTGTATACATTTAAATCGATACTAGGGATATGGAAAAGTCTACTCACCCAATATTTGATGCATTAAGTAATGGGGTGGCGGCACTCATTTGGATCCAATAAGTTTGTGGGTGGTGAGTTTAAATTGATTGACAAATACTGACGTGCTTGCAAATGTGATTATGTGTGTATTTAAGAAGTGATTTGATACATTTACACTGACTCCTCCTCCAAAGTTCAGTCAATACCCCCAGCTGATGATGCTTTTCTTAAAACGAGTGAAATGTTTCTTTTTTGTTTTACAAAGTTTTTTTTTGTGCGGTTGCAAGTACGTAGCTGTCAAAGCTGTTATTTGCTTGATTGAATTATTTAATTTTTCTTAATAGAATTAAAAGCTATCTAGATTTTTTTCGATTTGCATTTTAACTATTTAACATGTTTATACGTATATATATAAAGGGTGTTTTTTTTTAGGTATGTGGCTTTCAGGAAGAAATAAAACTCATATCATTCAATGTTAAGACAGAGAATTTAGCTTTGCTATAAATATAAGGGTTTGTTATTGATGATTTCGGACAAGTGGCTAAACTTTCGTCCACTTTTTCAGCAATGTCAAAAAGACGAACTTCGAAAAAATTATTGCCTCATTGAAAACTACACGTCTCAAAAAACACCCTTACTTTAAGGAGTTTATTATAAAATGCTATTCCAAATATTGAAATTTTTAAATTTTATACAAATTTTGTACAATGTCCAAGCGGTTTTGCGTGCGATTAGCTGGATTTCTTTAAAAATATTGAACTATTTTTTCACGTGCTCCATAAGTGAGTCTTTAACAAAACCACTTAAAAATCCTGTTGAAAATATAAAAAAGTATTTAAAAATTAAACGTTTAGAAAAAGACAATATTTGGATGTACTTACCATTATGACGACAAAAAAAAGTATTAAATTAAATTCGTAATAAATGGTTTCTATGCCGCTCAGAATGTATCTATGAGTGCCGCCTCCGCAGCGACAAGCTTGGCTATTTTAACGCCAGCTTCAGCAGCTTCTTTGCAGAATATGGTCAGACGAAAGCATGCCCGACACCCTAAGTGTGCTCTCCCCAATCCAAAAAAAGCGAATCTGCGTCAATTATCATGCGATGAGCCTCCTCAATTCACAATCTAGCGTATTATAAGATTAAAGCCCACCGTCAACAAACTGATTGGACCTTATCAGTGAGGCTTTAGACCTGGTAAGTCGTGTAGTCATGACCAGATATTCACAATGCGACAAATATTGGAAAAGACTCGTGAGATAATAATCGATGCACACACATGAACTATTCATCGATCGACAGCACGATAAGGATCTGCCTCTACACCGCTGTGTTTGATATCCCGGCAAACCTCATAGGGCTATATAAACTGACCCTGCATAATACCAGAAGTGCTGTCAGAATTGAGAAGGACCTCTCCGAGCCGTTCGATACAACGCTTCATACTATGATTTCGTTAATTTGATGCTGGAGAAAGTAACAAGAGATTTAGAGCTAAATAGAGAAAATACAATATTCTATAAGAGTGTACAACTGCTAATATCGTTGAACACAACAACCGTGACGTTATGCTTTCTTCAGACTGGATAAGCAACAGAAGCGAATGTGTCTGGTAGTGAATGAGACGAAATATCTCCTATCATCAAACACACAGTCACCGCATTCGCGACTCGTCTCTAACGTGATGATTGGCAGTCATAACTTCAAGATCGCAAATAATTTCGTCTATCTATGAACCAACAACAATGCCAGCCTTGAAATCCAACACAAAATTACACTTGCCAACAGGTGCTACTTTGGACTGAGTAGGCAATGGAAAAGCAAAATTCTCTTTCAATGAATAAAGACCAAAATTTACTAGTTCCTCATCATTTTCGTGCTGCTACATAGTGTAGAAATGCAGACGGGACAACATTTGCTGAGTGGACGTTAGGATAAAGCTTTTGCGTAAAACAAAGACACAGCGGTTACGCTGGCTAGCTCTAGTGATCCTTATATATGTGAAAAAGCGTTGAGAGGATTCGATTCAGTAGGTAGGAAAATTCTTGAAATATATCTTAATTTTTTCACTGTTATCCTATGTAAGGATTTGACTGCGTGTATTTTTTCATAATTTTCACTCCAGGGCTGACCATTATTGCAACTCAGATCTCCATGCGTAATCTGGCATTTGCATTGAATCGCGCAAGGAAGGAGATTGCTGCTTATGGCCGCTTTAGTAATTCTATAGTTCTCACATTTGTAAAGTAGAATTTTATTTTTTGTGTTGCAGTGTAGATATGAAATTTTTATGTAAATAATTTAAATGCTTCGTCATCCCTAAACAGTAAAAGAAATATGTAATTAATAAAGAAATAATAATTTTACTGCAAATAATTTGCTCTGAATATTTTGTTCATTTCGTACACTTAAATGAAAATAAGTCAAAACTAACTCAACAATGCAAATATTTCCATAATAATCAAGGTTGAATAGCGAGTAGTTTAGATTATAAGATTGTGGTATTCGAGCACCCTTAGATTGTAATTTATGATATGTACTGTAATGACTTATTTCTACGCCAGTTTTTCTTTTTTTAATTTTTCCTTTCCCAAGGACACTCGTTAAAGTATTAATAGGTCGTAAATATTTCACTTAAACTCTGGCAACGTTCATTATATATTAAAATTTATGTGTATTTTCTTTTAAAAATATGTTATTGTTTTGTTCTTCTTCTTTTTTTTTCATAACCTCTACGAATCAATAACTCAATTTTCGCCTTTTCGGTTGCCCTAAAAGCATCCCAACAAAGTATAAACACATAAAAACAAAAAAATAAAAATAAAAAAAATAAAGTGGATGACGAGATGATAAAATACATTTTTGTTGTTTTGCTTATTTATTGTTTTAGTTGAAAATTGGTTGCGAAACTTTTGCATAACTTGTAAACTTCATTATTAGCTTTGAGCCACGCACTTATTTCGCCTGATGTACCCCATATACAGTATATGTACACATGCAATCACATACATAAAAGCATAACGAAAACAATTCGCACACCCCTCGTACTATCTCAAGTGCGTGCGGAAGAGCTGGAAAGAAGGGAAGAGATCTACGCACCAAGAGCAGACTTGCTTTCTGAAAGAAAAAATTCGAATTTGCGAAAAGTGAATTCTTTTGATTTTATTGAAAGTCAAAATGAAATCTTAATAACTTTACTTGAAAACCTTGATACCCTATGCATGTACGCACTCCGAGTGCTTTGGGGTACCTGGTCCTCAGTAAAACTCGGAAGTGCTCCCTTTATGGCTGTGTATTTGTTCTTCCAGTCGCGGTCGCCTTCACCACCAGTTTAATATACACTTACGCAAATACGATGTGCATATGTATGTATCGCTTCTGAGCGGAATGCCACATTTTCGTGGTGTTGAACTAAATTCTTAATGTTCATGCATTTGACTTATTACAGGAATACATATATGTGAAAATGTACATACCAGTATATATATACATGTTTACAAGTCTAAAAATATACAAGCCCTGTGGTTTCATGCATAGTGAGGTTTTTGGAATCGTAAGAGGTGTTTTCTATTATTTTGCCACAATAATTTGAAATAGCTGCGGCATGGAAATTTTACCGCTGATATTTTTAATTATTTCAAATTAGAATACCAAACGTTAAAGCAATTGCAAATTTCTAAATTCTAAATAATATACCAAACCACATGAACACTTTGTCCAGTCGAAGAACCATTATTTTCCCCTTGGGATCAGTTAAGCCCTCAATCACCAATTAAAATTAAAATCATGTTTCTATAGTTATGTCGCATTTAATTATACAATGAAGATATTAACACAACCTTAAGACCGGCTTTCAACATTACACATCATAAAAGTATAAAGGTACAATATTTCGGAGAAAGTAAAAAATTTCGAATATAGCTTTAGAAAAAAAAGGAGTTTAGAATATCCACATAAAGTTTGCAATAACATTTTACACATCTTTACGAAACTACTTATGTTATACAGTCAACGCTATATTTGTTCAATTCTCTCGCATATTTTTCTTTGGCGAAAATGCCAAATACGAATGCAAGATGAAAGGGGGAGGCAGATAATTACAGCATATTTCAGAGTGCGTAAATCGAATGTTCGACATCGGGATAAATTCGCGCAGAACCAGGGCAATCCGTTGGATATAAGGGTGAAGACATACACTGCTCTAAGTCAGCTGCATAAAGCATTCATTTGTAATAAGGGATCTGAGCGGCTGTGTAGCTAAAAGTAGGGATTTATAGACGCACAAAAATTAATATATAAAGGGTGATCCAAGTAGAGGTACTTTTTTGAATAGCCTTTTTTTTTACAGATCACGCGTGAGTCGTGTCAAGCTGTCATGATATTTTTGTTCAGTATTGTTTGGCATTTCATCATGGAAAGACTTACGCCTGAACAACGTTTACAATTCATTTAATTTTATTACGAAAATTCACGTTCTGAAAAGAATGTGTTTCGCGCGCTTCGCTTAACTTATGGTCAACGTAATCGGCCTACTGAGCGTACTACACGCAGTACCATCACCCATCTTGAGACCCAGCATTCATTGTTGGATGATACTCGACCGAATAGACCACGTCCAGCTCTCAGTGAAGAAAATATAGCGGCTGTACCTGAGAGTGTACACGAAAACCGTGGAGAGTAGATTCGATGCCGTTCGCAGCAACTCGGACTGACGTATGGAACGACTTGGAGCATTTTACGTCGATATCTTAAATTGAAAGCGTACAAAATATAGCTTGTGCAAGAACTCGACCTTCACAAGCGACATCGCTTCGCTCTCTTGGCTCTTGAAAAGAATCAAGAAGATCCGACCAATAGGTATGTAAACAAGCAACATTGCCGCGTTTGGGACGAAGAGCAACCTGAAGAGATTCAAGAACTGCCATTTTATCCAGAAAAAACAACGGTTTGGTGTGGTTTGTGGGCAGGTGGATTCAGCGGTCCATATTTCTTCAAATATGATGCCGGTGAGAACGTAACCGTCAATGGCGACCGTTATCGCACCATGATAACCGACTATTTGATGCCTGAAGTTGAAGCTCGTGATCTCCGCGAGATTTGACTTCAACAAGACGGCGCCACTTCCCACACATCGCATCAATCAATGAATTTATTGAGAGAACACTTCGGTGAGCAGATAATTTCACGTTTTATTCCGGAAGATTGGCCACCACGATCGTGGGATATCACACCGTTAGACTTTTTCCTGTGGGAAATGTAAGGTCTAAAGTCTATACGGACAATCCCGCTTCATTTCAGGCCTTGGAGCAAAACATCATGCGTGTCATTCGCGAGTTACCAATCGAAATGCTCGAACGAGTCATCGAAAATTGGATTCAACGGATGGACCATCTACGTCACCGCCAACATTTGAAAAAGATAATCTTCAAAAAATAAATGCAAAGGAATGTTCTTTCGAATGATAATAAACATTCCCCACGCTATTTGAAATTTCTGTGTTTTTGCTTTAAAAAAGTATGGAACCTCGAAATGGAAGATTATAAAAATAAAATTAAGAGCCATATCGGTTCAAAATATTCTTAAAAAAAAAAGGCGAGGAAGCTTTCAAAATTTCCGTAGTTTGAATCTTTGAGTATGTTAGGATTGTGATATGATTTTGAAAAAATTTTTTTTTTGGATTTTTGATCCAATTTTCTATAAGCTTTAAATTTTAAAATTGGTGCTTGATATTGAAAAAAATTAAAAACGGATTAAAAAAAATGTTTGGCTTAATTGTTTTTATAGAAGTGTTTGTAATGTTGTCTGTTACTTTCAATAATACTGTGGCGAAAATGCGAAGCGCATGACAGATGAAAGAGAGGAACCGACAACTGGCACGTTCTAGAGCGTAAACGAGGCGATTATCGTAAACGACGATTATCGTAAGTGAGAGGTTTATCGTAAGCGAGAGGTATATCGTAAACGACGCCATTATTCCAGGGGTTTCGTTTTTCAAGCAGCAAACAAGTATATAAGGACGACATTCGACTGCAAGAGCAATCAGTTGTGAATTAAGCTCGTGGAGATTACATTACAGTAAAGTAATAAAAACAGTACATTGTGAAAGTTGTATACAAGTGATTGTAAATAGTAACGTAAATTGTAATTGAATTGTGAATTACCGAATAATTAAAAGGACATTGATTAAGTCTTTATAAATAAAGAGACTGCAAATTAAGTTGGCGATTTTATTTAACAATCCAGAGGTCGTACCCGGAAGATTAAGGAAATCATCGAGGTTAATCAGCGAAATCGTAACAATACGATATTCAAATAAGCAACGGAGCATATTTTGTTAATTCTTAGGTCAAATCATAAAGAAAAAAGAAAAAAGTGCTGTCTTCTGCCATGCCTTCTCTGTCGAATTAATTATATATATATATATATATATATATATATATATATATATATATATATATATATATGGATATGGTCGCGAACTAGGGCAAGACGAAATATCTCCAGTCATCAAATAAACAGTCATCACATTCGCGACTTGGCTCCCACGTCGCTGTTGACAGTCATAACTTCGAAGTCGTAGATAATTTCATTTATCTAGGAAGCAGAATTAACAACACCAACAATGCTAGGTTTGAAATGCAACGCAGAATCACTCTTCCCAACAGGTGCTACTTTGGACTGAGTAGGCAATTGAAAAGTAAATTCCCTTTTCGACGTACCAAAATCAAACTCTACAAGTCGGTCCCCATTCCCGCCCTGAGATATGGTGCAAAAGCCTGGACGATGTCAACATGTGACGAGTCGGCTTTAGGAGTTTTCGAGAGAAAAGTATTGCGGAAGATTTATGGTCCTTTGCGCGTGGGCAACGGCGAATACCGCAGCTATACAAGCTGTACAAGCTATACGACGACATTGACATAGTTCAGCGGATTAAGAGACAGCGGCTATGCTGGCTAGGTCATGTCGTACGATGAAGGCGCTCCAGCTGTGAAAGTGTTCGATGGAAGGATCAAGTGGAGTGCGATTTCGTTTTCTTTTTATTTCTAACTAGCACCAAATAGCAAAACTAAAGAACGAGTGGCGCGTTATTGTTGATGCGACTATGATCGCGTAAGCGGTGCCTACATCAAAGAGGAAGAAGAATACCAAATTTCACGGTCTCAAATGCTTTTTTGGTGGATTTATGCCCGAGTATCTCAAATCTGAAAAATCGGTTGTATATACATAGGTTGTAATGGTCCGCGCTGACCGGTTCCGCCAAATGATCGTATAAGTGTAAAAATACATCTGCATACCAAGTTTGGCTGAAATATCTCAAATAGAGAGGGACTGGTTTCCGTTCAAACAGACAGACCAACATGGCTAAATCAACTCAGCTTGTTTTTTTTTTGACATCGGGTTTTTTGGGTTCATCGAATTCGTTCCTGCAAAATAAGTTGTAGATGCCATTTGAATGATGTTATATTCAGAACTTTATTGTATCGATTGTACTTCACATTAAATAAAAACATTGAAATTCCTTAAAAATTAGTGTTTTTTTATTTTCAGAAAGCCCTCGTTTTGGAAAGCCCTATATATGGGGACCTCATAAAGTGTCTTAGAATTATAAAGTTTTAGTTAACACCATCACAAATCCAATCACTATGTTTTCGGGTCGTCATAACTTTAGTTTCTTTTCTTTTGTATGAATCGGCTGATTAATTGTTGGCTTTATTACAACAAAATTATAACGAAGTGCTCACGCTCACCATTTTCGTTTATTTTTTGTAATTTTATGAGACTATATGAAAACCCCAATTAGATATTTATTTTTGGTTGTTCTTCAATTATTTTGTATTCCAAATATTTGTTTCAGAATTGTTACCAGATTAGAAATCAGCGGTGTTTTAAAACTCTCCACTATTTATAAAATATAAACATAGATGGAAATCTATAATGTAAATTATATTAGAATTTTTTTTTTTTTTTAGAGTTTTGTTCCATTTTAGTTATCACCAATAGTTCATATTCTAACGTAACATAATGTTAATACCGCGATATTCCAAAAAGTTCCATTGTTCTTGAATTACCATTTTGCGGGATCTATCGTTAAGCATAGCAATAATTTTTATATGGTTGCTGTCATATTCATGGTAACACTTTTTGTTTGCTGTCAAGAATCACTTAGTTGGTGCCGTTAGTAAGTCGTTTCGTTTGTTTATGGTCAACTAGTAATTATTTTAGCATTTTAGTGAATAACTAAACGCAGCCTTTTAGTGTTCTTTTCTGCTACGCCTTACATAGACCTGTTGGTCTTTGTAATGCCAGTTAGAAGTTCAATTTAATTGAGGTAACGTAGTCACCATATAAAACCTTCAGAAGATCTTTGGTATCCAGATTTGATACCTCCTGTAGTCCTCTAAACAGTGTAGTTCCTAAGATTTTAATTATCGTTTGCATAATCATAATAATTAGTAGCTGATCATTTATAAACACCGTCAACCCTTCGTGTGGGAGAAACAGATTCTTACCCCAAACACATATCTTGCTTAATTATTATTTCCCATAATTTATTCTGCAAGGAAAGTTATGAATTTATCATATAAGATTATATAAAACAACCACTTATTTCTCGAGAAGAATAAAAATGCGTAAGAGCGTAAAAATTGCAAGTATTTATATGTATGAGTATAAGCAAAGTTGCAACATTTCAACGCCTTCCATCAGTAATGCCATTTGACGTGCACTAACCGGTTTCCGCGACAATGACGGCGCAGCCTTCGACGAGATTTTCCACGAAGCAATGCACAGCAGTGACAGGGTTGCGAGAGTATGGTCTGTCACACGAACCAGCAGCGAGTGCGCACTTAGCTAACAATGGTTAATATTGCGAAATTCTTGAACTTGTCTGCAACAAGCATTACAGAAACACGTAATATCGTTGTAAAAAAGAAAACCTGTTGGTGCTTTTCGACCGTAGCGGCGGCTGTGGCCTGCCGGTTGTTGATGAGTGGTTTGGATGCCTTACCATCGCAGTCAGCCATGACCGTGAGCTACTCTGCGCAAAGTGGCAACAGCGGCAATTGCCGTTGAGTGAAGCTCGAGAGCTGAAATAAACCAAGACTGGCTTTGCTTTGCGTGACGACAGACAAGTTGTTGGAATGTTGCTTTGCAGACGCAATAAAAATAAATAAAATTCATTAGACGCGTTGCATATGCAACTCTATGCTCTCCGCGGCTTTGCTTTCTCAAATCGATGTAGTCGATCTTGGCTTTGGTTTTGTTACAGAATGTTTGATTTGCTACTTGCAGAAATGCGGTCGTGCAACTTTCAAGAATAGCCAGCTACGTAGCCGCATGCCATTAGCAATGAGCACAACATGGTTATGTCGTTTTAGCAACGTCTAGAGAGGAAAAAACTAATAGAATTAGCGTCAACTGCATTTTTGCATTGGGGGTCAATACACCTTGCAAATTGGCTGTGCTAAGCACATCCGACTTGATTGCATTACTTTTTGTTATTGTTCAATTTTTGCTATTTTTCTTTAGTATTAGTCCTGACGTTCTGATAGGGTTCTATGTGGTAGTTACTTTTCTAGGCTGCAATCCGGTTTTGTCTTGGCTGGTGCATCGACCAGCAGCAGACCGTCTTCGTTGCAAGTCTAAGAAGACAGTATACTTTGAAATGGCGTCAGACACTGTTGGCGTTTTGTGGTTTTTGTGCTTCGTAAGTAAGTATTCGATTTGTGCCTTTTTATGTGTTGGTGCCTGTTACTGAAGGCATGATATTTCTCAGTATTAAAATAAAACAATACACTGAGTTCTTCCTCTCTCGATTGGTAGCAGCAACTAGTTTTCACGAAATATCTACAGCGCGCTAATCTTTTTTTTCGTGATCCATGCATGTTTCAAGTATTTTTCATAGGGTACGAAAAATTCTAAATACTGAGCGGCAAACCTTATCACATTTGGGTGATACGCGGAGAGTGTACTAGAGTGTACTAGGATTGTTGGTGATGTATTGCTCTTGGGAGTCGCGTGGATGGTAACCCTATATTTGAATTTGGTTGTGTTTAGGCAGATGTTTTGGAGTAACAAAAGCATTGTTACTGGTTAAGAAAAAAAAACCTTTATCTTATCAACTTTTTAACAATGTTTGCGTTTTCAAATGTGTTTTTTCATCGCATACAATAACATATACAGTGGCGGACAAAAGTCTACAAACACCGCCTGTATTCGTTGTGTAGAAAGTACTATCGCTTTGCTGAAAAATGTAGGTATACTGTTTTATTTTAACTCCATTTCTAGTCACATGTATTAAAACAAATCCATTCTCTAACATAAAATAAAACAATTACGGTGCAAAAACGAAAAAATATCCTTAACAAAAGTCTACATACACCACGGGTTTACTTACAGTTATGTCGATATTCTGTGTTGTTATGGCGGATAGGTACCCTTATTCACTATTTTTTTAATTATGTTTTCTAAATTGCTAGTATTGAATTTAGTTGTCATTTAAACACAAACTTGGTCATACAGCGCAGTAAGAGGAGAAATCGTATGGTGAAATTTCAAAAATTTTAAACTTACACTTTGAAAAAAAGAGCTCCACCGAAAAAAAGGCGCGTGTTGGCCGCCCGAAGAAGCTAACTTGAAGAGATATCAGCTTTATTCTGGAGGAAGTGAATGATGATTCGAAAGTTGCTGCTGCAAAATTAGTCGAAAACATCGCAAACTCATCAAGAAAGTGTGTCCATTTAAGAACAATTCGAAGAGCTTTGAACGATAAGGGCTTCCACAGTAAAAGGCCACGTAAAAAGCCTCTTTTCTCTAAAAAAAATAATCGTAAACTTCCCTTGGAGTTCGCTAAAGCACATTTAGACAAGGGAATAGATTTATGACAAAAAGTCTTGTTTACAGACAAATCGAAGTTCAATATATTCGGCAGCGATGGAAAAGCAAAAATTTGGAGAAAAGAAAACACTGCAATTAACTCAAAAAATAAAGTACCAACAGTAAAGCATGGTGGCGGCAACGTAATGGTTTGGGGAAGGATTGCGGCATCTGGACTTGAAATGCTTGTTTCTATTGAGGGTAATAGATCGTTTCAAATATAAGCAATGGTTGGAAGCTAATTTGGAGCCTTCGGTGGACAATTTGGAGCTTGGCGCAGGCTGGATCTTTGGACAGGATAACGATCCACAGCAGACGGTCCATATTGTTAAGGATTGGTTGCTTTATCCTGCTCCAAGGCACGCACACACCATCTGAAACCCCAGATTTGAATATTTCTGGGAGATTTTTGAGCGAAAAATTAGAAAAAAAATCGGATTTCCAGTCCAGCATTACTTAAAGAACGTCTTATTGAAGCTTGAGACAGTATTACTCCCTCAGAATTGATAAATTTAGTAGCTCCGATGCCGCGACGGCTTCAAGCTGTTATTGATGCAAACGGTGAACCAACTAAATACTAAAAAGATCAGGTTACCTGATATTAATCAAAGATTTGCGCTAAGATAAGTAATGTATGTACTGTTTGTAGACTTTTGTCATTGTTGGATTTACGCTTTTTTTGTTATATCCTTACTCTTTTATGTTAAAAAATTATTTTGGTGGTTTTTTATGATAAGGAAAAATAAATTAAATTTTCCAATAAAAATTTTGGACTTTCAATTCAACGAAAACAGGGGGTGTTTGTAGACTTTTGTCTATATATATATATATTTAACTTTTTTCAAAAACCTTTGCTGCTCGATCTAAGATATACCGTTTACAGGCCGTAATTCATAAGTTGAATCAAGTTAAGTTACTTTGTCTCTCTATGAGCAAATTCGCAAGTTCACAAAAAAAAAAATTGTCTTGAGAATGAAAGGACAGGTTTAGAAGTTCTCTACGCATATTAAAAACAATAAACTGTATTTCTTAGTACTCAGCATTTTATTTTTCGATTTTGTCTAATTTAAGATTTGAGATTTTTACAAGACCTTTTTTTATATAAAAAAAAGAAGATATTTTCACCCTTAGTACAGTACACCAATACTCACCAAAGCGTGTGCATTAATATTTAGTTTAAGCTCTTTTTGTATGTTTATTTTGAAGAATGTTTTTTTTTAGTAATGTTTTTGATGTGATTTAATTTGTATGTATTTATGTAGACCACAAATATTTCTAAATTAATTTAGGTAGAATAGGTTGAATTATATTCTGAATTTATTGAAAGTTATGTTTTATTCTTCCATATCACTTGATAGCAGAAAATAGGAAGACTAAGTTTCGGATACTGCTTTCCCTGATTTATTTCTTTTTGTGGCAAAAGCCAATTTACATACAAATTTCTATTGACATCTCCGAATGGATTTTTTTTACGTTATTCTAAAATTGAATAAAACAGCTTTTGCAGTTTCTGCGGTTATCAAAAAAGAATTTTATCGAAATATTTCCTAATAAAAATTCTTCTTGCATTATATTTTTTACAAATCCTATCATTTTCCTGAAATAAAAATTTAATTTTAATTTAAACTTTCATATTTAAAATACAATTGTTTATTTATTGTAATATTTATTAACAGATACCTTAGATACTATGTTATAAATAACTAAGGACATTTTAAAATTTAAATTTTAATGCCATTTGATGATATAAACTAAAACGTTTCGATACTTATTAGTTTAAAAAGGATCTTAATAATTTTTTTATCTTTTGAATTTTACGATTTCTTTACCAAATTTCGCAATACGCTCGGCGAACCTAACATTAATCACTATTTACTTACTCACTAGTTAAAAAAGATAATCACCAAATAGCAATTTTTTATGTAAAACCTTTTATTTTTATTTATTTTTCCAATTCATATTGAAAATTTACACTAAATTATATGTATTTCTAAGAGTATATTAATTATAACCAAAGACATCGGCAGTAAATAATGTTTAAATTTTAGCGTCAGTTTGTCCATTGTAACAATAACTTTTGTAGGTTCTTATTTAGCACGTATTTCTCGCTCTAAATGTGGTAGAAAAATGCTACAAATGTCTACTTGCGACTGATTACAGTATTTAAATTTGGAATAAGCTAAATAAGAAAATATAAAAATAATTTTTTAGTATTAAGTTTTTGTTCCTGTGCTCTTTGCTCTTTGCCCTAGCAGAAACAAGTAGGCGCACCAATCTTTCCACCGAAATTCAATTAGCGTCGGCTATCCACCAATCAAAAATTACCGTCGTTTGAATTACAAAAAATCTGTTGTTACTTGAAACTGCATGGGAAAAAATCGTTGCGAATATCGTTTGAATTCTAGGGAAGGACAGCATGCATGTTAACCAACAGCGCCGGAAGTTGAATTTTCTGTTGCAGAGTTAGTGTGCTTTAACAGAAATATGCTTAACATTGACATTGATATCCCCTTATTGACTCTTATTAGCAGTTGTGCAAGAGACTCCATATATTTCTCTAGTTGGGGGTGTTTAGACGCGTGACATAAGTGTTCCCCACCTTTGTATAGTAAACTCTCTTTTATTTCACCTCTTTTTCTTGTGCCACTGTTCTGCTGCTCTTCTCATTAATTGTATATCCTTTCCCTGTATAACAGTTTTACCTGTTACTCGCTTGTGAATCAGGTCATGCATAGTCATCCCCGGCCACACTGCCCACCATTTCGCGTCTGTAGCTTTTTAGCTGTTGCTCATTGCTTTATGTTTTCTCTTTACACACTTTCATCCGTATTGTTTTTGGTGGTGCTAGCGGGCTCGGTGTTATCGTCATTATTATCTTCATTGGCTCTCGTCGACTTGTGGATTGTTGCTGTGTCGTCGGTGTTTTTTTTTAGTCGCCGCATTCATTTAACACCAGTTGCGCATTTATTATTCAACAGCTTAAATGTGCTTTTCTCGTCGATGTACTCGACGCGAATCTGCTCTTTAACTGTAATTTATGCCTTCAACAACAGACAGTCAAACAAACAGATAGCCGATTCGCGAACGCAATTAGGGTACTCACGAAAGGATATGCAATACGCTCATATGTATATGTTAATGCATGTATGTCAGTGTATGTTTAGGTAGCATTCTCCTTCTAAACTATAATTAAACCTTATTAGTTGGTGTTATTGAAGAAAAATTTTAGCAGTGCGTGTTTGGCGGTGAGCCAAGAAGTGTAGCAGTCGATCCCCCCAAGGCAACCGTATTCTGTTCCATCATCGCAAATATGTAAAACGTCATCACTGTTCAATTGATTTCGCAATTTTGTAACTGAATATAAAATGATTGCGGCTGTTCTAATAAAAATTTACAATAAATTTGCATTTGGGACTCTTTTATTCACTTGGCCTCGGGCGAAATTGTTATCACTTATAATTCATAAAATATGACTTCGTAGTCTTCTCCGTTGTTTGCCTGCATCCTTTTTTTTATTTATCTCGTGTAGTTTCCAGTTTTCTGCAGCCAGTCGACTTGCGAAGATTAATAACCCATCTCACAGACTCAGCACATGTATACATATGTATATAGAATACCTCTATTAAGAGATATACCCATGTGAGCTGAAACTGGTATTATGAATCTACCTACAGTTCTGGCAAACCTTGGCCTTGAGGCCCTTAACTAAAGAGCCGCCGCGTTCAACAAACCGGCCAAGAAGCCTACATCAGCCAGCCACCAAAGCAATCGGCAGTAAAACGAAGATAAAAAGTAATAACTAAACTTCAGAAGATAAAAAAAAATCAAACCAGTTCATCATTACTTTTTATGTTTTATTAACACTTTTTGCATTGCATGTAGACTTTAGACATATTTTTTTTTCTTTTGCATTGAATCAATATCTGTCTACCTTTGGTTTGTGCTGAAATGTGTTGTTAATACATATATGCTATACCAAACCAACTATGTCTTTGTTTAGTTAAGAAGATGTAGGCTTGCTGGCTTTTGAAACAATGGTTCTTCTTTCTTTGCAGAATAAAGGAATGAAAGGAATAACAATTTAAATATGCATCAATAAATAATATATTTGACATCGTTTTTATCGACTTGAGTTATTTACATACTTTTCTCTTATTATATTCAAGGCTACCCGTTACTAAGGGCAGCCGTCGAACCTGTAGCAGGGGCTTAGTTCCGATTATTTTTCCCAATATGAACTCCTTTAATTCGCTTAAATCGAAATCTATTCGGTTTTCTATACCAAAAAGTTAGAATAAACGGGTTCTAAAGGTACTTTTTAGTAGCACTACAATACTTCTGCTCACATATTTGTTTAAAATTAACGAGATAAAAATTTTGATTTTTATTTACCAAAATTGCTAGATAATGTTCCTAGAAAATCTTGAACTCTACTTGTTGGCAGCTTATTCTTTGCAATGCGCTCCAAATGTTATAAGTTACCAGAGAATGTTCCCAAGGGATAAAAAATAATAACTTCGGGACCTTGGAATTCTTTGTAAATTATACTATTAATATCGATGGCAAACTTGAAATAAAAAATTTAATAATTCGCTTTAAACCATAACCAAGTGTATTGCGGAGAGAGTAACAGTTTTTTTTTTCGTTCTGAATACCTTTCATGTACATAAAATGGGAGTATGTAAATACCAAATTGACAAGAAATAGACCCACCAAAATTTATACCTATCGGGTCAAAATGACGAGCTGAGTTGATTTAGCCGCGCCCGTCTGTTTGAAAGAAAATTAGCCTCTAAGTTTTTGAGATATTTCTGGTATATTTATATGTACATTTGTCGGATCTTTCCAGATCGGACCACTACAGCATATTTACGACTAATTTTTCAGATTTGAAATATTGATCCATAAATCCATCAAAAAAGCATCTAAGAGTGAATTTGATATTATAGACATATATAATGAATTGCACATTCATACTGAAAATCATCGAAATCAGACAACTATAACAAATAATTCCTACAAACCGATTTATTCAGATGTGAGGCTTTGGTCAAAACTAAGTCAAAAAAAAAAAAAAAAAAAAAAAAAAAAAATCACGCATGAACTAAATAACTTTAAATGAATATTGGCACCGAAATTCATCGAAATCGGAAGACTATAGCCATATGTAACCAATTTGTTAAGATATGAGGTTTTGCTTCAAAACTCCGTCAAAAAAGCATTTAAGAGCATGAAATTCGGTATTGCACAATTCAAGTCAATATTGACACTGAAAACCATCGAAATTAAAGTTTGCAGTATGCACTGTCGTAAAAACCTTCGTTATACTGCTATCACGTTACATCGTTACGTCCAAACCATTAGGAGCTCGCAGTGAAACTACTTATATCTCTGTTACGCTGCTTATAGGCAGCTATTCAAGGTTTGGTACCTGATGTATTCCCGGGGCTCTGTGACGACTCTAGACTCTCACAGAGAAAATTTGTAATTATTATTTATTCAATTTTTGTTCCATTCATATTACTTTATTTAGACCCCAGTTCCTGTTAAAACATAGGTTTTTTTATTCGTTTTTCAATATTCATTTTTCAGTTCAGTGTGGTATCAATCTCAACCCCCAGATATTTTCTGTAAGTGATAGGGTTATTGTAGTACCGTTCAATGAAGGAAACAGTAATTGTGATATCTTGGTTGTATTTGTGAATAACACCAGCTCCGTCTTACTAGACGCCCCAAGTGTGTAATCTACGTAAGGCCTCCAGAATCTCGCTGATTGTAGAAGCAAAAAGTCCTAATAACATCAACTCGAAATCATCTACACATGCTATTATTATCCCTCCCCCTCCGTTAAGTTCAAATAGTATTTCGATCAGAGCCACAACCCCTAGAAGCAGTGACAAAAAACCCCCTCGAGAAGTCCCTCTGCTAACGTGTTCGTGTCGCTGAACCGCTGCAAGTTATAATCGCTATACTTGTTTCTATATTGTTGAAGGCTCCTTTTGTATCGGTAAAGGCCGCCATTGTTTACTGTTTGTGTAATGGTAATTTCATTTTACTGATCACTTCATGTAGGAAAGTTTGTGTTGATCGGCCCTTTATGTATGTATGCATGTTGGGCCGTCGATAAAGTTACCCCTGTTAACATGGCAGTGATCTATGTTAATGTGAATATCCATTAGCCTCTCCAACACCTTCAGCGTGAAGGATGTGTGAGGCATATGGGGTTTGAAATCTTTGACACGGTCGTGCAATCTTCTTGTCGGTTTTGGTAAGAAACCCACTTTCAATGTTTTCTAACTTTTTTGTATGTAAGAAAGTTAAGTACTGGCTTTGTAGTTCCTTCCAAGCCAATCAACCATTGGGTCATTTAGCTTCTGCAGCATTATGGGTATAATCCCATCTGTTTATTGTACAGACATTTTTAATCCTAGTTCACGATCTGACAGGATTGGTTTGATAAAGTCTGTGGTGACAACCCGGAAAGTGTATTTCTTTAAGCTCATCAAGAGTTTCGTCGACAGTAGTTGTCCAGGCATCACTTTTTTTCATATATGTCCGATTATAGTGTTCTTTGGACAAGATTTTGATAAGATTTTACTAGCCTTGCGAATGCCGAAACTGATTTTGTTATCAGTCTTCACTAAAGCTTCATTAAAGTTGCCAGTCATCAATATCCGATTCATAGTACGCATCATTGTCGCAAGCACAAGTAAGCCAAAAAAGAGCCAGTACCCGTAGAGAAGGCATTTATACCTCCAACGTCGCCCGAGCAGCCCCGCTCCGCCACGACAAGTTGATAAAAGGTACTCGTATAAAAACATCGGCTTTTCTGAAGACAGCCCTTCTTAATTGTTTTTAAAAGAAAAGTTTTGTTGATTGAAATTCTGGAAAAAACATAATTTATTGAGGATTTCCAGAAAAGAAGATTAGGAAATACGAAAAATCACTTCACACTTGCTAACCCCCAGTAACATGGCAGTCGTTACTAAGTATCTAAGATTTGACATAAGTCAGATAAATATAATGAAATCAATGTTAGTCTTCAATGGGAAATGGATTTCAGCATATATTTTTATGAGGTTCAGAGATGCCCCCGTTGTCGTAACTGCAGGGTCGTTGTACCACCAGTGCTGGGCCGCCGTACAATAATATTTCCAAAATGTTGCGGAAAAAATTAAACTTAATGAAAATATATTGCCACTTTTTAATTGCCGATAGAAGAAGTGGAGAAAGCAAGGCATATATACATTTCGAAAGTGCAGGGTTATATTTTGTCATCCGTCAAACTTAACTGTCAAACCAAACATGTTTTATTTTTGTTAAAAGTCAGGCATTTATGAAAATGATTCGCTTAACAACCGCACTACGCGTTAAAATTTTTGAAACCTGCTACAAAAATGGTTATTCAAACGTGGCCACGTTCCGTGCTTTAAGAGGAGATTATGGTACACAAATCGTCCAACTACTCAAGCAATTGGTAAAACTTTAAAGAAAAGTGAGTTGGTCGGTTAAAGACATTCTATCGCCGTTTTCCTCGTTCCATCTCAAATATCGCTGCTGTAAGTGAAAGTGTAGCCGAAGAACCGAATGTGTCTATTTCTCGACGTTCTCAAGAGTTGGGACTTTCTTACGGCACATTTTGGTGTATTTTACATTTGGGCTTACACCTACGTTCATATAATGTGCAGCTCACTATTCAGAGCGCCGTAAATACGTCGATTAGGTGTTTGAACAACAAGCAATGGACCGCGGTTTTTTCAATAAAATTTTCTTCATCGAAGTGGCACATTTCTCACTCGTTGGATACGTAAATAAGCCAAACTGTCACATTTAGTGCTCCGAGTATCCTCAAATATGAGGGGTCCCAAAAAAAAAAAAAAGAAAAAAAATGTATGGTGCGCTCTTTGTTGCGAGGTGTGATCCGACCTTTCTTCTTTGAAAACGATAACGGCGAGACTGTCACTGTCAATTCGGAGCATTATTGTCATATGATAACCGACTTTTCTTTGGCCTGCAATTGAAGAAAGCGACTTGGACAATATGTGGTTCCAACAAGATCGTGCCACATGCCACACAACATGAGAGAAAATGGCTTTATTGCGAGAGAAATTTCCCGGCAGCGTAAGCTCTTGTCTTGGCGATGTCAATTGGCCACCGAGATCGTGCGATTTGATACCGTTGCGTTTTTTTTGTGGGGTTAAGCGAAAGATAATGTTTATGCGGATAAACCTTTAACTCTTGAGCACTTGAACCAACATTCGTGAAGTTATGGCTGAGATATCGCCCAATATGTTCCTAAAATATTTGAAAAATTACCTCAAACGGTTCAAAGTTTGCAAAAATTCACGAGGCGGTCATCTGAATGATGAAGTATTTCACATATCATGACAAGGTTCAAACTTAAAAATGGAATTTCATGAAAACAAATATTTTAAGTGCATTTTAGTTACGTTTTATTGGAAACCGCAAAATGAATAGCTTTGTATTTCGACAACATCATGAATAGATAACAAGATCAAACAGCTATTCCTCGCAGACACTCAAGCTCAACCTCAACTGCCCTCCATTATTCACTAGAAATGCAACTTGTGGCGCCCAATCCCATTATGCTTTATTTCGTTCGTTATCATATTATTCTGGAAATAAAAAAATCTAATGTAGAAAGCAAAAGGTTATACGGATATATGTGGTTGTACAGGTACAGGTGGAGAACAAACCTCAGTTCGTATTATGAAAATTTGGTAGAGGAGGATAATTACCACAGCTCGGTGTAGCTAGGCAACGCTGCGGACAATGACACACGGGAGTTGAATTGCATTTGCGGTGCAGTTGTCGATTGTCGATTGTGCTTCCTCAGCCTGCTTTGGCCACAATACCTCTCAGCTCAGTCAATTGCATATAAATCGGCGTCCTATTCAATGGCATTTACAGTGAAATTATTATTGAAATATTTGCATTTCATCAGCTATTAGCGGCATCCGTGGCAGAGTTGAGTAAGAGACATGCGGAGGGTGTGATATTTTAATCCGTGATAGCAGGAACAAGAGTAGGGTTGATTGACTGGCAACATTTTGACTTTCCACTTGCTTCTGAGGATTGATTGCAATTAATTTGTGAATTTCATTGCTTGCTGATGAGTGCAGGGAATATTGATTGAAGGGGACGTAGATTATGATGGGATTCGCTGCAGCCGTTGAAGCATAAATGTATTGTATGTATGAATGTTTGTCGGACGTTCGCATTCATCTACTCATGGTCAAGATTACCAAGTATTGAGCCAAATCGAACGATTTTAAGAACCCGTTCGCATAAACTACTTTACTGTCGGCGGCGCAGGAGCTTACAATATTGCAAGTGGAATTTTTGCTGTGTGGAATTTTAAAAATGCCACCTCACCGTATTCTGGCATTCAAAGCTTCTATGCATCTGGCTACAACTCTTTCACATCACCTTCACATTGCATGCAAGTAAAACTGTTTTGTGCATTGGCGTACCGTCGAAGAATAATGGGATATCTTAAGTAGCTTTGCGCTATCAATGTTGTTTGAACAGTTGTGACTTAAAAAAGAAGGAAATTGCAAAACTGGTTTCAGCGGCGTTGCGTGGTGATACTTAAAGCTGCGTGGAAATATCTTGGAGTTATTAATTTTGCTATACTCGTACATGTTTAAGTTAAATAAGATTATAATAAATTGAATAAAACGAAGTTATTTTATTTGACTAATTCAACAATGGCGACCGCAATGAGTAGCTTTGCGTACGACGATTCGGAAGGCCTGGGATCGAGCAACATCCAAAATTATAAAAAATTAATTTTTCTAATTGCGATCGCCCTTCGGCAAAAAATGTCAGGCTCTCGAGTGTATTTCTGCAATGAAATAAAAGCCTCATAAAAATAATAGAATAAACTGTAGGTCCCTCCATTTGTTGGTATAAACATCAAGACGCAAAACCACAAATTGGAAGAGGAGCTCGGCCAAAAATCGCTTCAGCGCTTGCAAAACTCCAAATATGTATATATATAATTCAACAATTTTTAACTGAATATAAAAAGTAATATCTTAAAAACCAATTTAAAAAAAAAAAGTTTTTAAAATAAAATCATTAAAGGAAAAATTCTAGAAACTGAAATGATTAACAAAATCATATAATAAAAAATCAAAAAAATAAAATACAAAATATTTAAAATAAAATTTATGTTAATGAAATAAAAACTAAGCTTAAATAAAAAAAATATTGAAATTTTATCATAATAATATATTTTGACAAAATAACATATGAATCAAAACGACCATCCGAGGTTTTTATACCTTTCATGATCGTATAAAATTTTATTGTATTGCTTTTTAGGATTAAATATGTAGTCTTCGATTTCTATGTTTTTCAGTATTAATATTAACTCGAATTCAAGTCTGTAGAATACCAAATTTTACGCTCTTAGATGCGTTATTGACGGGTTTTTTATCCAAATCCCCGTATCTGAAAAACACTGTTGTATAACAGCTATATATTGTCTCCTGATTTCTATGATTTTCATTACCAATATTTGTTCAAATTTATGTGCTTAAAATGTCATTTATTATAAATTACTAAAAATTAGGTACAATTGCGATTTCTGCTTTAAACAAAATTTACGTTGTTTATTCCTATTGGTCCTATCTAACCCACACATTATTCATCACCTTAACAAACATCGGGGGTAGCAGCATCAGGGAAACACTTGACTACAAAGCTGCTTGATGTTATAACTTCGACTTCATTGTTATGCTTAAATTGCATTGTTGGCAGTGAACCTGATTCCCCACTTCTGCAATTCGGTTTCCTGTCCGCAAAGTGAATGTACTCAGTTGTTAAGGGTTCATGGTCAAAATATTCACAAAGCTTCTCTTTGCTGCATTAACCATGAAAATTTGTTTTTGCCGGTTTACGTGAAGAGTTACACTAGTAAAACAGCAAAAGTGGCATCACGATTTTCTTCCAGTTTGCCACTTAAAGCTCTAGTTCCAACTAGATTGTATCTACTGTGTGTATGTATGTGTGTGACGTTAAGTATATTATGCTCTAGTGTTGATTGTTATACTTGTACTTGTTCGTTTTGTATTTCCACGCTCTGCTAATTTGAAATAGAATAATTTTATGTTGCACTCTTTTGTGACATGAGTGTACAAGTGTTCGGTTTTAAATGCAATTAAGTGTTGCAACCTCAAAAAGGTGGCTAACGTCCTTAGTTACAATGTTGGAAGCCACATTCTTAGAGTGGAACTCTATTTCGCTTACTTACCTTGGCAGTGGACGACGATGTGTCAATTTGGTAGTGGCGAAAATTTCGTCTGCGTCTCATGTTGGCCGAAACCAGTTGCCATTTCAATATACTTGGCAAAGTTCGCGATATGCAACAATGCACACCCACGTTGCATACACGCATACATATGAAAATTCTTGAATTATTTAAAGTCTGTTTTATTTTATTACCTACATATTGCATTCTTAGTTGCATCTTCAAACAGTAGTGGCAAGCACAAGTTGCCGAGCATACCGATATGTAGCTGCTGTACTGGCATTGTGGCGTAACCAACATGCTATAAAAACTCAATTCTACAAGTCATCGTGTGGTGTGTGGTACAGGCAAGAATTGGTGAAGAGCTTGAAAGAAATCAGAAAGTTGCGATTACTTATTTGTAAAAAATTCAATTGTGCAGTTCAACTGTACACGGAAGAGAATTTTATAAAAAAAACGGTTTGTTTAATCCAAGATTTAGGTTGAATTTTTAGCATTGTTAGTGATATTGAATTTCTTGTTTTACAATATTTTTACTTTCTCGTTTACAAATTTGTTTTCCTTTATTATTATTATAATTTTTTTTATTTTGACAGTAAAGCACATCATTTTCCACAACTGTTTTACCTTGACCACATTTTGCGTTTTACAAAATTGTATGCCTCAACAATATGCTCGGTTTTTCATTACGGAATAATTTGAAATATATTTTGTTAATAATCGTACTACTCATTAAGCTAAGTTTTGTGTTTATAAACAATGTTTAGTGTTTGGCAACATTCACAAGAGCGGATTATTTTTCTCGGTGCAAGCTGTTGGTTGAATGTTCTGAAATATTTTTGCTGTTGCATATTGCAATAAAATATTTGTTCATATACATATATCCATCCAAATGCCACAATAGCAATCTGTAACAATAAAAATGCAGGTTTTTTGCTTCATAGCGTGTGTTTTATGATAAGATTTTTTCACCCTCACCAAGCTCGGCTCGGCAATAATGCAATTTCTTGCTTGCTTGGTTGCTTGCTGCTCTAGGCTCTGCTGGAGTACTGAATTACTGCGTAGCTTTCCCTTGCTATTGCTTGTTTGATGTTTAGTCCAGATGAGTTGATTTTGTGTTTTATACTCACCCATTTTTCACCTCGTTAGTTCTTATATATTTCTAGTGACCAGTTCAGTTAGCCTTAATAAAATTTTTTTTGGATTATCTGGCTTTTCCGCTCTTTTTCTTTAACGCAAGAAATATTATTTTTTTTTTGCTTCAGATTTAACCCAAAATGATTAAATTTTGTAGTATAGGAATTTTTTTTGAATTGAAGTCCATTTGTCATGAATAGCATATACAGGAAACATTTTCAAACCTAAAAAATTGAGAACATAACCAAAAATCTTAAAACTTCTGTAAGTAAGATTATAGATAATTCAATTCAAATATTTCATCGAATTTTTATTTAATATCATCGAATATTTATTTGTTTGTAAGTAAGCTTTTACGTTATGAAAGTGAATTTAAATGAAGAAAAATACTAGGTTTTAAACTGTTTGGAAAATCGGATTAAATCATTTCAAACGTGACTTACTTTGAAACCCTGTCAAAACCAATATGCGTATACTGTGCCATGTTTTCTGGGTTTCGCATATCTTGCTATAAGTACTTTTTCGCCTTTTTCACTTTCGTGATGTAAATTTTGAGCCAGCAATGTTACTATAAATGTATAGGAAGTTTATTTACCATAAGGATATTATTTCAGCAGATACTACGTTGTCTCTTTTTCTCATGCCATCAAGTCATTAAGTTCAATTTTATTTATTTTCACATTTATATGCTTTTGCAATATTTTTCCTTACGCATGAAATCTTCGATACGAACGACTTTTTAATATCGCTTTTTATATTCTTCTTTTCCCTCTCGTTGCAGGTAAGCTTTGCAATCAACTACATGTTACGTACATATATACATACATATGTAACTTCACATAAACACTACACACACTGAGGTACAGAGGTAGGTTTACTAAAGAATACCGTACCACCGTGCGTATGTAATCGTATTTATGTTTCATTTGTTTTTTTAGTTGCATAAAAATAAAGTATAAATATATTCTTGAAGTTAGTACGCAAATAATTTCATGCGCAACACCAAAATACAACAAACGCAACGTTGAGATGTTGTAGAGCAGCTGTTATAGTGCTTTTAGAATTTCCCAATAAGCATTTGAGGTTTACTAAACAATTGATCGAGAGTATTTTCATTCCGTGGATAATGCGTTTATTAATTACAAGATAATAGATTTCTACCTTAAATTTTATAATTTAATACATATATCCGGCCATTCCATTTTAAACGTATCAAAATGCTAATTTTCTACGTGGTGGTTTTCTATTTGACAGTAATTCGGCATGAAATTAAACCATTCTAAAACTAATGGAAATCGACCCGAAACAATTTTGAAAATTTGTTCCTAGAAATTATGCGCGTAGCAAAACAGGGAAAAGCCAGAAGACAGCCCTATAAAGTATGTCATAAGTTGGTTAGTAGTTAACCGACTTAAACGAAATTTGGTATCAATACATTGGGCATAAAATTTAAAGACTCATCAAACACGTTTCATATTATTACCACTTTTTTGACCAAACAATTTTCAAAGAAAAATAAATAAATTACCTTTAAAGTGAATATTTTTCTGAGATGGAGTTTTAAAAGGTCTAGAAGTTATGTGCATTTGAAGTTATACTGGTATGTAAAAATTTAAGAAAATCTTTCTATAACTATATTAAGTACTTTGTATCTGCCTTTGGCAAGAGAATGGTTAGATTACGGGTTTATGCCACCATCCACATGATTGAATTTAGAGTGTTAAATTTAGTCGCAAGGACCTGATTTTGTGACTAACTTCTAGCTTTCATACAACTGATATATCATAAATTTACATGCAATTTTTGGACTAAAACACGTATAGTTGACTCTTCTGGAATTGGTTCAGAACTGATTCACAAACAATTAACAGTAACATATGTCAGAATTACGGGACACCTTCGTACACACGCATACCTTTATAACAACCACATAAAAAAGTTGGTGTTACAATTCTGAATATTCTGAATTGAATAAAAAGCTTCAGAACTTCCAAATAAAGCTGACATAAAAGCATGAAAGCCAAATTATTTTTGTAATACATTTTTTGTACTTGATTAATATAATATTTATAAATATAAATATGAATAATATACTGGTGTACCTTCCAATTGTCAGTTCACTAAACTCGAGTACACATTTATTTTTAAGAACATTATATTACTAATGAATTTTTATATAACTACAAATTTATTTTAAAAATTGTTGACAATTTAAGACTTTCGGCATTTGTCAAGTGTAGCAATGACAAATATTCCTTCTTTCTTGACCTATTGAGACTATTTCGGAAAAGTATTCATTACAAAGAAATTAATTTTTTTTCGTAGAATAATATTCAAACAAAATTGGGAATATGAGAGGCATTTTTTGAATAAAGGAAACAAAATATCTTTAAAAATATTTAGCATGAAAACTTAAATCAGATGCATCAAATATGTAGTACAATGCATTGGCATTCCTGCGATACCAAATTTAACTATTAATCTACTCATGACTTATTTTATGGGACCACCTCCAGAATATTCTCAGTTTTTGCCAAGCCCTTAACTTATAGGAATTCTTTTTTTAAGTTTTAGGTAAATTTCTCTCAGTTTAAATTAAACCGAATGCCAAAACGATGACCGTCGCTCAGAAGCCTGTTGCGTTTAATATGTAATGACCGATATATAATGTTATAATAGGCGCTTTGGAACGATTGAAGTGATTTTCTGCTGATCTCTCCTTTGGTGATATTTTCTCAACGAATGGAGGAGCATTTCTGGTCCGCTACAGGGTTTTTATTTGGAGCATTTTATTTATTTTCAGAAATACAATCATTCGGAAATAAATCATACAATTATGGCAATCCCAACCTCTCCTCATGTTAGCACTCACTGTTTCCCACAGTCACGATTTTATACAAATGCTAAAAAGACTCCTGGTAATTTTCTAAATTAAAACATGCAAGATACCCTGTAATAAGGGTATCAATTAAAGGTCGTAAAAAAGTTTCATTTATCTTTGAATAAATAACCTAAGTAAATCAATCAAACTGGTTTATAAATTTATATTGGAACTAGATTTATATTGGAACCGAATTTTCGTCATCCCTTGTCAATTTTGGTTTTGTAACAAACCGGTTTCGGCGAACCGCCATCTTCAGTGCTTGATTTCGTTCATAAATGTAATTTTCACGTAGGTAAAAATATAAATATCAATATATGAATGTATGTATGTATATATGGATATTAAATTCTCTACAGGGTCTGCATTATAACGATAGCTTGGAGCTGATAAGCAGGTTCAACAACGTTTAGGAAATATATTATGGGAATATATTTTTGATGTTTGCTGGGCCTAACGGCATCATTGGGTTTATCATAGAAGGTGTGTTGTTGTTGCTGCAACTGCTGCACGAATTTATGCAAACAAATTAAGCGGAAATCCTATAAATCGCTCGCAACTACAACTGCTGCAGAATCAATAACAATTTTTATGCTCGAAACAATGATGATGGCATTTTGAAGCAATAATGACGACGTTGGTAATGAAGTGGTTAGTATTTCAGCAGCACTGGCCGTCGTGACGTTGTGGAGTTGCCAAGTCAATAGCTTGGCATGCTATGAAGCGTTGAAATAGTCTGAAGTAGTGTGTACGAGAATATGTCCTTTTATGTTTTTCAATTTTCATAAACGCGATTTCGCATTTTTACATATATTTGTGGGTGTGGGCTACCGGGAACCTACGCGTGGTGCTTCCCATTGGGTGGTTTATAAATTTATTGACAGCGTCATCTGTTAAATTCATTTGACGCTGTTTAAAATTATATTTTCTACTTTAAATCCATTTAAAAATAGATGCATAAATATAATTTTTTGTTAAAGCAAATCCTCGCGCGTAAAAATACAACAAAAAGTAAACGAGAGTGATCTTTTCCAATTTAGATGTCATTAAGTTATTAAACTGTATACATGTAGCCTTTAGTTAGTAAAAGTCTCCTGTCCGGTCATGCTCACCCCTCGTCTGCTCAAATATGTACGTATATTCTCACAAATTCAGGTATCACCCAACCCATCCTTCGGCCTTCCTGGTAGTATTACGTGCGCCTTCGGCATTTCCACCTGCAGGAAATCACAGTAATCCGCGCAAATGTAAATACGAAAATGTGCGCTCTCGTTTCGCCGCTTCGTTCAGGAAATGAAAAATTTACTATAAAAAAGTGCAGAAAATAGAAAAAGAACTCGAAAAGTTGAAATCGCGAAAAAGTACGTTTATGGAAACAGTGTGCCGGAAAGCAGTGAAAACGGCCAGCAAAATGTTTCGAATAGCGGTAAAAACTTTGTGTAACAGCAACTTTTGTGTGTAACAGGAGGAGGACGAGGATGCCGCGATTTGCTGATTGAGCGCTTCGAACGGTCCAGCAGTAGGTTGTAGCTTTGCTATGGCGTTGTGCTTGCTTGGGTCAGTTGGTTTCGCAATACCATTTCATCCATGTCATTTCATGCAATTCACTTTCGATGCGTTTTCATGTAAATCTGCGGTAATCCTATTGAGAAAGGATATGACGTGCGCTTACAAACACATGTACACCTAATGGGCTACACATACACGCGTGGTCGCTTTAGCTTTCCCTGCGCTGACGGTCGTTTGTTAGAAAACGCCGCGTGCGGGTGGATATGGCGATGCATTTCAGTGAATACGCGTCCTGCTGACTCCATCCGTTGTCATTTTGGCGTATGGATCGAATTTGTTGTGCACTCCCATTGTGCGCTTTGCTACGCTGCAACAGACTGATTACAATGCAAAAACATTGGCGCTGATGGTCATGTACATTCATATTGTCCTGTTGTTACACCTATATTCCTTTAGTCATATAGTCGAACCATGTATTTATATAACCATTTGTTATTTTGCTATATTTTTCTATAAATGTCTGTTTTATTTTCTATCTTTATTTCGAATACATTTTTATCAGTTCTGTGTCATCAGCGCAGAAAAGATTCCTTTTTTTGTGAGACTTTTATTTTATCTTGTTACTTTTTCAATGGTTAAATCGTTGTTTCATTTTGCTAGCAGCAACAACAGTGGCTTAGTTACTGCAAATGTTCGGAAAAAACGCAGGTGAAATGTCTATGCGGAGGACGAAATACTAAAAATATTCGTTGTAATCTTTAATTGGCATTAGAGTAAAATTGGATATGAGATTTAGAACACGTAGACATGGACTTATAAATACAAATATAAGTTAAATAGGATTTGATTTTTAATAAATATTTATATATGCTTGTTAGGGCCATAACTTAAATTTGTGGATAAAGAAACATAATCGCATATTATGAATTCTAATGAGGAGAATACTTCTAATGACAAACGCTATTAAAATATTTATTAAATATATCCAAGATAATAAGTTCTACATTTAGAAATAAATAATGTTAAAAACAAGAAAGAAGGTGCTGCTCGAATCGAATTTGTTGCAAAATTTATGTTTCGATTTCGATGATTTTCAGCGTCAATATTGAATTCAAACCATTTTTGACTGATGAATGAGTTGTATGGTCTTCAAAATTGGATGATTTTCGATGCCATTACTTATTCGAATATTTGTGTATAAAATACCAAATGCACACCATTTGTTCACGGATTTTTGACACAAAACCTCATACCTAAAAAAATTGGGTCTGATGCTTTTTGACGGACTTATGGCCCAAAATTTCAAATCCCAAAATTTCATCGTATATGCATATGTTATAGTGGTTCGATCTGGACGACTAAACTTCCGACAAATGACCGTGTGACTGAATTAACACGCTCTGTTTTCGTTGAATTGAAAGTCCAACAGGTTCACGATACAGTTTATTTCAACTAATTTCTTTTATCATAAAATACAAAAACAAAAAACAATTTAACATAAAATAGTAAATCTATAACAAAAAAATCCTAAATTCAACATTGACAAAAGTCTACATACAGCACATACATAACTTATCTTGGTACAAAAACTTTGGTTAATATCAGGTAAAATGATGTTTTTAGTATTTAGTTGGTCCACCGTTCGCATCAATAACAGTTTGAAGCCGTCGTGGCGTCGAAGCTACTAATTTTGTCAATTCTGAGGGAGTAGTACTGTCCCTAGCTTCAATAAGAGCTTTCAGTAATGCTGAGTTGGAAATCAGACTTTTACTAATTTTTTGCTCAAAAATCCCAGGCATATTCCATAACATTCAAATCTGGGCTTTGAGGTGGTATGTGTAGTTGCCTTGGAGCATGATAAAGCAACCAGTCCTTAAAAATATGGACCGTGTGCTTTGGATCGTTATCTCTGTTGAAAGATCCAGCCTGCACCACGCTCCTAACTGTCTACCGAAGGCTTCAGATTAGCTTCCAACAATGACTTATATTTCAACCGATCCATATTACTCTCAATAAAAACAAGATGCCTCAACTGCTCTCCAAACCATTACATTACCGTCACCATACTTCATTGTTGGTACTATATTCTTTTCTCCAAACTTTTGCTCTTCCGTCGTTGCCGAATATATTGAACTTTGATTTGTCTGTAAACAAGACTTTTTATCAAAAATCTATTACCTTTTCTAAATGTGCTTTAGCGAACTCCTAACGAATTTTAAGATTTTTTTCAGAAATTAGAGGCTTTTTACGTGGCGTTCTACTGTGGAATCCGTTATCGTTCAGAGCTCTTCGAATTGTTCTTAAATTGACACACTTTTTGATGAGTTTGCGCTGTTTTTGGCTAATTTTGGAGCAGTAGATTTAGGATCATCATTCACTTCCTTCAGAAGCTGATTTCTCTTCGAGTTAGTTTCTTCGGGCGGCTAACGCGCGGCTTAATTTCGGTGGATCCATTGTTTTTAATTTTTTTTACAAAGGTCTGTACCTTCGGTGGACTTAAGTTTAAAATTTTTGAAATTTCACCATACGATTTCTTCTCTTACTGTGCTGTATGACCAAGTTTCTTACGTCAATGGATATTTTTTTTCGCGGAGCCATTGTTTATGCTAATGTAATTAAACCACAATTAAATTCAATACTAGCAAATTAGAAAACATAATTTAAAAAAATAAAAAAAGGGTACCTAGCCGCCATAACAACACAGCATATCGACATAACTGCTAGTAAACCCGTGGTGTATGTAGACTTTTTCAAGGATATTTTTGCGTTTTTTCACCATAATTGTTTTATTTTATGTTAGAGAATGGATTTGTTTTAATACATGTGATTAGAAATGGATCTAAAATAAAACTATTTTTCAGAAAAGTGATAGTACTTTCTACACAACGATTACAGGCGATGTATGAAGACTTTTGTCCGCCACTGTATATGTATTGCGAAAATTATGTCTCCCGATGTAAATACGAGTATGCAAATTTTAATGCAACAATCAATCGATCAATTGATTTATGTAATAAAAACAGAATCAAGTGAAATTATAAAATGGTATTAAAATAACTGTTGAAAATAGCACAAATAAATGAGATAGAAACTAAGAGCGAAATGCTATAAAAGTTGGTCAAAAGTAAAAGTAAACTGTAAAAGTGCGAGCTACTTTAAAAGCTTTAAGATAAAAAAAATTCATCATCAAATTCTGGGTCCGAATGCAATGATTATTTTAAATTATTTAATGAAAAATTTAAGATTTCCTAAAGAATTGTTATTATTATATTGTATTTTGTATTTTTCTAATAATAAGTAGTTATCGTTTCATTTATTCTTTACAGAAAAGATAACTCTTTTTGAGTTATATATAATTATATTGTTCAAATTTTAAATGATTATGATTTCTGTTTGTATAGAAGAGAAATGTACATTAGCCAGTGCTTATAAAAGCGATTGCCGGCATTTAAAAAACGACATTAATGATTCACCAGATTTAAGTCATGCTCACTACGCAATCGACTTTTATTATTCTTCAATCCGACCATATTGATTACCGCTCAAAAATATACTTATTTCAAAACATTTGATTCATTTGACAGTATCGTTTAAATTGTAACGTTTGCTTTTAAATAAAGCTACCTACTCATCCTATGTAGCTTTGCAAAAGCTTCTTCTACATATCCGAAAGTGAAAGCTCCTGTTATTACACGATGTTAATGATAAATGAGGATATGTGGCAGATATGTACCGCAACTTTTGTGAAATTTATTCACCCTACTTCTTGAGGTCGTATTCAGTTTTAGCGAGTCGGCGCACTCAAGGTACGAAGTCGAATTGTCGGCAACATTTCCCCTTCGTGCAGTTGCCACTCTGTATGTCACTGCTTCGATGTGAGGTTGTGCACGATGATGCTATTCGGGCTGAATGTTTTGTATGCAGTGTTGCTTTTGTCGCTGGTGGTTTGGTGGCATGAGTATGCGGCTATGCTCACCTGTGCTGCGCTGCTTTCCCCCTTTGTTAGTTTGTGTAGGTGTGTATATTTTTTATCGTCGGAAATGTGCAAGCAGGTGTAACAATTATTTCCTCGTTGATTTTTCTTTGACGCATGTGCTTGTTGAATATGAGTACGATTGTGAATGTGTATGTTGTTTACTGCGTATGCATGCCTCTCGCTCGCATCTACTATCTTTACTATCTGTCTCACTGTTTGACAGTAATATTATTATACCAACAATAACAATGAACGCAGCGGCACGGCAATAGCAACAACAACGATAACGACGACCAAAATCTAGCATCAATAGCAGCAAAGCAAAGTAAATCGCTGGGGGAGGCAGTCGGGCGGCAACAGTTTAAAAGCGTTTGCACACAATGCGCGCATTTTGTCGTCGTTTTGTTGAAGGCGATGGGATGCAATGCGATGTGATATGGCACGAAGATAAAAGCCGAGCTAGTAATACCGTTATCGCTACAATAGGTGCAACCCCCATGTATGGCAAAGCGAACATGCCGTCTAATGAGAAATGTTGGATTTTTCGACAGCAATTCGCAGCGGGGTAATTGCGGAACCACTGCGCTGTTGAATCCATGACGCATGCGATTATTTTGGGACCAACCAGCATTGTGAACTAAGTTTGTTTTTGTGCCCGTCGTCGTCGCTAATGTCGCCAGAGAAGAGGGGATTGGAGGTATGGGTTTTAAGTACAACATAATGACAGTCGCTGGCAGAAATTCAACAGGATTATTCTACATCCAACGTTCACATTGCCTCTGTTATTACAGGACATGCTCGATGAATGAATGCAAACGCTTTCCCTCTCGTTAGCATGTTCAGCAAGCATATGTTTTTCAGCAGATGTTTGCATGCAAGTTTAAGAGATAAGGTTTCTTGAATATGTTTTTTATTGAACTTTACTATTCGTAATGTTATCATAGCTTTTAAAATTAACACAAAAAAAGACAGGTTGAAGTAACATGAATTTAAGTTGTATTCAAGTTAGTGCGCATTTGCTTACGTACATTCGTATGGATCGTCGAGTGATTCCATTGTATTGTCACAAGTTCCCACTGACAGTAGAGCCTATACAACTACCGATCTTATTAATAAAAAATAAATAATATAAATAATAAGCAATTTAAAGCAATTAAATAAATAACAATTAAGGAAAAGAAAACTAAATTAATTCAAATGACTGAATGATGAAGTAAAGAAAAAAGTTGTATATAAATTTAAATAAAGTTATATTAAAAAAATTACTTTTTTACCAATAACTGTATAAGAGTGGCTGTACATAATCTTCGTTCTGTTTGGCGAAATTTAGTTAAAATAATCTTTTGGAATAAATTGAAATGAGTCCATCAATATTGTAAAACGAAAATTATGTCTTCGAAATCATGACCCGCTCTTTAACTGAAATTTTATTAACGTTAAACTAGCATAGATAAATAACAGATTGAATATAAATATTATAAATCATCTTCCGAAATAAATGTTTGGCAAACCGTTAAAGAATCTTAAAGAATATAACAAACAGATAAAAGGCAATGGCAAAAAGCCAAACACACGCCATATGTAGCAATCACTGTAATTCATTATAGACAATAATGAGGAGCACCAGGTAAGACAACAGTCAACAACCTGTTCGAATTGCTGAGAATAATAAAATAAAATAAAATGTATAACACAAACTTGAAATTGGGAACGATTTAGGAAAGTGAGAGAAATTCGCTCTTCATTAATTTTAGGAGTCACAAGTTATTATTATACCGACTGAAGAGCAAAGTAGTGCAAACCCCTACTAGTGTCGTGCATGAAAGAAGTTGTACGAACATTAAAACGAAAGTAGGGAAGAATAACCATTGAGTTCGTGTTAGCAGAGAAGAATGAGCGGGGAAAGACTGACAATATAATTGTTATACCTTCGCGTATGCAAACCGTAGTTGGTCTTCTTCTTCTTCTATGATGAAGATGATGATGGTGATAATGAAGAATGGATACTCGCACACCAATACAGGCGCTCTCTGTGTATTAAAGAGAGTATATCGTTGAAGTCGATTTAGTTGGCTTAAATCGGTAGGCTAACTGGCTTGCTACCAAGCGGACAGATGACACATTACTCTGTTAGGTGGTGGTGCTGGTGTTAGTGGCGGTGGTTGACTGTTCGCCTTAAACGAATACATACGAAAGTGCGTCACACGAGCGTTGTGGCTGACGAACTCAACAGATTAAAAATCCGAACTCCGAATATAAAAATTGGTATATTACCTTAGAATGTCAGGCGTTCTTACTTTAGTCTTCGTACAGTCTTTGCTTTAACCCGTTCCAATTCTGTCCGCCGTCGCTCCTTTAAAATAATTACAAAAACTACAAAAACAATAAAACAAATACAACAATAAAATAAATATTTCTGATGTGAAACGAAATTGAGAAAAAAATTAAATTCTAAAAAAAATATCAATACAAAAAAAAATTATTCAGTATCCAAAGCAGCAACAAAGAAGTTATTTTGGCGAAAATATCAACAAGCGCCTAATGTCAGCAGCAACAGTGGCAATAGCAACAGTGTATAAAAGCAACAGTGTTATCAACAACATTGCCGCCCTCAACGTCTCGACCCGTCACTGCGTACTCGTTGTTGGTTCTCACAACCGGCGTCGCAGTAGCCGTTCAAGTTGAAGTCAGCGCAAAAGTCGAAGTCACAGTCAAGCCTCAGCAGTCGAACGTCAAAATACGACAACGACGACGAAAACGATAACCAAGAGCAGGGTAGAAGCAGGGAAGAAGAAGACTCTGCACAACGCGCACAAAAATTTTAATATCCAAATCAAAGTTGCGTTCAAATCGAACACAGCCGCAATAGTAGCAACACCGTAGCATCGAAAACGCGGACTCTACTCTCGAGATAATATTCAACCGACCAACCGTACCTAATATCTACTAGTGAATACTAACTGCGATTTAAATCGGCGACGACGTTCCAAGTCACAAATATTTGCCAGATATCAACAGAAAGTTGCAAAATATTTTTACCGTTTCAACTAAATTGGCTTTCTTCCAACTATCACATAGATTTTTGTGCGTTTCGCAAATACTGACGTTGATGTTGACTAATTTCATAATTTCAAAAAATCAAAAGAACAGCTCTAAAGAAGTTTTAGGTGAGAAAGAAGCAAGAAAATCGGAAATATCTTCATTAAGTAGTTGTAGTCTTGCAATTATTTTTAGAATTTCCTTTTTTCTGTAATAATTCATTAATAATTTCGTAAACAAAGTGCTGTAAAAAGTGAAACTATTGAAAGAACTCAATTAGTGCTTAAGTGAAAGTGTGTAATTTTTTTTAAGTTTTACAAAAATGTTATTTTTCAGTTGTCTCTATTATATACCGTCTATACCTAGCTCAAACTTAAGCTGTGAGTATTTTCACGTCTTAGCTGTGCTATAATTGTATTTAAATAAACAGTAAATTTATTTTTCTCACTAACTATTAAATAACTCCATTACTAACCATTTTATATTCCAAAACTTTTTACTTCAAGTTTTACAAAATATTTTTTTGCGCCAAAGTCAAGGCCTGATAGTCAAGTTCAAGTTAAAACTAAGTACAGTGAAAAACAGGCTCAATACCCGTACAAGATTCTACTCGAACCCAAGTTTTATCAAATGTGGACAAAGAGTTAAGAACTTAAGAAGACATCAACTGTCCATAAAACAATCTGGTCTCTATAATGAATATTTAAAAATAATCATAATTTAAATATTGTATTATAAACTGAATAAACGTGCGAAAATTTTAAAGAAGTATTGGCTTAAATTCACTCTCAAAAACAAGCAAAGTATGAAGCGCTAAGCTAATGGAGCTGACGGGAGTAAGAGTAGTAAAAAAGCAAAGGTTCATTGATTCTTTAAGCAAGTATTTGTGTAGCTTATAAACCACAATAAAGAAAGAAATAAGCTAACAAAAAAATAAAAAATAAAATAAACTATAGAATTAGTGTGCTGAAGCTAGAAAATATATTAAGAATTAGTAATACAAAGAAGAGCAAAAAAGTAATGTCAGAAATGAAGCTCAGGTTTAAAAACTCATCAAATTGATGAAGACCGTACAAAGGTATTCTATTATATGTATGAAAAAACACACCAACACAGGTGAGTCTCCTGAAAAAAGTACGGCTGAAGCCGAAGCGCATAAAAGGCAAATAAAAATTCATTTCATTGTGGCTAACAAAGTGAATCACAAGAAGTCAAACTGAAATTACTAGTCAGCCAGTATATAGATATTTGTAGGTATGACTTGTCAGCAAACAAAACAACCGGCAAAAACACGTTTTCTTTGCCAGCCACTGTAAAAGAACATGTGTCGCTGAGTGTAGCGGAGTACAAACGAAATTATAAAAATTAAACAGTTGAAAGACTTAACCAAAACAGCGAGAGCGTAAATAAAGCGTACAAACGTAAATGAAGGCACAACAAAAAAGGCGAACACAGAACACAGCACAAAGAGTAAATACACAAAATAGTGCAGAAATGTCACAAAAGTAAGGTAAAAATACAAGTATTATTAAATTTTGGATTGAGGAAAAAATATCAAAAGAAATTAATAAAAAAATGTTGGCAACGAAGAAAAAAAAATTGGCAAATAAATGCATAAGTAAACGTTTATTCCTGGAATTACAAGTAATTTCGTATTTTTTGCGAGCCACTAATAACGAACACAACAACCACTATACAACAGGTATTTAAGCAAAAGAGTCAGAAGTAAATGAAAGAAAAAATGAAATTAAGTTAAATTTAAGTAATAACAAATCATAAGGAAAGGCTTATATAGAAAAATTCATAATGCCAGAAAATACACAGAAGAGTAAACAAATGTTCTTTAGATAAATTAAAAAATCAATCGAGTCAGAACCACAGTCAGCACATAAGTAAGCGACCAGCGGCAGAAAGAAATTACAAAAATAACATAAACACAATAAATGATCTAGAAACATACGTTAATTCAGAAAAAAAATATTATGAAAAATCATATACAAAAAAAAAAAAAAAAAAAAAACTATAGTACCATTACCACAGCACAACACGAAGCAAATGAAATTGGAAAAGTAAGAAATCGAAGGAGTTAAGATTAACTAGTTCTTATAGCTATTCTCGGAATTTATTTATAATTACATATGTGCTCAGCATAAATAAACAGACTCATGCGATCGCATCATCTTTAAAAAGAAGTCAAAAAATATAAAAAATATAAAAGAAGGGAAAAAAGCATTGTATGAAATATTTACTAAAGCAAATCACACATAAATGATTTTCTAACTCAAAATATGTATCTGCATTATTGACTGGCTGGTCAAACAATCTGCTACTCGAAGAAACATGCTGAATTTGACAGCTTATTTTGTCATGTTTTTCAGTACTTAGTATTCAATGTGATCAGTTATTGTTTTATTTTTTCTGCTACTTTCTTGCTCTTTTCTCCCATTAATAAAAACTTTTTCTAGACTTTTCAAACACCTACAAGATATTTTCCAATCTTTCTTATTTCCTTAACTATTAGCAAACTTTGACGCTCGATTGCTACAAATTAATAACTTTTACTAATGAAATACTGGGAAACGAGCGGAGAAAATAATAAATAAAAGTAATAAATAAATAAAAGCAGCGACAAACAAAATCATTGTAAAAAAACTACCACCAAAACGAAAGACAGAGCAACCGAAAAAAAATTTTAATTTGAAAACGTAAGCTTACATGTGGAATAACTGCTCAGCAACAGCAAAACATAATACAAAGCAGTGTAGTAGTTACTTATATTTCTACTGTTTGTATCCAGTGTGCGTGTGGCGAAAAAAAAACGGTAAAATAAATTGTATTAACAAAATTTTGTGCGTGTGAACCGAAAATCGCGCAAAGCGTAGCTGCAAACGTTAAGTAAACCAAAAACTACAACAGAAAGTAAATTAAGAGCAGAAAAAATACAAAAAATTTATTAGCTTTGCAAAACGAAAAGTCAAGAGCGCAAAAAACAAGGTTTTTTCTTTTATTAAGCTATACTTCCTTCATACCACGCTGCGAACTTCAGCTAGACTTTACGAACATTGTGGCTTAAAAATTGAACTATAAGAAATAAGAATTGTCTCAAGTACAAAGCGCAGTGAAGTGATGGACGCCATTGTGCGTGTCTTAAAAATTATAATTATTTATATTTTTATTTTTCGTTTTGTAGTTTTCGTTTATCACGGGTACACACAGGCAATCATTAAATGTTTAGAAAATAGAGCGACTGATTTTCTAAGTCTAGCAATTGACTAAAGTCTTATAATTAAAATGATATTTCAATGCGCTATTTTCTTTATATGAGTAGCGTATATGATGATGTTATAAGAGTAATATACCTAGAGGATAAACCGTGTTTTTTCCTAAATTATTATTTGAAAGTTATTTTTATTATTTCCATTAATATTTTGATTATTTTATTATACTAATAACTTAGTTAAATTATTCCACATTTCAATGTGATTAAACAATACACTGTTTCTAGTTCATATTATTAAGTATTTAATACCAGAACAGGAAAGACGACATCTACTGTTCTTATTTAATTTTTTTCTAGTTGAACCATTTATAAGTAAGGGATGATTCCTTTTTAATTTTTTTCTGTTAATTTTTAGTTATAATTTTTTGTTATTTATTCGAAAGCTAATTCCCTGAAATGAAGTAGTTATTTTTATTTCTATACTATAAACGTATTCACCTTCTGATTAATTTTTTAATTTTTCAAATAAGGATTAGTTTTGTGTAGTTTTCATTAAATTATTATAAATTTTTTCTATTTCAATTTCGAAGCATTTGATGCTATATTTTTTGAAAAATTCAATAAAAATTGATTTAATATGATATTCAAAAAATAATTATAAGCATTATGAATTAAAATGCAGTAAAAAGAAATATAATTCAAACCATTGAGCCCTAATTAACATTAAAACTTCGTTTTTGTTTTTAACTTAAAAAAAATAGAAACGAAATTGTTTTACTTAGTTTTGAATGTAAAATGTTTAAGTGCAAAATTTATCAGATTTCTAATATTTAATTTATTTCATTCGTGTAAAAAAAAGTATTCAAATTTACCTATGTCATTTATTAATAAAAAATTAAACAAAATTTATAATAATTATATTTTATTGCAGCGACTGCATACAACAAATTAACAAAACTTCGGTGGTAATCTATCCTCTGCCAAACTAAAATCAATTTCCCAAATCATACTGCAACCGCACTCATATGTACTTCACTTTTCATACAAACTGATATTAACAATCAAACGAAAAAACTACCAAAATTAGTGAAAAATCGCAAATTGTTGCTAATTTTGAGGCATTAAACATTGTTTGCATATAAAAAATCGAAGGCGAAAATATAAAGCAAAAAAGTACTAATTCTAAAACATCTAATCTTTCTCGGCCCATAGGCAATTTACACTATACTTTTTCATTAAGCGAAGATCTCAAAAGCTAGTTTATCACGTTACGGGAAATTTATAAAATAATTGTGCATTCGATAATTCAGAATAAACTCACAGGAAATAATTGTTATTGAGATTGTAGAAATAGTATTTTGAAGAGCAAAAAAAAATTATTTATTCAAAACTGAGTTATTAGTGCAAAAGCAAAGAAAGAATATTTATTGTATTATCAAATAAAAAAAAAACAGCATTTCTGTATAGTCCAATTTTATTAACTAAATAAATAGGAGCCATACAATCACTGGAGATTTGTGCAATTTTGTAAACTAATTTCGTGCAAATTAGAACACAATAAAAAAAACAGATTCTTGTATTTAAAGTAAACAGATGGTTGTTAAATATTTAATTTTACGAATACCGAGGAGACACATAAAATATTTAAATTACATAACATTGTTTTTTTTTAATATTTTACATATCAGTGTTAGGAAAAATGTACTAGAAGTAGTAGTGTTAAACAATAAGCGAATCAGGTTATTTTGAGTAAGGCGAAGAGGAAAAAATTTCATATAATAAAGGTATTGTAAAAAGGTTGTTTAGCTGAAAATTATATATCAAAAAACAAAAAAAAACAAAAAAAAAAACACGAACAAAATTGTAAACAAAGTCAATTTCGAGATATATTTATAGGCGCACAGCAAACCAAGCAAAACTAGTCAATCAAAAAGCGCATACACTGAAATAGTGCAAAATATTTTTAAAATTTTCTCAACTAAAACTTGTGTGAACTATTTCAAAGAAAGCAAAAAAAAAAATTTAAATATAAATTAGTCATTGGTTACTGACAGAGGTGTGCAGTGTATTTCCTGCAGCATAATAAGTAAGATACTGTATTTTAAGACACCCCCATCAGCTTTGGTGCAACAATCAACGCATCAAACTGACAAGAGAGTAAGCGTTTTGACAATCAGCGAACGTTAGCATATACATAAATATATACAAGCAAAAGTAAATGCTACCAACAAAAGTATTTGTATGGAAGCAGTATTTATGGAGGTAGAAACGAGAATTTAAGAGAAAAAAAAATAGCATAATACCAGCAAACATCGTAGACAACCTAACACAAAATCAACAAACTTTTTACAACCCCACTATACAACTTTTATAAGGAACTACTAACCAATCGCTTAATCGAAAATTCGACACTAATAAACTGCGATCTACAATCTCGAATCAAACTGTGCTGTGTGATTTATATTTCACTATACCGAGCTAAATCTTCAACTTGACAATCTAATCCCCACTTTTGTGAAAAACATATTTCTTAGACCTCTACTTGCTATATAAATATAAATTTACTTACAAAATTATATAACTTTTACTAGTAGACTCTAGAAAAATAATTAATCGAAAATAAAAAATTATATATTTCTATACTACTTATCTTAATTACAAACTTATTCATCTAACTCACTATATACTTATAAAATATATAATAACTGTGTTTCCATATCAATATATATATAACAATTGTATCACATCTATGACGCGATTTTCATACAATCATAATATTGATATATATATGAACAAAAATTAAAATATAAGAACGTAATAATAGCAACTTCTGCACAACTTTTGACAATCTTTCAAAATATTTTGATCAATATCACTTAATAAAGCATATATTCATATAAATATACAATCAATAAATTTTTGTAGTTGTAAAACATCATTTATTAGTATTAGGTCTAAATCAAATGCACGCTGTGTCTGTTCAATCATATTTACAAGAAAAAATATTCAATCATATTAAAAAGTACTACTACTCAATATTATTAAAAACAATTTCAATCACTTGTATACATTTGTGACAATCTACAACTTCTTAAGAAAAAAAGTTTGTTTAAAAAATTAATTTCATCTTAAGCGTTTCAAACTTTACCTATATCATCTAAACTCTAAGAAGATTTTATCAAACAGTCGAACACATATATATATGTTTATTATAAATAAATAATATATAAATCAAACAAACTTTTTGTACGTAAAACGGCAAAAAGATTTATCTTAGCCAAATTACATTCACAATCAAACAAATTTTGTAGACTCATAAAGCAAAGTTCTTTTTAGAAAACCAAAAAAAAAAAAATTAAGTTATTGTAAAAGGCTTGTTCAAAATTAATAAAACCAACTGTAACAAAAATCAAAAGTGAAATTACTTTAGCATATCATCTAAAAGGATAATATCTTACTATACAGCAACAATTTGCTTACCGAAATAGTTAAATAGAAAACATATATAAAATCATAAAACTCACAGCCACCATCACAAAATTATATCAATCATTGAACCAATCAGAGAAGACAACCTTGTGAATCCTCACCAACCGATCCCCATAAAAAATCCTTTACGTAAATACCACACTACGCGACGTTAAAGCAAAAAAGACATAA
This sequence comes from Neoceratitis asiatica, assembly GCA_030068015.2. NCBI lineage: Eukaryota > Metazoa > Arthropoda > Insecta > Diptera > Tephritidae > Neoceratitis > Neoceratitis asiatica. The sequence continues at coordinate 73,760,816 of CM061528.1, forward strand.
TACTAAAAAATCAAAGTGTTGAGCAAAATCAAAACTAAAACTACCAGTCGAAATAGATCAAAAAAATTGCAGAAATAAAATATGTAATAAAAATAAACCAAATCTAAACATAAAATATACAGAACAATTATAGAAAGAATTAAAGCAGAAGAATTTGCTGTTTCACGAGAAAATCACGCTAAATAAAATACTGAAGGTGAAAACTCAAGTCTCAAAGCAAAACGCATTTTGAAAGATAATAACTTTAAAAATAAAAAGAGTTTCTAAAATCGTCTAATTCAACAATCACAACAGTTGTCTAAAAAATCAGTCATCATTGACGCGTTAAAAGAAACGGTTGCAACAACAGCTTCAGTAACAGCGGCTTTGGCAACAGCAACTATCACAGAGGAGCCTGTTAAAAAAGAATTAATTATGGTAAGAGAAATCCACATTCAAAGCAAATTTAGGAATTAAAACTAAATTACATACAAAATATTTGTGAAAGGGAAAGAACACATAGAAAAGAATAATGAGCGGAAATCAGGAAAAAATTATACTCGGAGTCATACAACAACAAAAAAAGTTTTAATATGCGTATCACTATATTATTGTTATATAATTTTAAACAGTGAAGTGTTGTCCTATTTTTTTCCACATTTAACCAGCAGGCAATTATTATCTTAGTTTTATTATCTTAGTATTTATATTCAAAAATATAAATATGTTTTGTGTAGTATTTACTAAAATAGCAGACTGAGATCAGGAAACTGTGCATTTTATAACAATAAAAATATAATAATGTACCCTATATGTGCTATTATCGTACTCAGAAGAGCCACAATTATAAACTAGTTTGAGGTGCACCTTCATTATCAATTCATATTCAAGCTTTTGTTAAAAACTATTATTAGCCGAAAGATAAAAGTATACCAAGATTATAACTACAAATATTCATTAAAAAGTTTCGAATCTTAAGATATTTTATTAAAAAATATAAAAAGTGAGTGGAATTATTAATATGACATAAAATTATTTTTTGGAATTAAAGTTTTACAAAAAAAATTATCATATTATGAATCATTCAAGAAATTCTTTAATAATTTTTTGAATCTTTACTTATCGATAGATAAAAATTTAGTTAAAATTAGAAGAGAAAATAATGAAGGTAAATGAAAAAATTGAAAACATGCTACTTCCTTCCATGTAGTAGAAGTTACCATTTATTTGTGTTTTAGGGCCATCAATTATGTGATACTTCGTAACAATTCACCAAAATTCAAAAGGATAAAGACAAACGAAATATTTTATAAATCATTTTAACAACACAAAACTTTTAGATATTTTCTTTTGTTGATAAATAAAAATTCAATATATCAATTCCAGATTAACTTTAGCTAGCACCCGTTCTAGAATTTTCATATTGCTTTGTCTACAATTTTCGCAAATAAAATAATATACTACATATTTATATATTAAAGTATAATTTAACCAAGTTAAATTAAGAATGTAGCGAGTTCTGGGGTTTTTCTTACTACTTGTAGAGTACGCTCCACTGCATTTTCAGCTTTTCGTCTACTACTTTCCGCTAACTGAGCCTTATCAACTGCTTTTTTTTTTACTAAGTTATACTTGCATTTTTATTATTCGTTAAGTTCTTGCGATAAACTATACACTTTTCAAAATTCATAATCTATTCTTGTTAACTATCACTCTCTCTCTATCTTCCTCTCATACTTTTTCTGAAACTGGTAATGGCGGTCACTTAACTTAAAAATAATCTTCTTTAGCAACTAAGCAAAAAAAAAAAATAAATCAAATACTATTTTTTATTTAAGGAATATTCTTTTTACCACTTACTTCGCACTTAATATCAGCAGTTGTTCTTAAAGTTTTTTCTTCTTTCGCTTTTTGATTATTTACATATCGCTAATTCTAGCTTACTCACAATTCTTTTTGTATCTCATACATTTTGCTATCACCCTTTTTTCTATTCGCCTTTTGTTTTTTGGTTAAATAAAATATATTATGTACCATATTTATTTATATATTATATAATATATATATATGCTCAGTTGAGAAATAATTACGTTTTATCCACTACCAAAGCGCATTTACCCAACAAAGAATATGAAACCTCACAAACTATAAAACAAAAACAAAAACAAAGCATTCTTAACCAATTAACGCTCAAAGCTCAAATTGGAATAAGATTAATTTTCTCCATTTATTAACGTATTAATCTTTGATATTTAAACATTTAACTTGTTATTCATTTATTAGAAAATTACAATAAGAGCAAACAAACTTATTACTACTACTACTATTTAAAATAAAATTGAGAGCCTTAGAATCATTAAGAATTTGTCGAATATGAGCAATTTAGTCAAGAGCCTAATTTTTACCAGAAACTTAAACTATATAAACTATATTTTCACTACTAGTTTGGGCGTTAATAGGTAAATTTCATACGTAAATACATAACACACGATTACATTGTACATAGCTCGCAGCAATACGTGTAAACAAAAACAAAAACAATAATCAATAAAACCAAATTCACAACAGCAAATGCAACTGTTGCAAGCACTACCGGCCACAACACATCTGCACCAGTTGCACCAAACGACGCCACCGCCGCAGCCGCTAACACAAGCGCCCACCTATCAGGCATACCCAGCTAACATGTTGCAGCAGCAGCACCAGGCCGTGCAACACAGTCAGCAGCAACAACAATATCAGTTGCAGCAACATTATATCTATCAACAACAGCAGCAACAGCACCAACAACTACAAATGTTGCAGACGTATATGCAGTTGCAAGGGAACAACATAGCTGCTGCCGCTATAACGACGGGCGCGAATGCGAAGTTCCAGCAGGCTGCTGCTGCTGCGGCTATACAACAGCAACAACAGCATCACCACCAACAAAAACAGTTGCAACAGCAAATGACTTCGCCGCCGCTGTTGTCGCACTCGCACGCGCACCTGCAATCACAACAACAGCAATACTTTGCCGCCACAACAGCAGCCGTGGCACCACATCAGCTTACGCTCATACCAGCGGCGTCTGCCTGCAATGGCGCTGCTGCGGTCGCTGCCGCCATGTTCGCAACGGCCAATCCAATGCATGCATCACTTGCATCAGCGGCTACAACAACAACAGCAACTGTGACACCAACCAACAATGTAAATAATAACATACTTAATCTAACTGCAACTACAACTAGTGCTTGTACTGCAGCCAAAACTGCAACTGCTGCCTGCACCACTGACATGGTTGCCATCGGTGGTGGTGATGCTATTAAACGCAAAGTCGTCAGCAACAGTAGCGGCATCGGTCTGTTGGCTCTGCCGCAATATGCAACCACCACCAACGTCACCCCATACGCGTTTGCCGCCCCTTATGTGAAACGCAACGCCGCACTCCTCCAACACTGTGGCGGTACTGGCCGACGCGGCGCGGGGAATGCAGCGGCAGCCGCTAAACAGAATTATTGCAATAAAATTGATATGAATATTGATGACGTTGAGTTGCATTGTGCCACCAAGTCCAAATTGAATACTGCGCTGTACACCGCAAGCGCCGACGGGCCAGCGGTAATGGATGTGGAGGAGTCGGAGTTGATTGATGATGAGGATAATGGGATTGCGTACTGTGCCGAAGGTAAAATGTCGACTGGCAGCAGCTGCAGTTCGGCGTCTTCTGATTGTTCTTCTATGACATCGCCATCCTCTACTACCAATACTGCTAATACTACTACTACTACTACTACTACTACTACTACACTTTACTTAATCTCTCCTAAAAAGGTTTGTGCCTGACACTCGCTTTAGATGGAGCGCGCTCGCTCTGCCCTATATACTTCAGTTTCATTGCATCCCCAGTAACCGCTTGCTTGTATTTCATTTGTTGTATTTTATAAGTAGCTTTTCTATTTGTCATCTCATAGCTGTTCAGTAAAAAACTCAAATTTAGCTTAAAAATGGCCAGGAACTTTTTACTTTTGTGCACTTAAGTTCTTTTTACTCTGCTTAGTCTGTTTCTTTTTTGCAAATATAACTCTTCCTCAAGTAGAGTTTAGATATTATAAGTCTTTTGTAAAATACATTTTGTTTTTATTGAATGCAGAAGAATTTCGTTACTAAAAATGCTATAAGTTCGTATTTATTCTACCGCCTAATTTGGGGACATTTATGCAACATTTATATATTTTTATATTACGATTGATATTGTGTTTAAAACTGGGTAGCGATAGCTTTATAAAATCTAAAATATAGGTAGCGTTATTGAATTTGTCGCATAGTTTTTCGCACTAATAGTTTTATAAATTTTGTAAGTGTTGGCAGAATAGGGTATACAGTATTGTATGAATGAGAATTATTAGCCGATAGCGAAATATAAAAATATTTAAAAAATATATTAGTTTCATTTAGCTAATATAAAAAAGATAATAATTAATAAAAATAATAACTATTTCATTGAAATTATAATGAATAAAATAATTCCTGCAAGTTATAAAAAAGATAATAATTAATAACAATAATAACTATTTCATTGAAATTATAATAAATAAAATAATTCCTGCAAGTTATAAAAAAGATAATAATTAATAACCATAATAACTATTTCATTGAAATTATAATAAATGAAATAATTCCTGCAAGTTATTTACATAAGAAAAATTAGATATTTTAATTTCAATTCTATTGTAAAAATGTATTGTACTATTATGCGTTATCTATTTTATATATATATCTACCTCTTAATAACGGTTTCACTTGACTTTAAATAAATTTTTAGTTTTCCATCAATAAAATCAATTTGCCATGCAAACTAATGACCACCCGGGGTTGTGTTTGTTTATATGTATATTTTTTTGTGCTTTACCTGTGACCAGTAGGGTTCATAAATTCACTATTTATTTACACACGCTGTGTATTTTTAAAATTAATATCCTCACGGTTATTTTGATTATTGCTACATAGCTACATATACATATATATGTGTTGAAGGTGTTTTCAATTACTAGTTTTGCGTTGACTGCAGAAAAAATGAAAATCGGCAAATGCCTTCTATTTACATATAGCAAATGCATGCATAATATATGTGTAGGTTTATTTATATTAAAGGATATGAATATGTATCTATATGCAGTTAATTTCTCTATAATTTCATTGTGATTTAATGAAAATGCGATCGTTTGTGAGAAAGTGCAATAACAGTAACCAAAAATATTTATACAAATACCACATAAATATACACATGTATAAACATAAATCCAAAATATAAAAATGAAAATAGCACAGTGGTTCGCTGTGTATATTCTTACCAAATAAACGCTTCGGTTTTTATCGGAAATAAAAATATTGAAATATTAATATGTACAAATGTAGCTTGTTCTTTGTGGACTAGTCTAGTTCAGAAGCTATAGAGAAATTATAATTTCTCAAAACATTAAAAATAAGAAATATCAGTACATTATTATCTGTCAATTTTTTATTTTTTTATTTTTTTAAGAAGTAAAACTTCAAAAATTATCCAGAACTTGTGGAATTTCTTATATTTGGAGTCGGAAACTAAGTATAAATCGTTACTAATCATTCGTCCAATTCAAGGTCCGGCCTATATTGCGTACACATCCAAAACTTCTCAACCAAGATCCGTTGCTTTTTATAGTAAAAAAAAAAAAAAAAACATCACAAAACATATTTCTTCGGAAATTTTACTCATTTTCAAATCGAAAATAACTCTTCACACGAAACACAATATGGGAGAGCTGTATTCACGAAAAATATTGCTTGAAATGGCAGCTGAAATAAAAGTTTCAACACCATCTAGTGAAAAAAAAACCGCTGAGGCTTTTTAATTACCCAATATTTATTTGTGAGTAATATATGACATTTCAAATGTGGGTAACAAAGCTTCACAATTTAAAAAGCGCTAATTATTCTACTTAAATCAAAAGTGCTCAAAAACTGATTGGATGTCAATAAAATTTAGAACTGTGGCAAGGAACTGTGGCTACATAGTAATCCGTTATCTTGCAAATGAGTCTATTTATTCAGAAAATATCTACTAATGGTCAAATTTTGACGATATTAGAAATATACAATCAACTTCAGTTGCAACGTTCGCTTTAAAGATTTTATTATGATTATAATTTGCGAGTCAAAATTATAAGAGTCTAAGCCACCGTGCACCCCACAATATTTGTTGTGACATTGCTTAAGTAAATATTGATTGAACTTTTTGAACTATTTGCTTAGTATTCTCGCCACATTTTAACACTACAATCACGCTGACATACACGCATATATACATACAAATAGAGGTATATTTACTTTGACATAAATTAAATATCGCGCATTTCCAAATTAATTACCAAAACTGTTTAATGTTCTTTAATTCAAAAATAATATCGGTGGGAGGTATGTGCTATGCGTATGTCGACTCGTGTATATTGTATAAAGTTTGCTTGTCAAATATCAGCTTAAAATGATTGTTGTTGAGTAAATATTTTTATTTACCCACATAAGAGAATTTCTATGCAAACTTTTCTTTTGTTCAGTACCTCACAACCTGCAAAGGTTTACTAACAGCGCAGTAATTTCATTTTTCATTTTTTGTCTTTATTTATTTATTTTGTTGCTATTTCGCTCTAATATGCGACGCGATCAATTAATTCGGTAATTTGCATTGGTGCACATTTCAGTGATAATGAAGAAATTAATGTCTTTCACGGCTTCTGCTGGTCTTGGTTGCTAACACAATAGCGCCTATCTATACTTTGCAAATCATTTACAGAGACGACACGCCTACCTTTTGTATCTATATATGCGCTGTAACTTATGATTTTGCTGCTTTGCTTATATGATATGTCGGTGCATTAAAAATACATTTATAGTTACACAGTCATCACCAGCTTATGTATTTTCAAATCATCCAAGGACTACAACCACAACAAAATGAAAAGTGTCTTTTTATATCGACGTAAATGTGCAATAAGCAAATACTGTCCGTCATGGTGGGTGCTTAATGCGCCAAACCAATACCAATAGACTTTATTGAGGCCATATCGACTGCCATTTACTCATCCTACTAAACATGCTCTTACATACATATGTATATGATCAAATGTAAGCTGAAAGCAGTAGCAGATATAACCGCCACCATTGCCGCAGCCATTGAACGTCATTATCATTGTGACCAATATAAATGTGTGCGCTTGAGTGTATGCATCCATGTCACTAGTAGAAATCATTCACACATGCTTACGTAAATATTTATACTACAATAAACGTATGCATGGATGTGTGCTTCTATCTATAGATAATTCAATTTACTCAATTCGCTGAGAGATGCAAACATACAACAGCAGCGAGCTCCTTTGCATGCCTGCCGTGCGTGTGTGGCTGGGTGTAATTCGTTTATTATATGATTGTATTGGTTTTGGTAGTTGTCTACCGTCATTCGTAAAGGCGGCTGGTGTTGGCTTTTGCGGTTTCTGATAGGAATTTACTGCATTAAATATTACCAACCGCACATTTGTACACACAACACAAATGCATATTAAACTTGTTTATGTATATATGTGTGTATGTCTACAAGTATACATACATATGTATGAACTTGCGCTGTTGTTGGAATCTTCCTGTTGCACCACGGAATATAGAGTCTTTCCTGCGGCCAATATTTGGGCTTCATAATAATGCATGTATATGAGTATAATTTCATTTGTAGGTATGTGATTTGAAAGTTACGTTCACCCATTGCAATGAAGCAGTTTAAATTTGAAAGGCTATCAATATACTGAAGTAATAAGTTCATTACTGAAAACAGAATATCGATGGGTTTTAAAATAAAATTTTTAACTATTTATGTGACTCTTAATTTCTTCTATATGAACCGATTTTAAATATACACTAAATTTTTAAACATAATTAACTTTATTTGTTTCCTTTACTTTGTTGCTAAATCTTAAATTTCAACCACATACGGCCATATCACTCTGCAAAGTTCGCAATCTTAGCTACTCAGCTATTGCGGCCGCCAATTCAAAATAATACGTAGTATTTAAATTTTTATCTGCTGAAAAACTGACGTTTCTATTTTTTTTTATTCTTTAAGTTTATAAAATTAATTAGATTAATATTTTAATATATAGTATTTTTTATGTATATACTAGCTTTGCGAATTGACCACTGGTACAATGTTTTTTACAATACTTTGTTTATAAACAAATCGCAACTTCAATTTTTTATGAAGATAACATTGCAGAAGAATTTTGTGTATATAGATAAGATAGATAAGTTTTCGAATAAGTCGGTCCATGGTCCACTTCCCGAAGAGAAAAGTAGTGTTCCTACTAATATAAGCAAAAAGCTACCTACGTACCAAATTTCAAGCAAATCAAACCATTAATACGATTTCTTCGTATAGGTTTGTTCCTGGTCGACTTTCCGCTATGAGAATTATATAATAACCTATTCTAGACCTAATGAATAAATATACGAAATTTCTTTAAAACCGGTTCAGCCGTTTTAGGGCAGTTCTTGGACTGGCACTGTGACAGGAGAACATTATTTAGATAGATTAGAAAAAAAAAGAGTGGTAAGCTTATCAACGCTCCAGGAAAGCTTTTATTGAAATGAACCGTTATATTTCTACTAGTACTTCTTCTACATTGACGTAGGCATTTCTTGTGCATCTATCGGAAATAACTCGCAAAACCTAATCCTTCTGAACTTGATCTTTCCAAAAAAGTGGAGATATTCCTCCTCCCATACTTCTATGTGCGGATATCCATTCGGACGACATGACCTAGCAGGCGTAGCCGCTGTCTTTTTATTCGATGAACTATGTCAATGTCGTCAATGCTTATGTACCATACAACAGGACGGGAATAATGAGCGACTTGAAGACTTTTTTCAATTGTCTACTAAGTCCAAAGTAGCACCTGCTGCCAAGAGCGATTCTGTGTTGGATTTCAAGGCTGGCATTGTTGGTGTTGTTAATGCTGGTTCCAAGATAGACGAAATCATCTACCATTTCAATATTATGACTGTCAACAATGAATGCACTGACTGTTTATTTGATGACAGGAGATATTTCGTCTTGTCCTCGTTCACCACGAGACCCATTCACTTCGCTTCTTTGATTAATCTTGAGAAAGCAGAACTAACGGTGCGGTTTTATATGAATAATATCAATTTATCGCCATATGCTAGCAATTGTACTTTTTGTAAAATATTTTACCTTCTCTATTTAGCTCGGCGGTTCTTATTTTATTATTTTTTGCAGCATCATGTTGAAGAAATCATACGATAAAAAGAGCCCCCCTCTCTGAAACCTCGTTTGGTATCGAACGGCTTCCCAATTTTGACCGTGCTTATGGTGGTGTCCAGCATCAGCTTACATAGCCGTATAGTTTTTTTTTTATATTTCTACTCCGTTTAAAATAAGTTGAAGTCCGTTGAGGCTATCATCTATGACGTAAACGAGTGTATAGACAAATTTCAATCAGTTGACATAAACCGTGTGACTGGTCTGTCAGATTTTCTGGAGACTATTCAATCAAAAGACATGATGTTAAAAGCAAAAAGTTACTGAACTTAGTCGAATTACCTTGGATCATTTGGATGATTTTAGAAATTGTAATTCTGAAGCTGCCGGTGTTTCATAAATATCGCTACGTTCAAGTTATTAAGCCTTGTACAAAGAAAAAAATTTGAATATAGGTGCAAAAAAAATTGATCTTTTAAATACAAATGCTTAAAAAGTCGTTCGCAGAGGTCTAGTTATGGTCTGTCATTGCGAGACTTTTACCAGTATTCTAATACTACCGTTGTTTAACTCTTTTTTCTATGCTCTGTTTGAACTACAATAACTACATCTTGCTCTTAAAAGCCTCCAAAACAACAAGGCTCCTGGTCAATACCAAATCATTTATGAATTTTACACTATATCTCCTAATAGAGCTTCTCGCTTTATTCAATATTATATTTCTTAAGAAGGAAATTACTCGATCCTTCCGCAACCTTGTTATTATAGCGCTCTTCAAAAAGGCGATTCTTGCCTTCCGTCCAACTACAGGGGCATACATATATATACAATTTTCGCTGGTTTACCTTTAATATACTCCAACGTGCTGTCGTTATAATTATAGAGCCGATAATATTGAAATTATCAGTAAATACGAATACTTGGGTGTTGTTTTAAACTTCAAATTCTCTTTGGGAAATCACTTAGATTAGCAGAGGCTAGAACTACGATAAATTGCTACATGGCTTAGATATATAAACGACGCTCGTATTTGTATCTCAGGAAAGATGAAAATTTTCGTTGTAGCTGCTAGATCCGGTTGTGTGTTATTTTAGTATGACGCCAAATAGACTGCCCGTGTCGTTGCCGATGAGTCATTGAGGCAGGGCTCGTTCTGGGTCAAAAACTGGAATATAGTTTATAAAAGTATAGGATGTTTTTTTTATAGAGGTATAGAACTTTAAGTTGGCATTACTTTTCAAGATGGCGACCGATTTAACAGCTGTCAAGTGATTTATTCTCAGTTTTGTTTGGCAATTCATCATGAATAGACTCACGCCTGAACAACGCTTGCAAATAGTGCAATTTCATTTCGAAAATAATGGTTCTGTGCGGAAAACGTATCGCGCACTACGTCCAATGCTACGGACCAATGATTCCACCAGCCCATAAAGCGCACCAAACGGTCAGTTTTTCTGAATGTAGTGGTGTTTCAACATACACTTGAGGATTACCTTCACTCCAAATGCGGCAGTTTTGTTTGTTGACGTAGCCATTCAACCAGAAGTGCGCTTCATCGCTAAACATCGCTAAAATGGACGTAGTGCGCGATACGTTTTCCACACAGAACCATTATTTTCGAAATAAAATTACACAATTTGCAAGCGTTGTTCAGGCGTGAGTCTATTCATGATGAATTGTCAAACCAAACTGAGAATAAATCACTTGACAGCTGTTAAATCGGTCGCCATCTTGAAAAGTAAAGCCAACTTAAAGTTCTATACCTCTATAAAAAACACCCTTTATTAACATCGCTAAGCAAATAATTTCTATGTTCTTAGAGAAATTGATTCAAAAAGAGTTTGCTAATTTCACCGAAAGTGCTCACCAGCCTACGGTACTGAAGATATTTATAATTTTATTGGGGTATGTCCTGTATACAAAAAGTTTCGCTATTCTAAGCTACGCAGATACACAATATTTAATTTTATTGTCTAATATATTTATTTTTTTTAAGTTCTACTTTGTTTAACTTTCGTATGTTTTGTAATTTAGTATCTAAAGAAAATAAATAAACAAATTACTACAACGACTACTAGTCTCATTGTACAATTCTGTTTCCATTTAATATTTTTATAAAGAAAAAAAAAGCAAGTGAAAAGAATTTTTTTACATATGTATATATGTATTTATATTATTATTATATATAAAAATCAATAAAACGCTACGTGGATACTCTAACTCCAATTCAGTTGCGAATATATTAAAAATAAAATTAGTCAAGTGTAAATATTTCAACTATTTCATACACATTAAAAGCACACACACACAAATATACAATATACAAGCACATTTTTTAAAATATGCATGCTCGTTTGCTCTGTTGTTTGACAACCTAAGGCTATCATTTAAATATTCACATATTGAATTATTAAACGATTTTCCAGCTAAATAAAAGCTATGAAGCGAAAAATGCTCGCTTATTGTTGTATACATACAGGTGCACATGCCTTGCGAAAGCTAATTTTACCATGAATGTGTGAGAGTTCACCGGCCAGCGGCATTTTGTGCATTGTTGTATTAATTAAAATTCATTTGACACAGAGAAATTTACATAAGATTTTTCAATTAGCACGAAAATTTGTCCACACTCACATCTACATGTGAATGTATATGGTTATATGAACAAGCGTACAAAATATGTAATTTACGTTACTTTGGCTTTGTATGCATATTTGAAAATCGAAAAATTTGTCATAATCCCGCCGCAGGTTAGTAATCCCTTTATTTGCGTACTTAAAAATTCGAAAACAATATTAAAATATTTAAAATAAATATTATTTTGTATAATAGTCACAGTTTGCATATTATAGTATTCATTCCGTTCAACACAGAACGTTTGAAAGCTTAGCTAAATTTAACTATTAATTTTTAATTTCTTCTGTTGACGCAAATTAAAAAAAAACTGTCAGAGGGTGGTCACAACCAATTATATTAATTAATTTTGGTTTCGGCAAACATTATAAATTTTTCTAGAATAAATTAATTTTTTTTTGTTTTTGCTTCTGTAACAACAAGTGTTCCACCTGCTACTACAATCTTTAATTTGTGTTTTGTACTTTACAACAAACAATTAATCGCAAAAAGGGCAACTATGGTTAAAGTTTTATAAGAAAGCGATGAAAAAAGAAAGAAAAAAACGTTAAGTACCGTTATTGGTATTGGCTGAACGTGTTGCTGCCGTCAGACAAACTGATCTATTTTTTATTTTCTCTTTTTTATGTATGTATGTAAGCTGCGTGCGACCTAACGGTGTTGCTGTGCGAGTAAAGCAATCAGCACAAAAGCAATTTAAATTTTCCAATGTAACCATAGCAATGTCTGGCATTCGAGAGCAGAACTGTCAAAAGCCTGCCGACATACCGCAAAAACGCGTCATAAATGGAGCCTGCAAATATATGTATGTATGTAGATGTACGCACACCTATTTAAGTGGTTGCAGGCTTAGTATTGCCGGCTTAGGCGACAATCTTCGTCCTCGCTCGGTTTCGTTGTCGTTTTGTGACGCATAATCGCCAAGATTGCTTCTAGGTATGTTATCTAACAATCTTTCTACGCGTATAACTTTTTAATTTGTTTGTTGTAGCTGTCAAAAACTAGTTTTTGTTGTTCCAATTGCATTTTCCCCAGCACGTCCATTTGTATGCGTCGGTGACTATTACACTCATAGTGTGAGTATTGTAAAAGACAGGCAAAGGCTGGACGCGGTATCCCCAACCATTTCGTACCTATATTTCTCAATTCACTTTACAGTTATCGCAGTTATTACAATTCCTCTTTTTTCTTGCTTAGCTTCTCGCCAATATTATACTTTTCTCTATTAGCACGCGAAGAATGTTTTAATAAAGTTTTTAATAAAATTGCTACTTAGTTACAAGTTGGCGGCGGCAGCGGCGGCAGCAGCAAAGAAATGAACGGAGTTCTCGTTAAGAACAGCAAGATGAGAAAAATAGAAGAGGAAAATAGGATGATAAGTGGTGGCAAAATATTATTTATTTTAATCTTTAGTGGGTTAAAAAGGATTTAAAAAATTATGTTACATTTATTTTAAGGTCTTTAGGAAATCAGTGAATGTGAAAACATAAATTTAATGTGTTATTGAAAGCAATGCTGAAAAAGAAAATTAGAAATAGTGAAAATGTAAAATCATCAAAAAGAGTAAAAAAAAAGTATAGTAGAAATTATGACTTATGTAGGATATCATAAAGTTAAGTGAAGTATGAATTATAGATTTTGATTTGTCGAAACTATATTTTTTCAAAAATTTAAAAGTTATAGGTAAGGTTTTTAGTATTTTATCAAACTTTCTTCAGGTATCCAATAATTCTTATGTTTTGATAGTAAACACATATATTCATTTAAAAACCGACATATTTTTTTGAAGTTTTCGTGGCAACATCAAAAACTTCATTTTTGTTTTATTTAATTTAATTTAATTTTATACAATATTTTTGTTTACTTTTTACAATAATTTAAAAAAAGCAGGTTCTTAATTTATTCAATAAATATTTTTTATCTAAGAATTTCGATAGTTTTTGTTTTTAATTTGACTCAAATAAATGGCTTTAATAATAAGATAAAAATGTTAGTGGCAATAATAGTTTGTTGTCAATACATATGTATGTATATATGTCCATCGTATATATTTATATGTGTATAATTTTCAGTATGTCAATCTGTAGTGATGCTGACGTGTGCATGAATGAAGTTCCATGAAAATAATCATCAGTTCACTTTGATGATGTCACCTTAAGCACCACGTCATCGTCCTCTGATGTCTGATGTCTGAGTCCATCCATAAACGCCGCTTGGTTTATCTCCTCCCCTAAGCGATGTGCAAACACAATCATCCATTGACAGACAACAAAACCCTTCTCAATGCCACTGCTGCTGCTATTACTGGCTTGCTTATTTCCTTGACTTGTTGCTCCGACGCTGGTGGCTGCCAGTAAGTCTTGCTGATGTTGTTGGTGTAGCGTACGTATCAATGAAGTAAATAAAATGATATATTATCTACAACCGCCTCCCTACTTCAGTATGTATTTTCCACAGTTTCTGATCCGCGCACTACTATCAATCCTGCCTCTATTTATGTTATGGTTTATAAAAGGTCATTACTTAGCATATTAAAGAAGATTCTCCAAGATAGATACAATTCTTATACTCAAGCCCTATAAGATGATTCCAAAAAAAAAAAAAAAAAAAAAAAAATATTTGGCGAAGCATAGAAGTCATTCGAAGGCAGAATTATAGATTCACCGCAGATTTTACAATTCCTGTTTTATTATTATTTCATATTTATAATTATAAAAACGTTCATCATTTCATCCAAATTGTCAACCAACAGAGCTCCACTCTAAATCGATCGCTACAAAAATTTGTCACACTAATAATAATTTATCCAACTAATATTAATTAATACATTCGTAAAAGCAACTAATTTGCCTTCATGATCTTTTTTTCACACTGTTGGCTAGCATTATTCCTTACTCTTCATTAACCTCACAAGCAACCACTCAATTTCATTTTTACTCGTAAACACTTGTAGTTAAGTTTTTTGGCTCTAGAAGCAGCAGAAACAATATAATTCAGAAGCTTCTTATCATACTCGCATAATGAATACTTGAACACAGGAGTCATGAAGTAAGAACGACTAGGAAGACTTCAAAAGGCTAGAAAACTAACTGCGAGCTGTTCAAGCATAAAACGTGCGATTTGGTCCAGAGCATATATTGCATTTTCCTGTTCTCAAGTTTGGACAATGCGCGAAAGTGTGTGTTCCCACTTCGTCTCGTCCAAAGACTCTGAAATCTTAATTTTTTGTGAATCCGACCAACTGTTGTCTGTGCACAGTTGTTAATCCATCACCCTTCAGTAGTAATATTCCTAGAAAATTTGCCAATGCGCCGCATTTTGTTATGCATGCGAGTGTTTTTTTTTTACCAATTGTAAAACAGATTTTTTGACAGCTGCGCCCTGTTTGACATATTGTTCTGCTAGTGGGCACTAGCTTCATTGGTATATACATGTATGCGAGTCGCGACTGAAATTGAATTGAAATTTTCCTCTAAGCATTTTTTTTACAGTTTTTTTGCCCCTCTTTGTGTGCTCTGCTAAGACCATCTCTCATCTCATCTCCTATTTTATGAATTTGAAGTTGAATTTTAATTTTAACGCTGTTGACTTTGAAATTAGAAAAAAAAAATTTAATCGCGCAAAATTGAAAAATAAAATCACTTTTGTGAAAAAGCAAATTAGATTGTAGCGAAGAAATAAGTAATAAATAAATCTGGCAATTTTTATGTGCGTTCCTCAATGGTTCTTTGCTGTTGGGGTCGTGGTGGTTGTTAACAAAAGTTTACCTTATTTTGCCAGCATCTGCCTCAAGGACATGGATGTAAAGTTTAACATTTTCACTTATAAGATCTGCAACTACATTGAAAGTATGTAAATAAATAAATTAAAAAACACTGACGTGATATTGGTTTTCTGTTTTCGTTGTTATTAGATCAAGAGTAGACAAATTATAAAAACAAAATTTGGCTACTAATAGAAAGTCACAGACGTATTTGAGAGCACATGCTACCAACCATTTTCGCTTTTCTTTTTTTTCGTGCTTCTTTTCATCATATTGAAAATTTATTTTTAGGTAAATTTGTATTGCACTTTTGTAGTGTTTGTTTTTAAGAAAATGTTTACCGCGTTAAAAATATACTACAAAATCATCATTGAAATTTAACTCAAAGTTAAAAAATCACTCTCTACTTTTATGTGTTTCAAGCTCACTTTTACTTTATAAAATATACTACAAAATCATCATTGAAATTTAACTCAAGTTAAAAAATCACTCTCTACTTTTATGTCTTTCAAGCTCACTTTTACTCCCATATTTATACATATAACGATAAAAGTATAATTTATTTTCGGTTTATTTTAGAAAAGTTTTTCGATTAAAAATTATAGAATATTTTTAGATTATTTCCAAGTACCTCAGAAAGTTTTTTATTTTTACAATTTGTTATTATATATTTTGACGAGTATGTGTGCTACACCTAAAGAGTATTAAGACAATTTCGTCTTCCTATATATAGGGTGTTTTTTTTTATAGAGGTATAGAACTTTAAGTTGGAATTACTTTTCAAGATGGCGACCGATTTAACAGCTGTCAAGTGATTTATTCTCAGTTTGGTTTGGCAATTCATCATAAATAGACTCACGCCTGAACTATTTGCAAGCGTTGTGCAATTTTATTTCGAAAATAATGGTTCTGTGCCGAAAACGTATCGCGCACTGATGTGATGTAAAAGATATAAGACAAAGTTTGTATGTCACTATTATTTTTCCTTTCTTTTACTTAGAGTTAAAGTCTATAAATGGCGTAACGCTTCAAAAGAATATGTAAAATATATTTTCACAAAATTTACGTTTGTATATTTCCCCACTATTTATTTTACTTTTGAAATTGTATTTTTTTTCAGATTTTATTAGCTTTTATGTGTCAATTGTGTCAAAACAGTGGTTTTATTATTTATTTATTTGCACACACCCCCAAGGGGGAATATATATGTACTACATATGAATGTAATTTCAAGCAGAGTAAATTTTGTAGTAACATCCAGCTGCAGAAAACTTATTTTAAGACACAAAGTTCCAAACATGTTGCTATCAACTTATACTGTTGCTAACGCTTTGGTGTATTGTGGTTTAATTTTATGACAAAATATTTGCTAGTAAATATCCTCAACGATTTCCTCCTTGCTTCATATTTCCTGTCAAATCGAAATAAATTTACATGGTTAGAATTTTGTGACAATGTACTTATACATAAAATGTTTCCATAAGATTCAGATAGTATTCCAAAATAACTTTCTTGCTACACCGTGCTGGTCCACTGCTGCTTTGCCTTGTATCATTTTGTGGATACTCTAAATTAATAAAAGTGGGGGTAAAGGTGCAAAGAATTTCTCAATACCTCAAAACCAGGGTGCCATTCGGCTTTCATGTTTTTCACGTATGACATACGCATAGATACTCTAATACCTATATAGTATAGAAATAGATGCCATACATAAATATAAAAATATAACATAGATATATAAATTTTTAAACTCTACCCCCAACATAGTCCAATTGTTTGCTAACGTTTCATTGCTACTTTAGCACAATCTTCTTTACTTCCTTTCCCTCGTTAGGGCATATGAATAGCTGTGTTGTGATATTTTGTTTTTTCTTACCGAGCAGATATGATATTATCACCTTAGGGATATTTGTCTTATGGTTTTTATGCTCATTTCGGACATATTTTGTTTATATGTTGTTATTGTTGCTATATATTGCTCTTGTTGTCAATGTTATCATTGTTTTCAATAGATATATATGGCTTGTTTCTTGGATTTGTTATACACAAAAAAAAAAAACGTTTTTTATTCATGTTGTCATAGAACATATTAAAAATTATGTTCCTCTCTTTATTTATTTATCAGCTTCAAGTGTACACAAAAAAGCTGGTTCACTTCTTATTGGCTTTGTGGTAGGTAGAACTCTTCGATGATCTGGGCTGTTATTTGGTGAGGATACCATAGTGACATTGCCGCGTTTTAGTATAACAGGGAATAGGCGAACAATGTTTATTGTATAACACAACAGTTACGAAAAAAAAAATTAAATAAAATTAAACGAAACGAAATTAAAAAATAAATAAACCAAAATAAAAAAAATAAATGAAACAAAATAAAATAAAAAGATTAAGGTAAAATAAAATAAAAAAAAAAGGAAAAAAAAATAGAAAAAAAAACCAAGTAATAATAAAATAAAATAAAATAAAATATAAAATATGATATAAAATAAATTTAAAAAAATTAAAAAAGAAACTAAAAAAAAAATTAAAAATGAAATGAAATAATATAAATATAATAATATAAATAAAATTACACTAGTTAAAGAAATTGAAGTTGGCTTGCATGAAAAAATTTAGTTAGCATAACCACAATTCCGATCACTATGAGTTCATCCCGTCCTATCTTTCATTCGTTTGCTTTTGTATCAATCGTATATCCCAAAAAATTTGAACGAAGTACTCACAACCCTTATGTCTTTTTATCATTATTATTTATGAGATAGTATATTTCATGAGACTTTATAAGAAATAAAAATATATAAATTAAACATAATTTAAACATAAAAAAGTATAAAAAAAATGGGAAAAACCTAAAAAAAAATAAAAAATTAAAAAAATTTAATTAATAATAATAAAATAAAAATAATTAAAAAATAAATATAAAAATAAAAGAAAAAAGTTAATCAAAATAAAATACCTATTTATTGTAACTGTCGATTTAAGTTAAATTAACAATAAATTTTTTAAGCTAAAAATAGACGAAATTTAATAAAATACAAACGAAATTGAAACTTACTACAATAATTAGCACTCGACAAATAAAAAGACTATGACATAAATTATCAAAAAAGTACCGTACACATTTCGTGGTCATGTTCGTTGTGGATCTTTCATATTTTGACATGTTACAAAAATATTTTTATGTCAGTAAACCTGTTTCATTTTATTTAAATTGATTTTATTATTATATTATTGTAAATTGTAAATTCTGTTTATATATATTATTCATTATTATTGTGATAAATTTTAGTATTGCTGTAAACATACATTCATATGTGCTTGCTTATAAACAAATATATTAAATTTATGCCACTAAACAATTTAATATGTAGTTAGTGATATCGGATTACAAATTACAGATACTTAATGCAAATATTAAAATGTTTCAACTAAAAACGAGCAAA
The DNA here is from genome assembly GCA_030068015.2 of Neoceratitis asiatica. NCBI lineage: Eukaryota > Metazoa > Arthropoda > Insecta > Diptera > Tephritidae > Neoceratitis > Neoceratitis asiatica. Next base: position 73,779,921 of record CM061528.1, read on the forward strand.
AATTTGTTAAATTTTAGCGTCATGCGTTTTAGTCGTAATGCTATATGTAACTGAAGCAATAAATTTAAAATTTCAAGTTAATTTGACACCGTCTAACGCCTGTGTCGCGCTTTCTCTGACATTCATAACCATTTGATGCAATCAGTGCGTCCTCATGTCACCTAAGAGTCTAATCGTCTTCAGACTGTCTCATTTAAATACGTTGCCGTTAACGTTGTTGTCCTCATAGTCGCCCTTAATTAATCCATGTCCGCCTTGCCAAAAATTTTCGCCGAAGCACTGCCTTTACTCCATTTTGCACTTTCACAACCGGCTCCAACTGACATTCGTTCATGTAGTGCATAACCTATAATGGCGCCATCGTAACCTAAGTTATGGTTGGTTCAATTTCAAGTTCTGAGTGCTTGTTCTTATTGGCACTGAAAACGATACTAATTATGAAGCTTGTGCAAATAAACTCAGCTTCAATTTTGTTAAAGAGACTTATTTTGCGTACTAGCAACGAAGTATCATGATTTCTGCAGTTATATGTTAATGTAAACGTTTGGAAGTGATTGTAAGTTAAATAAATGAAATACCTAAAACCTCATGAAAGTTAGGCGCTGCAGTCATGCTCTATATGTAGCCGGTTATTGAAGGTTACGTATGCGTCATGTGATGCCTCGATACGATAAAGCATGCAACATAACTGAATGCTTACAGCATGGTATCCGACGGGTTGTCGGTTCTTCAGGCTAATGATTTCGTTTTATATGCCTTAAGTGGCAGCGCTGGCGTATAGCACCTGCTAGTTTGGTCATGCGGTATGTATGGCGTTACTGCAGTCCTCATTGTATGTACGCTTTGTATGCTCGGGCATTCATCACACACTAGCAACTCTTTACCTCCCAGCTCGCTACAGTGTTCGTTTGAGGTGGAAGACCTCTGTCATACCCCAAAATTCAAAATTATCTACCTTAGGAGTTCTCATTAGGCTGGTTCTTAATTACGAAGTCTATAATTAAGTACATTTATTTTAAAATAATGTGCCCTATTTTTACAATATCATTTTATTATTATATACTCTAATTGCTTTTTACATTTGTTAAAAAAAATTAAATAAAGCAATTGCTTGCAAACTATTTGAAACAAAAAATTTTATATTTCTACTTAAAGAAAGTAATTGGTAAACTACTAAATGTTTTAATTCCGTAGTTAAGAGTTTAAGAAGAAAATTATTCTTAAATAATGAACACCCTAGCCTGAATACAGCAACCAAGGTGAGACAAGTGTAATAAAGATTTGTAAATGTATGAGTGTTTGATGTCAATGTGCCGCTGTGAAATCTGAGCACGCAGTTGATTTCATTAACAAAAGTTCGACATGAGCGCTTTTCGCTAACGGTATTGGCTGTTTCAAATAGCGTATGGAAGGTGGGAAAAGGATGTACAAAAAAGTAACAACAGAAACACTACTTTGGGAAAATGGAGCACATTCACTCTTACGTATATATGTATGTACATACGCTTCTATATGTGTGTGTTTTAAGTGTGTTTTTCTGCAGCATAAGTTTAGTGCAAAATTAATTTGTAGAAAGGAACTTGTCGGAAAGGAGCATATAAACCAATGTTTGTATATGCACGTGTACTTGTGTGCGTGTACCTTTCGTTTATTGACAAGTGCTTGCTGATGAGTATACGTCAGCGTATGGAAGTGTTTTAAATATACACATATAGGGGCATACGTATGTATGATGTATGTATGTCCGTACACCCGGTGTTGCTGGTGCCACGAGTATGAATAAATTGAAATTTCCAAGTTTAAACTTGCCAAATGTGGGCCATATAAGCTTCGCATGTTTCAATTAATCACTCGTTTCAGTTTTATGCAGTTTTAGCGCGCTGTCTCTAGGTGTGTGTATGTATGTGTGCCTTATTTGGAGTTTCACGTTTGTTTGTGAGATTTTATAGTAATGACGTCTGTTTCTAGGGCAAGTGTATATATGCATGTATGTTTATTTATTGCAGCTGATCTAAGTATAGCAAAGTAAAAGCTGCGTCAAATTCAGTGAAGTGAGTTAGCTGGCAGCACGGTACTTGGATGCATGATGAATTATGATTACCTGTATTCACAGTTGACTTCTGCTCGAAACCTTGGAGGATTGATTAAGAAACAAATAAAATGAAAATAACAAAATATACAGTTTAATGAAATTTTGCTTAGTGCAAATGTGAGATATCTTGAAACTGTATAAAAATGTTTGATTCAACATATTTCTTGTAATAAATCTCAATACAATTATTAATGTTTAATATCAGAATTATTATAAACATATTGGAATTTTATTGCATTAAACCAACATTATTATGGAAAAATTTACTTACTAAAAATTATTTCATACAAAAAATAGATGTATATTTTTTTTAATTTGAATGTACATTTTTAGTCAACGAGTATCCCAGTTTCTCGTATCGGTTTTTCCTAATTAAATATATTTGATTTTAGAATCAATAATTTTTAATTATTTTTTTGTATTAAATTTTAACAGCAATGTAATTTAAACAAATAATAAAATATAAATTTAGATATACAGTGACGGATTAAAATCTACATACACCGCCTATAATCGTAGTGTAGAAAGTACCATCACTTTGCTGAAAAATGTAGGTATACAGTCTTATTTTAAATACTTTTCTAACCACATGTATTAAAACATATGCAATCTCTAACATACAATAAAACAATTATGGTGAAAAAACGAAAAAATATCCTTGACAAGAGTGTACATACACCACGTGTTTACTAGCAGTTATGTCGATACGCCGTGTTGTTATAGCGGTTAGGTATCCTTTTTTAATATAATTCTAAATTATGTTATCTAATTTGCTAGTATTGAATTTATTTGTGGTTTAAACAAATTAGCATCAACAATGGCACCGCCAAAAGAAATATCCATTGAGGTAAGAAACTTGGCACAGAAAACAGAATATATCGTATGGTGAAATTTGAAAATTTTTAAACTTAAGTCCACCATTGTAAATAACTTGAAAAAATGGATCCACTGAAAAAAAGCCGCGGGTTGGCCGCTCGAAGAACCTAGCTCGTAGAGATATCAGCTTCATTCTGAAGGAAATTAATGATGATCCCAAATTTGCTGCTCCAAAATTAGTCGAAAACATCGCAAGCTCATCAAGAAAGTATGTCCATTTAAAAACAATTCAACGAGCTCAAACGATAACGGATTCCACAGTAGAACGCCACTTAAAAAGATTCTTATTTCAGAAAAAATCGCAGAATTCTTTTGGAGTTCGCTAAAGCACATTTAGAAAAGGTAATAGATTTTTGATAAAAGGTCTTGTTTACAGATAAATCGAAGTTCAATATATTCGGCAGCGACGGAAGAGCAAAAGTTTGGAGAAAAGAACACACTGCACTTAACTCCAAAATATAGTAGAAACAGTGGAGCATGGTGGCGGCACCATAATGGTTTGGAGAGCGTTTGTGGCATCTGGAGTTGGAAAGCTTGTTTTTATTGCGGGTAATATGGATCGGTTGAAATATAAGTCATTGTTGGAAGCTAATATGAAGCTTTTTGTGGACATTTAGGAGCTTGGCGCAGGCTGGATCTTTGAACGGGATAACAATCCAAAGCACACGGTCCATATCGTTAAGGATTGGTTGCTTTATCATGCTTTAAGACAACCATGCACACACCACCTCAAAGCCTAGATTTCAATGTTATTGAATATATCTGGGAGATTTTTGAGCGAAAAATTAGAAAAAATCAGATTTCCATCTCAGCATTAATCAAAGAAAGTCTTATTGAAGCTTGGGACAGTATTACTCCCTCAGAATTGACAAATTTAGTAGCTTCGACGCCACGACGGCTTCAAGATTTTATTGATGCAAATGGTGGACCAACTAAATTCTAAAAAGATCATGTTATCTGACATTAAGCAAAGTTTTTGCGCTAAGACAAGTTATGTATGTACTGTATGTAGACTTTTATCAATGTTGGATATACGCTTTCTTTGTCATAGCTTAACTAATTCATGTTAAAAAATAAAAAAAATTTATTTTGTATGTTAAGGAAAAATAGTTGAAATAAACTGTATCGTTAAATTTTCCAATAAACCTTTTGAACTTTCAATTCAACAAAAACAGGGGGTGCATGTAGACTTTTGTCCGCCACGGTATGTTCTAGTGTATAAATAAAATAAAATATAAAAAGTAAGGTTTGATATAAACTAATAATAATAGAATGCAGATGTAAAAGAATGCTGTAAAATATCAAAATTATTGCCTTAAATTTTAAAAGCACGCAATTCTCATATAAACAGATATATAAAAGCTAAACCTTTTAAACCCGATGTTAACAATATTACTTTTAACATACGTTACCAATAAAAAAAATTCTCGCTCTGTTTTATCTATTATCTATTAAATATTTGTTTATATTGTTTGCATATTAGCAGGAAACGTCAGAAAATACATTGTTATGTTATGCGCACGGGAGCTCCGATGCGATAAATTTTTCCAACTTACCTGCTTCCTACCATACCAAAGCAAACATTATTTGGTCACTGCAGTAAATAAAATGGTAGTCTGACGGTTTTTCGATGTAAAATAAGACTCTTTCTCAGTTGTTGCTACGCCAATAACAGAATTGAAAGAACGACGATTGTGATGACAATAGATACAGTGTCGTAAGAGAAGCGAATGCCTGTTTTTTTTTTAATTTAAAAAATTTTAAAAATTCAGCGTTTATGTTTTAAACTAAAGTTCACTTCAAAACTTTTAAACTTATCGAATATTCTTACGTACATAGCTTGGAGAAGCCATCCTTTGCTACTTCCCAAGTCACTTAGTCAGTCACTAACATAGAGTTCCGCTAAACTTACTCTCTAACATAGAACTGCAGATGTACACAGTTGAAACGGCTTTATGCCATTCTTTGCTCATGTGAGCAGAAATGTCTTGGCCGTTTTTTCTCCAACAAACGCCTCGTACTGCCTGTCTTCAGCAATCATTTGTCGATTTCATCATATTTGCGGCTATATATGTACATACATATATACACAGCAATGACTCTATCATTTTTTTTGCTCACAATCATCACCATTGTCGCCTTGGGCTTTCACTGTGTATGTGTGTATTTTACTTTGTGTGTCGTCTCCTTGCAGTCACTTTTGTGTATTTGCATGCAATTTTCTGATGAGTTGTGCAATTCTTGCATTTCCTAGATATTCTCGCAAGTTCTTTTTTCTTTGCCATTGACAAAATTGAGACACCATAAGAAGTGTTTGCTGTCTTCTAACATTCATCGCCGTCTCCTGCACCAGCAGTGTCTATATTTGTTTGTCTGCTGCCGCGTGGGCCATGCGGTGTGTCTGATTGTACGATAAAACGGTGTTATATTGCACACAAATATTTTTATTTCCGTCGTGTCTTTGGTTTTCTTACTTTCATTCACCGTCAGCAGAATAGTAATATCTACTTTTTTTATTGTTAACATTCTTCTTCTCGTGTGCGTCCTTCTGAGCAATCGGCGAATATATGTAAGACTGTACGACTACAAGCAAATATGAATATGAAAATATAAGTTTGCGTTGGTTACTCCCAATAATCATTGAAAACTATTCAACAAATAAAAATATCATTTTCTGTTATTTTATTATTAACATTGATTTTCAAACAATGACCTAAGTTCCATCTTAAGTTGAAATCTAACAATGTATATAACTATGGAAAAAGCGTAAAAAATTAATAAGCTTTTAGTTGATTCGTCAGTTGTTCTATGTTTAAAATATTTCCGAAAATTTCATTTATTATTTCGGCTTATATATAAGCCCTCGTAGAAAATTATTTCATGAGAAAATGTCTGAATCTTCTATCAAATTAGTTTTGATAATGGGTTTTTGAATTTATAGGAAATATTTTTTTTTTTTGTAGTGAATACTCATTGGTCTCATGTTTTTGTTATAGCAGAGCAGTCTGGCTGATTCCTGCGAATTTACGCATTTCTCACATACATCCGTTTCATGAGTATATAGTTTTGATGTTATTCCGTCGACGCTGAAGAAGTTATTTGCTGCAACATATATATATATATATATATATATATATATATATATATATATATATATATATATATATATATATATTTAGTTATATATTTATAGTTGTTTGCCACAGTCATTGTTTGTTTACCTCCTCTTCTTATTTTTTTCGCTGTACAACAACTGTTCTTACTCAAATGTTATGATTTTTTTTTACATATTTATAGTTCTACAGCTTCTCGTCTTTCCAGCGTTAAATCTTTCACCACTCTCACTGATATTTTTTTTAAAAAGCACTGCAATTATTTAAGACCAACTTTGTATGCTATGGCTGCACTTTATCTTGCAAGGTGTTGTGGCGAATGCGTTGGTACCCCGTTGTCCTATGGTCGCCCGTTGTCTTTACTTTGCACAGTCATCATGGATCTGTCGTCTGTCGTTGTCTTTCTTTCTAAGCACTTGCTTTATTTCATTCCTGTTGTAGTTGTTTTTTCATGACATTTGTTTACTTTGCTATTTGACATTTGGTTGCTGACATTTAATTGTGTGGCGACCGCATGACAAATTGACAGTGTCCGAAAACAGATTTACTGCTACTTTAAATGAAAAAAGAAAAATGTTGAAAAATTTAAATATAAACTTTTTTAAGTGACATTATTTAAACTGAGTTTAATTTCTACTGTGAACTTATTAAAAGAAATTAGTTTAAATTAATAATTAAATTAATAATAAAAGTTCTATCGCCCTTTCCACGGAATGTTAATCCCTGCAATGTATTACTGATATTAAAAAACGCTCCTCATAAAAATCCGCAAATTGTAGGAGGACGAATTTTGTCGAAAATCCTTTCAGCAGTTACAAATCAAAGTTTTAAGGAATCACTTTCTATATACACACGACATACAGAAAGTGATTCTTAAAAACCTATCCTCAAATCGTCTTGATCGTTTTATTTATTTTAGAAGCGATACAACATATCACAAAAAAAGATTTTTTAATCCGTAAAACAGTCAATAAAAATGTTATTGTAAATTAACACTAAAAAAAATTATAATGTACTAACCCAACCGGAATTTTATAAAAAAAATGCATATATAATCTTTTTATTTTTCTATTTGTAGTTCTTGACACTTTCATTTGAAGCCATTTCGTTCATATAACATAACTCATAGGGAAAAACTATTTAACTCCTTCTTGCGTCTACATTTCCAGCAACCGTTACACATTTTAACTTCCAGGCAATTGAGTATCCTATTTCACGTTTAATTGTTGCCCATCGATTTGTCACCGTTTTGCAACGTACATACTTACCAATATACAGTAGTTTTCATCCTTTCTCATACACTACACTTCTTATCTCTGTTCGCTGATAAGTTCAATTTACATGCAAAATTGTGAATTAAAAAAAAAAAAAACAATAAAAAAGCAAGCCCTCTTTGCTACCATTTATATAACTTACGCAATAACATACTCACATATTTCAGACGTGTCCAGTCCAAAACATTTTTCCCTCTCAGGACTCACATATGTAAGTTTTAGCAAAAGTTTTGACGATTTTCCCCTACCAGAACACTTATAAACGCTCACAAGAAGCTAGTTTTGAATACCCTTCCAGTTGTACGTGTTGCTAATATACTGCCATCAATTTATTACCTTTCTTCTTGTATTCTGCCATATGTCCGCCCGTGTCATACATATGGTTCTGAAAACTGTGCAGTTGAGGTGAGTTGGTGGATGTCGTAGGATGTGGACAAGTTTGTGGAATTGCCACATTTTCTATTTCTTTTGCTGTCAGCTGAGTTGTCTGTAAATTTCACAGTTACCGTTGATCTTTCACTCGACGTGTGAGTGTAGTGGACATTTCATAGGTATGTATCTGTGTGCGTCAAGCACTAAACTTCTTCAGCCTCTTTCCAAAAGTTTTTTTTATCGTTAAATTATTCATACGAGTTTTACAGTTCAATTCACCTTTTGCCATGCAATGTCCAGTACAAATTCGAAGAATTGCGCACACATGCATACCTACGTAGACGAGTATATGTCTACAATAGGGTATCCTTTATTTATTTTCCATTATTTTGCAGCGCTTTATTGTAGAATGCGAACAAATTTAAATATTTGATCTATTAAATATAAATCATTTCTGAATTATAGAAATACAAGCAGCATATTCATATATGTATATATAATATATTTATAAGAATTAAAGTAACATTTTTCTTAACTACATCACTATGACAGTTTTAGTAATAAATAATAATTAGTAATAAATTTGAATCGGAGTTTGCAGTATTCCCCATTCACATGTGATTCAGTATTTTTTTAAATATGTAGTTATTTAACTAAACTAACCCTTAAACCACCCTAACATAATTTATTTGACAAGTAGACTTGATCAAAATTAATGCAAATGTTCCAAACCAGTAGACTTAAAGAATAAGAACTGTTCTCTAAATCGACTTAATTTTTTCTACTTAGTTAGGAAATTACTAACAATCTAATATGAAAATGTATGTATAAACATATCTAAAGACATTGAATTTACACCAATATGCTACTTGTCTCAGCCTCTTCCATTAGCTTGTTACTATATTTATGTAAGGTAGGTGGTTGGTTGTCTGCCAGTCGAGCATCACTGCCCTTTCGTTCCACTAGAATAACGTAAAATTTCATGGGTTTTGGTCAAGTGTGTAAAATTGTTGGCAAATTACTGCAGTATGAGTGTGAGGGGTTAAGCTACACAAACTAGCGCATAAAAAACGACGACGATAAATACCTACCAAATTTCGAAGGACAGCATTACATAACCGGAAGGCAAGCACATACGACTTGTTTGACGTCATTTATTCACTTCGTAAGATAAGCATCTTTGGAATGTTGCATATTGATGATGTGATTTTCCACCTATTCGTTCACATACCTATACACATATACATATAGTACACTCTTATACGACATATCTGCTACCGTTAGGAGCTGATTTCTTTACACCCACTGTCACCACATCGGCTTAGAAGACAACACAATACCAACAAAACGATTTGTGAAAGGATCAATCATCCTCTCGATATAACTAACCCGGCACATGCCTATATATTGCCATTGCGTTGAGTGAAGATAGTGAATTAGGAAATTTGTTCGTTCACTTGTGCGCTTGAGGCATAAGGCATATGTACATCAATTGCATTTCGATTTTGGTTTCGATTTGGTTTGATGTATGATTCTGAATTATATTTTACTGCCATCTCGGATATTCAGATTGAATTTGCTCACTATCTTTCATTTGCTATTTGGATTCATATATACGTACATACATACGTACATATACATATTGAATGTACGGTTTTGGTACGCATGTAATCATTTGTATTGGCAGAATTATTAATCCGAACTAAATATGATGAATATGAGCAGGAAACATACACTAAACAACTAGCAAATGCAACCGCATGCAAACATACATATATTCATAACTCACACGAGCCGGAATAATAACAGAAGGAGGCAGTTGTGAAGGTACACCATTACATGCCTACCTTCTTTTTGGTTAAGAAACGGAAGCAGGCAGCATACCAAAGTTGCCTTAAGCAAATGTATATATATTTGCTGTGGAAATTACGTGTTTGTGAGACAGACTGTGTAAATATTTAAGGATATGCGAGTATGCTGATGAATAGCTTGAATTAGAATTTATATTTCTAGTTTTGAAGAAGTGAGCAAGTTTATTGAACATATGAAGTAGCTGACATAATAGCCTATATGGATGCAAATTGAATAAGAGATTTATGTTTTTACTTGTAGAAATTGTTAATGAACTTTAACAAAAATATATGATAGATAAAGGTGACATTTTTTAATATAATCAAAATGAGATCTTCAATCGAAATTTTAAGTGTTATTTTTTACATCAGTGCATACGCCAGGTTGATGAGTACATTTTGGCATATCTCTCACTCCGTTATTTTATTTTATTATTATTGTTTAAAGGCTCACAAAATTCAAAATATTTTTTAATATGTTTATTTTTACTAAAACGGAAGATATATAAAAAAATTAAATTTGTTTTAAAATTAAAATGCAAGATACAAAGTTTATGTTCATTTAAGATATTTATATGAGCATTTTTATTTTCGCTTGAAATTCTAGGTTAATTGGATTTTTTCCAAAATGCATCTTAGTTTTAAAAGTTAATAAAGTTAATTACCAGTACTTACCTGCCATTAAACAGGTCTTTCATGACTTGTACCGTGTAGATTGAAGTTTTCCCTGATGATAGATCCAGTTACTTTCATAAGTATTGTATAAAAATTCGACCAGATCACTGTTCAAAAGGTCTTCATACATACTGCTATACATGCCAATGAATATGAAGCGTCTTTTTTTTTGTAGCAGAATGCCACCCATATTATCAACATACCACCCCAAAAGCCTAGGTTGTAGCAATACCAGCGTTCCTGGCGCGAATCGCCTGGCCATCTTAGGTAAGTGTTTTTTAGTCACGAAATGCGATAGATATTATGGCACTCTTCGCTCCAGAACTGGTATTTTCATGTAGAATTTTACCGACTCTATTCCTGGCCACTTGCAGTCCCAATTGAGCTTTTTTTCCGCTGCTTATCCATTCTAGACGTCGATATTGCCGTTTCCAACGCTTATCAAGGTTCGTTGTCTTTCCGCTGCGTCGCGCAGTACCATAATTAGTGGATTAAATTTTTTTTTTTTTTTTTTTTTTTTTTTTTTAAAGAATTTTTGAAGTACCTGCTATGCCGATTTAGTCTAGTTGGACTATAGGATTTTTGGAACCTTTTTCATGCTATTATACTTCTTGCTCCTTGGTAGCCAAACTAGTATCTAGAGGCATTTAAGGCTCAATTAAATCTATGCAAGGTTGTAATATTTGATAGATACTTGCAATAATTTTTCAGCACACAGTACCCATTGCAGCAATAATTTAAAGTAACGATAAAACTGAAAAGAAAAGAATGAAAGAATTTTTATCGCATAACAACCGTAACAAACAGTTTGATAGTTTTGCATTAATCGAAATACAAAATATTTACTAAAAACATGAGAAATAATCAAAATGAATAGTGAACATATTATTATTATTTTCATGTTATTTAATTTCTATTGGCTTTACTTTGTTTTGTTTTATTTAATTTTTAATATTATTTTGTTTCAATTTTCGTTATAATTTTTTTACGCTTTTATAATTCTTTTGGAGCTTTTTCAATTATAATTATTTGCATTTCCAGCCATTTCACTCCGAGATGTAAATTTATATAAATCCCAGATGAGTATTCACGTACAATATGGTATGCATATGTACGCGTGGAGGGAGACCTCTACTGTACTATGAACTACACCGTGGTTTTAGTTATTCTTGTAAACAAACACATAAATCAATTTATTAATATTCTGCACTAATTGCACTATTGCACTTTGGTATAATTTCATTGATCACTCATACAACCTGGCGCACTGTCGTATTGACGTCTCTCAGCGCTGGTATACTTATGAATTCATTCACATATTGGTACTTTTGTGCATACGGATACACACTCATACATAGATGTAAGTGTATGTGTAATTGTGGTTTGGTGTTTATTATTATTCAATATCTCTTAATGGCGGCTAAACACAAGTGTATAAATTGAAATTTATGCAGAGCTGGCTAAGCTGATTCCATATGTACGTTTATATCGAGAAGCTACCGACACGAGCGTTCCAAATAGGTATAATGAATATTGTACATACAAGTGCACATGGTTATATACTACTCTATATATATTTGTATACAATATTACTCTTTAGCTTTGTTGGTTATTTGCTCACTAAAGAGGATTCTCAAAGCTTTGAACAGATTTAGTGCAAATAGTGAATAATTTCAGTGCTGATTGAATATATCATTCTGCTGCAGGTAGTTGCCGCATAAGGTGAGATAGTTTTTACATAAGCAGATGAAAACATATACAGAATTATTTGCTTTACTAAATTATTCATTGCTTATTTTACTACTAGAAATTATATTAATTATTATTATTTTTTTTTTTTGGAACAGAGGATAGCTGTCAGCCGCAAGAAATTCGTACTCAGCAGATTTTATCACAATAAAATTTCTTGATAAAATAACGGTTTATCTATGATCCAATAAATACGCACACATATGTACATATATATGTATGTGTGTTTGGATATCTGACATATATTCATACACTGGCACACTTATCATTGATGATTTAATTGAGTGCAGGTGTGCATTCCATGGCATGCTTATCTGTTTTTTTTTTGTCATTTGTTTGGACCTATCAATTTTTTCACATACACACATAAAATTATTCGTTGTGCCATTTAACCAGAACTTAATACATAAAATCACAAACTTTTACACACGCATGCAAATTTGTTTTGCTGTAGCGAATGGTTAGTTTCATAACGGTTAGTTCTATAAAAATATTATGCGAATAGATCTCAGACACTGTTTCTTGTTATTTGAACATGTATAGAATAAACTCTTTATGTGAAGCTTTCTTTAGATCTCAACTATTTAAATGTATATGTATGAATATCCCACTGTAATTGGTAATACATTCTTTGTTTAAGCCAGTAGTGTAGTGTACTTTTAAGATTTCCGTATTTGAACTGTTATCGCCTAAAAGTATGCTGTTAGTAAATTCTTTAATGTCAACAGCACTGTTAAATTGCTGTTAAATGAATGTTATTCATGGACACATCTTGCAATCAAAGAAAAATCCTGCTAAATACTTTACCACAAACGATCTACATTATTTTACTACTAATGGATTTTTATTAGGAGCTCTCATTTCACATAAGAAACACATGACGAGGGATTACGGCAATTAGAAAAATTATTACAAACAGTTATGTCCTTTTTAATTTTATTTTTGTGTAGTAAATTTTTGTTTTGCCTTTTTTTGTATTTCATTTTATTTTTACTTATTATTATTAATATTTTTTTTTTTGTAGGATTTGTTATCTGCATCCATATCGACGGCTAATGTATCTGTTGCTCACTCATTTTAAATCATTCGCTTAAATTATGTGGAAATGGTTATAATAACGTGGAATACCTTAGGGCGCTCATATTGCTTCATTCACATTATTGTATGCTTACCTTCATAGTATTGTTTGTTGCTACTGCTCTAATAGAATTTTTCATATCAATTTACATTTATTAATTGGTAAACCATATGGAAGAATCGCCGCTGTTTGGAATGAATAGAAAAAAAATTTGATAGCATTCTTCTAAATATACTCTACATGAAAGAGAATAAAAATAATATAATAAAAATGAAAAACGTGGAAGGAAGGCGTGTATCAAATTAATCTCATTAGTAGTGCAAACAATGTCCACTACGGTGATTTGTTTTTGAATTCAGAAATGCGTGCGTATCCCCAAAATATTTAATAAATAAAAATTTCATATATTTTTATTGTTCACTATGAAAATTCATCGAATTGCCGAAAAATTGATTATCACAAGCGAACTATATTTTTGTTTTATGACACCCTAAGGTATTGTATGTGCATGGGATTTTCAGATCAAAGTTTATTTAGTGAAACATTTGTCCAAAAATGTTTAGCATACTTGTACGTAAGAGCGTTAAAACACGTTGCCCTGCCAGCTCGGCAAAGTATGCTTTTATTTACCCAAAGGCTATTATCATGCTGTCATAACTACAATTACAAACGACTATCAATCAGTTTGGGTTTATATTATTTGAGTATATTTTAATACTTTTCATTATTCGTTTAAAATTTTTGTGTTGTGGAATTTCTATTTTATTAAAAAAATATATTTTTTCTCCGTTTTTGTGAAAGTTTTCTGTAAATACATATTTACGAAATAATATAAATTGTTTTTATTTAATTTTATGCTATTTATTCCTTTGGATTGTAGTTTATATTTATATTTACCTTCAGCAAAAATGCTTTTTGTTGCATTGTTTCTTTTATTTCATTGTGTGCATATGAGCAGTTTTTCAATAATTGGAAAATTTTTATTTTGAGGTTTGTCGTTTTATGTATCTTGGTATGTGAAGTGTTTATAAAATACTCTAATATTTCATATCTTTTTGCTTTGCAGAATTATTTTAATTAAAAAAAAATTATTTTCTGCTTTTTTTATTTACAAACATTCCAACATACATTCCTTTTATTCTTTTATTTATTATCTAAATATGATTGAAGCTTAGAGTTTTTCACTATAGTTTTTTATTCCATTTTGTTTGCCCTTGCTTGCAATAGTTTGCGCCACAGTGTTGGTGTATATTTGCATATGTATATGTAAGTCTATGTATGTGAATAATAGTTTATGTGTATATGTAAATTGTGTTTTGTTATATTGTTTATGGCGTATAGTAAATTAATTAAATATGTTTTTTGTGAGATTTGCTTTTAACTTTTTTACTTAAAATCTAATTTTATATTTTTCTTTTTCTTCATCATCTCGTTTCAGGTAAGACTCGATGAACAGATTTTACATAAATTGTATAATTTGGTAAGCAATAACTAAAAATAAATAAAATAACATTATTTCTAAATTGTGACTTTTCATATATGTATAATAAGCAACAGAAAAAGGCCTAAACCTAATTGAAACGGTTATTAAAAGATAACAAGTGCTAGTAGTTTATATACAAATTTTTTAAATTTATTTTGACTAGTCCGCGTAGATGGTTTTCGTTTCAAAAGTATACTCTGATTTTACCAATAACCACAAACAGATCTCTGCCTGAAATTTCATTGCTTCCTTCTGTAAATTTAAAATTACCATTTTTATTCTTAGCTATGAAATCAACAATTTTTTTGTTCGCCCACCACCGTGCACAAATATAATTTAACAGCTACGAAGTCACATTTCGCATATTAAATTTCCTATCGAATTTTTAGTACCACTGTTATTCTTAAGAAAAGAAAAAAATCGTACACGTGTAGTCACACATACATATACATACAATTCGCCTTAATCTAGCTGCATTTCATTACTCATACTATGATGCAATAACGGGATAACCTTTTCATAGACCAATTTTGAAGCATATGATGCCAAAGAACCAAGAAGAGTGAGGAAAGTGTGCTGAAAGATGAAATTTCAATGCATTTTCACAAGAGTATCGCACATAAGCTTTGGTGCAAATTCCGTTATTGAACCGTAAAAATAGTAAGCTCAAAAAATACACTCTTAACTGTCAATTTAAAGAGTATATGTTGAGCAAAATATTAAAAAAAAAAATTAACGAAATACTCATATATGCCACTACAGCCAAGCAAAATCGAATTTATAAGACGTCAAACATATATGTACATATATACGCATGTATGGAGCATTCGTTATAAGTGAATCAAGCTAAATTGAAGTGCAGGCACACAAACTCTACGTATATGTTCAGAAACTGCCATAGCATTGCAATCCAACAATAAGATGAAAACGTGAAGAAATACGAATTTAAGTAGTGAAAAGCAACAACAAGTAACACCATTGAGATTAAGTTACGTATACGACACATTGGCTCATTCGCTAACTGCCTGGCTGGTTGAAGAGACACGAAATCCCACATACGACGACAACCGAGGTGTATCATATGCCCGAGTATGTAGTCACAAGAAAATGATTGCGAAAGCTGCAGCTTGTGTTCTATGGTAGCATACTTTTGGGAGCTGCACGCACCGGGTATACATAGCTATGACATAAAATGCGGTAGTTTAAGTGCCAAGTACTTCATTGATGTTAAGATGTTGAAAAATCTACTAAACTTATTTACAGTTAAAATGTAGACAAAAAGAGAAGACACGGTAAGGGAAGAAGCTCAAATTTGTATGTACGTAACTCAGTAATTGGATGGGTTTATTTAAAATTCAATTACAGCGTTGCAAGGAGTACCGAAGAAAGGTAACAGAGTGTTCCAGGGTGCACTTAGGTGTCTTTATTTTTTACTACATGTCTGTTTGTGTGCAATACTAAACATCGGGTAAGGCAGTGTGAAAGGTTCATATTATGGTCAAAAGGACAAATGGCAGGTTAATAACACAATTTACAACACCCACATACCCCACGCAGACATGAAAACATGCTCGTTGCATAGCTGAACTCGTAAAGTTAGTGGAATTTTTATGTAATTTTTAGCAAATGCGCGTGAGAACTAAGTGGCGCTTTAAGAAGAGGAAAAATAAAAAATTAAAATAAAAATAAAAAGAAATTTAAAAATTTAAAATCGTGCTCGGAAAATAAGTTTTATTTATTTAAATATTATTTACTCATAATTAAATTATTTAACTAATATATACTTAATTTCATTTAAATCAATTTTATGTAATGAATTCTCAATTGCATTTTACGCAAACAATGATTGAAAATTTTTTTATAAAACGCCTTAAGAATTTTAATCAATAAATTCGCTGTGCTATTATTTTTGTTTTTTAACTCGATTATTATTTAATTTATTTATTTTTTATTTATCTTAATCATTCTATGACAACCTATAATTAACAAAAGTAGTTCTAGTTAGCCTTTTCCAGTTTTATTGAACGCTTACCGTCCGTTTGTGTTCTTCACATCTCAGTAAAGAATATCAATTTCAATTCGACGCGTAATTTTCTGTTCGCCTTTACCGTTCAATTACATTTGCGCACTTGTCCATTAAAATTAATCCTCTTTAACTTTCAACTATTATTTTACTCCTTTGCCACCCGCTCATTTATACGGTGTGACGTTGTGATATGGTGTTACGAATTGTCTACTCTGTCCTTTTTTCGTAATAAAGTAGCGTAGAAACCCTAATAGCGTGTGGACCATTGTCATTAAGACCACAATAATAACCAATTTACTTATTAACTTATCTGTCATGGGTTATATGTAGACGAGTCACACCTGTTATCGAACAGCTATTCCCACATACTTACATATGTGTTTATTTGCTTGTGCTGAGCAGTGAAAAACTGCAAAGCCATTACAATACAATGACTCAATATCCTTTTGGCTGAAATACCAACGATATCTTCTACCTATTTCCGTTTCCTCATTCTCCACTCATCTTTTCTTCATTCTTGATACACATGGACAACTTAATTTCTATGTAAATTGTCATTTAAACTTATTTCCAGAATTCTCCTTTCCTTCATGGGTTTTTTTGACAGATAGCTGAGTAAGTAAAGCACTCTCCCATACATACTTACATTTATTTTGCGGGACATATGAATACATAAATATTTAGGTAACGGGTAAATAAGTATGGCCTGTATTTATATATAAATAAGAATTAATAAAGATAAAGGTATTCACTTTTTTGATGAGACCGTGGTCTTTCAAATAAATCAGAAGTGTAAATATTTATAAAGTATTGTAGTATCAACAGAGATTGTAGTAAGAAGACGACAATAAAAATGTGTCTAAAGGATGACAAAGGTCGATTTGCCCATACGGGTTGTCGGCTGTAAAAGGGAAAACTTAAGACTCTTAGGCCGTTCAACACATTTATATTAGGTAAACTACGAGATGGACTCCGATAAAGGTTAGGAGCGGCGATGTTAAGTATTTTTGAATGTATGTATATACTTAGGAAGAGCACGCTTTAATGTGCACACACAAAGCACGAGGCAAGAGTCAAAAATTAAAGCGACTAAAAATGCGAAAAGGTTAAAATGGCGTGCTAGCCTTTTATATTCCACCTTTCAGTTTATTACTTTGACCTGAAGCGCAGTGTTTGCCTACCTTACCCGCCGGTTGCATACTGCCAGTGCGTCGTGTGCGTAGGTAATCATCACACTATTTCACTTAAGTTTATGTTAGATGTTTGTTTCTTTTAGTTAATTTTTTTTTATCTTATTAAAAGATTTTTTGAAGAAAATTTTGCTGTTTCTCAGTTCACTTTTGCTTAGAAAAGTTTTTGAAGGTGTACCTGTTGCGTAAAGTTGACTTGCTGCTTGTCTAGTTTACGTTTTTCCCCCTCATCTCTTATATTCTATTTTTCTTTTATTAGCCTTTCAAAAAAAAAAAAAAAAAATTAATTTATTTTTAAAAGGGAACTGGAAGCAAACGCACATATTAATACTATTTGCGATTGCTAAACGCACAATGGAAAAGAGTTCTGAATAAAGGCATGTGAAAAGTTGGTTAAAAATATCGACTGTATATACGACGAGAGTATCAAAAACGGAAAAACCGCAAAAAAAAAAGCTCTGAAAATCCTTTGTCGCCTTAGGTGGCAAACAAATGCACACACAAAGTCAAATACCAACCGCATACTTACAACAAAACAGCTACATATACAAATAGGTAAGCACGTATGTGGTATACTTATGTGCTTTGCAATTCATTCGCTGGAAAAATTCATTAACTGTAATTGCAGCCTTTGATTATCTTCACATTTTATCACTTTCTGCTGTTGCCGCTGACAAATTTCACCGAAACGTGAACAAAATAAAAAACAAAAAAAGGCTTTCATATGCCTAGATGAATGTGTGCGTTTCCATTTTAAAAACACAATTTTGTTAATTAATTTCTCCATTAGCACGCTGTTAGTGTAAACCCTGAGCTCCTATGGCTGTTCTGCTCATGGTGATTCCAGTGAGTGTTTTGTCTCACTTTTATTTTGTTTGAGGGACAGACTAGACCGGGAAGTTCACATTTCCAAATGATATAGATTATTTAAAAAAAAACCTTAAAAATGTTGTTACGAGTACACAGTAACTACTAGTGCGAATTAATTAATATAATTTTTTATTGTAATAAGAAAAGTTGCATAAGTTAAATCAGTCACGGTACGCATATTAGCAGAACTACTAACTGGCAAGTTAATTATTTTCAATAACTTGTGTATAGCAGAAAATGCTTACATTAAATCGTAAATCATTTTCAACAGCTCGATCATTTCAGAATCAGTTAATCGAATACTTACGAGATTGAGCATATCAAACTTTTTCGAACATCTTGAAAAAAGCGTTTGCGTTTTTTTTTGTGTGTTGCTTTTTTGTGATTTTCGATTTAATTATGCAAAATGTAAAATTCATTAAAAAGCTAAATAAATTTTAAAAATAAAATTTCAAACTTTTGTTTTACTGTTTGAGTATTCCAATAGTTCATATAAACAATGATTTGAGATTCGAACTTCTCGAAACACTCGCTACTTAAATTTGTCATGCCCACCAGTCAATGACACTCCCTTTAAAAAAGTTGGTTTGGCCAAAAAAAAATTTTTATTTTATTAAACATGGAATAATATTATAGTAAAGTAATATGCATTATTTTATATTCAAAACAAGGTTTACATATTTTTCTCAAGTTTAAAAAATGTGATAAACTTTAGTAACATTTCTCGTTAAAATTGAAGAACGGTATTTAGCCTTAGATTAGATATTTGGCGCTTCATAACCGATGAAGCGATTTTTGGCCGAGCTCCTCCTTCAATTTGTAGTTTTGCGTTTTTTTTTACCAACAAATGGAAGGACCTACAGTTTATTCTAAGCTGCCTCCGAACGGTCGATGGATTTTATGAAGAGTTTCTATTTCATGTCATAAATACACTCGGAGTACTTGATATTACTTGCCGAGGGGCGACCGCAATTAGAAAAATTAATTTTCTATTATTTTGGGATGTTGCTGGAACCTGAGCTCGAACCCAGGCGTTCCGAACTGTAGCAAGCAATGCTAACCACTTGGCTCTCGCGGCCACCTTAGATTAATAACTTAAATAAAATTCTTCTTTGCGTACAAATCCATAAATGTTCGGTAGTATTGACATGCTTTTGCCAGCGCCTTGAATATTTATTTTACACATGGCTCCCATTTGTAGGCTTTACCTTTCTACCTTTCCAATCACGTGTGGCTCTAAAATGATTTAAGTGAGCTAAGCTCACATTTTTCGTTGTCACTGTATGAAGTCACTGTATGTATATGTTTATACACACATATGTACATAAATAACTGTTAGAGTATGATATGTGAGAAAATGCGACCTCTTTAAGCGCTAAGCACTCTTTGGTCTTGCCTCTTTCTCCTTCAATTAATTTTACAATTCCTATGGAATAGCAACTGAAACATAATAATAGGCCCAACAAGTGGAACTTAAAAAAAAACAATAATAAATAAAAAAACACGCATTATTAAAGAAATAACAAAAAAGTATTTTTCTCCTCAGTTGACAAGACAGCTAGACAGTTGTCTGTGCGTTTGGGGTGGATACAGAGGGGGGAAAGTGTAATTTGTCTTTAGGGTGAATTTTCTATTTCAATTTGTCGTGTCATTCGAACGTGTCCCCCTGCCCTCCTACTCTGACTGCCTGTTGCTCGACGCAACTGGCAAGATGTATATATGCCATTGTGTCTTCCTATGCACCTCATCTTTGAGTTACAACTCACTCCAAAACCAGCATTTGTGCGTATGAATCTATCAGTTTGAGTGGTTGTGTTGAGCACATTAACAAAACATAAAGTATAAAACAAATAAACAAAATAGAAAAAAAAACTTTTTTTTTTGCTCAAATAAAATTACGAAAAGCGAAGCGCAAGAATATATAAATCTACTTGCTCCCCATGAGAAAATACGCACGAACTTACTGCTGTATATTTTAAGGCGCCGTAACAAAAAATTACAGCCAAACAAACAGAATACGGTCTTATTATTTGCCTACATAAATGCATTTGTATATATGTACATATTCATACGCCTTGTTGCTCGCAAGCAAGGCAAGATCATTGTTGATTTTATTTTCTATGTAATTTATGTAACCTAATTATTTCATTTCATTTTAAAAATTTGACGTTTGCTATGCGTTTAAAAAAGTAACATCGTCAAAATGTTTATCAAATTATATTAGCTTAAACCTAAACCTTGAAGTACATTTACGTTACGCATATGTATGTACATACGTATATGCATATATGATCGTTGAGAAGAAAAAATCTTTTGAAAAAGTATACCATATACATAATAGAATAGTGAACAAATATAATAAAGAATATACTGAAATAACAATATAAGTTCCAGAGATATGACCAGGAGGAGTAAAAAAAACATGAAATGAAAAAAAATTTTTTTTTTAAATCTTAAAATTCATAAAAAAATGTTTGGAAAAAAATTTTAAATCAATTTTTTTCGCTTTCTTTTCCCCAAAAAAAATTGAAAATTCATAATTTCAGTTAAATATTCTTTATTTTTTTATAGGTTTAGCAAAGCACGCCGGCCAAATATAATAAATTAATGATAAATATAAAAAAAAAATTAGAAGTAAGTGAAGTAAGGTGAAATAATAAAATAATATGAAACAAAATGAGAGGAAATTAAAAAAATATATTAATTTAAAAATAATAAATAAAATAGAATTAGATAAATTGCAGTAAAGCCAAATTAAAATCAAAACAACTAATATATTACTTGCTTCACTGGTTGGTAAGCCACGTCATTTTTAATGTGCGATATTCATTAGTGAATTGACCACAACCACACTTAGTTACATCCACATACTTACATCTATTTTTCGCAAATTAAGTGAATGCAATCAGGTTTTTTTTTGTGGGCAGTCTTTATTAATGTTGCCTACTTGTTAGATAATATCCCACTTGATTGTATTAAAATATAATAAACTACTTAATTAGCACATACAGACGTACTGACAAACACACTTTCACAAAAGGTGCTTGAATTGCTATAGAGCACTACAATTCTATTTAATATTTGTGTATTCGTCTTGAATACTGCCACTGTTATTTCAATGCAATGAATATTTGAAAATATATATGCCGTACCAGCAATTCAATTAATTACATATCATACCCTCTGTATTTTACTTCTTTTTTCTCTTCTTTGTATGTCATACTGCTTTCCATTTCATTCCACTTCATTTCGGGTCGCACCACTTGAAAATGATATGACAAGCAAAAATTCGATTATTTCATTTAGTGTTAATAATTTTGCATAACTCTACCCCGCAAATTCTACAAATAAGCTACGCAATAAATTTACTCTCATCTACACATATGTTAACTGTGAAATATACATATATGTACAAATATTTTTTTTTTTTTTTTGCTTTCTTTAGCCATTGCTGTTATTATCATAGCCTAGTTGGCCATTTTCTATTTTCCATATTTCGATGGTATTAAAGGGATAACAATTGACTGGTGGATTGATTGATTACTTGACATTTATGTGGATATGTATGTTTATAACAGTATCTGCTAGAGTGACAACGTACGAAAATGAAATTTCAAAGCAAAGATGGATTGCGTTTTACCAAAGAGTAAGCAGAGAGAGTGAGCAAGTGAGCAAGTGAGCTTCGTATGTGCACTGCTAAAAGCGAATACGACTGCGAGCGGCGGGAGAAAATTTTGCGACTTAACTAAAAAATACGGGTTCACTTTTGCCTGAATAAATTTTTGGGTTCCACCAGCTCGGTCAAGTGTGCAAATGCCTAACGATGCATTCAACTTACTTTGTTCTGTATAATGGGCATTAGAAAACTTTGAAGCTTTTAAAATTTGTTAATACAATTTAAATTTTAAATTAAGCTAAGAATTTATGAAGTTACAAATATGTAAAGTTCAAAATTTAATTTTCATTTCTTATGGCAACAGTTGTTTTTTGTAAAAATTTAGAGAAGCTCAATTTGTTGTATATTTATTGTACTATGTTATTTTATTTTTCAATCTTATTTTTATCCATGTATAAGTATAGTTGTTCGGGAATCGCTCATTCTAGATATATTTAAAAATATTTTGTTTAATTTTTTTAAATATTTCTTAATTGATTGATCATTTGGCACTAGGCTTCATTCTCTATTTCAAAAGAGCTAAAATTGGAACTATTGATTATACGCATGCCTACATATGAAAGTGTGTGCAATATTATAGCAACATGCATGAACAATGACAAAGATGTTAACGGAGCGTGTAGTTACTGAAAAGACTTCTTTTGGCGCAAGAATCTTAACTTGAGAACTGCAGTAAAATATAGTAGTATTATTCCTGCACACATACATGCTTATATATTTGACAATGAATGTATGTTACTAAAAAACAAAATTGGGAAAAACGACGCAAAGTATAATTTTTTATTTAATTCTTTGTTTTGTTTTGCTGCGTTTGTTTTCGTTATGTACTTATATATTTGCTAAGCTTTGTTTAAACTTTTTCCATGCCGCACAATGCAATATGGTGTGAATCAAGCATGCGACTGTGATTGTATGGATATCTGAGTACACTGCATAAATATATATATATATATGAGCAATTTAATTTCCACCCGCCACTCACACATACCCTCACAAGCACATCAAGTTAACAAATAAATTTACAAAAAAAAAAAAAAAAAAAAAAAAAATTCAAACCCAACTAAATAAAAGTTAGAAAAAGTTTATGTGACTTGTTTGTATACACTTTGCAACACTTTGACGTTTGTGCTATCATGCATTGCATTAAAGTGAGAGAAAAAGGGCTAGAGAACAAAATGCAAAAAATCCGAGGCTAACAAATGTGGTGCTTATTTCTATTTGTAGGGCAGCATACTAACAAAAACACAAGTGCATGTGTGCATGCCAATAACTGAACGCAATTGTGTTCTTATTGTTGTGGCACAAGCCCAAACAAATAAACAAAAAATTAGCGCATGAAAACACACAAATGCAACAAAAGTATTTTGCTGCGCTCTCGCACTGAGTGATGATTATCAAAGAGCAAAAGCGGCAGTGTGGTTGGTGACATTGTTGCAAACAGCGCGCATTTAATTTAATTTTTTATGCTTTCATCAGTTTTTCCGTCTTATTTGTGACATTTCCATTGTAGCGCCTTCTTTGTTGCAAGCTTACGCTTTTTCATTCATTGCATAAGTGCATTTTGTGTTTGTGTGTGTATGTGTGTGCATGCTTGAATTCGTGAATTTTTTGTTGGCTTCATGTTTATTTTTTATTATATACCCTGCAGTTTTTTATTAAACCTCATGAAAAAAGCACACCAAAAGCCCTACAGAGAAATGAAGAAGTGGATATGCAACAAATTCGGCAACAACAGTGACTTCAATTTTATATTTACAACCGTGAAAAGTTACAATATTACAACTTGTGTTAACAATGAAAAATCATACAAACTATATATATGTGGGAGCATATACAATATTATAAAATTACTTTCCCCTGCATTTATTGTTTGACATTTGTTGTCTTTATCGTTTAGGGCGCTCACATAAATTCGTTAATGCAACTTGCAACTCACAACTTGATCAAGAGCTTTGCATTTGTGCGTGCCACACAATTGTATATCAACAACAAACGAACTGTGAACTCTCGTACACATTGTTGCCACTTTTCGTGTTTTGCCATTACTGCAAGTGCGTAAGTGGCAAATTGTTGCAAGTATTTGGCAATGTTAAACTACATTATTCGCAAAGCAGGCACTTGCTTGTTGTTTTATTGTTCACAGCACTTATTACCTATTAACACGTCACGCAATTACGCAATGTGTTTTGCCATTTTGTGTACACTCATTTTCTGAATTTCCTCCTCATCTCTTTTTAATAAAAGCTGGGTGCAACATTTTACTGTCTGAAAATTACCAATGAAGTTAGTGAGGAGTGCATGTTGCTCAGTGTTAATTTGTATTTTGTTAGCTTTCGCTATGGAGTTTTATTATTTTCATCCTAATTATTTTACTTGTTTTGCTTATTTTGCTTGATATTGAAATATATGACAGTTGTTATGCAACTCAAATTTAACTATAAAATAGTCACTTTTTAACACATTAAAGTTTACATTACATCTACACTCAATTCCTGTATGTAAGCTAGGTTTTTGCACACATTTTGCAAACTTAATACATATTGAAATAGCACAACTCGATTTATTTTCAAATAAGCTTAAGGTAGATCATTAATTATTCCTTCACGATTTTATCACGGGCTAAAACTAAATATTTTGATTGTATATTGTATATTAAAACAATAAAAAACATAATATACAATAAAAATATAAAGATGTTATTGAAGTTGAACTAAAATATTTAATAAAAGATTAAAAAAATTTAAAAAAATTTAAAAACCAAATAAAATAAAGAAAACATTATTTAAAGGGACGAAACTTCACATTGTAAATTTCTTAGTTTATGTTTTGATTAAAATTAAATTGAATCTAATCTAAATTATTTCGTGTCATGTACTGAGAAATATTTAAAAAAAATTCGCAAATTAACAGTTAACGCATATTCACATGTCATCAACAAAATTTATGGTACATTCACTTTTATCGTAAGCACTGGCGTGTTTGCCATGTGCAGATGTACTTCGTAGTTATCATTTGTTTTTATGTCCTGCATTTATCACTTCTCTGACCACAAATACGTACACTACTTCTGCCATTTTGCTCCGGCTTCATCCGCCACCAAATGTTATTTCCGCACTTTTTCATTTTTATACGTGACGCTTTATGTTTGCGCTGATGCATGCAGGTGTGGTTTAAATTTTATTTACTTAGGTAATTACCATTTTTCATTTCGTTATTTAACAAATTGCGAAGACATAAAAAAATACATATTTTTTTTATAATAACATTCATTTAACATATGCTGAATTTTCCGAATAAAACTCCATGAAATATATATTTGTTTGCATATTCGGTTAACATAAATATAAAAAAATAAAATAAAATAAAAATTTTAGAAAATTACATAAACACATACCATATTCTTTGAGAGGCATCAATTTTGGGCTACACTATTGCTATTTTTTTGGTCAAGTTAGATTGTAAATACCTTGAAAGACGCTTTAGCTTAAAATTAAGTTAAAATTATAAACGTCTAGTATAATTTGAAGCGAGGTAACTTTTTGTAAGTTTTATTCTTCCATCGAATTATTTTCACAAATTTCTTCAAATTTCAAGCGCCAAATATATAAACGCAACTGAAATAGTTAATTCAGTTAAAATTTTTTGCGTGAATTTATTCATTATTTATTTAAATTTAATATGCAAAAGCAAACATTTATATTTCCCTTTTCATTTTCTTGTAAATGTAGGCACCACAAAGTCTTCTCTTCGCGAAACCTCTTTACTTGTTATTATATGCTGTCGAATTCTTTTTCCTAATATATTAAAAACATGCTCTATGGGACTGAGATCGGGGGACTGAGGAGGCGTTTTAAGCTATCTAGGGGCATTGTAAAAGAGCCAAAGTCTGACTATTTGAGCAGTACGCTTCTGATCGATATCCTGTCGAATATAAGCGTAGATGCTCTGCACTTGGCTTCAAGTTCTTTTTTAAAATGTTTAAATATCCTCATATATCCATTGCCGATCCTATAAATTCAAGCTGACCCAACCATTAGCCACCATCCACCCCCACACCATGATTCCACCACCACCATGTTTCACTGTACCAACAAGATTTTGTTTTTTCAAGGGCAATTCCTGATTTGCGCTACACAATTTGGCGACCTTTTCTGTCAAATATACAAAATTTGTCCTCATCGAAGTGTTTTTTAAACGTTTTATTTACGTTTTCAACAATATTTGTTGACGTAACTCGGGGGTTAACTTTCACCAGATTTATTATATTGCGTTCTTCCCGTACTGATAACATTTTTGAACGGCCAGATTGGGGTTTCGACGTTTGCTTGAAATTATTTACTACGCGCTGGACGGAAGGAATACGTTCTTCCGATAGTTTTTCCAATTTTTCGGAAGCTTTCGCCATCTTTCCACAGTTTAATAATTATTTTTCTTTCTGAAACACCAATTTCTTTCCCTTTGGTTTCCATTTTTTCAAACCAATATTAAAACACTTCACAAACTCTTTAAATGATTAATTAGAGTAAAAGACAATAGAAAATATGCAGAAAGAAAAGACATCTTGAAAAGTAACGGTATTCTCAAATCAAACAAACTGAACGCAGACTTTGTGGTGCCTCTGATTACTTGTTGCTGCACTTAGATGCCGCTATCTCGAAAATTAAATAGGATTTTTTTTTTGTTTTTGCATTTTGAACTGAGAAATGTAATGAATAAATAAATTTTAACTGAGTTAACTATTTCAATTGTTTTTTTACTTTACTTTAAAAAATGTGTTGGGTGATCGCAGACTTTATGGTCTATGTGTATATGTTGTTTATCTACATATTTGTACAGTTTTTTATTTATTTATAATTTTTTTATTATTTTCCTTTTTACCCTTGAAATGATTCTAAGCATTTATACTGTTAACATGTTATGTTGTACTGTATACCAATAATGAAGGCGTTGATGTCTTTATCGTTTGAATCACTTAAGTTGGAATCAAGTGATAATGCATTAGAATTACAAACTGCCGACGTTAGTGCTAATTTAAAGAACATTGTATTCACATTGCTACATTCTGCTAAAATTTTACCTGAAATTTATAGCTTTTTATTGTTATTATAATTGGCACTCTTTCACTAAAACTTATCTAGAAAGAGCTATTTTGACTTTCGTTTAAAAAAAAAAAAAAAAGTTTCCTTTCATAAAAATAAAGCGGGAGCCAGCACTTAAATACGCTATTTTATAAATCTATATATATAAAAATTAATGCAAATTTTAATGAACGCCTATAACTTGAGAACCACTAGATCAAATTGCACCAAATTTTTAGGACTTAAAAAATGATATTAGGAGAAGCTTAATGATTCTGTTTTCCAGAGATATGACCATTTTAGTGAGCATTGGTCGCCATACCCATACAAAATAGATGCAACAACAACAAATACATGTAAAATTCCACAATACGCGTACATTACGTTGTATGTGGTGTTGAAAGAGAGAGAAAGTAAATTTGCAAAAAATTTAAAAAAAAATAAAAAAAAAAGTTTCGAAAAAAATTTTAAATCAATTTTTTTCGTTTCCTTTTCCCAAAAAATAATCGAAAATTCAAAATTTCAGTTAGATTTTTTATATTTTTATAGGTGCAGCAAAGGACGCTGGGGTCCGCTAGTATTTTTTATAAACTTCAGTTAAATTTTTTTGCCTTCAGTTTCCTGGTAGCAGTCTGGCATAGTATAGACTCACGTGTTTACTGGTGTCTGCTTGTCTCTGGCAACATGATTCAACTAATGCATCATGAGGCATACCTGCAAAACATTTGAACATATGTATATAGATATGTATACTTAAGCAAACAAGTCGGCGCCATCTACTTATTTGTTTCAACAACAAAGTATTGTAAATAGTACATATACATATGTGGTGTGTATACAATACAACGAATGTGCGTTGTAGTGGTAACTTTGGTGGGTTGTTGGGGTATTTAATTGGAGTTGAAATACGGTGGGCAAACTACAAGAGAAATCGCTAGATTTTATAACAATTAAAGTAACATATTATGTAAATTATTTAAACGTAAATAAGAATTCATATTCATTTACCATTTCGAATAACTCGATAACTTAGTAATATTCTCAGATAATTTTAAAATTTGCTAATTCTACTGTTTTCATTTTTTTCAATTCATAATTTTTATAATTTTTTTTTTTATTTTACTTCTCGTTTTTTATTTAAATTGATTTTATTTTAGTTAGCCTTATTTTATTTAATCCCTATTAATGTATAGAGTCTATAACTTAGATCATACGGTTTTTTTTTTAATTTGAATGTTTAAGAAAAAGTTGATTTGGTTTTGTGTTTTTCCGACAGGGTGGATACTAGATTTATATCGGAACGAATTTCCGTCATCCCTTGTCAATTTTGGTTTAGTAACACACCGGTTTCGGCAAACCGCCATCTTCAGTGTTTGGTTTCGTTTCGAGAACGGAGAAGGGATGACGGAAATTCGTTCCGATATAAATCTAGTTTAAGAAAAACTTGTACATCGTATTATTCTAAGCCTTGCCTTTATGAAGCTATTACATTTTCTGGTCTCTCTGGCAATTTGTGTATTCCATCTAAAAAGAGTTCTGCCGTTTTGGTGGATAAGAATAAATCAAGCCAATTTTTAATACCCTCTTCTGATGTGAACCGTATTCCATTGAGGTAGTCAGAAGGGGCAAGATCTGGGCTGTAATGTGGTTAGGCAAAATTAACCGGTATTGTAACAGGCGGAGCGTTGTAATGATGGAACATTTTTGTCTCGTGTCTGATGGCGAATTCCAGACGTTTTTCGGTAATCGCTCGGTCAAATTTGATGAGTTGTTGTCGGTAGCAGTCCCCATTAATTGTTTAGCAACAATTTCATCGAAAAGCACGTTCAGAATAGTAGAACAATGGATTAATAATCCTAAATACACCATCTTTTGGCAAACCACAGGAATTAAGTTAAGACTAAATGCCTACTTTAGTTTCATTTTATTTTATTTACAGTTTCTTGTACACTAAATTAAATGTTTATATATGTATTCTAATGTACTACTGCAAGGGTCTCTTCTTTAAATTTGAGCGTGTGGCCACGCACTTCTTTTTATTTATCATAAACACCCAAGTAATTTTGGCTTACAGGTTGTCGGTTTGTATGGTTGATAGTACTTTATTGTTGGTTAGATTGTCGTCGCTTGCTGTGGTTGCTGTTGTAAGTTTGTAGCAAGTGTCCTTGTTACAATTCGCTTCGCATGTAAAGTGGTTTGGGCGTGATTAAGCGAGCGTTTGTTGACATAAATTGTAGTTCATTTATATTGTTTCACACAAAACGGCAACAAAAACAAAAACAAAAATCTACAGCTAAAACTACAATTGGAACAATGTAAAGAGTAAATAAAGTGTAATAATGAAAATTGGCTTGCTCAGCAGCGGTAGCAATAGCTATAGCACAATAATCAACAACAACAAAATTAACTTAGGTGTGGTATGAAAACCGCAAATTATCTGTTGGGAATACATATGTACATATGTGATGTGCCTCACAATTTGATTTGTATGCACGGCGATTGCTGAGAGGCTGTTTGTTTACTCAGGCATACATGCATATACATACACAAAAATCCAAGTTCCTCTATGCAGCTGTTGACTTCAAATTGGCGGAAAATTCTAAATCATATGGGAAATCAAAAAGTGGCACGCCGTCACACACACATACACGCTTTTGATCCATAGCACTTGGGCTAACAAAAGTCTGAAAGGATTAAGTGTTTGTGTAACCACTTGAGAGACCCGCAGCTGCATTTATGTCATTTTAGCGAATACCGAAAGTAGAGTCTTCATAGAATAAATGCACATAGTCATTTACATAGTTTTTCTCTTATATACATACATACTTATGTGAATTAGGGCATCTCTTAAGTAACTCGTAAAAAAAGGTCTACTTAACCGTACTAAAACGATTATTTTCCTTCATATCCACGTTCAATACAAAGAATCAGCACTCTTTATTTTTAAGCAGCGGCAAAAAGTTGGGTGCCAAACTGTGAGGGTAATTGTGGTGAACTAGTAGAGTTTTTGGTTAACAGATTGTATCCTCGTAGTTTACTCTTAGTTTGCTCTTTTTATAGATGATTTTCGTTAAAGGTTGTTTCTTCTGTTTTTTTATTATAATCATTTATATATATATATATTTATACATATATATATATATATATTTATATATATATTTACTTGTTACTGGGGCCTTCAGGTCTTCTTTCTTGTTTGTATGTATTTTTCAGTCCTTGCGTTGTAAAATCTAAAAAACAATTAATATTTTGCATTAATATTGCAAAGTTCAATTTTTGAATATATTTTTCTTTTTGGCTCAGTATTGCGAACTTCATAAAGGCCAAATTTTTACTCAAAAGTTGTTGATTTCAGTATAAACAATGCAAAAAAAGCATGAAACAATTTTCTTTCGTATTAAAAATAAAGCAACTAATATAATTATCACAAATTGATTCCTTTCAGTTATTTGTTATAATCCTTCAGAGGAGATACTGGTAAGAAACAGTACGTTGGTTCTAAAATAATTTGAATGATTAAAGAACGTAAAAGCGAAACAAAAAGCTTTCCAGATTCTCCATATCTTTTGGCAAAAGCTTTTAATACCATCTCAATTGAAGTGTAACCGAATTGGTTTTAATAATCAGCAAAGTGAAGTCTGTTTGAAAAGCAATCCAACAAATGGTAAAGATAAATAAAGAAATATGCTTATTAATTGTAGTTAAAAAAGTAAGCATTGAAACATTGTAGTCTGAAGCATTCGCTAAAACTAAGGCTTTATATGTAAGAGTATATGTTTAGAAAACGATTTTCCTTAAATGAGTTTATACCTATGTATATTTTCTGTGTGCTGTAGGTATACAGTACAAGTATTCCTACAGCAGTATCACCTTTAGGGTGTGCAGTATGTATGTATATTTACTCTTAGGAATATCTTATATAGTTTATTTTCCCCCCTCCCAGCACTTTTGTTATTTGCACAGGACAATTTTGAAAAATAATTCAACCCTTTTTAATCATACATATGAGATTTCTTAATCCAAACGTTGCCACTAGACTTATGCGCCTAAGCACTTCATTTTTAATATCAGCATATAAACATAAAAAGTACATAAATGCAACAATCGCTGCTCTCAGCTGCTCCAGTAAACCAGTTAGTAGTAACCCTTTTAAATGATTTTATTTTACTTTTGCATAACTTTATATACATATGTACATACGAGTATATATATAATATTTTGTGTAATAAAAAATATTTTCCTATTCAGAGGCCTACGATATTCAAGTGGGCGAAGGATAGGCTATGGGGAGTGGTTTGGGGCAGGTCGGAAGAACTGTGTTATGGCTGGTGGACCATTAGGCTTGTAGGCAGCGCGCACTTGTGCTACTTTCCATGCAATCTCGTTAACAAGATGAGACCCAAACACACTCATAACAAGATAGAAGTGCTGTCTTCGGCATTACCGAAATCTGTATACCTTTCATGAGCATATCAAATTTACTGCATTTGAAGAATTCGATTTTGACGATTTTCTGTGTCAATATTTATTTCATATCTGAATCACCCATAATATAGTCCTCCGATTTCTATGGCCAAAATTTAGTAGAATATTCGTGAGTAGCATACCAAAGTTCACATCATTACATGTTTTTTAGCGGATTTTTTATCCCAAAACCTCATTTCTAATGTTGTAAGAGGGATATATGATAAAGTCGTCCGAAGTCGATGGTTTTCAGACAGACAGATGAACAGACGAACTAAATCAACTCAACTACTGTTTCTTCTTTTCTTGGTACTTACATATTTCCAACCAAAGTTAGTATACGATTACATGTACATGAAAGGTATAAAAATACATTTGTTCGGTGCATATATATATATATAGATATATATATATATATTTATTTGTATATATATATATATATATATATATATATATATATATATATACAAATTTATATATATACAAATATATATTTATATAGCATAAGTTAGAATCAGTTAAAAGAGAAAAATGCTAACTCTTATGTTTATGGCCTCACCGGCACACTACTTTCTGCCGCTCACGCTCCGCGAAGACTTGTTGTTATTGTATTTATTTCAAATTGTTGTTGCTTCTGATTCTCGTTCGTTTTATTTCGGGTGGTAAAGCGTGCTACCTAACCAATTGCTCCATGGTGTCTCACTCGTAACAACTTGGCTTGGTAGAGCCACAGCAGCGTCAAACCTCTTTAAAGATTTATGAACCGTCAAATATTTATTATCCTTTGCGAAGAAGCATATTTGTACATAATCCTAGCATTTAACACATGCAAAGCAATGCACACACATACAAACTGATGCGGAACACATAGTGGTATAGCAAACTTGTTCAGACAGCGGCAGGAAATGAAAGGAAAACAAGAGAAAGGCAGCCGATAGTAGCACCAGCTGTAGTGGCAAGAACGTTAACAAATTTCAGACGCGGCTAAAATGGAAAGCCTGTAATTGTAGCTTTGTACAGCATATGCGGGCCGCGAAACGGTATTTTCCTGTTTCTGTTCTAGCACTGACTGACTACGTCCGCAATAGCCACACCTTTGTGCTTTAGTGCTCAGTAGTAATCCGTTGGTAACCTCAAAGACATACAGGTAGGCGGAAGGGTCTGTCTGGCGTGGCCAGCTACCTATGTCAGGCCGATCCCACCCACCAATGTTTTGTCCTTCCAAGTGGCTAAACAGTAGAAGAAAAACTCGTGTCGTGTCGCATGCAAAAGGTAATAAGGAAAAATTAGTAGAAAGAAAATAGAAAAATTCAAATAGAAAACAGTAAATGCGAAAAAGTAAAACAAAAAAAAAAACATAAATGAATGGACGATCAGCAGCAAGAAGCACCAAGTGAACCCAATAAAAATTTAGGTATGATTTCAGCTTTAGGTTAGATTCTTAACTATACTTGTTTTCCGAACACGAATCGTCTTGGCGAGCGTAAGGGCTTCCCTCATCCAATTGTGATAATTCTGTTTCGTCACTTGAGAGAAAAAAGATTCTCAATTGGAGAAAAATTTACTTCTCAACTTTAAAAAAAAGTGTATGTATGTCGATAAATATGCTAGGTGGCCTGAAAAATATGTACGAGTATGAGTTTAAATCTGTTTTTATTATTAACTAGAAAAATGTTTTAAATTCTCAGTACCAAAATTAGTATTTATTGCTTATTGGGCATGAAAAGGACTGCATAGTGAAACCAGGTTAACAATTTGAGGCGGCCAAGAAAATACATAAATTTTTTTATACGTCTACCTCCACCTACATCTGCGGCTATACCACCCGCGCAAAGCCAGGAGTAAAAAAAAAATTATGTAAAAATAGAAATGGAAAATATTGCGAATAATAAAATGGCGTAAGAAGGAAAATGTAAAAAATCGATGATGTTGAATGGTTAGCGCAGACGTAACAAGTTGAGATGAGAAGCCGTGAAGCTGTACGCGGGCAAAAAAGAAATATGGTTTTGAGCTCAAATGAGTATTTGCATTGCCTAGCCCTGCCTACCGTGTTGAGTGAAAATGTTAATTCAAATATATGCGCATAAATACAAAACAACAACGACAACTGGAAAAATTACAAGTGCTTTGAAGCTTTGAAGCTACATTTAGTTAGCAGCGCAGCCGAGAAAGTGTGTCAATAAGAGAGCGAGCAAAGTTCATTTAAAAGTTCACTACACACGATTAAAGCAGATGTGAAATAAACATAGAGTTTACTTACATATATAACATACATGCATGCAACAGTTCCAAGTGCCGTTCGTGCAATATATAGGCATGTGGTTATGCTTATGTAATGGTGTTTGAAATCGAAAATATTGCTTAGTGGCAACGCGCTTAAATTTACAAATCAGTTGCAAGATCCTACAGTCTTCTCATAAAAAGAAGTAAGCTTAAGCTTAGCATATTTGGCGGCGCTGCGCATATTAGTGTGTGTGTGCTTGCGTCGTCTTACAAACTAATAAGGCACTCTCGTCTACTTACCGACGTGTGAACATATGTTTATTTTACTTACACTAGCTGATGAAAATACCAGCCTGCTCGGCTCCCTTTTACATATGAAATTGTGGATGGGTATGTGTGGTTGTACATATATTTTGGCTTGAATATTTACCATGCATTAGTATGTTTGGTATGACTAATGATGATGTACTTGAATTTTGCTTAATGAGGCACATAAATTTACAGCACACACCTCCAGACATGATGTTACCACTTTTGTTGCATACATAAACATATGTTTGTATGTAAACACTCTTATGTTAACACTCAAACAGTCATTCATTTAAGATGTAAATGTACTTTAACAAATGTTTATTTACATGTTTGGTTATATTTTGGTGCTGCTATATTTGATTTGGTTGAGAAATGCCCAAAATATTTTAGCTTTCTTGAATTACAGACATGCATTTAATGCAGGTATATACGTATTCACTGTATAAAATTTATTACGCATTGAATAGGTACATTTGTAAAATCTAACTAAATTTGAAAATTTTCTTTTAGGATCATATGATCGTTAGAAATATTTAGATTTTACAAAATCAATTCATCGTTCTATTGAAGTCCTCGGCCTGAAACATAGATGGTGCTACTGGAAATAACTCACTAATGA
Source organism: Neoceratitis asiatica (assembly GCA_030068015.2). Classification (NCBI taxonomy): domain Eukaryota; kingdom Metazoa; phylum Arthropoda; class Insecta; order Diptera; family Tephritidae; genus Neoceratitis; species Neoceratitis asiatica. The sequence continues at coordinate 73,814,941 of CM061528.1, forward strand.
TTTTTAGTTAACCCTAACTTTCAAAAGACACGTGTATAAATTTAACAGCTGTCGATTATTAGTTTTTGAATTATAGCGTTTTGAGTGAAGCAACTTTTGTTATTATGAAAAGAAAAAAAAATTGATAAAATAAAATCTCTCGTGTTGATAAAATATTCCCTTTTGAAGGGAAGAAATGCAGTTGAAGCAAAAACTCTGCTTGATGACGAGTTTCCGGATACTGCCCCAAGAAAATCAACCATCGAGGATTGGTATGCTAAGTTTAGACGTGGTGAAATGAGCACCGAAGATAGTGAATTCAGTACATGCCCAACAGAGGTTGCTACTGAAGAAAACATCAAAACCTGTTTGATGATTTTGAATGACCGTAAATTGAAATTGAATGTAATAGCAGCCACTCTAAAGATTTCAACTGAATGTCTACATCATATCATTCACGAATTTTTAGGTATGAGGAAGCTCTGTGCAATGTGGGTGCGCGCAAGCTCACTTTTGATCAACAGCAACGACGAGTTGATTCGGAGCAGTATTTGGAGATGTTCCATCGTAATAAGCCCGAGCGTATGCTTCGATATGTGATAATGGATGAAACATCCATAATTTCATTTCAAAGTCCAATCTAAAGTTATCCGAGTGGACTGCACACTATGAGCCCGCTCCAAAGTGTTGAAAAACGCAACAGTCGGCTGGAAAATTTTCATTAACTACGTTGAAAAAGGAAGGACCATCAAGAGCGATTATTGCATAGCGTTATTGGGCTGTTTGAGGTATGAAATCACCGCAAAACGACCGCATTGGAAGAAAAAGAAAGTGCTGTTTCACCAAGACAATGCACCGTGTCTGTGACATCGATGGCAAAACACCAAAATGGGGCTCGAATTGCTTTCGCATCCACCGTATTCTCCTGATCTGACCCCAGCGACTATTTCTTGTTCTCAGATCTCAAAAGAATGCTCGCTGGGAAGAAATTTTCATCGAGATGATCGCCGAAACTAAGGCCTATTTTGAAGCAAAGGACAAATCGAACTACAAAAATGGTATGGAAGAGCTGGAGGGTCGCTATAATCAGTGTATTACTTTTGAAGGGAACTACGTTGAATAATAAATTAATATGTTACTATGGTAGGACGGGGACTTTTCAATAAAACTGTTATAATCATAATAAACGATTCTAATAAGTTGATGATAACTAATTTGAAGAAAAAATAAGCTTTGGAATTATTTTTAAGCCGCGATATTTTGGAAAAAACCATTCACAACTTTTTGTTTAGTTTAAATTTTTTGTTTTAAATTTAAATATTTAAAAATATCAAAAAAGAAAAATAATATGGGAGACACATCGTTTTGTCGAACTAGTTGCGTTATAAAAAAGTTCTTTGACTTAACCGTAATTATAGCGATACAAGGGAATATGTGTTTAGTAATTTTATTTAATACCTTTTATAAAATGATTTTGACTTCAATAAAAAGGTGTTTATTATTATTATGTATAGCGTTGAGCAGGTTGGCGTTGAGGTTTTTTCATAATAAATACCTTTCACATGTTCCTTATATTTTTCTCATAAAGTATTGATTAGATGGAGCACAGCTTTTAATACACTAAGCTCCCACATGCGTGAAATGAGAAAGAAAACTAAACTTATCAAGTTAGTAATAGTTATGTTTAAAGCGATTTTTATAAAATAAACTCAAAATTTTTAAAAATCAATTAATATTTTGAATTTTTACAAAATTTTTAAAAGTACACGAATTTTTAGAATACTTTATGTAAGCATTTGAAACAAATATTATTCTATGAGAAATATATTTTTATGTGAATTTCTAAAATTAGTTGTAAATGTATTAGGTCCAGCAACAACGGAAAAAGTATGTACTATGTTAAGAAGCCATACGTTGCTCACTTAGTTGCATATACAGATGTGCATATAAAAGCTGGTTTATAGCCAACAATAATATCTTCGTCAGTGTGGTAATAGTGCGAATAGTTCGCAATTAGATCAGATTGAATGAGCACACACATATAAACATATATACATATAACCTGACAAGCTGTAGGCATCGTAGTCTCCGAGAAACTCCTTAGCAACAGCATCAGAATACGAGTAGTAACTTAAGAAACGTCAAACAAGTCAAACACATTTACTGACAAATAAACAAAGATGTGTTAGACAGCAGTTTTTTGTAGTTAACAGTAGAGGAGCTGTTGATTAACGGACAGCTCGACAGCAGAATTAATAAGCAAATATCGCAAAGCGCGACCACATTGGTGATTCTAATTTATCAGATTAACTGTCAGTTGTCATTTCCCACGCAGCCTTGAAATGTAATAAACATAAGAAAACAGAGGAACAGAGTTTAATAGACTAAGTAAGTTTATTACTTTAGATATTGATTTTATCCATTTGCGGTTTCCAAAATCAACGTAACTAAAATGTATTTAAAATAATTTGTTTCATGAAATTTTTTTTTCTTTATTAAGTTTGAATTTTTGACATTATATGTGAAACTCTGAATTATTCAAATGACCGTCTCGTGAATTTTTTGAGGTTTTTCAAGTGCTCAAGAGTTAAAGGTAAGTTTTTTGTTGTTGTTGCAATGGACTCTCTTCAGTTATTTTAGGATTATCGGAACCCCAAATACGACAACTTTGCTTATTTACATATCCATCGAGTGAAAAATGTGCCTCGTCGTTGTATGAAAAATTTTGTTGGAAAAATCGGTCTATGAAAAATTTTGTTGGAAAAATCGCGGTCTACTGCAGCGATATTTGAGGTGGAACGAGCAAAACGATGATACACAAGCCTTACAAAATCTTTAACCGATTCAGTTTCTTCAAATTTCTTTAAAATTTTACCAATTTTTTTAGAAGTCGGACGATATGTGCGTCATAATCTCTTAAAGCGCGAAGTTTCTGACTTTTAATTAAAACAAAACATGTTACATATATTCATACATGCTTTCTCTGTTTTCCTTTGTTATTATCATTTTTCTATATTTATGGTGTTGACTTTGGTGTTTTGTTTACGTTCTTTTCTTGTTAATTAACTAAATGTTTTGTGGGTTGAACGATGTCTGTAAAATAGATATTCCAAATTCATTTACAGTTTCTCTCTGTGAAACGAATTTCGCGAAAACAAAAGTTAATTAATTTAACTTACAATTTTACACAAGTATATAACAACACCCAATGGATTTACGATATCACTCAAATGTTAATTGCTTTTTGTTCGCTACTCACAACTGAATCACAAATTTGTTACATTTACTCAGTATTTATTGGCTATAATTTCATTGTAATCTTTGACTATGCATACATATGTATGAATATATGTATGAACGCAAGTGTGCTTGATTTGCACTTCATTAAATATACACTTATAAATACAGTTTTTGATCTCAACTGTGTGGTCATGCATGCAAACTCAATGGCAATGCAAGCAACTTAACTAAACCAGACTCAAGTAGAGTTTGAAATACTAAATATAAAAACATAAACTCACATACATGCAGATGTGCATATGATTCAAATAAAACGCCGAAAAGCTCACTTCAATGTAATTAAACTTTCGCGCACGTGAGAAAACGTAAATAAAAACAATTTACTCTTTCTCAGCACTCAACAAATTTTATTCTCATTCATTTTATAGTTTACACTGAAATAGAGTATGTGTGAGTGGGGTAAAGCAGCCGGCGGTGTTTTATTTTCTAAATTTTACAAGCTTTCATATACATATATGAAATGTAACGCATAGATTTCCCATATATTGCAATCGCCGGCCCATCCAACATAACCTCTACTGCATTCGTGCATATAAATTAAATTTAGGCACTTGTGTACTCGTATGTGCTCGCGTCCAAAGTGCTCGTTATTGGTGCTTGTCATTTGGAGGATGTGCGATTTACAAAAAAGTGAATTTAGAATTTTTTTTGTCAATTCCCATTGACTGCGCGACCAGTGAACTGAAAATGTGTTCGCTTATTGTTGGTGATTTGGTATTTTTGAGTGAAATTTTCATGATTTCAGAGTTTTTTTTTTGCAGTTTTCATACATTATGTATGAAAATTGATTGTCATATCATTGTTTGCAAAATAGTTTTCTAATTATTCTGCTTAATCAATGTACGAATACAAAAGCTCGATTTTTTTATAATTTTAAGTTCAAATCAGTCAGATGTTTATATAGTCCGGTCAATTTAGACATTCGAAACTACATAAATTCCCACCTAGCTGAAAATCGATTGTTTAAAATACAATTAAAAATAAAATTTGAAAGTTCCCCATCTTTCCCCTGTAAGGAAAATTTTTTTTACAAGGTCAAAGGTCAAGAAATAAGTTTTTAGCGATTTTCAGCAAAACACTAGGATTTAACACAAAATTACCTTACATAAAAATTATAGATCATAAAATTATCTACATAAAATATATACATACCTATTTTTCTACGAGCCACCGTTTTTGAGATATAGCGATTCAACAAGTTGTAAAAGTTGTAATCGTCATAATATGCACATGTTTCCTCGCCACCTATGAGGTAATGTACTTAGCGCATTATTTTTAACGTGTTTTCCCCAGTAGGCCTAAAGTAGTGGATATTATATGGTAGTGGAAACACTACGACGTACATCTCGGAGGATATTTACTACATCGCGTTGAGTGGGCCAGCGAAGAAGCATTCAACGTTATCTTAGTTAAATACATACAGTATGTACGCCGAAATTTTGGTTCCAGAGTTACTGTCGTATTTGATGGCTATAATGATGACAGTTCCAACCAGTCAAAACAAATTTCTTACTATACTCATTAATGGTCTTGATTCATTTCAATGTTGAAAGAAAAATTTTTCTGCTGAATATATATTGGCAAAACAAGCTAATAATGATGCTGATGTATTGATAACTGAAACAGCAATAGAGCAATTCAATTCGACAAATAAAACTATTGTTTTTGGTGAAGATGTAAACTTACTTGTATTAATCATTGCTCGAACTCCAACTGAAAAAACTATTTTCTTCTTAAAACGAGGAAAGCTCCACATCAATCGGAAACATATTCATCAAAAACTTTATCTACTTTTGCAAAGTGTCAAAATCATGTACTATTTTTACCCGCAATAACTGGCTGTGATACGACATCTGCATTTTACAGAAGGGGTAAAATAATAGTTTTCAAAATGTTTGACAAAATTTAGTACAATGTGTTTAAAAATAGTAATTCAACTCGACAAGGAATTATCACTAACGGTATTTTACCTGCTTATATAAGTAATAGGTATGCATCTTTCGTTAAAAACACCAAAAGTAAAAAGCAAGTACAATTAGCTTGTCTTCCTCCAACCTCAGTTGCTGCTCATCAACATCTTTTTCGGGTATATTACCAAGTTCAAGTGTGGCTTGGTTATCAGCTAGATCCTACAGACTGGCGTTTTAAGTTGGTCAACAATTCTTTAGAACCAGTGCAAACTTTACTTCCACCTGCGCCGGGAAAACTGCTAAACAGGATTTTTTGCAACTGCAAAAAGGGATGCAGTGCTAAATGTGCTTGCAAAAAAGACGGACTGTACACATGTACACATTGTCAAGACCTGTCGTGCTCTAATATTGAATCACCAACAGTAGAGGATCCGTGATTCCAACGAGGCGACATGCGATACATCGCTATGAACGCAGTTTACAAGATGAAGATGAAGAAGAACAAGAACAAGACGAACAAGAACAAGAAGATCAAGATGAAGAACAAAAAAAGAATTCGAAAGTTACGACTCGCACGATTAAATTTCACTACTTTTTTTTTTTAAATTAAATTGCTTTTATCTGCTAATATCGTAAATATAATATCGTAGAAAAATAGATATATACATTTTATGTAGATAATTTTATGATCTATAATTTTTATCTAAGGTGATTTTGTGATAAAACATAGCGTTTTGCTGAAAATCGCGAAAAACTCATTTCTTGACCTTTGACCTTGAAAAAAAAATTTTTCTTACAGGGGAAAGATGGGGAACTTTCAAATTTAATTTTTAATTGTATTTTAAAAAATCTTACCGATTTTCAGCTTGCTGGGAATTTATGTAGCTTTACTCTTATTTTTTGTCTAATTTGACCGGACTATATAGGAATAACAGAGTCATACAGTTCATAAATAAGTATATGTACATACACGTATGTAAATGTATGCAAAATATTTTTGATGTGGGAAAATCTTTCTTTGAAAGAGAAATATTTTTTAAGAGTAACTAAAAAATAAAATACACACAGACCAAACCATTTCAGCAAATCCAATGTGGTTCCTTCTATCGATCATCATTTATAATTCGGTAATGCGAAAGAAATTTATTCAAAGGTTCTGGCTGTAAGAGAAAATTGTAATATTTTTGAGCATTCCTCAATTGTTTCGTGGTTCGGTGAGTTTCATTAGGGCTTCATCTCAATATCTGTAATATCTGTAATATCTGTAATATCAAACCACGACTCTGTCGTACCCATTTTCAATAAACGTATTTAAACTCCTTTCGTTTTTTGGAGTATGTTTACTGGTATAAATTTGTAATGAAATATATGTATTAGTTTTCACTTGAACCATTCCATTATTTCAGTTTAATTTGCTAAATTTGTAAACAAGTTATTCAACTGGAAAATATACATATGTAATTGTGAACAGTTCAAAAGAGGAATGTTCACAATAGAACTGCTCTTCATCGAAAACGTGTAATAATACCAAATTAAAGCTCTTTCCATTGTCACTTTCCATCATAGTCGATAATACAGGCTTTATCTGCAGTCACCGCTCTAAGTTCTCCTTTAACACCGATTTCTTAGTAATAATACTCTTTTAGGAAAGGTCTTTTCGTCACTACTTTTTAGTTACCTTTCCGTATTTTCATTGCATTTTATATCTTTTGAATTTTATATGAACATAAAAGTTTTCGAAGCAAAACTAAAATTTGTTGCATATTTTTTGGCTGCAATAAAGGATTTGCATATTTTATGGGTCCTAAAGTTGTGACTGCAGTGGAAATCAACTACACACACGTTACCTATTTAAACAACGACTATAAAATAACTCTAAAAGCATAAGCGCCTGTCAGCAGTTGTCAGTATTGTTATCAACTAAAACCGAGCTACCTACACATATGTATGGCTGTGTATACCGAAATGTGTGATGATTGTACATATACACGAATAATGCTTGCTAAATTTCCCACTCATAAACGAGTAAGTGCAAAAGAATATATTCAAATATACCTCTACGTACAAATGTATAGGTATGTAAGTCAGTGTTTGTATACATTTAATGTTTGTACGGCAAGTCCTAAACACATGCGTGGTGATGACTAGCTGACGAATGCCACTTCAAATATTTAATTTTCCGCTTTTCCGTAGATGTTTTAGCCTTTTTGTTTTAACTTAATTTATGCCCAAATTTGTTGTTACGCCTCAGCATTTGTTTTCTTTTATTTATTATATAAACATAAAGCAAAAACAACCTTAAAATATATAAATAGTTTATCAAACTTACAAAAGCAGCAAACGAACTCCGGGTGTTGAAAACAAGATACATTTAAATATTCATACAACTCTTCTTGCATTTGCCACTCAACGCGGTCCATTATCCCTTTTCCTTTCTGTCTATCGCCATCTATCGCTTTCCTTTTGGTGCGATTTTGTTGTTACTTTGCATATGCAATTTGGAAAATAAATTATTGAAATCCCTAAAAACATGTGCAGGACAGTCAAGTTTCAATATACATATGTATGAATATAAAATAAATTAATTTTTTCGTGCATATGTATATATTTGTGTCTGCAAATGCCGCAAAGCAGATGCATGTGTTGAAAAAGTAGCAACAGCGTTGCATTTTTAATACACTCACAAACACACTGAATTAAAATTGTTAACAGAATTAAATATTAATAGTTGTTTAACAGCCACATAAATTTAAATACATATATAGGGTGTTTTTTATAGAGGTATAGAACTTTAAGTTGGCATTACTTTTCAAGATGGCGACCGATTTAACAGCTGTCAAGTGATTTATTCTCAGTTTGGTTTGGCAATTCATCATGAATAGACTCACGCCTGAACAACGCTTGCAAATAGTGCAATTTTATTTCGAAAATAATGGTTTTGTGCGGAAAACGTATCGTGCACTAAGTCCAATGATACGGACCAATGATTCCACCAGCCCATAAAGCGCACCAAACAGTCACTTTTTCTGGATGTAACGGTGTTTCAACATACACTTGAGGATTACCTTCACTCCAAATGCGGCAGTTTTGTTTGTTGACGTAGCCATTCAACCAGAAGTGCGCTTCATCGCTAAACATCGCTAAAATGGACGTAGTGCGCGATACGTTTTCCGCACAGAACCATTATTTTCGAAATAAAATTACACTATTCATGATGAATTGCCAAACCAAACTGAGAATAAATCACTTGACAGCTGTTAAATCGGTCGCCATGTTGAAAAGTAATGCCAACTTAAAGTTCTATACCTCTATAAAAACACCCTATACATGGGCATTCCACACATGCATGTAAGTAACTGTATATTTCCTGAATTTATGAATTTTTGACTCCAATCATTTCGGTTTTCATAAAAGTAATTTGCATGTTGCGTGACTTTAAATTTATATGTATACGAGCGTGAATGTGTGCACACTCATACTGCGTGTGCAGTATTTCGCATGTCAAGTTAATTTGCAGCGGCTAGTACCACCAAACCAATCGTACATAATTTTTCCTTTTTTCCCTTTCGTGGACAGTTGAGTGCACGGTAGGCTAAGTTGCTATTAATAAATAAATAAATTGGTAAAATTTGAGATAATTAAAAAAAAAACAATTTTTAGAAAAAATATTTTTTTAAATCTCAGTAAATATTGAATGGGGTGTTACTTTAAAAAAAAACGTAATTTGTATTTATTTATTTATTTATTTTTATTTTTATTACTATATCAAACAACTAATTTATCATTCAGGATGGATTAATTTTAATAAATCACATCTTTTGATATCTGCATAATAACAAACAATAATATTTTTTTCTTTAGCTTGGAAAAACGATAATATTCAGTGTTTTATTTTTTCTTGACGAGCAAAATTATATTTTTTATTATTGCTGATAATATATATAAGTACCATATACTGTATATAACAAGCGCTTTATAACCGCTGAAGCAATTTTTGACGGAGATTATTCTTAAATTTTTGCTGTGTGTTTTGATGTTTGCCCAACAAATGAAGGACAACAGTTTATTCCAAGCCTCCTCCGAACGGCTGATGGATTTTAATTAGGAGTTTTTATTTTATATTTCAAATACGCTCGAAGGGATTGACATTACTTGTCAAAAATAAAAAAATAATTTTAAATCATATTGATTATTGCAGTTACAATTGTAAAAACAATTTAACATGTGAATTGAATTGCAAAACCTTAAACTATCATCTGAAAAAAATCTATAAAATATCAATTATATCAGTTTTCTATTTTATAAGTTGAAGGCCCGTTTGGATTTTAATGAATTACAATACAAAAAAGCAGAGATTTATATTTGGTAGAAAAAAAACAAAATAATCAACAAAAATATATTATACAAATAAAATTGTGCTAAATTGTGTACTTAATTAGTCCACTGTTCGATAGTTGCAAATGCATATTCTTTGACTGCCGTTCTGTTGTAGGTGCAACAAGCATTAAACATTCAACATTCGGAATGTTATCAATTTTTGTCCACCAAATCTAGTTTTGCATAAAGAAATTATGTACGAAAGTGAAAAATGTCCGCTATTATTTAAAAAAAAGCTTGTAATTTTGTTGTGAGTGTGTATGTTTTTTGAGTTTAATTTGCAGTTTCCATAAGTCAAAAATTTTATGCAAATCTCACAATGTGAGTAGATTGCCAAACTGCAACATGATGTTGCAACATGCTGTGTGCTTTATGTATATGTATGCGTATTGTACAGATTGCAACATATTTGAAGTGTATGCTGTACAGTATTTTAGGGTCACATATTTATTTCTCCTTATTTTGTTATCTTACTTTTATTGGCTATTAAATAGCTATTGAATAGTAAATTTCAAAGGGCCAGGAATTTGAGTGGCATTCAAATTCATTGAACACACACGTACACACAAGCAGAAACACAATTTATGTAGTTGTTATACAATTACTTTTTTATTTACTAAGCTACTCCTACGCTTTCTTTAGAACAGTTTGATCTTTATTTGTGAAGTGCTAAATTTTATAAGCCGATTAGGAATTATTTGTTGCAGTAGAACTTAAACTTCTGTGGTGAAAGACTTGATTTTTCTTGTCAATATAGCTTGTAAGTTGGAATTTGTCTTAAATGCAAATTACAATTATGCAATTTTTCGAAAATCTTTTATGCGGAAGTTTGATTTGGACGTAAGTACAAAAATTTAACATTTGATACTAAAAGTTTTATGATTCTTTTTTTTTCAAAATTTACTACAATAAAAATGCATTATGCATTAAATAGCATATTGTTTTAATATAAGTTTGAGTACTTTTATTTCTTAGATTTTAATTTATTATAAATAATGGAAAGTATTGACTGGAATGGAAATTCAATAACGAAAGATTTCCAAAATATAATTTAATGGCCATGTGTATAGTTGGTTTCCTGAAAAAAAACCCCCGAAGCTCTCCTCTCAACAGAATGCATTATATTGGGCTTAAGATATTTATATTCCTTTGTTAGCCGTAAATCATATTCTTCCATCTTGGAATTTGGTTGAATTTTTTGTAGGCCAGATAATACTAAAAAATGTGAAAATGCTCCAAATTTTTTCCAAAATTTTCCCTATTTTTTATTTACAACTAGGTCATATTATATGACTAAAATATTTTCCGTAATTATAGCGTCCCATCGTTTCAAATAATCTCTAATTTTTTTATTTAAAAATTTCAAATATTGCTCAGAAAATATTTTTAATTAAAAATCTACAAGTTTAAGCTTGTTTAATTTGAAATTAAAACAAGCCATGATTTCTGTAAATTATTTCAGATTTTCCTTATTTTTTCACACAATAAGTATTAATTTGATTCTTTTGAAACACTTTAAATATCTGTTAGCAAATTCTTCAATATTTTGAGTGCTAATATTGTAACTCCCCATCAATAATTACCTAAAGACTTCTTATTTATTCATTTAGTCAGTTAAATTGACTATTCAGCAATGCGTTACATCCGTCCTTATATCCCCTTCACCACATGACAAACAACAAAAATTTAATTAATAATCGAATATAACATAAAATGCAAATTCCGTCTTTTGCTTTTATCAAATTGATCCGACCAACTCTAAATGCTGGCTAATTTTAATTACAATACAAGCTTTACTCGCTCCATGTGGCCAGCTATTCAACAGTAGATATTCAGAAACCACATACGAGTAAGCTTGCCACTGATAAAATTTAAGCACAACCAAGTACTTTCGCCACATACACATGTATTTATATGGTAAATGAGATTTTGCTAGGATTTGCACATATTCTTATTGTCTTCTCCTTGTACTAGTGGTAGGTATGTGTGTGTGCGTGTGTATATATTGTTACGGTTGTATTGTTTAAGTACATATTGATTTGCCTTTCTAGTGGACACATAATGGTCCCAATGACACTTCATACAACAGCAGCAGCAACTACTTTTGTTCTCTATGCTGTCTTTTTGGTTATTTAAAGCACTTTACTTACTGAGCTACGTCAGCTCGTCGGCTATTTACTTGTAGCCCTACCGGGAAAATTTATTGTAGCTGGCTGGTAAGGTGAAGAGCTGAGAAGGCCGCTGAAGCTGAGTTTTTTTTGTTGGTCAGTCGGTAAATATGTCTGCTGTTGTTGACGAAAGTAACATTGTGGCGATTATTTTGTGGTTTGACAAATTTTGCATGTCAAGGCAAGCACTGACACGAATGCACACACGCACAAGCAATACACATATATTAGCGTATTTTTGTGACTAGCCAAGCCACCGGTAGAGTTCTGCTTGAAAGTGGCAACTGGCCAAGTGCCAATCTCTTCCGCAGCATAGAATACAGTTGAGGCGGATTTTATGATTTTGCTATGCGTGAAGTGGCATTGTCAGCTATTAATGTACGTCTATATAGCGAAAACAATTCCCAGTTTAAGGATACAGCCGACGATTTGTAGTTGGTGGCGAAAAGCCGAAACCTTTACAGAAACAACAAAACAAGCGCAGTGTTAAATGCTTCAAGTAAACACAACATCAACACACACAAACAATTCCACCTACGCTCACTTATGCATGTTGAAGGCCTAAAATACACATTAGGGTGTCCTAAATATACATTTTATTTATTATCTATATAAAGACTTTCAAAAGAAAATAATTAAAAATGGGGTTTCTGGTTCTGTAAAATATCAAAAAAATATGTAAAATAAATAAAACAAAATGGATATCAGGCTGAACAGAATGAAGAGATTTACAAAAAACAAAAAATTATTTTTAGAACATTTTTTAATAAAATTAAATTTTTTTAAATGTGATAACCCTTGCCTTACTTTTTTTAACGGTGGGAGCCATCAAAGGTAAAACTAACGGTATACATCAAAAATTTAGATTATTTGCCTGGTCATCATCAGCATCAACGCATTGACAGTGAAGCCGGTAGTTTTGGTTAGCTGCTGGTGCAGCAGGAAGTTGATAGACATTGGCGCTCACTTTCATGTTTGATTTGGCAATGCTAGAGTATTAACACCAATCCCAGGCAGCCAAACACCAGGTTGTGATAGTTTGCTAGCCGCAAAACTTGCAACAGCAACAAAGTCAGCATAACATGACCAACAAAAACATCGGAAATACGGAAAAAGTGGAGGTGATATGGAAAGCAAAAATTTAGATTTTGTGCATAAATATGTATGTGTTCGTGTAGCCGTGAAGCTTGTTTGTTGTTTTTTTCATGGTGTTGGTTTTCTTTATTTTGTTGTTGCTTGTGCCTGACTGCCCGACATTGTTGTGGCTACGCTCTTGCCATGACCATTAGCAACATTAAAAAAAAAACAGACTACTCGACCACAGTCGGGTGATGTTTAGTATGCTGTTTTTGTATATTCTTCACAAGAAACGATGGGTTCTCTAAAAGTGAAGCCAAAATGACATGCGAGTGTAACTTAAGCTGTGTAGCAATTCCAGAAGAAAAACATAGAAGGAAAGCGAAAATGGTGAAAGGGAGATGCTGAACACACAAATACAAAGAGCTAAGTACAAAATCTCTTTTGGTTTTACAGCTTTAAAACGCGGCCTAAGAATTTTCTTTGCTTCTTTGCACAGGATGTAAATAGTATTAAGAGTAAACCACAGGAAGAACATACAGTGTGTAAGAAAAGAACAAGGGAGAAAAAAAAGAAAGCATAAAAAAGATTATTGCACTTCCTGCAGATTGTAACAAAGATCTGCAAAATTTTTTATCAGAAAAAACTGAACTGATACAAAAGAAAACGCGCAACTAAGGCTTTTTGTTAAATATAAAACTTTGTTAATGAACTTGGAATGAACCCTTACTGGCGGGCATAGCTTCAGTGCCATACGACGTGTTGGAGGTCACTTAAATCAGAACTAACGATTTTTTGGCCAAGTGGAATGCATTATATCCTCTCGATGATTAATGTATCCAAATTATCACCGATTGAAAATTTTGGTACGTTGAAAATTCGACGAACTTTGTTTTAGATATAATTTAAAATTTTTATTCACTTATTTATTTAGCGACTGAAGTTTTGGGTTCACTAAATTTTAAATTTTTGGTAAATTTCTTAGTCGTATACCGTGACACGAATTTTATACGCAATTGGTTAAACTTAAATGCACTCACATACTTCAAATTCAACCTCTTAAAAAGTTTCCTCACTCTGCTTGCTGTTGCCTTTCCACATACATATAGATATGCATATATTTTGTTGCACGCAAAAATTGACTTTTATCGCCAATTTACATTTGAGATTTACACTGGCATTGGTTTTTATGCTCTTGTCGGTAGTTACTCACTAGTTGCATTTACCGCCCTCAATTTCGTATCACGCCTCCTGCTACTTTTCTTTTTCTACAATTTTTGCTTGGTGTTTTGGAATTTTTCATGAACTCTAACCTTTACGCAACTCTAACCCTAGCAACACTCCAAATGGTGTGCATATGCTGCACATGCCGCCTCATTTGCATTTACATAGAAGACACTACTCAGCACTTTGCCAGCCACGCTACCCGTATTTGCCCTTTTGATAGCTATGTGCCTCGTTTAAAGCGCTTTACTTGCCCCTCTCGCATTTGCGGTTTCTTTTTGGTAATTTTGTCTCTATTCGTCTTGCCTTCATCCCTCTTCTCTTCTTGTAAATGTGTTTTTTTTTTTGTCACTAATGCAAAAGTTTTGCTCTGTGGTATACAGTTGGCTGATTCTTGCTACTTGCATCATTCTGCTGCATGCAACAAATCTAGTTCATTTGCATATGGCAGCAGCACGCGCTGAGGTTAATGTCGTTGCAACAAGCAGCAGTTAGTCAATTTTTATTTATTTTTTATATTTAGTAATTCTTGAAAGGAAACTTGTGTGGTTTTGGTGAATGCGGTTTGACTTTCTGCTTTTGCTTTTACCAACAAAATATACAAGTATTTTCGTATGTTTCACATCTTTTTTTTCTTTTTCGTTTGGATATCTTTTTTGATTTGCTGTTTTTTATTTTTTTTTCTGCCAATGTTAATTGTTGTTGCTTTTCTGGCATATCTTTCGCATTAACGGTGAGAAATTTGTATATTTTCAGGCGCTGTGACTGAATTATTTTTTCCTGTTGGTTGTTTTAATATTCTCTTTATTTTTTGAATTTATTCGTGTGAAAGCGCAATTTTTCACTTAAGAGCTGTTGAAAGATTATGCTGCCACTTCCGAAGTGTGATAACGAGCGAGCGAACTGATAAAATGGTTATTAGTTTTCACTTTTTTTAAGGCTCGATCTTTATTGCTTTTGTGTTGCGTCCGTTTCTGCCTACCTGTAAATCTTTTAAAAACTATTAGTGTGCGTGGTTGTAATGATTCATTATGTGTCAAAATGTGGGTAATAAAACCGAAGCTTTTAGGAACATTTAAAAAAAAAATACATATTTAAAACAACAACTCACCAAAAATTAATTAATAAATATTGAAAGTTATTTAAGTTAGCTAAAAAAATTAAATATTTTTTATATTGTATGTGCTATCAGAATTTTTGCCAATTTAAATCCCAAAGAATAATAGAAATTTCGTATGGAAATCTGGAAATTCTGATTATATGCAAAGATGAGATGAAACAATTATTAGTTTTGTTTCTTTTACTAACTAAAACTTACCTACATTCCCATTCGAAAATTTACAAGTGGGTTTCATTTCATTGAAGTGGTGTAATATTAATTAATTTACTCGTAAATATCTGTATTCTTTAAGCGCATTTGTGGATTTGTTTACAAATTACTTCAACAGCTTACCTAATTTCGTAAACAGAAATTTCATTACATCTTTCAGAGCAAATTTCGTAAGTTCACTTTTCAGTTTCTGATTTATACTCTTTAGATAATCCATTTTTAGTCATTTATTTAAATAATTTATACAATTCAAAAATCTCTTGATTCATACCAACAAATTTATAGATATTTATCTAAACATTTATAGTGCGTTTGATTTATAACATTCCATGGCATATGCACATTGTTTCATATATATACGAGTGCATCAACTATTGAAAATTATTAATTCAGCATTCAATTTGTCAATCAAATGCTTTCACATAAAATTAACTAAATGTGTCGTCTACAACGCCAGCAAAATCCCATGGTACGTAGGAAAATATGTTTGGTGGTAAGGAAGGGATAAATTCTCTTTAGCAGTTTAAACAAGCTGCAGTGGCCCATAGCAATGGGTTCTATACATTTGCTTATTTTTATATGGAAAACTTAATAATATTTTGTAAAGATATGTTATAATATATTACAATATTGTAATGAAAAATAATTAAAATAAATAAATTATAAAATAAAATAGATTAATTATAAATAAAAATTAATGAAAAACAAAGCTCCATTAAAAAATGTATTAAAATAAAAAATAAAAATTGGAAAAATTAACTGAAATAAGATGCTTTTTCAGATCACTGTTCAATAACATTAGTTTTTTCGAGCTGTATCAAGTTGTATGCATCTGCGCTTATATGGAATGTTAAGCGCAAAGTTTTATGTGCGACCATGAAAAAGACGCAGACAGAATTTGTGCTACCAAGTTTTGATAATGTCAATGACTTTTTGACAACTGACGAATAATTTTTAAACAAATATTGAATAAAATGTTGATGTAGATTTTTGGGAAAAGTAAAAAAATTTTTTGCGTTAGAATATTTGTTGGTAGATTTTCACAAAAACAATTACATTTAGAATCTAAATCAAATTTATCAATCAATCAAACTAATATAGAATCCAAAAAATATAAACACATACGTATATCTATTCAAAATGGGACGAAGGCCTAAGTAGCCAGTTCCCTTAGTTTTTTAGTTTGTTTGTAAATTTATTTACATATCATACTTAAATAAATAAATAAATAAATAAATATTGAAATGTTGATGTAGATTTTTTGGGAAATGTGAAAAATTTGTTTTGCGTTAATATTTGTTGGAAGATTTTCTCAAAAACAATTATATTGAGACAAGTTAAAAGCTATAGAAATTCTGATCACTTCATCGCGAATATGTAAAAAGAGGGAAAAGTGAAAACCAACAATAAGTTAACCCGGCACACATGCAGCCAAATGCTTTAACCATTGGTTAGTGCTGTGGATATCTCAAGTTCGCATTCAATTCGAACAAAGGTGTCTGGAAAGAAGTCTAATGAGGAAATGTGGTGGCTTCAAAAATAGCTGTAGCTTCTACCGCTCAGGATGTTGTAAAAAAAATTTACTTTTCCCAAAAACAAAATATGGTCTGATACAGTTCGAAAAAACTAATTAAAATAGAATTATTTAAATTATTATAATATAAGATAAAACAAAATAAAATAAAATAAGAAAAATAAATTAATTAAAAATATGATTTAAAATAAAGTAAAATAAAAGGAAATGAAAGGAATGAAAATGATATAAAGTAAAATAAAAATCAAGTATGCTTTCAACAATGCCCACTTAGTTTTTGAAGTAAACATAATAGGAGGATTATCTGTGGCTAGGAAATGCATACTACGGTGCACGGGTTGCAAAGTTTTCCGTGCAATGGCACAACAACAAAACACATGCAAAAAAAATATGCTACTATAGGAAAAATGTCCTATATCCAAACCTATGTATATTTATTTCCCACAGATAGCAAAAAGAAAAAAGAAAGCCTGTGTCGCGTTGCTGTTATTGTTTGACTTGAATATGTCCCAATTTTGGAATGAGTGTGCTTTCAATTCCATTGGAAATATATGCATATTATGCATTTCCCACACACAGAGAATCCCCCCAACATATGACGTATAGGATAATGACAGAGATGTTCTCTTTAAAATAAGGATGTTGCGACGATAACTGTTCATCAGTAGTAAGTTATTCAAAAAATAAAAAATAAATATTTACCTTTATTTAAAATATCCTTAAATTCTCTCTCCAACGTTCTATATTATATATAGACAGAATTTGGTTTTAATTAAATTAAAAACAGCTATTCTTAATGAAAAATTTTTATAAGTCTACCAAATTTGAAATGAATCAATTATGTAGTTTATAAACTCCAAATTTTCACACGATATTCTTAAAACGATTTTTCAACTCTACCCTTTCCTAAGGTATGAATTTTTGAAGAAAATTTTCAAAAAAAAGGATGTTTAATTCATTAATTTATATTTCATATACTCATTCCGTCTTAGTTCTGAAATATTTATACAAATTCTAGAATCTCACCTCCCGTCATAAGTAAATAAAGCTCTTAAAATTGAGATGACAAATTCAATAATTGAAATCATGACGACAACAACAACGGCAAAATCAACCTACAAACATATATATGTATCTCACACTACAACATCAAACCAACAGTAGCAACAGCAACTTTGACAGCAATGAGTTTGATTGCGACCATTCTATGAAATGTCATAATTATAACTGTTTTTATTGCATTTTCCATACAATTCGCAATTGCTTATTTGCTCACATATACACATACACGCTTCTACACATCGTCTGTAATGCTTGACAAGACCGTCAACTGCAGTGTTCTCGACAATCATTCTGACATTTTGTTGGATTTTCCATGCTAAAAGCTATTTTTGGTGCCACTTGGCACACGTATGCACATACATAGATATTTCTTGATACTTTCAGTAAACCTATGCAGAAATTGCAACTGGTTATATGTATGCATGTTTGTGGCATTTATTTTGAGCTTGCAACAAACTGATTTTACAACCACTCTGAATTAATTGTTGCAATTTATAGAGAAATATTCAACCGGCCAGCTGCTCTCTGACACTTTCCATGATCATCACATACATAAATGTCGCGCACGCACATATTTACATAGAGAATTCCAAATTTTACATTTCGTATTTTCTGGTTTATTTAATAAACAATGAGGTAAATGTGGCATACAATAACAGCAAGAACGACAACACAATGTGTTGGAACGTCAATTAATCCAACTGATTAAAACTAATATTTTACGCTGAAGTCTGCGAAAATCTGTAAATATCTTCTTTATTTTAACAATTCATTTATATTATATATACATATCTTTTACAATTTATATTTTACTTTTAGTTTACTTACATTTGTATTTTAACGCACCAATTGATCTGCACACGACGATGGCTGCAAGGTAAAAGAGCGAGTTCATTTTCTTTGTTCTCGATTTGCATCCAATTATGCCGAGTGCAGCGCAAGTATGCATTTTTTTAGTGCTAATGTAAGTAGTATATTTTAACTATGCTTATTACAACGACATCTGTAAGTCGAGTTGTAACATTCCCCCCCACGTAAATTATTGATGCCACTCATCAAAGTTTACCCACACAAGTCCAATTTCGCTAACTTAACAACTGGACGCGTCATTAAGCCGTTCGTTGTTTTCACAACTGCGCTGCGAACTTGACCGTCTTTTGCTCGCAAAACATCAACTACGATTCCCTTGGTCCAGGTACTGCGCTTGCTACCTTCGTCAACAATGATTACGATATCACCAATGTCAACAGGAGCCGGTGTAGGTTGATACCACTTTGCGCGCCTAGTTAAGTGCGGCAAATATTCCCTCACCCACCGCCTCCAAAATTGATTAGCCAGTTGCGATGCTATCCTAAAGTTTTTTCGAAGTGCGACACCGCTGTTGTCTTCTATACTACGTTCCCGTAGACTGCTTGAGCCGCCTAGCAAAAAATGGTTCGGGGTGAGCGCTTCGTCATTCGGTGTATCCAGAGGAATGTATGTCAACGGTCTTGAATTAAGAATGTTCTCGATATCTGCTAGAGCTGCTCGCAATGTGTACTCATGTGCGACGGTTGAACCAAGTATGTCTGACAGAATCGATTTTACGGAGCGAATCATCCTCTCCCAAGCCCCGCCCATATGTGGCGCCGCTGGCGGTATAAAATGCCATTCTACTTCTGGATACTTTTGCTGAAGCTCATTTGCCGAAAGTCTTTTCATTTCAGTCTGCAGAATTCTACTCGCACCTCGAAAATTCGTAGCATTGTCCGAAATAATGCGCCTCGGCATACCTCTGCGGCTGATGAACTGCTTCAAAACAAGTAAAAACGCGTCTGTGGATAAGGAATGCGTAATTTCGATGTGAACTGCTCGCACCGTAAGGCACGTAAATAACACACCCCAACATTTCTCGTGACGTCTACCAACAATAACATCGATTGGTCCGAAGAAATCCACGCCAGTGTAAGTGAATGGACGAGTGTTCAATGCGAGGCGTTCAGGAGGCAGAGAGCCCATTTCAGGTGGGTGTGGTGTTGCTTTGCGAATCTGACATACTGTGCACTTGCGCCCGATGTTGTTTACCAATGCTCTCAATCCGCTTACCCAATATTTTTGACGTATTTCGTTCACTACAACTTCGTTGTGATGATGGTGATATTTTCTGTGGTAAAAATCAATTATTAGAAGCGTCACTGGATGTCGTGAAGGCAGAATTATAGGTCTCTTTACGCTCACAGGCACACCCTGTATAGAATCGATTCGGCCTTTGATTCTGACCAATCCAAGTTCATCTATGTACGGGGAGCACTTAAATAAAGAGCTTTTGCGATTTACGGGTTGACCCTGCTGTAAGCACTTAATCTCCTCAGAAAAGACCTCGCGCTGGCACATAATAATGATCAAGCTCTCAGCGCTATTTACTGTAGTGTCCTGTATCATCTTTCGAACGAATTCTGATTTAATCCACCCTCTGCGTATTAAACGAAGGAAACGCAAAATACATTTAGTTGCACCTCGCAGTTTCTCCCATTTGCTGAACCTTGTCACGATAGGTAGTGCTTCTGTAAAGAATGAGGAAGTGGTTACTGTACTAATCTCAATGTGATGTATTGATTCAGGATTTGCGGATTCAACAAGAATTGTTTCCGGCCACTCTGATTCTGGCAATGATAGAAATTGAGGACCTTTGAACCATCTCAAACTGCCATCTAGCTTTGTCAAATTTTTAAATTTCGTTGCGTCGTCTGCTGCGTTGTTTATTGACGGCACCCACCTCCAGCTACTGATGTTAGATGACTCCAAAATTTCTCCTATTCGTATGCCGACAAATTGACTAAATTTTCTTGTGTCGGAACGAATCCAGTAAAGGACGTTTTTTGAATCAGTCCAGTACACTTCCTTATTTATCGGCAAAGTCAATTCCTTTCTTATGAATTTAGCAAGTCGCACGCTTAAAATGGCACCCATCAACTCTAGGCGTGGTATGGAAACGGGTTTCAATGGCGCTACTCGCGACTTGGATGCAACCAGACAACATATAATTTTACCGCCAACAGTGGCTCGTAGATAAGCAGCTGAAGCATAGGCTGCATTGCTGGCATCGCAGAATATGTGAAGCTGAATATCATGGCTGGGACTGCCTAGAAAGTAGCAGCGGGGTATGCGAATATCTTGAATTCGGGTCAATGAACGAACCCATAACTGCCATGCTTCTTGTTCAGCTTCAGCTATTGCCGCATCCCAGGTGACACCAGATCGCCAAATATTTTGCATTATGATTTTTGCTTGAATCATGAAGAAGCCCAATAAACCAAGGGGTCATAGACAGACATAATTGTTCTAAGAACGCCTCTTTTCGTTGCAGATTTTATGTCGTTTAGACCGGATTTATCAAGTTTTAAATAAAAGGTTAGTTCATCTGACTGAGGCAGCCACCATATGCCTAACACCTTTTCGTACGACATCGAAGGATCTTGTAGAAGCTTACCCGTTTGGTTTACCGTTCCCGAGATTACTTTTAGCGCGTTTTTTGAGTTTGACAGCCAGTTTCGCATCTCAAAACCACCTTCTTCGTGTATATGCTTGACTTGAAGCGCCAGCTTAATCATATCTTGCTCTGTGTCTACGCTCTGTAACCAGTCATCTACGTAGGTGTTCTGGTGAATCGCTTCAACTGCCTCTGGATGTTCATTAAAGAAGCGCGTAGCATTCTTGTCTTTAACAAAATTTGCCAACGAAGGAGAACACGCGGCACCGAAGGTCATCACTGTCATGACATAAGTGTCAGGGTCTTTAGAGCGATCCCCAAAGCGCCACAAGAACTGCTGAGCTGCTTGGTCCTCTTTTCGCACCCGGATTTGGTGAAACATTTCCCGAATGTCGCCAGTGATTGCATAAGGTCGCTCGCGAAATCGAATAAGTATGCCAACCAGAGAAGCTAGTAGGTCGGGCCCTTTCAGCAAACAAGTATTCAGAGCAACATTATCCACAGTGGCAGCGGCGTCCCAAACAAGTCTAGTTTTGTTTTTGTTCCTATTCGTTACGGTAAAAATAGGAATAAACCATGATCGTCCGCCATGTGAAATCTCATTATTTGCTAATTTACGAATGTAACCTTTTGCCTCGTAGTCACGAATTTGTTTGTTGAGAAACTTATGCAGATTTGAGTCCCTTGACATGCGTTTTTCCAAACAGTTTAGTCGCCTCAATGCCATCGAATATGAATCTGGAAAATTGATTTTGTCGAATTTCCATAACAAACCTGTTTCCCAGCGCTTTTCTTTCGCTATGTACTTTGTAACAGATTGCATGATTGCAAGAGCTTTTTCATCCGCTTTCGACTTTAGCGGCTCGCCCTTTGTACTTATACCAACTGCTTCTATTGCATAATTAGCTTTCAAAATTTCGTCTATATGCTCCGTTGGCGCACAAAGGCAGATGTGCATTACTCTTTTCGGCAAAGACATTAATTTATTACTGCTCCCATATACTGACCAACCTAGTCTGCACTTAGTTGCAATGAAGTTGTCACCTTTTACTTCTTTCACCCTTAGTGGAACACCAAGTCTTGCGTTATCGGCACCAAGAATAAGTGTGGCACGTATCGCAGTATATGGTTCAATAGGTAAATTTTTCAAATGTTGATGTGAAGAGAGTACTCCTAGTGGGAGCGACTGCTTCGGTAAATCAAGGTTAGCTACTGTGCGTATATTACGGAGGTTAAATCGATGCGAAGTTTTGTGGACGGACGAAATTCCGACAGTAACATTTTTCGAGTTTGGCTCTATCTGCGTTATATCGCCTGCCCATCTTAGGCATAACTCATCTGATGGACCATCCAAACCAATAACTTCAGCTATGTGGTTCTCCAAAATCGAACATGTGGATCCCTCATCTATCAGAGCATATGTTTTGACTGACTTCGGTTTGCCATAAAGTATCATTGGAACGTAACGCAGTAAATTTTTCGCATTACACCCCTCCTTATGCAACATCACCGAAGCACCTTCGTTTGATGCAAGGGAGTTGTGTGTATGGAGCAGAACATTATGCGGCCTTGTACAACCGTCAACGCCACAACGACTATGCATTCGGCAGTTCTTTAAAAAATGTTTCTTAAAACACCTGATGCACAACTTATTATCTCGAACAAAACACCACCTATCGTTGGTTGACAGAGAATAAAATTCTTTGCACTTCTGAAGTTCGTGATTGCCATTGCATTTAATGCATAAAAGCTTTAAATCGTTGGCCTTATCGCTACGCACTACCTCGTGTACCAGTACTCTCTTCTTTGGCTGATTGTTGCCGACAGAGATATCTTCGTCATGATTGCTTACGGACACGACTTGACTGGCACACGTGGCCAATTTAAAAAGCCAGTGGTCAAAGTTGCTAATGTCGACATGACTCAGTGAAACCCTATAACGTCCCCATTCCAATTTTAAATCGCTTGGCAATTTGCAAAGAAGATCAGAAAGAAGTAACGGATCATTTAGGTCAGTGGAGAGACCGATGGCTTTCATCGTTGAGCAATAGTTTTGCACTGCCAGCGCGAATTGGATTAGAGTTTCTAACTTGTCATGCCTTATCAAAGGCTGTCGGCGCAATTTTTTTTGCAGCGAATGACATATGACATCTGGGCGTCCATACAACATTCTTAAAATTTCAATTGCCTGCCATATGGTTGCAGGTGTCATCAATTTGCCTCTAACTGCTTCTAGCGCTACGCCCCTCAAGCAACGTTGTAGACGAATGAGATTTTCCGCGTCTGTGAAACCGCACTGGTCTGTTGACTGCTCAAAGCTAGCGATAAACAACGGCCACTCCTCTGGGTTTCCGGAGAACAATGGAAGATCTTTGTTGATAACCTGTCGTGATGCTATTTGCGTAGAGGATAATCTCATTTCAGTAGACACGTGTGGAGTAGGTCCGTTGGATACGTACGGCCATCTTTGATAAGGACCGTGACTGTTAGTCACGCCATATTGATGTAGATTTGTCGGCGCTCCTGAATTAATATACGAAGTCCCACCCGAACTTCGTGCCACATCGTCGCCAACTGTAGGCGTATTAAAATGAGGCGAAAAATCCTGCTGCCAAGATGTGGAGTTTTGCGGCGCTCGCGGATACTGCATGGCTATGCCCGGAAAGTCGTTACACCCTGAATATAAATGCGGGTAAAATGATGGATGCATTTTCTCAGAAGTGCAGATCATGTTAACAGGACGGCCAGCCCATGTTGTAATATTTGCTATTCCTCGCAAGGATGCATCCATTCCAGCAGCAGAGACCAGCTGTGTCTGTGAATGTCCGTAGTCAACGATAGCACGTGTCGAACCGGTGACTGCAGTAGAGGTTATGATACCGAACTTATTACCCGACTGTGCGTACCTATCCACTGATGTAGCACCCCTACGCATGAAGTCGTCAACGTGATGCTCCGCAGCAGCTCCTAGATGTGCGTACCCATCAGCAGATGTAGCACATAATGCGTGAGCAGCATCCTTACGCATCAAGTCGTCAAAGCGATGCTCTGCAGCAGCTCCTACCTGTGCGTACCCATCAGCAGATCTAGCACATTTGGAAGCTTGCATCGAAGTAATTGGTGATCTTGTTGATTGAAATTCATGCGATTCCAACTCTAGTCTGGTTGATTGAAGGTCAGGTGATGTCATCTCCAACCTAGAATTTAATGGGAGCTCCGTACGCGTGGTCGTCGCCGGCAATAAATTTAAGTTTCCCGTTGTCTCATCACAAGCAGTTATATCCGTTGGTTTTGTAGTCATCGCCGTTATGTGCACAATTCCAAGCAACTTTGGATTATGAAAAAATATTTTCGGATGTTGGAACGTCAATTAATCCAACTGATTAAAACTAATATATTACGCTGAAGTCTGCAAAAATCTGTAAATATCTTCGTTATTTTAACAATTCATTTATATTATATATACATATCTTTTACAATTTATATTTTACTTTTAGTTTACTTACATTTGTATTTTAACGCACCAATTGATCTGCACACGACGATGGCTGTAAGGTAAAAGAGCGAGTTCATTTTCTTTGTTCTCGATTTGCATCCAATTATGCCGAGTGCAGCGCAAGTATGCATTTTTTAGTGCTAATGTAAGTAGTATATTTTAACTATGCTTATTACAACGACATCTGTAAGTCGAGTTGTAACACAATGGGTAGGTGCATACAAAAATTTATGTATGTATGAATAATAAAAGATGACCAATGATATGCGGCGAATGTGTTGACACCAAACTAACTGAACTGGTCTGTTGCTTGCATCCATAGCACGTGTTGTTATTTATATTGTTGTACATACATACATACATAAGTATGCATTTGCCAGTTTATTAGCACATAATGCTTTACATTCAGCTTATTTGCATCTGTATTTATTGTCTATCAGCAAACCATTTTATTGCGGATGAACTGCTGTGGATACTACTTTGGTATGATTTGTGGCAAGCACATCATTTAAGCTTAATAAGCAAACCTGATTCGGATCAACTTACAAACCAAAACTAGAGATATATGAAATGTACATGTATCATACATTTACACACTTTCATAAGCGTACATATTTTTATTCGTAAAATGGGTTCAAACAAAAGTTTAACGGATACATCTTAAAAAAATGCGCTTTTTAAATATGAGTTTTCTTGGTGATGTATTTAAATTTGCTATAATTTTATGACAGCTTAAACAAAATTATGGAATGTCTTTTATGTTTTATGTTATGAAAGCCAATAAAATTTAGTTATATATTTTTGTCCATTTCATATATCTCTAGTATATATGTATATGAGAGATTTACCGGAATTCACACACACTCAACATAGTTTGAATATGCGTGGCTCTAACAGCTATGTATATTTATGTTTGCCATGTGTCAAATTCTATGATCAAAACCTAAATTCCAAATAAATACAGCAAAACAGCTGAATATAAATTAATTATGTATAAAATCTTTGTATTTTTATACAGAAATGCCATTGTTTTGTCTTTGACAAAAATGGAAAAATATTTTCAACATGAAATTTGCAATATTGATTATTATTATTAGTATTATTATTATTTATATAAAAACACACTAAATTAAATTTTCAAGCTACTTCATGTAATGGAATCTGCTATAACATATTTTTTTTACTCAAATAGTTGTAATTTAATTTCTTTAGAATAGCTTTCGGAAAGTCTTTCTATTCGTCTTTCTTTTAAAATATTTTTAAACTTTTTCCATTATAAATATACTAGCGGACCCCAGCGTGCTTTGCTATAAAAAATCTAGAAAATCTAACTGAAATTTTGTATTTTAATTTTTTTTAGAAACGAAATGAAAAACAAATTATTTAAAATTTCTTTTCCAATATTTTTTTCCATTAATTTTATTTTTATTTTTATTTTTAAATTTACTTTCATTTTAATTTTTTTTTTTTTTGAGTGATAAAATACTGGCGTGCTTTCTACATCTGTAAAAAAAAATCAAGAAAATCTAATTGGAATTTTGAATTTTGGTTTTTTTTTTTTTGGTATGTTAATTTGATAACAACAATTAAAAAGTGCAACTCCCGAAACCAAATAAACATTAACAAAACGTAAAAAAATAAATTTATTAAAGCTCGATAGTGTTATAATTTCAAATTAAAGTTTTATTAAAAAAAACTGCAGCGAATATAGCACGTAAATAAATGAGTGACCAGCGCTCACTTTTAGAGCAACGTCAGGCATTGAGTATGAGTTAAATACTCTGACTAGCCAATACGGAACACAAACAATAAACGTAAATGATTTGTTACAATATAACCCATCCAACATGACAACTTTGAATGGCCTACGTGCCAATTCTGCTAATGAGAACCTTGAAATGAGTACCGAAAGTGAGAATAAAGTGGAATGGCAAACAGTGACAAGCAAAAGGCGACAGTTCGGCTCTTCCACTATTGACCGAAAGCGAACAAAGTCACATGAACTTAGAAAAAACTAATACTTCTCTTCTTCTTCTTTGGCGTAGGCACCGCTTACGCGATTATAGCCTCGTCAACAATAGCGCGCCACTCGTTTCTTCTTCTTGCTGTTTGGCGCCAGTTAGAAATACCAAGTGACACCAGGTCGCTCTCCACCTGATCTTTCCAACGGAGTGGAGGTCTCCCTCTTCCTCTGCTTCCACCAGCGGGTACTCCATCGAATACTTTCAAAGCTGGAGCGCTTTCATCCATTCGGACGACATGACCTAGCCAGCGTAGCCGCTGTCTCTTTATTCGCTGAGCTATGTTAATGTCGTCGTATAGCTCGTACAGCTCATCGTTCCATCGTCTGCGGTATTCGCCGTTGCCAACGCGCAAAGGACCATAAATCTTCCGCAAAACTTTTCTCTCGAAAACTCCTAAAGCCGACTCATCGGATGTAGACATCGTCTAGGCTTCTGCACCATATGTCAGGACGGGGATGATGAGCGACTTGTAGAGTTTGGTTTTAGTTCGACGAGAGAGGACTTTACTTTGCAATTGCCTACTCAGTCCAAAGTAGCACCTGTTAGCAAGAGTGATTCTGCGTTGGATTTCAAGGCAGACATTGTTGGTGTTGTTAATGCTAGTTCCCAGATACACGAAATTATCTACGACTTCGAAGTTGTGACTGTCAACAGTGACGTGGGAGCCAAGTCGCGAATGCGATGATTGTTTATTTGATGGCAGGAGATATTTCGTCTTGCCCTCGTTCACTGCCAGACCGACTCGCTTCGCTTCTTTGTCTAATCTGGAGAACGCAGAACTTACATTGCGGGTGTTATGACCAATTATATCAATATCATCGGCATACGCCAACAATTGCACACTCTTGTAGAATATTGTGCCTGGTCTGTTTAGCTCTGGTATCGAATGGCTCGGAGAGGTCCTTCCCAATTCTGACCGCACTTCTGGTATTATCCAGGGTCAGTTTACAAAGCCGTATGAGTTTCGTGGGGATATCAAATTCAGACAAAGCGGCGTAGAGGCATTTCCTTATCGTGCTGTCGAAGGCAGCTTTAAAATCGATAAAAAGGTGGTGTGTATCGATTCTTTCTCTCCGGTCTTTTCCAAGATTTGGCGCATGGTAAATATCTGGTCAATGGTGGATTTGCCAGGTCTAAAGCCGCACTGATAAGGTCCAATCAGTTTGTTGACGGTGGGCTTTAGTCTTTCACACAATACGCTAGATAAGACCTTATATGCGATATTAAGGAGACTTATCCCACGATAATTGGCGCAGACCGTGGGGTCTCCCTTTTTTTGGATTGGGCAGAGCACACTTAGGTTCCATTCGTCAGGCATGCTTTCTTCCGACCATATTTTGCAAAGAAGCTGATGCATGCTCCTTGTCAGCTCTTCGCCGCCATATTTGAAAAGTTCTGCCGGTAAGCCATCGGCTCCCGCCGCTTTGTTATTTTTTAAGCGGGCAATCGCTATCCGAACTTCTTCATAGTCGGGTGATGGCACCTCTATACCATCGTCATCGATTGGGGTTTCGGGTTCGCCATCTCCGGGGCTTTCATTTTCACTGCCATTGAGCAGGTTAGAGAAGTGTTCCCTCCATACACTAAGTATACTCTGGACATCTGTCACCAGATTGCCTCTATTGTCCCTACATGAGTTTGCTCCGGTCTTGAAACCTTCTGTAAGTCGCCGCATCTTCTCATAGAATTTTCGAGCATTACCCTTGTCGGCCAGCTTCTCAAGCTCTTCATACTCACGCATTTCGGCCTCTTTCTTTTTTCGTCTGCAAATGCGTCTCCCTTCCCTCTTCAGCTCTCGGTATCTATACCACCCCGCACGTGTTGTGGTCGATCGTAAAGTTGAAAAAACTAATAACATTACTGAAAACAACAATTATACCATCGGTAGTTGTACTAATACAAACAACAATAACATCATCAACAATTCCAGTAGCACAAATATGTTTGCCGGCTTAGAAGATGAGTCGGAAAGTCATAGCGTAGCAGATCACAACATGGAGGAGACCACCAAAACCACCACCAATTATTATACCTAATATTACAAACATAAGCGGTATGGTTAAGTATTTCGAAAGTATTATAAAGAAATCCGAGTTTAGTTATAAAGCTTTACGAGATAGTCAAATTAGGGTAATGGTCAAATCTATAGATTCATACAGAACTCTAATTGCAGATATGAAGGAAAAACAAATAAACTTCCATACATATCAGCTTAAGCAGGAGCGTGCGTATAGGATTGTTTTAAAAGATTTACACTACTCTACTCCAGTAGATGAAATAAAAAAGAAATCGAAGCATTGGGTTTTCAGGTCAGAAACGTGAGTAATATACGAAGCAGATTCACAAATATGCTTTTATGTATGCATTTTGTTGACCTAGAACCAAACAATAACAATAAGAATATCTTTGAATTAAAATATCTCGGTAATGCTATTGTAAAGGTTGATGCACCGAAGAGGGTTACTGACATTGTACAATGTCATCGGTGCCAAGAGTTCGGTCACACCAAATCGTATTGCACAAAGCCGTATAGATGTGTTAAATGTGGTCTAGATCACGCAACAATAGAATGTAGGAAAAGCAAAGATATACCAGCCAAATGCATTAACTGCTTGCAAAACCATCCAGCTAACTATAAGGGATGCAAGGTGTATCAGAACCTTGCCAAAAAACCAAATTTTTCAGATAAAAGACAATGTTTCAAGCTATTCTCATGCAGATCAACATTTCCCCCAATTGCATAACTCTACACAAAGGGAAAATGTAAATGCCAACCCAAATATGTCTAATGCACAATGTGTCCAAAATAATTCAAATCAAAATAATAATCTTCTTGAAAAGATTGAAAATTTGCTTTCTAAGCAACTTGAAATGATTTAAAGTTTATTTAAAATGATGTCCCTGTTGTTGGAAAAACTATGCAAGTAAACCTTCGAATAGCGATTTGGAACGCCAATGGCTTGAACAGCCATGTTGATGAAGTAAAAATGTTCCTCAATTCAAACAATATTGATATTTTCTTAGTGTCCGAAACTCATTTCACTAGTAAATCCTACTTTAAAGTTATGGGTTACAACCTTATTTGTACAAATTATCCCTACGACAGAGCTCATGGGGGATCTGCTGTCTTAATCAGATCTACCATCAAATACGAAATTTTAGGAGAAGTGAGAGAAGAATATTTACAAGCGGCCGGTGTTAAAATTAAATGTGACACTCACGATTTACCCATATACTCAGTATACTTTCCACCACGATTCAGTAAAAAAATTGATCAGTATGATGAAATTTTTAAAAATTTTGGTTCCAAATTTTTTGTAGGTGGGGATTTTAATGCAAAGCATCCGTGGTGGGGATCTAGGCTCGTTAACCCCAAAGGCAAAGAGCTTCAACGATGCATCACTCAAAGAAATTATGACATTTTGTCAACAGGCACGCCAACATACTGGCGTATACACTGGTATACCCATTAGCAAACTAAGTATACAGAGCAGTAACGACCTTAGTTCCGATCATTCTCCCTTAATTGTAATATACAATGGTAATTTTCATAACATTTCCAAAAAATATAAGATCCTTACCCCAAAAACTGACATGGAATCCTTCCAACAGTGGATTTCTGAACATATTAACTTAAATGTACCGATGGAAACAGGTATTGACCTGGACGCAGCAATAGAATCTTTTACAAATCTCATCCATGAGGCTGCACATCTATAAAGCCCTAAGGAACAACCTGCTCCTAACGATAATTTTCAACTCCCAGCTGAGATAATGCAGCTTATTGCTTCCAAAAGAAGATTAAGAAAAGCCTGGCAGGAAAATAGATATCCTGCAGAAAAGAGAGCTCTCAATAAAGCAAAGAAGCAATTAAAGTTAAAGTTATCTGATTTTAAAAATAAATATTTCAGTTCGTTCATTAAAAATCTTGAACCCACAAAAAATTATGAGCACAGTCTCTGGAGAGCTACAAAGTACCTAAAGCGACAAACCAAGCGTAACGGCGCCGTAAGGAATTCAGATGGTGTATGGTGTAGGAGTGATGAAACCAAAACAGAGGCTTTTGCTAAACATCTCTATCAAACATTTCAGCCCAATTCTTTGAATAGCAACAGCGACGATACAGAGGTACTAAATTTTCTGGAATGTCCTTGTCAAATGGACTTGCCAATAAGTAAGACATTAAATAGCGAAGTCTCAGCAGAAGTGTTTAAATTAAGTAATGGCAAAACGCCCGCATACGACTATATTGATAGCAAAGTTATGAAGGCTCTTCCTGAGAAAGCTATCGAAATTCTAACTATTATTTACAATGCCATTCTTAATACAAACCACTACCCAACTCAGTGGAAATGTGCTGCTGTTATCATGGTACCTAAACCGAATAAACCCGAAAACTGTGTCAAGTCCTACCGTCCTATTAGTCTGCTGGCAACATTTTTGAAAATATTCGAAAGAATATTTTTGCAAAGAATGTTGCCAGTTGAAAATATTCGAAAGAATATTTTTGCAAAGAATGTTGCCAGTAATTGAGGATCACAACATCATACCTGAACATCAGTTTGGGTTTAGGGTGAAGCATGGTACACCGGAGCAATGCCATAGGATTGCAAATGTTATTACAGATGCACTTGAGGGGAAAAAATGCTGTTCTGCAGCTTTTCTAGATGTTCAACAAGCCTTTGACAGAGTCCGGAACCCGGGACTTCTTTTTAAAATAAAAAAGCTTTTACCAGCACATTTCTACTTAGTACTCAAGTCTTATTTAAGTTTCAGACACTTCTACGTCAGACACCAAGATACGTCATCAGAAATTTATGGAATTAATGCTGGTGTACCTCAGGGTAGTGTTTTAGGTCCCGTCCTATATACTATAGGGTGTTTTTTATAGAGGTATAGAACTTTAAGTTGGCATCACTTTTCGGATGGCGACCGATTTAACAGCTGTCAATTGATTTATTCTCAGTTTGGTTTGGCAATTCATCATGAATAGACTCACGCCTGAACAACGCTTGCAAATAGTGCAATTTTATTTCGAAAATAATGGTTCTGTGCGGAAAACGTATCGCGCACTACGTCCAATGATACGGACCAATGATTCCACCAGCCCATAAAGCGCACCAAACAGTCAGTTTTTCTGAATGTAGTGGTGTTTCAACATACACTTGAGGATTACCTTAACTCCAAATGCGGCAGTTTTGTTTGTTGACGTAGCCATTCAACCAGAAGTGCGCTTCATCGCTAAACATCGCTAAAATGGACGTAGTGCGCGATACGTTTTCCGCATAGAACCATTATTTTCGAAATAAAATTGCACTATTTGCAAGCGTTGTTCAGGCGTGAATCTATTCATGATGAATTGCCAAACCAAACTGAGAATAAATCACTTGACAGCTGTTAAATCGGTCGCCATCTTGAAAAGTAATGCCAACTTAAAGTTCTGTACCTCTATAAAAAAACACCCTTTATATTTACATCGGATATGCCAACGTCGGAAGGAGTAGAAGTGGCGACTTTTGCTGATGATACCGCTTTTATCGCTTGTAGCGAGGCCCCTGTAGAAGCTTCTTCTATTCTTCAAAATCAACTTGACCTTTTAGGGTCTTGGCTTATACAACGGAAAATTAAAGTTAATGCAGAAAAGTCCACACAAGTCACTTTTACATTAAGAAGAGATCAATGTCCTGCTGTATTTCTCAACAATGATCAGATTCCTACTAGTGATAAGGTCAAATATTTAGGAATGCATTTTGATCGACGCCTTGGAAACCCCATATTAAGGCTAAGCAACAGCAGCTAAAAATAAAAACAAACCGCATGTGCTGGCTGTTAGGTCGCAAATCTCAACTAAGTCTAGAAAGCAAAGTTCGGCTCTACAAAGCTATTTTTAAACCTATATGGACCTACGGCATTCAGCTTTGGGGTACTGCTAGCAAATCCAATGTGGAGATCCTACAACGGTATCAATCTAAAACATTACGATCAATGGTTAATGCGCCTTGGTTTGTCACCAATGAAGTTATTCACAAGGACCTAGGCGTTCCTTTTATAAAGTGTGAAATACCAAAATTCAGTGCTAGATATCTTTCACGCCTATCCAACCACATAAACCCAACTGCTATTTGCTTATTAGACACGACTTATGAAACTATACGGCTAAAGCGCCGCCATATCTTAGACTTGTCATTCCTATAAAATTTGAAATCTATCTAAAAAAAAAGTAATTTTGAAATTTATATAACGTAAGAATGTATGTAAATATATCAAATTTATACATATTTCTCTATGTAGATTTGTGCAAGGCAAACCTACCGCTGTCATTATCTTATAAGATCTAATTTACTGAATGTCTCATGTGAGATAGATTGCAAATAAAATTTAAGTTAAAATAAAAAAAAATCATTTTTTCACTCTCTCTCTCTATTTCTACACCACATACAGCGTAATGTATGCGTATTTTGGAATCTTACATGTATTTGTTGTTGTTGCATGTATTTTGTATGGGTAGCGACCAATGTTCACTAAAATGATCAAATCTCTGGAACGGCTGCGCCAATTCATGAATACTTACACATTAACCATCTCCTAATATCCCTTTATAACTTCTAAAAATTTGGTGCAATTGATCTGGTGGTTCTCAAGTTATAGGAGTTCATCAAAATTTGCATTGATTTTTATATATATAGATTTGTGCAAAGTGTGAAAAACATTGAAATGCTAAAAAAAATTAAAATGTTTATTCTGCTGCTTGAGGCGTTCAAAATTATGAAATAAACTTTTGAACAGGTAAGCCATGAAAGAGTATGTATAATTATATATATAAAGGGTGTTTTTTATAGAGGTATAGAACTTTAAGTTGCAATAAAACAACGATGTATTATTCGATTGACATGAATTTTATTTATCCGAAAGATAATCTTGTGGCATTACATTTTAAATATGATTTCTGGCATATGACTGCCACGGCTGACGCGGATGTAGTCCAATCTGGACGTCCAATTTTCGGTGACTTTCCAACATTTGTGGCCGTATATCGGCAATAACACGGCGAATGTTGTCTTCCAAATGGTCAAGCGTTTGTGGCTTATCCGCATATACCAATGACTTTACATAGCCCCACAGAAAGTAGTCTAGCGGTGTTAAATCACAAGATCTTGGAGGCCAATTCACAGGTCGTGAAATTAAGCGGTCACCAAACGTGGCTTTCGATAAATCTATTGTGGCACGAGCTGTGTGACATGTTGCTCCGTCTTGTTGAAACCACATCTCCTGGACATCCTGGTTATTCAATTCAGGAATGAAAAAGTTAGTAATCATGGCTCTATACCGATCACCATTGACTGTAACGTTCTGGCCACCATCGTTTTTGAAAAAGTGGGGACCAATGATTCCACCAGCCCATAAAACGCACCAAACAGTCAGATTTTCTGGATGTAACGGTGTTTCAACATACACTTGAGGATTACCTTCACTCCAAATGCGGCAGGTTTGTTTGTTGACGTAGCCATTCAACCAGAAGTGCGCTCTATCGCTAAATAAAAAAAAAACCAAAAAAAAAACAGAGCCATTATTTTCGAATTAAAATTGCACTCTTTGAAAGCGTTGTTCAGGCGTGAGTCTATTCGTGATGAATTGCCAAACCAAACTGAGAATAAATCACTTGACAGCTGTTAAATCGGTCGCCATCTGGAAAAGTAATGCCAACTTAAAGTTCTATGCCTCTATAAAAACACGCTTTATATGTATATATATATATATATGAGTCGTTCAGTGGATAAAGGGAATGAGTCCAAAAATTTGCAATGGTGAAAAACGACAGAACAGTTGACGTTGATATTAAAACTAGTTGTTACAACAAAACTCAAAACTAATGTTGCAAAATTAATTATTAGGACTTTTACAATTTGTAAATATTTAATGTTAGTATGTAAGTGTATGTGTTCACAAAACCTGTTAATATGATACAAATACGTTTTTATTGATAAGGGTTTCAGTGGAGAAAGAGAATAAAAAATGTCCATCTAAATATTGGCTTACCTCGCGTAGTGTTTTAATTGAATTAGTATATTTTGGAAAGAGTAAATTTTTTATAATTTTGCAAAAAAAGGCTGCAGATAATTTGTTTTTAGTTCAGTGCATTCGCACAGTTTTATTTTTAAAGAACTTAAAAAAATAACATAAAATATTTCTTATTTTTAAAACAAAAATAACTTCAAAAATTTCTTCTTTTTAAATGAATCTTAAATATAACAAATTTAACAAAATATTATGATCTTTCTGACTTGATACTGTTTTCAGGTTTTTATAGAAAGTATGGTACACGGGAGCGATATATTTTAATAAATCAATCATACCCTTTTTCTTTTCTTTTGTTATAGCTCTAGTTTCAGGATACAATAGACTTTGACTCGCGCTATTCAATAACATTGTCTTACCTTGCTTTCTAATATTTATAATTTCAAATACAGAATTTTCATCGAAATTATTTTTATATTGTATTACCCATGGTTTCGATCTCTCTAGTTTGATCTACCTCATTTGGAGCCAGTTTTCCCGCGGTATTGGTTTTACGATTGCAAACGTAATTTTCCAACCACTCGAAACTGTTTCTTTCTAATGCATGTTGCGATAAATGTGCTGAATTTTTTTTTGCGTTAGACTCAATAATGGCAAAATCGGCGTCATTTGGTAAGTAGGTATATCCGCTTACTAAAAATTTCATTTCAATCGATTTAACTTTTATATCAGTACTTTGAACTAATTTGAGTAAACTTAAGACAGTCTTGATATTTCTGTTTTGTCCAATACATGAGTCAGACCATAAAACAATCTGATCGTGCGTATCAGCAAACATTTTTATGTATTTGACCAAACAAGATGCGATTTCTTGCGAGCCTCTTGATCCCTCAGTTTCTGGCCAAACAAACATGTCTCTAGCCTTGTTTTGAAACTCAAGGAATCCTAAGTTATATACGTACAAATTACGTTTGTAATAAGCACTTGATGTGGTTAACTTGGGAAAAGCTAAAACTTTTTGCAAATCGAAACAAAACACGTAATTGCTTTCGAAAGCAGTTAGCTTATCCGCAGCCATTTGGCTTCGGGCTGTTTGAGCTTTTAATAAGTGGCACTCCTTTTCTTGTATTGAGATAATATTGTCAACCGATGACTTAATTCTCATTTCTAGTAAATCGCACGTTTGACAAGTATCTTTGGATGGGTGTTTGAAATGTAAGTTAAATTTCGTAGAAAAAATATGGTAGTAAAATTTTTCTTTTACAGGTTCAAGACTGTCCGACTTACACTTCTCAACATAAAGGTCATACATTTTTCTTATGTTCAAGCTGGAATTTAAATACTTGCGCTGTGGATTATGCGATCTACTGTAATGGCTAGTATAAGACGGAAATGAGTTTATATGATTAATGATGGGTGTATCATCAATTTTATTAGTTCGAATGTGTTTTCCTCGCTGGTCTATTAATCCGAAACCTGATTTTTTTGAGCGCAATTAAAAAGTCGTTTGTTGCTTATGTGGTATGTGTCCAAAAAATAATTTTTGCAGACAGGAATGTTTCCTTGGTCTGGTATTCGAATAGAATATGAAAAAGTATTAAATCTCGGCTTTGGATTATCATTTCTTGGACGTTTTATTTCAACCATTTTCGACGAAATACAACCTCTAATAAAAATATTTTGTTGTGTATGGGAGTTTAACTTAAAAAAAGATGTAAACGTTGCTTTTCTTTGGTCAACTGTAATTTCGGAATTGCAGTTACGTTTGCATCGACAAACTACATCCGCAAATGTTTTTGCTGATACAATAGAGCCTGAGCTATTTGTGTTTTGCAAACCGTTGATTCGACGAAACTTTCTTACATTTTTTCGCCATTCAATACTATTTCGTCGTCGTTTTTGCCCAACTGAGATCGCTGCCAGTTCATCATTATTTGACGATGAATCCGAGGATATAATTCTTGTCACTCGCCTTTTTGAGACACGTAGAAAGCCAACGGATGAACAATCGGAATCACCACTTTCGACATTGACCTCATTGTTGTTGTTGTCGTCCATTCTTAGTACTATTTAACTATAAATAGTAAACTTTAATATTTATAATATTTAAAAAAATACCATTCAATTTTACTTAATTAATATGCGCAGGTCAAAAAATTAATTAAGGTTGCGACTGATCTGCACTCACTGCACTTACTAAATTAGAAACCCTTTATAACCACAGCGATATCATAACAGCGATCAAAGGTCGATTTCATATGTAATAAAGCATAAAGTAAGATTACAGTTACGCTTCCGATTGCTCTCATGCAGCATTAAACCAAGAACAACAACAATTTAAAAAATACAAAAAAATTGGCAGGTAGCGAAAACACGAAGAGAGGCAAGAAATAGAAACAAATAAGAGTGATTAAAAGCAAAGTTAACAAGTGATTAATGCAATGTAAATGCAAACGTGGACTTATTCCCTTTTTCCACTGAAAATAAAAATTTTATGTTTCATACAAAAAATGTTTTGTCTTTAAAAGACGTTTGCCGTTGAAATTTGAAAACAAAATTTTTACCATACATTGTTAGTCATAAAAGGAAGTGTATCCACGCGAAAACTCAAAAAGGCCAAAAATGGACTCATTCCCTTTATCCACTGAACGACTCATATATATATATATATATATATATATATATATATATACTTATCTCGTGATTCCAGGGTATATAGAGATCTAGGCTCAATTACGTTATTTTTTAACGAGTTTTATTACATTTATGTTTTGTATTTATATTAATTTCTTCTTCTTCTTTGGCGTAGGCACCGCTTACGCGATTATAGCCTCGTCAACAATAGCGCGCCACTCGTTTCTTCTTCTTGCTGTTTGGCGCCAGTTAGAAATACCAAGTGACACCAGGTCGCTCTCCACCTGATCTTTCCAACGGAGTGGAGGTCTCCCTCTTCCTCTGCTTCCACCAGCAGGTACTTCATCGAATAATTTCAAAGCTGGAGCGCTTTCATCCATTCGGACGACATGACCTAGCCAGCGTAGCCGCTGTCTCTTTATTCGCTGAGCTATGTCAATGTCGTCGTATAGCTCGTACAGCTCATCGTTCCATCGTCTGCGGTATTCGCCGTTGCCAACGCGCAAAGGACCATAAATCTTCCGCAGAACTTTTCTCTCGAAAACTCCTAAAGCCGACTCATCGGATGGAGACATCGTCCAGGCTTCTGCACCATATGTCAAGACGGGGATGATGACCGACTTGTAGAGTTTGGTTTTAGTTCGTCGAGAGAGGACTTTACTTTGCAATTGCCTACTCAGTCCAAAGTAGCACCTGTTAGCAAGAGTGATTCTGCGTTGGATTTCAAGGCTGACATTGTTGGTGTTGTTAATGCTAGTTCCCAGATACACGAAATTATCTACGACTTCGAAGTTGTGACTGTCAACAGTGACGTGGGAGCCAAGTCGCGAATGCGATGACTGTTTATTTGATGACAGGAGATATTTCGTCTTGCCCTCGTTCAATACCAGACCCATTCGCTTCGCTTCTTTGTCTAATCTGGAGAACGCAGAACTTACATTGCGGGTGTTATGACCAATTATATCAATATCATCGGCATACGCCAACAATTGCACACTCTTGTAGAATATTGTGCCTGGTCTGTTTAGCTCTGCAGCTCCTATTATTTTCTCCAGCATCAAATTAAAGAAATCACACGATAAAGAGTCTCCTTGTCTGAAACCTCGTTTTCTCGCACTTCTGGTGTTATCCAGGGTCAGTTTACAAAGCCGTATGAGTTTCGTGGGGATATCAAATTCAGACAAAGCGGCGTAGAGGCATTTCCTTATCGTGCTGTCGAAGGCAGCTTTAAAATCGATAAAAAGGTGGTGTGTATCGATTCTTTTCTCTCGGGTCTTCTCCAAGATTTGGCGCATGGTAAATATCTGGTCAATGGTGGATTTGCCAGGTCTAAGGCCGCACTGATAAGGTCCAATCAGTTTGTTGACGGTGGGCTTTAGTCTTTCACACAATACGCTAGATAAGACCTTATATGCGATATTAAGGAGACTTATCCCACGATAATTGGCGCAGACCGTGGGGTCTCCCTTTTTTTGGATTGGGCAGAGTACACTTAGGTTCCATTCGTCAGGCATGCTTTCTTCCGACTATATTTTGCAAAGAAGCTGATGCATGCTCCTTGTCAGCTCTTCGCCGCCGTATTTGAAAAGTTCTGCCGGTAAGCCATCGGCTCCCGCCGCTTTGTTATTTTTTAAGCGGGCAATCGCTATCCGAACTTCTTCATAGTCGGGTGATGGCACCTCTATACCATCGTCATCGATTGGGGTTTCGGGTTCGCCATCTCCGGGGCTTTCATTTTCACTTCCATTGAGCAGGTTAGAGAAGTGTTCCCTCCATATATTATATTATATTATATTAATTTAAGTATTTAAATTCCACCATTTATGTGCTTAATCTCCAGCATTTTGATAACAAATCCCATATCTGAACAATCTGTAATCTGATTCCGAGAAATGATGTATTGTAAAATTGAGAGACAGACCAGTTCTAGGACATGACTAATTTAATTCAGCTCTTCATTCTGATTATATAAATATAAATTGCATGAAAAGTTTAATATTGAAAAGTGTACAAATTATAAAAATAAAATATATGTTTAATTGGTGCTTCATAAATACGAAGTGATGTTTGGTCAATGAATTCAGTTTCTAACTAATTTCAGATTCGAATCTACTGTCGAAATTGTAAAAGTTAGTATTAACCAAAACAAATAAGCAAATTGTAATGGAAAAATTTTAATCCTATATTTGGCAACAAAAGCCTTTGATTCGTGTCATCTCTTCCGTGGCATTCTTACGGCAATGCTGCGCCTGATTTGATTTTACGGCTATAATTTTATAAGGCAGTATATTGCGATTCAGAACTCTACAAGTTAGGTTTTCAACATTACAACTCAACAGAACGATTTTTCCCTCTCTTCTGTAAAGTTATTAAGATCGGCTTATGGGCCTACCTGCAAGTATTGTAAAGTAGGGATGGAAAATGTATTCTGGCAATTCTATGTTGTGAGATTTTCGTACAAGAATATTAATTTCACCATTATTTTATATAAAACTATACATATATACAATCAATAATAATCAAAATAAATAAATCAAAGTTTTTCTCAATATTCGAATATCCAAGTACACAACTCCATTTGTCTTTGTTGCTTTTGTTGCAGCGAATTGCCATTGTACTCGTAACTAGGCAGCATAAAATTTGCCATTTGAGCATTTTACGCCATTGTGTAATTAATAACATAATTGCTTCTGTTTATCTCTTAATTAAGTGGGATTTATTTATTAACCTACGCCAATTTTGCAATTGTATTGGTAATGAATACATACATATACGTGTATCGTATAACTTACAATGCAATTTGTTCAAATTATTAACGATATATACAGATACAGTAAAACAGCATTGTTAGTACGACAAAGTTCAATGCATTGGAAGCAAAAAAAATAACACATAGCTTTTGAAAAACTTTTGTAAATATGTATGTATATTAAAACTATATGTATGGATTATATGTATGTATGTATGTATTATAAAACTAAATAAACATGATTTAACTGTCATATATAAGTATGTGTTGAATTTCTAATTCACAAAAATAAAATTAAAAATGTCTGCAGCGAGACTCGAACCGTGAACCTCACGCTCTACACTTATAGGCTCTAACCACTCGACTATCATCATGATGTAAAAATCGACAACATAATGCGTTCATCAACAGAAATCATTAGGAAATTAAATTCAGCCGTGGCGTACTAAAAATAATTACATACGAATGGCGTGGTGATTAAAATTTTATTATTCTCGTTACTGGCGCTATACAAATAACGAACTGGTATGATTTCATCCTATTTCATACTAGTGTTCAACAAGAATTTTTGTATACTAGTATACGTCACTGCACGATACATACATGCATATGTAGCATACATACATATGTATATATGTACGTATACAAATGCACTTGTAACTATGAAATGCTTTGTTTATTTCAAGTGTCTCGCGCTAATTGGATGTTATTGCATAATCATTCCAAAAGCAAGTACAATGTAAGCATTGAATACTTTGACAGTTATGTAGATAAATTTTTTGTTTGTTAATTATTGAAGTATTTCAGCAGAAAACACTCACATTTCGTTATTTCGAGATAACTTTGTAGTTTTAGTTGTTATTTTCTTAATAAAATAAAAACTTTGTAATAACATTAATTAGTTTTTAGATCATATTTGTTTTTGGGAAAAGTGAAAAAACTACAACAACGTTCTGAGCGGTAGAAGTTATGGCTATTTCGGAAACCACCACGTTTCCTCATCACACTTCTTTCCATACACCCTTTGTTTGAATTTTCCATACACCCTTTGTTTGAATGTCCACAGCAAACAAATAAGACCAAACGCACGTATTGTTTCAAAATTTTATTTGATTTGAGGTTACTGTATAAATTTATTTCTAGTTAGTTATAAGGTATCCACATTGTTTTATTCTATTGCTAGTATTATTAAGTTATATTTACTGTTGCATTTATATATACAGTGGCGGACAAAAGTCTACATACATCCCCTGTTTTCGCTGAGCTGAAAGTCCAAAACGTTCTTTAGAAAATTTATCGACACAGTTTATTTCAACTATTTTCTGTTATCATAAAAACAAAAACAAAAATTATTTTTTTAACATGACATAGTATAGCTATGACAAACAAACGTGAATCCAACATTGACAAAAGTCTACATACAATATATACATAACTTATCTTAGCGCAAAAATTTTGGTTAATATCAGGTAACATGATCTTTTTAGTATTTAGTTGGTCCACCATTTGCATCAATAACATCTTGAAGCCGTCGTGGCTTCGAAGCTACTAAATTTGTCAATTCTTAGGGAGTAATACTGACCCAAGCTTCAATAAGACATTCTTTGATTAATGCTGAGCTGGAAATCAGATTTTTTCTAATCTTTCGATCAAAAATCTCCCAGATATATTCAATAACATTCAAGTCTGGGCTTTGAGGTGGTGTGCATGGTTGTCATGAAGCATGATAAAGTAACCACTGTTGGTACTTTATTTTTTGAGTTAAGTGCAGTGTTTTTATTTTCTCCAAATTTTTTGCTCATCCATCGCTGCCGAATATATTGAACTTCGATTTGTCTGTAAACAAGACTTTTTGCCTAAAATCCATTTCCTTGTCTAAATGTCCTTTAGCGAACTCCAAGCGAAGTTTATGATTTTTTTCAGATATAAGAAGCTTTTTACGTGGCATTTTACTGTGGAAGCCGTTATCGTTCAGAGCCCTTCGAATTGTTCTTAAATGGACACACTTTCTTGATGAGTTTGCGATGTTTTCGGCTAATTTTGGAGCAGTAACATTAGAGTCATTATTCACTTCCTTCAGAATAAAGCTGATCTTTTCGAGTTAGTTTCTTCGGGCGGCCAGCACGCGGCTTTTTTCGGTGGATACACTTTTTTAAGTTTTTAACAATGGTCTGAACCTTTGGTGAACTTAAGTTTTAAATTTTTTTAACTTTAAACTTTAACTTTAACTAAAAAAAAGGGTGCCTAACCGCCATAACAACACAGCATATCGACATAACTGCTAAACCTGGGTTGTATGTAGCCTTTTGTCAAGGGCATTTTTGCGTTTTTTCACCATAATTGTTTTATTTAAGAAAAGGATTTAAAATAAAACTGTATACCTTCATTTTTCAGCAGGTGATACAGGTGATGTATGTAGACTTTTGTCCGCCACTGTATATATATATATTTTTTGTTATTTGTTGGAATTTTTACTCTTAAATGTAATTTGCTAAAAATACTTTAATTTACCATGTTTATATTTTACTTTTTTCTTTTATTTTGTTTTATTTTAATTCGATTTATATATATATATTTTTTTTTTTAATTTTAATTGTTTTAATATCAATTTATATAATAATTATTTTTTATTAAGTAATTTTTTTTTATACGAACTAATTTGTTTATTTTTAGTTGGCTTCTAATACAGCAATAATAATACATTTTGTAGTCATTTTTTTATTTCATTTCATAGTATTATATTTTTTTTACTGTATTTTAGCTTCTTTCAAATAATTTTTCTTCTGATACTTTTGAATATTTGATAAATAGGCTTATAAAATATAAACCTAGTTATTTACTTTTTAATTTTGAGCCTTCGCGATCACTAACAATCGTTTGATTTTCCTCTGTTTTCATTTCAGGTGAGTCCTCAACTTTATTGCCCCATTATACAAATGCCGACGGAATTAGTAAGTACAGCATTTCGTAAAATTAATTTAATTACTGTCGTAAAACCGCATTGAAACCCATTTTAAAAATTCCTCTTTTGTCTTAAAAAAAAATGAATTATTTATACAAACAGATTTTGAGCAAGTGCTCTTGACGTGGCCTACACTTTGAGCTAAACATTTAGATAATTCCACTTCATTTTTGGACTATTCAAAGTTTATTAAATAAATGGATTTTTACCTATTATTATTACTCAACAACATTTAATCCTTTTTTAACTAAATAATTATTTGCAGCAGCGCAACAACGCCCAGCACCATTCAAACAACCTTCCTTGGTTTTAACATATTACTATTGCCAAAAGGCTTTGGCAAATGAAAAGCATTTCTGCGATTCTCTTTGCGACAACGGGCATAAGTAGTAGGCAAAGTTTATTTCGTGTTGGGTTTCGGTAGCTGGTGTTACTACACTAACTACTGATGCCCACGCCGTCAACTCAATTTGTTTCTTTTGCTTTGTTTTTATTCTAAGTCTCCCCCAAATATTTTATGCCTATTTAGCGAAACTTAATTAGCGACAATATTTCTATTTGTGCAATACAAATGCTATAGGATACGAAGAGCGGCAGAGAAGAGTTGGCATCGCAGTAAGCACGAGCATTATATAAATATAAAGGTCGTTACACGCGCACTTATTATTATTATGACTGGCATTCATATTTACTTAGATGCTTGCGTTTCTCTTTATTCTCTCCTCAATGTTTTGTTGGCAATACAGCAACGACCTTGGTCGGATATTGACATTTTTAGGCGCGAGTGGGCTTCTGTTCGCTTATTTTGTCAAACGCTTTTCCATTTTTTACTATTTATCATAAAACGAAAATACATATAGGCGTGCGGTTGAAGACCGTGGAATGTAATAAGAAACAAAATTTTTAATTGTTCTAGCGCTTATCGACTATGATTCGTATACTTCTAACTTCAATTTCAATGAAGCGAATTTTCATTAGTTAACAAAAATACCAGCACCTTTCGCCCTCCGTCATTTGGGAATGTTGAGAACACCGTGCTTGAAAGAATTTTGGATTAATCTGATGCTAATTAAAGTTCATAGAAAGGCGCAGCGAAATTGAAACGAGGCGTATCAAAGCGAAAAGTCAAAAGTTACTCAGTTGTTGGTGGAGTTTGATTTGTACTGGCGCTATCCCCATCAACTCCAGCCACCTTCATCACGAACTTACCTATGCTACACTATTTTATATCAAACACGCATACATACATACATATGTACATAGTTCAGCTCTTTAGCTATCAATAGCTTTCATTCCGATACTGCTGCTGTTCCTGACGTTGCCGCCTGGAGCTTGGTAAACAAGTTAATGAGTACGCCACCACAATTGAATCAACAAATTTTGAAAATCATGCGACCTCAACAACCCAGCCCCATAACAAACACACGCACACAAGCATTCAGACCGATTACAGCCATGTTGGTTTCCACTGCCAGCTGCCTTTTCGGCTTTAATGTGCTGTAGCAGCATGTCACACTACTTCAGCGTGAGGTAATGTTTGTAGTGTGTGCGCTACAGCAACCGATAATGCTACAAATCAATATG
Organism: Neoceratitis asiatica; assembly: GCA_030068015.2. Classification (NCBI taxonomy): domain Eukaryota; kingdom Metazoa; phylum Arthropoda; class Insecta; order Diptera; family Tephritidae; genus Neoceratitis; species Neoceratitis asiatica. The sequence continues at coordinate 73,859,836 of CM061528.1, forward strand.
CGTCTCGCCTCTCGCCTACCAATACCTCTTGATTTATTAAGGAAATTTATGTGCTTTAGGCTCCCCTTTGAAGTCCTTCCTATTTTCTATGTTGCCGTTACCTATGCTCTTCTTTATTCACTCCAAAACTTCCAATCGTGCGCCATCATAAATGAAAAGCCATTTGTCGCATTACTCCCGAATTCGCATAATTTTTTTTGGCATTTTCGAAATTTTTCGCCTCCGCACTGCTGGTCTCCGTACCACTCCTTCATTTATATATAAATTCATACTGAAGTTTTTGAATGCCGCGTTTAATTACCCACCATCGTCTACGACTTCTTTCGTGTCTACTTCTCTTCTTGGAATTTTTTTTTGGTACGCAAACAAAATAAAATGAACGTCTACAAAGAAAAAGGAAAAACAGTAACCCTGAAGTCTTGTTGGTACCGTCAAACCGAAAGAATGTAGTAGGAAATTTAGAAATCCTATGGGGGCAGCATTGCGTGCCCTATTCAGTTGCTTGATGTTGTACGTAGGCAGGGAGCGTCCCAAAGATTCAGTGTTCCTTGTTTCCCGACTATAACTGTTATTGTGACTGTATGTAATTGTGTATATGGTTGTAACTGTGACAGCATCAGCTTATTAGTAAGCAAAGTTTTTTTTTAGTAAATCGCACTGCCCAACCCTTCTGTTCGCGCTAAACGCAATATCAGATTGACATCTTGTGGGTCGATAATAAGGTTGGTGCAGCTTTATCGCGATGGCTTGGTTACTGTGATTAATCGTAGCGTACTCGTGTGTAAAAATTATAGCAAGTCGTAGATTCATACACTTTTACCTAATAAATTTTAACTTAAATTTGAAGTTTAACATTAAGAGCTACAATAATTATGATTTTCATATCTTAAAAGAATATTTTCTAAATTTTTAAAAATTCGGGAAAATATTTTTAATTTTGGATTTTTCAAATTTCCCCATATTTGAAAAAATTATAATAAATAATTTTTAAACAATATATCTATTTCTCAAAAAAAGCGAAAATATATGTTTCGTTTGTTGGGCACATACAAATACAAAGAGTTTTGAATGTGAAGCGTTGCCATATTATTATTTTATATTTCTATTTAATAGTCGAATTTTCTTATTGTTGTTGTTGTTGTTGTTTTTTTGCAAACAGTTTGGTAACGGTTTGCTTACCTAACCGGCAAATAGGCGGAGTAGTTTGAGAGTGATATGCGTGTAGGTGCGTGTCAGTTTCATGTGGCAAACGTTTTCTCCATCGGAGGTCGGTGAGTTTCAAAAAAAAGCATATGCATCTGAATAAAAAAATTTTATTATTTTTACTCTTTATTATTGTTATTAAATTTCCTCACAAAAGTTTAATTAATAAATCGAGAGAAGCTTTAGCAGCTTTTATACTTTTGAGAGCGTAGGTAAAAAAAATATATAATATCATAGAATTCAAAAGCTCAAACGCAGAAATCTAGGAAATATTTATTTATATAGGGTGTTTTTATAGAGGTATAGAACTTTAAGTTGGCATTACTTTTCGAGATGGCGACCAATTTAACAGCTGTCAAGTGATTTATTCTCAGTTTGGTTTGGCAATTCATTGGTGGAATCATTGGTCCGTATCATTGGACGTAGTGCGCGATACATTTTCCGCACAGAACCATTATTTTCGAAATAAAATTGCACTATTTGCAAGCGTTGTTCAGGCGTGAGTCTATTCATGATGAATTGCCAAACCAAACTGAGAATAAATCACTTGACAACTGTTAAATCGGTCGCCATCTTGAAAAGTAATGCCAACTTAAAGTTCTATACCTCTATAAAAAAACACCCTTTATATGTTATATGTGTATGTATGTGTAAAATTTCCTTTTTGCAAATACTTTATATATGTGTGTGTATTAGAAATGAGATTTCCTTTTACTTGCTGGCATTGTAAAGCAAAGAAAAAATTGTTTGTGAAACTTTTTAGTTAATTAGTTATGTCAGTTGCAGCAGCTTATAGAAGCTCAGTCAGCAAATTCTTTGAACTTCGTTCTTTAGTTTCTTGGGGATGCAGATTAACTCCTCAACATATGCCACCTGTTTGCTTTATACAGCATTTTTTTACATATACATACACTCCAATCAGTTTTGCTTGCGTGCTGCTTTAACTACAATTATTTTGATATTCTTCGAAGGAGTGCTGAAATTTTGGAATTTTATAAAACAATGGGAATTTTTGTGCAATATGAATGATTTTTCTCTTTGAGTAAGGCATTTTACCCGTTCAGCATAAATATGATTTTAAAAATTTTGATAAAAACAAGAAATTTCTCTCAACCAGTATTATCAATTAACAAATAACTCAATTCTGTATTAAAAGATATCTAGCTCGGTTTCAGTGGCTAGATATTTTTAAATTTGACGGAGTGTTGTAGTTTTTATTTTCCTAAAGCAACTTCACGTTTGCCAATACAATATTTTACGTTTGTATATTGTAGAACTTTTAATTAATAAACCGAAAATATAATAACGTATTGTTAGGCAAGCATATGTTTGAATTTTTTACTTCTTTGAATCTAATATTACTCTTATTCTCTTACTTACCTTTCGGACATTTGCACTCACACAATTGTTGTCATTAGTTTTTGCTTGTTCATTTGATTGTTGAACCCACATTTTATTTCATTCAAAGCATTAATTACTAAAGAAAATCTATACAACTCACCATTCGATGCTTATTCCTATGTCGAACAGGTGGTGATGAGGGCGGATCACAGCTTGAGACATAAAAGCTAGTCAAATAACTGCCTTAAGTCCTGTTTCTCTTGTACTAGTGCTCTTCATGCAACTGACATACAAAGCTCGATGCTTCAAACGAGATCTTTGCAACAAAACAATTAATTCATTGTTTTTACTAACTTTTGTTTTGTTTATTGTTTTTGTAGTTTCACATTATTATTGTACTTTTTTATGTTAGGCTTTTCCATTTTTGTTATTTACTATTGTTACTCTAGTGATGTTGCACTCAAAGTATGTATATGTATATGAATTTGTGTGAGTTTCCATTTGCATGCATACACACTCACAATTAAACAATAAGTTTTCACGATTTTGTTGAATAAAGATGAAATATTTTATTGTATTTTTGTTATTGTAAGAATTCCTGCTCTCACACAGCAACATATTCATAGGTACATATTAAAAATTGTTTTTGTTTTTGCCTCTTCCTTCCAACTGAGTGGGCTTGACTTCGCAAACGATATAGGCAAATCAACTCCGACTCCACACGGTGCAACCAGATAACTTAGCTGGTTGAAGGTAATTCATATGCTGAGGAAAATAAGATGAAGAAGCAGTGTAAGCATTACGAACAACAGCAACAGTATAAGTAAGTCGTAAGGAAAAGAGCATAAAGGCAACTAACCAACAAACGCTTATATAAGTATACCTGGCTGAAGCAAATGCTGAGTTGCAAAGGTGAAATTTGATAAATTGTATATTGCCGGCGGGGAAGAGCGCGTTTGTTTGTTGGTAGAAATTTGAACGCTGGAAATTAAAACAAAATATTAGCCCACTCAGTTGCAGACATGCGCCGGGCACACACGCACGCACACAATAAAACCTGAAACAAAAGCGAAAAAAAACGAAAATGATCAAAACTGCCTTTTAACTATATCTAGCTGAGTTTGCTATTAGCCTGGCATAGCGCTTAATACATTCTACTTCCTTACTCCTTTCCTTTAATTCCATGCTGTTTTCTATCTGCTTTGCGTGAAAAAGTGTGTGTGTATGCGTGAGTAAATGCAACGTTTTAATTGAATTGAAAAGCTGAATTGAGTTTTGATTTAAAACAATGGTTCATTGTTCTTTTCAAGTTTATTTTATATTATTTTTTAGTTGCTTCGTATTTTTCCCTTTCTTACTTCTCCCTTCCATTACATTCCAGTGTGTGCTCATTGGCCTTAAATAGCTATGAAAGAGGTTAATACGTCTACGTGTACCTCATAGACATATAAACATATGTATATACATATTTAGAGGAGTTTTTGGGCGCGTATCCTTTTCACATGAATAGCAATAAATGACTTTGTTCTTTTATTCTAGATATAAATGTGTGTACGTATTATTTTAATTTCGGTCATTTCTGGGGCTATGTAATTGGAAATGTTAGTTTTTGTAAGTATTTCGATTTGCTTAAGTTAGCCCTTTCGCATTTTTTTGGAATAAAAAAATTCAGGATATTGCTTTTATATACGAATTATTGCTATTAGTTAGTGTATTAACGTATAAAGTACGTTCTAAAAGATGTTAGACTAATTTCTACACACGAAAGGATTGAGCGCTATCCGTATCGGTTTTGCTTAGCATCTGAACTTAGTGGAAAAATTTCGAAGTGTAAGTAAGTAGCTTGGCATCCGCAATAGCCGAGTGATTAGCATTGCGTACTACCATTTGGAAGGCAGTGTTCGTTCGACCAACATTCAAAATTATATAAAATAAATTTTTCTAATTGCGGTCGCTATCGGCAGGGAATGCCAAGCCCTCCGAGTGTATTTCTGACATGAAATAAAAGTTCCTCATAAAAATACATCGGCCGTTCGGAGGCGGCTTAGAATAAACTGTAGGTCGCTTCGACAGTTACAAAGTGCCAAATATATATATATATATATATATATATATATATATATATATATATATGTGTGTGTATATATGTAAGTAGCTTTAGAAATACAATTTTTGATTCAGGTTTGCCTTTGAACCAAATTTTGGGGAAATAAAAAAGCAAAGTTAAAACAGTTGAATGCCCTTAAATTTTAAAATAAATAAATTGAAACGACCATTTGGGCAGATTGTTGTATACATATATATATATATTTTTTCGTTTGAGAATTCTATATTTCTTCACTGTTTCTCGAGTAATCTTTTACCTTTCATATACAAGGAGAAAACTTTGCTAGCAACCTAATAATATTCTAATTGATTTTAAACTTTTGTGAGGAATACTGGTTAAAAAAACTGATAGAATTTTTTAAGGTGTTACATATGTATGATGAAATTTTGTAGAAGTATTTAGCCATATTTTTTTGAATACTTGTTAGATGTCTTGCGAAGTAGAGTGTGTGTCGGTAAAATCAGCTTGAGATTATGAAAAAATACTAATAATTATCATTATAACAACGTTTTCGAAAGAGGTTTTCGTGACGATGATTCCAGGTCAACAGCTCAACTGATAGCATAAAACCAAAGAAATTTCATTAGGGAGTTATGGTGTTCTTGAACAATTCATTAAAAAAAAAATTATCGGTTACGTTTTTTTTTTTAAAAGACTACTTTTTTCATCTGAAAAAATGTATCACAAAATTATTAACAATGATATAAAAATTAGGCGAAAAAATAAAATCGTTCAAGAACACGGTAAATAAATTACGAGCAATTAAGAAAAAAAAATGAAATCGGTCGAAAACTTTTTCGGAAATCCAAGCCACCGCAATTACGCAAGGGAACAAGATGGAACACGCTATAACATTGCTTCCACTGTTTGGATGTGTTTACAAATTTGGGATAACACTATTAAAAACTTTATGATGATAGAATAAAAAAAAATTGTTTTTTGACGGTCTTGCGTCTTGATGTTTTTACCAACAATTGGAGATCTACAGTTTATTCTACATTTTATTCCTGCCTCCCTGCCGAGGAGCGACCGCAATTAGAAAAATTAATTTTCTATAATTTTGGATGCTGCTCGAACCTGGGCTCGAACCCAGGCCTTCCGAATATCAGTACGCAATGCTAACCACTCGGCTATCGCGGCCGCCAACATATACAACCCCATAAATAAACTATTATATAAAACGGAAAAAAAATCCAGCTCTAATTTTTTTCGCAGAATTTTATAGATTTCAAGTTACTAAACTTAGACCCAGCCTGAGTTTAGTGCAGCAAAAGTCTCTCGACTCACCACTCGCCTTCCCGCCCTCCATCATTTTCATACTTATATACATATGTATGTTTTTTCTTAGTATATTTCCCCTAGCTAATTAAATATTTATTTATCGCTTTGTTAGATAATTATTGTTAACCTAAGATTTCATTATTTGCATTTCGCTTCCATTCTGCAACACCGAGGACGGTAGCATCCCGTTAAGCCATGGATTCAAGGAATTATGACCGACATCCGCGAAGTAACTGCGAAAAATAAACAATAAAAATCGTATCCCAACCACTGTTTTTAGAAAAGTTGTTTTTATTTATTTTATAATTTTTTTTTGTTTTGTTTCGCTCTTAGCAAACAGGTTCCCAACTCACACGGTGAAAAGGGCATGAATATGGCGCGGTAGCTTTCCTGAGTGTGTGTGCGTTTGTTTCCGAGCACCATAATTAAAAATGCTATTACAGCAAACTTGATATAAATTTTTAATTAGCAATTTTTCCCTACTTTCCTACCGCTTCTGTCGTGGCAACTTTCTGAATTAGCCGACACTTTGCTAAAGCTCTCAAGCCCCCTGCTCCACTGACAACTCTTCACCAGTAGGAGAAGAATAAAGAGAAATGAAAAAGCAAATATGATACTGTGAAACGAAATAATGATAAACGTGCATTCGTTTACATATATGAATATATAAATTTATCAATATATAAATATATATACGCACACATGACTAAACAAAATTTATTTTTCAACAAAAACGGAGGTGATCGTTAGCGTTGTGACATAGATCAGCAGGAAAAAAGCATAAAATGTGATAATCACACTTTTACACGTTAAACAAACAAACACTTTTCATTTCATTCAATTTATACATACTTATATATAGATGCATATATTTGGTCTTTTTTTTGGTACTTCTTTTAAGTCATGTGTGTTGGAATTCGCGTCTGCCAGCTGTCATAAATGTTAGCGCTGAGAAAGGTATCCCCGCCATACAACTAACGTACAGTCACTCACTGAAAGTGGAAAAATAAAAGTTGTGGCCAACAAAAACATACTTCAGCCAACCAAAAATGTGGCACGTTAAGCCGCATAAGCTTATAAGCACACACACGCCAGCGCGCCAAAAGCAAACAACACCAATATACGTGCATACATAGTTATATTCATATGTCTATTCTATTTTTTAAAGCGTGTAGACACAAATTTTGCTGTGCAGTTACCTTCTCACGTTGATGCTTGTTGTAAAATAATATGCGCGGAAGCAGATCGGATACGAATGAAACCGGTACTCCTTATGCCAAATTTATTTATGCGGTTTTTGTATGTCTTATGTGTTTGTTTAGGTAAGCGCCGTCATAAGTGTATGCGCGTTTATGCGAGTAATATACACTTTGACTGACGTTGCTTTAATTAAAATTACCGTAAATTGCGCTCATAGTAAAACCGCTGCCAGCTAAATTTAATATACATTTAGTCTAAATGCAAGTAAAGGTCCTTCTTCTTTCTTTTTTTTTCATTTTCAGCTTGAAAAATATAAAAATAAAAAATAAAAATAAACCTGTATCCTGGTCTATTGGAAAAATGAAATTTCCAGTGAATTTTTCTTTTTTAAACATTTCGATTTCACTAAATTTTGTTTTTTAATATAATACAACGTACTCAACGTTTTTTCCCCCTATGAAGGTTTTTTTTTGTGCTTTTTAACTGCTGAAACGATTTTCGGCTCCTCCTCCCATTTTTGGTTTTTGCGTCTTAATGTTTTTTACCAACAAATGGAGTGACCTACAATTTTATTCTAAGCCGCCTCCGAACGACCGATGGATTTTTATGAGCAGCTTTTATTTCATGTCAGAAATACACTCGGAGGACTTGGTATTCCCTGCCGAGGGGCGATCGCAACTAGAAAAATTAATTTTCTAATTCTCTTTCTCTGATGCTGCATGAACCTGGACTCGAACACTGGCCTTCCGAATGGTAGTACGCAATGCTAACTACTGGGCTATTGTGGCCGTTTATTAAAGTAAAGATTTAATACGAATCAATTTATTCATTTGATTTCAAGAGTGTGATTATTTTTTCCAACGCCATTACGGTACCAATAAATTTTTGTGATATTTATTTATTTGGAACATGGGGAATCGTCTAAGAGCAACTACATATATATATGATTATGTTCTTATATTTTTGATACTAAAAAAATGTAATTTAAATTTCTTTAATAAAATTACAAGTCCATTTCAGAATAATTACTTTACTAATTTTGAAAAAATAAATATCGTCATTGATATTTTATTGCATATAGTTACTCAACTTTCCGCTCTTTCATTGCTCAACTGCTGAAATATTTGTTTTAACTGTTAAAGCTTTAAAAAAATAGAGCAGCAGCAGCAATTTTTTTTTTTCAAATTTCTTTTGCAGTGCTGAAAGAAAATTAATTTTTTTTTTCAAATGTTCAAATTCTTTGAGAGCTCATCGTGCTCAAAATTTTTTGAGGGTGCTCAATTACACGCAGGTGCTCGAAGAAAATATTGGACTCTAATATGAGCATACCTTTTACTCATAATATAAATATTTGTGAGGAGTAAAAGATTCCACCATATTTATTATTATTTTTCATACACTTCATATTTATTAATATTTTATTGTTTTTAAAGTGATACAAAACAGTTACTTTTTTCGCCTGAAAAAGTAGACAAAGCAAACAACAACAGTCATGACGCTGCGACTGCTTCTGTTTTTATTATTATTATTATTATTATTATTATTATTATTATTATTATTGAGCAAATATTAGTGTCATGTTTTGTATTTCAACTTCACACCGCCCTTGCCTGATTACAAGGCAACTTTTTGGTAGTAAATTACTTCACGATATAAACTCACATTGCTATGCGTGCATATATTGTTTTGTGATATGCGGCATTAAAAAGTCATGTGTACATTATATGCATGTGTGTGTTACTTTTGTTAAGTGGTTAAATGCTTTTATCATTTATGCTACGTCAGAAATCACCCTTTGCTAAACAACTGCCTACTTGTTTGCCACGCACTTACGATATTACAACAGGTAAAAATTTTAATTAAAATTATATTTTATTAACACAAAGTCATCAAACAACATTGAGCTGCGAGTGTGAAAGTTTGTAATATGGAATCACATATATATTGTACATATATAAATTTTGCTTATATGCCGTTATACGTTATCATTTATTTAGTATTCAGTTGTGGTAAGTTAGGAAGGAATTTACATATCATAGCATAAGTCCAGGCGCTCTTTTAGTCGCTTGAGAATTTTTAAAAAAAATTTTGTCTTTCCGTTTACCTTACCTCTCTATTGTGCCGTAGACACCTTTACCTGCAATCCAAACTTAAAAAAAGCCTAATGTATATAACAGCGTTTCTAACGATCCGCAATTTACCATTAACTACAAAGATGTCGCGTCGGCATATTTTGAAAGTCTTTTCATCTTATTAAATATTCATATATATTTCAGGCGCATGAATGCATCTGCATACATATATATTTATTAATACATAGATATGTATTCCAATGTTCACTCAAACTCTCATTTAATATAGAAGTAACATACTTTAAAGGCGCAATCACTTCTTTTGTCGCTCAGTGGCGGAAATGCTGATAGTAAGCCTAGCAACACTGTATCTTCTAAACAGGTATATATGTGTAAGGATGGATTGTGCGTGCGCCTGTGTAAGGTATACTGTAGGCTGATATAATTAATGTTGCTGGCGCTGCTATTGTTACCGTTATCACTCGTTTTATAAATATATATTTCTTTTCTAAATTTCCTTAGCTCGACACAATCAGTGCGCTCGTTTATATAACGATGTTCAATGACACCCTGCTGGAAAACTGTTTCAATATCAAAAGCAACAGCAGCTAAGCCTATATTTATATACACACATTACATCTAAAACTTTTTGACCATTTTTGAACTAGAATTCCTGATTTATTACACGTTAGCAACACAAAATGCTAAGCGACTATTTAATATGTATTTACATATAAAATATTTTTGAAATACCCAGTCAAATAATCTAATTAAAGACCACCACAAAACTAGTTTGCTAAGCAAGTTCAACTAGTCAGCTAAATGTTATTTTGCAGCTTTTGATCATCATTATAACAGTTTAGTATAATCAGAGAAATTAAAAAAGATAATAGTTACCGCATTTATGCTTGAAAATAAAATAGCGATAAAAAATCTAAAAAAAAGGTTTTCTCGGAATCATATTAAAATTTAAACAAAAATAATGTGATACGAAAAATTCAAATACAAAATTAATCAATTCTGTCAAGAAATTATACTATTAAACTGAATGGATTTTATTTTTGTCATGTTATCAAAGAATGTTGCTACTTTTTAAATCTCTACAGCGCACTCGTAGCAAGTACATACGTGTGATTGTTTAAAAAGAATTCATATATGTACTTTCTAGCATATATTTGTACAACCAAATATGTATGTCTGCCTGTGATGTATACGTTTTAAGGGTTGCCCTGAGCAATTTCCGCTTAGCTTTGATTGTTTGGTGTGAAATTGCGCTGAATCGTCGCTCTCTGTATGTATATATGCATATGTGCTTTTTATCGTTGGCATTGTCTGTGCCTAAGTGTTTCCCCAGTAGTAGGCATTCTTCTATGCTTGTTGCTTTCTACTATGGCACGGCTGCCTATTTTCACTTATCTCACCTCACTACACTGTACAGCACCTAAATGTTTGCAAAGCTTAAACAACAGGAAAACATAATGTTATTATTTTTATACCTTATCCAGCAAGCATATATTCTGCATTGAAAAACCTGTATATGCGCTTCTGTAAAGTAAAAAAATTCAAATACGTGTATGTATATGTATGTCAGCTTTCTAAGTGTAAAAGTCACCTTTTGAATATTTAACAGTTGACCATTTATCATGCTTTTTATGTACTTTTCCTAGTCGACTGCTTTTAATACGCTTAACTTAACCCATCCTTCTTGCTCTATTGGGCTTTGTTTCATTTAAAAGTAGTTAACTTGTTATTTTTTCTTTGGTTACGCTTTCGTCTTTCGAGTATTTTTTCTGGATTCGAGCTGTCATTTTGGTGCCTCCATTCTAAAGAAAGTGCGCGTGTTTCGGTGAAGTATTTTGAAGTGGTCCGATGACAGAAAAACATACAGTAGCGAAATTGGCTTAAGCTAGCGGTTAGCGGTTTGCTGTTAATTTTTTTTTTTAGTTTATCTGTTGCCACATCAAGTACCTTTCGACATTTATTATTATTGTATTTTCCTCTATATCTTTATTACTTTTTTTCCACCAGTGCAAACTTGCGTTTCAAATTTTTCTAGCTCTCACTACGTATTAACTTTATTATTTTGATACCGGAAAATGCAAACATATGTACATATGGGCAATTTATACCTCATTTAAATGAGTTTTTTTTAAAAACTTGCATAAAATTTGTCAAATTCAGGTTTGCTTTATCTTATCATAAATTGTCTATCTAGAAATCAATAATTTGTTCGCAGACACTGTCTGTTAAGTGCTTCTGGCTTGATCTAAATCTTCCTCGATATCGTTTACTAGTTTAGCAGTTGTCTGCAAATCGATGGCCATGTCGGCAAAGTAAAAATTATTAATTGATGAGATAATAATATTATTTACTAATGGTATGAATTCAGTAAGACAAACAATACATTTTTAGAAAATTATACCTAAGCACTACGCCATTTTATGTTACGATGCAGCTCATTGTGTTAAAAAAAAATAATATATATATATTCGCATTGTAGCGACTGAAACAATTAGCGGCCGAGCTCCTCCTCAATTTGTGGTGTGCGTCTTGATAATTTTTCCAAAACCTACAGTTTATTCTAAGCCGCCTCCAATCGACCGATGGATTTTTATGAATAAGTTTTACAACTATACTCGGAGGCCTAGGCATTCCCCCTGTCCAGGGGTGAACAAAACAAATTAATTTCCCATAATTTTGGATGTTGGTCGAACCAGAACTCGAACCCCGGCTCTCCGAATGGCAGTGCACAAATCTAACCGCTCTGATTTTCGTTATGCAGATCGAAGTTTTAATCATTTTTGGATTTATTTTTAATTATTTCATTTCGTTTTAAATATTTCTATATATTCTAATCAATATATTCAAAACCAAAAATTATCATTTTTTTTTCTTTGTTATTTACCATCAAAAAAACTTTTCATTAAATACAAAACAAACTGTTGCTTCTGAAAAAGTTACGAACAAAAGCAGTCAACAACATTTAAACAATGGTCACAATTACTTACTAACTATATCAATTCAAAGGGCAAAGTTTATTTCCAATTGTTTCATTATAAAAATTGCGGCATATGGGGCAGAAACGTGCGTATGTAAATAAATAAGGCCAAAACTGTACTTAGTTGAATACATGAAAATAATATAGACTAAAATGAAATAAATTAAAATAAAATAAATTATCAAAAAAGGAAAAAAATAAAACAAAACAAAATTAATTTACTTTCATGCTAAGCATTACCATTAGATTAGCTAATTTTTTTTAGCAAAATGTTGCTAATATAATGATTGTTACTAAAAAAAACGGATTGCAATGTATTAAATATTTCTTAATTTATAACATTGCTATGCATACACTTATAACAGGGATTATTCGACCGATCTATTCTATTTAGCTTCCTTTGCCATTAAAAGCAACAGCAACAAGTGCAACATCGTGATTGCGCAGCCTCCCTACAGAGCAATTTAAATATGCCTTTTTATATTGCATTAGGTACATGCGACATGCAACAGATTGGTCGCTTCTTCCTTTACGCCACAAAAACTCTTAAATTTGTCTGTTGCTGTGCTGAGGTGGTATAAACATATAATAGATACATACGTTGAAAAGTCCCGGACCTGACGAAGAACAGGTTTTTTTTTTTTTTTTGTTGGTGAATAACAACGATTTAAACTAACTCACGCAACTTTGCTTTTCGGTTATTAAAATTTTTCGGATTTTTTTATATTTTCTGGTGTTGCCGCCTCATTTGGATATCCATTGCACCTTATGTGTTATGAATATAGCCGTTAGGTGCCAGCATTGGCATTGTTCATCAGTTTCTCGTACTGAACACACACATACACTCACAAAACCAACAATAGCAAGAAAGTAAGAAGAAGAACAAACAGCATCACTGAGCACACTGCACAAGGCACCCCAACAACTGCAGACATACCGCAACAAGAATAATGAAATCATTGACGCCTCTGAATAATTCCAGAAATATATGCAAATCCGTAGTATAGAGTGGTTGTTAAGGCAGGAGCCGCTGCGTGGATGCCATTACACTAGTTTCTGGTGACTTTAAAAATGGATGAGAGCAAGGAAGAACACCTGTTGCGCAGTGCTACCCAATGCTTTATTTTCATTTTTCTTCGCTGGAATAGAATCTGCGGATATGGGCTTTGTTGCAGCACCGTGAGATTTCACGTTTTTACCGTTGCTCCTCCACAATGATGAGTTTGTTTGCATTTTGTTCCGTTTTCTGCAGTTGTGGTATGTTGGCTTGCTATTGGTATGGGTGTTGGTGTCGGCGTTATCATTTAAAAGCACATTAAAAACTTTTTAGATTAATTTCACTTTTTACGCGCTTACACTTTGTTGTTGCGCATTTTTTTTTACCTTCACGCACCCCCACATACTTCCACGTGCATGTCGTTGTTATTGTTGTAGTTCCTGCCAGCATAACTTACCACCCTCAACTATAACTTTTCCTTGTAATCCTTTTATTATTAGTTCCTCGTCTTTTTCCCCTTTTTTGTTGTTGTATTTGCTCTAGCAGTTCATTGCTGCAAAGTTGCCGCAGCAGCTTCCGTCTCAGTGGACGGTTTGTCTGTTGCACACAGTTTGCATGCGCTAAAAAATTTACAACTTTGTGTTGTTTTTTAATTGAAGTTGTAATTAAAATTAGTTCATTTTGTAAAGCGAATTTTATGCGATTTATTTGAGTACGCGCCATCGAGTTTTTTGCATTTTTATTTCATTTCCTATTTTTTTTCTATTTCCTGTCCACTGATCTCGTGGCTGTCATATTCAGTTGGAAATTAAATTGCTGCAACTCTTTTTAATGGCGGAAAAATTCGTCTGCCGCTTGAGTGAGTTTGGCTTCTCTTGGTAACAGGTTGAATTGCTGGTTGGCGTTTTTTAGTGGAATGCAATGAAAACTCATTCAGTTTTTATAAGATAATCACATATAAGTGTAACTATGACTTTTTATGCACAATGTGGTTAAATAATTTGGTGAATAAAATACTTTCCTTTCGGCCTTTGAATAAAAATTTTTGTTAAATACTTTCGGCTAAAGATAAGGAGAGTAGTTGATGAGGAAAATTAAGGTCATTAAATAATTAATTTTTCATTTCAAAAGAAATATAAATAAGTAAACAAGAGTAACAAGAATAAACATAAACAAGTAAATAAGTAATAAAGCCAACTATTTGAAACTATAAAGTTCTTGCAACACAAGCAATCTTAAATTTCATGGAGACTGAGCAGAGTTCAAAATTAAATCTTAGAAACAGACAAAGCAAGAGCCATGTGAATCTATCATTCTACAAGAACTAAATCATTTATTGTATTAAATATATTCTTGTACTTGCTCTTAAGTTGCTTTCGATGCAATTCTAAATACAAAATTTTAAGCGAAATTAAAAATTCATAAACGAAACATTTTACAAATTTTTGCTGTAACAAATAAAAGCTGAATTCAATAAATAAAAGCTGGCATTTCAATATCAGCTTTGCTGTGGAAAATCGATTTAGTTTTCACAATCGGCTTTTTCCACCCTGTGAATTGCGTGAAAGCACTTCTACACATCGCTTCGTATATACAATATTTACATAGAAAGCATGTATATAATGTCAAAGTGCTTGTATACCTGAGAAATAGATTTTATTTTTACTTCTGCAATATGGTGAATATGTATTTGTATGCACGCAACACGTGCAACCTTCTCACACATGCGATAGTAGATTTTTATCGTTGAGGTAAAAAACATGAGAATTACATATCCCTGTTCATACATACCTATGTTCTTTGCGAAATAATACCAAGAAAGCGTGAAATTGTGTGTATAGGTTTTATGAGTTTGTATTACTTGCGGTGCAATAGTAATTTCTATCAGAAACAGAAATGCATAAATCTGTAAATACCTACATAGGTACGTATGCATTTGCACGACATATTGATATCGATTTACTGTTAGCACAACATACTTTTCTAATACGTCAATATTTCATGCCTTCGACGTACATAGAAACATAAGGTTTTTTTTTTAAATTTAAATATATATAAAGTTTGTATATATCCTCATATTTTTGTACCAATTCAGTTATAGGTATGTATGTATATGCATAGTTGCAATCAGTAAAAGCAGCTTCTAAGTGCTGTATGTAAAGGGTGTTTTTATAGAGGTATAGAACTTTGAGGATGGGGCCATGTGTAGAAGTTCACGCAAGTGAGAAAAGTTTCTGACTGCCATTCACCTGGGAGTGGCCAGAAACGATTCTTTTACATATGGCTCAAGCAGCTCACGACTTCCGGTTCTAGACCAAGTATCCTCTGGGTAGCAAACAAACATCCGTTTGGAGGCGAGCTAAAGTGAGAAGGCGAATCCCTTGCGGTTGTGCGTAGGGTTTGGAACCCACCACATAAAAACTATACTCCAATGAAAGATCAGCAATTGCCTCGGACGAGAGACCCCCCCTTTTGATGACGACCCCCGCAAACGTTTTAAGGATCATGATTTGAGGGCATGCACCTGGAATGTCCGGTCCCTTAATTGGGAAGGTGCCGCTGCCCAGCTGGCTGATGTCCTCGTAAGACTAAAGGCTGACATCACCGCCGTCCAAGAAATGCGATGGACGGGGCAAGGACGGAAGAAGGTGGGTCCTTGTGAAATCTATTACAGCGGCCATTTAAAGGAGCGCAAATTTGGTGTTGGTTTTGTGGTGGGAGAGAGGCTCCGTCGCCGAGTCCTGGCATCCACCCCGGTGGATGAACGTCTAGCCGCAATTCGCATCAAAGCGAAATTCTTTAACATATCGTTGATTTGCGCCCACGCCCCGACAGAAGAGAAGGATGATGTGACCAAAAATGCTTTCTATGAGAGCCTAGAACGTGCTTATGAGCGCTGCCCCCGCCACGATGTCAAAATTGTGCTAGGCGATTTCAACGCCAGGGTGGGCAAAGAAGGCATTTTTGGCGCAACAATCGGAAAATTCAGCCTCCACGACGAAACATCCCCAAACGGGCTGAGGCTGATTGACTTTGCCGGGGCCCGAAATATGGTTGTCTGTAGTACCAGATTCCAGCATACGAAAATTCATCAAGCAACATGGCTGTCGCCAGATCGTAAAACACGCAACCAAATCGATTACGTTGTGATAGACGGAAGACATGTATCCAGTGTTCTAGACGTGCGTACGTTCCGAGGGCCAAATATCGACTCGGATCATTATCTTGTAGCAGCTAAAATACGCACTCGCCTCTGTGTGGCAAAGAACGCCCGTCAACAAACACAAGGAAGGTTTGCCGTCGAAAAGCTGCAATCACAGCAGACAGCCAGCAAGTTTTCTACTCGACTTGCACACCTGCTCTCTGGGAGCACTCATCAGCGACTTGGTATAAGGGAGCTGTGGAACGAAATATTAAATTCCTTGCGTACCGCTGCTTCGGAAACAATTGGTTTTCGGCAATACCAGAAAAACAACTGGTACGATGAGGAATGTCGAACTGCAGTGGAGAGAAAACAGACTGCCTACCTCGCAACTTTGCGATCGACCACAACACGTGCGGGGTGGGATAGATACCGAGAGCTGAAGAGGGAAGCGAGACGCATTTGCAGACGAAAAAAGAAAGAGGCCGAAATGCGTTAGTATGAAGACCTTGAGAAGCTGGCCGACAAGGGTAATGCTCGAAAATTCTATGAGAAGATGCGGCGACTTACAGAAGGTTTCAAGACCGGAGCAAACTCATGTAGGGACAATAGAGGTAATCTGGTGACAGATGTCCAGAGTATAATTAGTGTATGGAGGGAACACTTCTCTAACCTGCTCAATGGCAGTGAAAATGAAAGCCCCGGAGATGGCGAACCCGAAACCCCAATCGATGACGATGGTATAGAGGTGCCATCACCCGACTATGAAGAAGTTCGGATAGCGATTGCCCGCTTAAAAAATAACAAAGCGGCGGGAGCCGATGGCTTACCGGCAGAACTTTTCAAATATGGCGGCGAAGAGCTGACAAGGAGCATGCATCAGCTTCTTTGCAAAATATGGTCGGAAGAAAGCATGCCTGACGAATGGAACCTAAGTGTGCTCTGCCCAATCCAAAAAAAGGGAGACCCCACGGTCTGCGCCAATTATCGTGGGATAAGTCTCCTTAATATCGCATATAAGGTCTTATCTAGCGTATTGTGTGAAAGACTAAAGCCCACCGTCAACAAACTGACTGGACCTTATCAGTGCGGCTTTAGGCCTGGCAAATCCACCATTGACCAGATATTTACCATGCGCCAAATCTTGGAAAAGACCCGAGAGAAAAGAATCGATACACACCACCTTTTTATCGATTTTAAAGCTGCCTTCGACAGCACGATAAGGAAATGCCTCTACGCCGCTATGTCTGAATTTGATAATCCCACGAAACTCATACGGCTTTGTAAACTGACCCTGGATAATACCAGAAGTGCGGTCAGAATTGGGAAGGACCTCTCCGAGCCATTCGATACCAAACGAGGTTTCAGACAAGGAGACTCTTTATCGTGTGATTTCTTTAATTTGATGCTGGAGAAAATAATAGGAGCTGCAGAGCTAAACAGACCAGGCACAATATTCTACAAGAGTGTGCAATTGTTGGCGTATGCCGATGATATTGATATAATTGGTCATAACACCCGCAATGTAAGTTCTGCGTTCTCCAGATTAGACAAAGAAGCGAAGCGAATGGGTCTGGTAGTGAACGAGGGCAAGACGAAATATCTCCTGTCATCAAATAAACAGTCATCGCATTCGCGACTTGGCTCCCACGTCACTGTTGACAGTCACAACTTCGAAGTCGTAGATAATTTCGTGTATCTGGGAACTAGCATTAACAACACCAACAATGTCAGCCTTGAAATCCAACGCAGAATCACTCTTGCTAACAGGTGCTACTTTGGACTGAGTAGGCAATTGCAAAGTAAAGTCCTCTCTCGACGAACTAAAACCAAACTCTACAAGTCGGTCTTCATCCCCGTCCTGACATATGGTGCAGAAGCCTGGACGATGTCTCCATCCGATGAGTCAGCTTTAGGAGTTTTCGAGAGAAAAGTTCTGCGGAAGATTTATGGTCCTTTGCGCGTTGGCAACGGCGAATACCGCAGACGATGGAACGATGAGCTGTACGAGCTATACGACGACATTGACATAGCTCAGCGAATAAAGAGACAGCGGCTACGCTGGCTAGGTCATGTCGTCCGAATGGATGAAAGCGCTCCAGCTTTGAAAGTATTCGATGGAGTACCCGCTGGTGGAAACAGAGGAAGAGGGAGACCTCCACTCCGTTGGAAAGATCAGGTGGAGAGCGACCTGGTGTCACTTGGTATTTCTAACTGGCGCCAAACAGCATAAAGAAGAAACGAGTGGCGCGCTATTGTTGACGAGGCTATAATCGCGTAAGCGGTGCCTACGCCAAAGAAGAAGAAGATAGAACTTTAAGTTGGCATTACTTTTCAAGATGGCGACCAATTTAACAGCTGTCAAGTGATTTACTCTCAGTTTGGTTTGGCAATTCATCATGAATAGACTCACGCCTGAACAACGCTTGCAAATAGTGCAATTTTATTTGGAAAATAATGGTTCTGTGCGGAAAACGTATCGCGCACTACGTCCATTTTAGCGATGTTTAGCGATGAAGCGCACTTCTGGTTGAATGGCTACGTCAACAAACAAAACTGCCGCATTTGGAGTGAAGGTAATCCTCAAGTGTATGTTGAAACACCGTTACATCCAGAAAAACTGACTGTTTGGTGCGCTTTATGGGCTGGTGGAATCATTGGTCCGTATCATTGGACGTAGTGGGCGATACGTTTTCCGCACAGAACCATTATTTTCGAAATAAAATTGCACTATTTGCAAGCGTTGTTAAGGCGTGAGTCTATTCATGATGAATTGCCAAACAAAACTGAGAATAAATCACTTGACAGCTGTTCCATCGGTCGCCATCTTGAAAAGTAGTGCCAACTTAAAGTTCTATACCTCTATAAAAAACGCCCTATATATACCTGTGCACATACTCGTATAAATGTATATTTGTTATTAGAGCTGCACTTCGAAAGCAAAAACTGCGTAAAATAACATTTTCAAACCATTTCTGTTAGTTTATGAAATTTTTCGCCGTTCGTTATTATATATTTTTTATTTTTTATTTTTTCTAGTCCACTCTTCTAATGCCTTACGTCATATTTGGCATGCTACGGAGCATTTTTTGTATAATATTCTTTATGTGGTTTATCCACCAGAAAAGCTTTTTAGAAAAACGTTTTATATTTCCCTATTTTTATTTTAAATTGCAGTAAATGTGTATGAATGAAATTCTCATTTCCTAAAAGAAGAATTTGTATAATAATAACCGTAGAAGGATTAAATTCGTAAATATATTCTTTTTCTGTCTGAAATCATCAAACGACGAGTGCACATTAAATTTAAAGTCATGGTTGTTGGGTTGTCTTTCGCTCGAATTAAGCGTTTAGCTTAACCACCGCCAAGCAGCATTTCACATTTCTCACGCTTACGTTAGCGACTATTGTGCAGCATAGTTTACTTACATATTTTTATTATATAAATCTTTTTAGGTTAGGGTTTTTAATTTAATTTAATTTCATGAAATTTTTAGAAATTAATTTTATTTATAATTATCTGAAATATATAAAACACAAATTTATTTATTTGATTCCAAGTTCATTTTTTTGTTTGTTTTCGCATTATCTCACATCACATTATTTTATTGGTACAGTTATCTACCCCCATTTCACAAATAAAAATCGATTATAATTATTTTGTAGTCTTAAGCAATTGGTTCACCACAAATTCGACTATTGCGAGAATTGCATACATATACTATTGCTTGAAAGGCAAGAAAAGGTAGTCATCAAACTTCTGAAAATAAAAAATCAGGCAATAGCTTGAGTTCCTGTATCCGCTATTTATTGGCTTTTTTATAATTTGCACTTCGCCCCACTTTTTTGATAATTTTTTCTTATTAACGAAGTTAAGTTTAAGCCTTTTTAAGACAAATATGCAAATTTTGATTCAAAGAAAAATTTTCGTTTTTAATGAATTATTTCATGAATTTTTTATTATTTTTTATGATTTAAATTCTTAGTTTTTCACTTACTCGCTGTGACATCTTTCTTATTGTAATATATTCTATTTGTTTACCTTTCCGACCATTAACAAATCAGGCGTTTATTTATTTACTTATTTGTTTGTTTGCCTGTTTGTTTAGTCATCAGCAGCAGAAGTGGCAGCATAGCTCTTGCAGTCGCCATCGAATGACTTCCGGGCACAATCGAAATCATCATCGACTATTTGCGTTTCTAATACCCTTGAGTTGCCGTGTGCGGCTGTCCAGTAGCATTGTTACGATTTCTTCAACGTTATCCTTGTCCCGCTTGTCACCCTTGTTGTGATCAGATTGTTCACCATTCGGTTGCTCGTTAGTGTCTCAACAACACATCCGATTTCCGTTTGTAGGAAGAATTTTCGGTCTGTTTGCCACACTTCACTACACTAATCTGTTGTAGGACCGTCAGTTGTGTGTGCTATTTTTTACTGTGACTTGCTTTGGTATTCGCATTTGTTTACTTGTACATTCTGTTTATTTTCCATTAAGTTTTCGTTGTTGCTCTCTAATTTCCGCAATCTTGTGCAAAGTTAAAATTGTTGTTATTTTTTTTTCTATTATTTTTTCTGTTTGTACAAGTCAGACGGCTGCAGTTGTTCATTTTACAATTTCGTTTCATTCTGTACAGTGTTGTTAGCTTTTGATTTTGTTTTATATTTTTTTGAAAAGTTCCTCTCGATAGTTTATTTCATTTTATGATTTTCTATTAAGTTCATTGCTGCCATTGATTGAAATAGATTCAGCAATTGATTCTCAATGGACTTTCCGCTTCGAATCGCCAATCGTTCGCCGCACACTGGCAATATGCTGCAGGGAGATGGTCATCTGGTATGGTATACTAACAGTTTGATTTTTCATATATATATATATTTACTCTGGGTTTTCCTTACAAAAATAGTGTATGGCAATGTAAAGGAAATCCTTGCTGGATTAAATTTTTAAAGTATTAATAGATAATCATGTTGTCGTTCCACGACAATTATTACTCAATTACAGCTCAGTTCACAACTGTTTTACTCATATTCCAAAATAATATTTTTTCTTTTAATTAAATTCCTTTTTTTATTAAAAAGCTTGAAACGATGTGAAACACTACATAATTTTTTGCAGACTTGAGCTCAGTGGACAATTGACATCGCCAAGACGAGAGATTACGCGCCCGGGAAATTTATCTCTCGCAATAAAGCCATATTCTCGGTCGTATTGCGTGACATGTGGCACCATCTTGTTAGAACCACATACTCAGGGTTATTCTGCATTTCGATTGCGTTCCCGCTCTCCGTTCCGCCGCAATCGTAATTAGCTATTCTGAGTTAATATCGAATCGAAAGAAGAAGAGGAAGAGAGAATACATTTTCGAAATCAGCTGGTTGCAAGTGAATGTGTGAAATTGAAACAAAACAAAGCAAACCATTGCAACTGGTTTTTGTACAATTCAAATATATATACATATATATATATATATATATATTTTTTTTAACGTTAAATGGAATCAAGAACCTCGACAATATTTCATGAGGATTGAGAGACAAGTGTCATCAAAAACTAAAAACTAAAAAAAGACATCGTTATGCCTTTTTAATTATCAAAATCATGTTTTACTAACATTTTTGTTAAAATTATGTTATTTAAGTACACGAAAATATACAATCGAAGTGTTCTCCGCCAACTAAATTACAACGTACAAAAACGTAGCTGCAATCGAAATGCAGAATACATAGAATTGGATAGAATCGAAAAGTTCGAAGATAGATCGAAACGGAACGTAACACAGAATACCAAATCCGCGGAACGGAGAAAAAAACGGCTGATTATCCAAGCCGTTGTCTTCAATTGAAGGCCAAAAAAGGTCGGTTATCATACGACCATAACGCTGCGAAGTGGCAGTCACAGTCTCGCCGTTATCGTTTTCAAAGAAGTACTAATCAATGTTTTTGGATTCTTCTGGCTCTTGAACTATTTGAGGATTCTCGGAGCCCCAAAGGCGACAACTATGCTTATTTACATATCCACCGAGTAAGAAATGAGTTGAATAAAATTTTGTTTGGATAAATCGCTGTCAACTGCTTGTTGTTCAAGCACCCAACCGATGTAATTATGGCGCTGTGAATGGTCAGCTGACTTCAGTTGTTATGTGAACTAGAGTTTATATGGATGTAGGAGTATGTCCCATGTGTGTAATGTGCCGTAACAAAGTCCCAACTCTTGTAACGTCGAGAAATAGACATGTTCGGGTCTTCTTAGGGGAAGTGGACCTGGGAAAACCTATCCCATAATATAGCTTTTTACCTAAATTATCATAAGGGACACTATTTCTTCCGCGAAGTGGTATTAGACCTAATTCAATAAATGCTTATTCTAAATTTATTTGAATTTCGTTTTTTTTTTCAGGAAGTGGGCAGATGCCGATCTTATTAGGACAAATATTTTGATGTTTCGGTTGTTGAATTTTTGTGCGATGTTATCTTTTTGTTTAGCCAAACTAATGCCGGAAATTGACCAGGGAGCAAGAGTCGAGTAACATGTACAATAGTTTTTTTCCCGGAAAGGGTATCACAGATGAACAGATCGAAATGGGCATGATTCGGATAAAATTAAAGATCGTTCTTGGATCACTGTGTCATGTTTGTTTACAGTCTGTTTTGAGTTTTCCGATTCGGTTACATCTACCACCACCGGTTACATCTTTCACCAATGTGTTACCGGACATTGCTAGCTTCCTATAATTTTGGATGATGGTCAAACCAGACTTCAAACGCTGGCCTTGCGAATGGTAGTATGTAGTGCTCACCTCTTAGCTATTGCCGATGCCGAAATAAAATAAAATAAAATAAAATAAAATAAAATAAAGTAAAGGCAAATAAAAAAAATGTTAAGTTGGATTAAATTAAGTTCAATTGACATGAATTGATTTTAATTAGAATAGAAATCAACTTTAAAAAATATATCTTGAATAAATAAAAAAACGCTATTTTTAAAGTAGAAAAGTTCAGCTAAAAAAAAATATATTTAAATACAGAATGTGAAAATTTTTCTGTTTGCATTGTATACATTTCTCAATTAATTAAGCAAATAAACCGTCAATATTCTAACGCAATATTTTCAATCGCTCTCTTATTAAACTAGGATTAAGAGCATCCACAAAGATAGCCTTTTGATGGTTGATTTCATAATTGCAAATATTTTTCGTATTCATTAGTAACCATCTAAGCACTAACAAATCAATGTTGCACATACACAGTGGTGGCTGCAAACGGCAAAAGTGATTCAAAGCAATTAATTATACGTTTTGTAAATGTAAAATCCGGAGTGGCTAGATTATGAATGTGCATATATATTATTATTTTTAATTACTAAGGTCAAAGTGGTTTTGACTGCACAACACTTACAAAAATGCATAAAAGCCGCCAACTAAATACATATGTGTATGTGCATACGAGTATGTATGCGTGCCTTCGAGAGTGTTCAAGCAATGTAAAGAGAATTCATCATTCACTCTGTTTTTTTTTTTATTTTTTTTATTTTTTTTATTTTTTTTTAAGTGCTTATATATGACTACACATACATGTACTTTTACGGTTA
This sequence comes from Neoceratitis asiatica, assembly GCA_030068015.2. Classification (NCBI taxonomy): domain Eukaryota; kingdom Metazoa; phylum Arthropoda; class Insecta; order Diptera; family Tephritidae; genus Neoceratitis; species Neoceratitis asiatica. The sequence continues at coordinate 73,883,766 of CM061528.1, forward strand.
TTACTAATATTCGTACACACTTCGGACGTTAAGTTGCGTTATCCTTTTGTTGCTTGTGAATACTCCAGACCGCAAAAGCTGTGGTCAACACCATTCATACTAACGGTACTACAAATGTACAAAATGTGAAAACTACATGAAAAATACATAACAAATATTAGTTAGCGATTCCAATTGTGAAGCACACACGCTGTAACTTTGTGTCGAATAAATTTCTTTTTAAAATTCTAGTTTTATTCTAAATTTTGAACGATATTAGAATTAAAATTTCGAATGTAATGAAAATGTTTTTATAAAGTGTTCTTAATTCATCAAAAAGCTCATGCAAATATTTGTGACAACTTTAGATAGTATGAAAATTTGTATAAAAAATAATAGACTATGAGCGCTATTCCGATTGTCATTATTTAGTAGCCAAAAAAAAAATATTTTAACAGTATTCCGTTTTATAATTTTCATAATATAGACTGTTATAGGCTGTTTGTTTTTTGTTAGACATTTTGTCAATCACTTTCAGTTGACAAATATTGCTACTCAACAAAATTATTTTTTAAGAATATGATTGCTATAAGCAAAAAGAATAGCTGGAATTAACACACACAAAATAGCAGACACATATGTATTTCACGAGCTGTGAGGGCTACATTCCTCTTAAAATACCAAAAGATTCTAATATGGTGTGATTTTTATTAATAAAAACAAAAACTAATTCCAGCATGCTCAAAAAATCATTTTCGCTGCTTTCGCATTGTATTATTATTTTAACCCTTTTGTGGGAGGTGGAAAAGGGTTTTAAAGGGTGTTTTTTTTTATAGAGGTATAGAACTTTAAGTTGGCATTACTTTTCAAGATGGCGACCGATTTAACAGCTGTCAAGTGATTTATTCCCAGTTTGGTTTGGCAATTCATCACGAAAAGTCTCACGCCTGAACAACGCTTGCAAATAGTGCAATTTTATTTCGAAAACAATGGTTCTGTGCGGAAAACGTATCGCGCACTACGTCCAATGATACGGACCAATGATTCCACCAGCCCATAAAGCGCACCAAACAGTCAGTTTTTCTGGAGGTAACGGTGTTTCAACATACACTTGAGGATTGCCTTCACTCCAAATGCGGTAGTTTTGTTTGTTGACGTAGCCATTCAACCAGAAGTGCGCTTCATCGCTAAACATCGCTAAAATGGATTGCACTATTTGCAAACGTTGTTCAGGCGAGAATAAATCACTTGACAGCTGTTAAATCGGTCGCCATCTTGAAAAGTAATGCCAACTTAAAGTTCTATACCTCTATAAAAAAACACCCTTTATTATAAATTTAATTTGTGACAAAACACTCACGCAATGTGAATAGTAAAGCGCCGATATATTGACACTTCTGGCCAGTATAGCAAGAGGCGATGTATCGGCTTGCGACACTAAAAAGGGTTTAAAAAAATCAAAAACACATTTTGAATTTGCTTAAAACAAAATATTTCGAATTTCTATAGATATATATAAAAGATATAAAAAATTGATTTGTGTTTTTTAAAGCTAAAAAAAAGTAATTCGAAGGATTTTTTAAGCAGAAAAAAGAGCGAGGAAATTACGGTGCCAGTTTTGTATATACATATGTGCGTGCACTAGTTTGTCGGCTTGTCGGTTTGTTTGATGTTAGTGGTCATTATTGCAAGTGCAAATTCATTAGCACGCATGCTCGCACAACTACTATGGTAAAAGGGTTTTACTTCATCCATCACATTTCTACTGCGCCTTATATGTATATACATGTTCTTCTACTGGCCCACACAATCACACAACCAGCGATTAGGGTTAAAAACGATTTTTCTTTCACAATCAAACATTTGCCCGTTTAATAAATATAGCATGTACATCACTGAGTGTGTGTGCATAAGTGAGTGTGAAAGCATATGCCTTCATTTAGCGTTTTATATTTCACACACGTTGTCCCAGTTACCATTAATACATCCAGCATCGGAATATACTCCATTCCTGAATTAAAACTTTGTATGAATATTAGGGTGTCCGTTTTTTTACATGCAAATTTTACTCTTCTAGTTTTAAAGATGCCACAAAAATAAAAAACAATATTTTATAAATTAATTACTTCTAAAGTTATTCATACCTAATATAATTTTTTTTTTGAAGTGAAATTATCTAGATTACGTATACGCGCTGTTGTAGCATATAGCTAGAGGTGCGTAAGATAAATAATTGCCTCAATGCATGCCCTAATGTGCATTTATTTTTACTTGTTATATAAATAGTGAAGCCGTTCTTTTACATACATTTATATCTAAGTATATACTGTCCATAAACAGGAGACACCTCGGCATTTTGTGTGCGTATTAAACCCCATTCAGTCGAGTGACTAGTGACTATTATTATTCTTGTTACTGTCGTCGTTTGCTATACCATTATTGTTGTTGTTTGTAATTTGTGCTATTCAACACATTGGGGTTGAAGATGGCAGCGCTTTTTAACATCATAGCCTGTGTCGAGCAACAACACAATCATCGTAATCATAATTGTCTGTTTTGGGTGAATCGAGCACAACAGGACATCATTGTCGACACTGTGACAGGCTTTGGCATTGGAGATGAGCATTCACGCTGCTACGTTGCCGTTAGCGTTGGTCATTGCCGTGTCCATATCCGACATTCTTCCGGTGCTCCAAAGGACATGCATACGACGGCAATGTCCTGTGAATAGTTAGTTCGCTCTGTTGTGTAGTCATTGTAGTGGGTATTTCATGCGCATTCATGTTATGCATATGCTCATATTCATGTGACTGGTTGTGTATTTGTATACGAGTATATTCATATGAGTGTTTATAGTTTTAATTTTGTTGGTTGATTTTTTGGTTGGTCATTCGTTAACCGGAAATACATTTATAAACTCACAAATTGCTAATTGTAGGATTTATGTTTGGTCATCGGTCGACAAAGCCCCAATGTAATTGCAACCTGAGGGACATAGCCAAATATAGTTGACTTTGCAGTAAAATTTATTTGTTTTCATAGGTATGTGGAATATGCTGGAAAAATATCGATGGTTAAATGATAGGAAATCAGTGATATCGTTTAATTAATCTGGGACTTAAGAAAACTAACTAAGAGTCGTCAAGAGATCGGCACATTACTCTAATACGATCCGGAAAACACTACAACAGTGAACATATACCGGGATGTCTGAGAAATTCACAGCTCCTACTAGTATTGCATAATTTTTTGTCGCTATCGCTCTTTCAGTAAAGATGCAAAGAGCTTCTGACATCCATGAGTTAGCTCAAAACTGCGTAATTGTCTTCTAAGATAAGGTTATCATAACTCTCTTTCTGCTTTTCTCCAACTGTTGCGAATGCCAATTTAAAGGCCATCTACTGCTACTTCGGGTCGATATGTAGCGACTCTGGAAAAAATGGTTTACTTCATTGACTTGAACAAAAATTAATCCACTTTAAATGCACTTCCATTCATCTCTACATCACATATATGCATAAGAATCTACTAACTCATATGGAAAACCGCAATTTTGTCTGACTATGCGGGCATAGTGCTCGACATAACTCATTATGAATTTTTGCCTGCCACAAGCTGTTGTCTTTAGCCTTTCACAGTTGCACTACTTAGTCGTCTTTGTTATTGTACAAACGTTTTTCTTTTTGCTTATTAATGCATTTTTGGTAGAAGCTTTGGCTTATATGCTTCTCTGCTTTGTGTTTTTTTTCTTTCTTTATTTTTGGAATTTTAGTAACGCTTTCTGTTCTCATTGCACACAGTGAGTCTGTGGTTGAACCCTAGCAGCATTTTGCCTTTCAAACTGATCTACAAACCTAGTCAGCCTATTTGTTTGAAATATGCCAATGCGAATAAAAACTTTCATTCACTTGAATTTGTACACATGTCCACGACCAACTTACATTCAGCATCCCGACCTGTGGCTTTGCTTGTATATTTCTTTAGAATTGTATTTGATGGAAAATTGGTAAACATTCGTTCTTTCCTTGTGCTTTCAACAATGCTTATTATAGAAACACAAATGTTTGCACTTACCTATTTTAGCGTTTTGTTTATTATTCCATTTTACATCTCAAAATATCGCAACGCATAAAAAATAGTGTCTTTATTTTTTCTTTATTTAATTTAATTTAGTTTATTTCAAACTAATTTTATTTTTAATTCAATTATTTTTTTAATTTTTATTTTACTTTGTAAGATTTCGTAATAAGAATAACGAGCTGATTTGATTTAGCCATGTCCCTCTGTATGTCCGTCCATTTTTCTGAACGCTGTAAGATTTCGTAATAAGAATAACGAGCTGATTTGATTTAGCCATGTCCCTCTGTATGTCCGTCCATCTTTCTGAACGCAAGCTAGTCTCTCAGTTTTTGAGATATTTCAACGAGACTTAGTATGTGGGTGTATGTTTTAAATGTATTGATCAATTGGCGAAACTGGCGAGATCGGATAGTAGTGCGATATATAGTTCCCATACATCCGATATTTTCAGATATGTTATTTAGGATCATAAATAATTTAATAACGCATCTAAGAACATGGAATTTGGCATTTTAAACAGATATAATGAATTTCGCTTTGGTACTGAAAATCATCGAAATCCGACCCTATCAACCAATTTCTTCAGATATGAGGTTTTGGGTCCAAAATGTCAGAGAAGCATATAAGAGCGTGAAATTTCTATTCTACATATGTAAATTCAAATAACGAAAGGTACAAAGGGTTTGGCATGGCAATCTTGTTTTTAATGTACCTGTTTGGAATGGTTGATTTTATCCTTTATACTTATTTCTGAACATGCATATTTCTCCTGTCGTGTATTTTTTGTTCTTTCTCCTTTTTTTTCTATCTTGCTTGCCTTGCCACTGTAGGATTTGGTGCATTTATGCCTAATGCCATAGAAATTGCGTATGCACTCACCTAATTAGATAGAAAGGAGTATACAATTTGGTAACCTAACGTTTACACATACATGTATATACTGGAATGTGTGAGGCAAATCCAACTAACCATAGCAGTGGGCTTGCTCATGCATTGGCCATTTCCTTGTGCACCCTACCGAGATTACTACACTGCATCGTATGCGTTTTATGTATGTACGCATCACAGTATTACAATGTCGCTGAAAATGGTTTTGTAAGCATATTATATTCACTGTTTACACATTGCATGCTTATGCATATATACGTACGCACACAGTAAGTAAAGTTCAACCGCTGCAGCGTATTGCAAAAATATGTATGTGCTGATACATATATGTGGCTGAAACAAGCTTTCATGCTTACCATTGTCTCACTCTGCCTGTTACTGGACTTCTAGAGTTGTATTTCGTAAACCTGTATATATATATTTGAACTATAGAATTGCTATCGAATGTCGCCCATACGATGTGTTGCATGCTGCATTCTTCGACATTACAGAGCTTACTTGTTACAAAGGTTGAATCGAATCCTTATGTTTCCTGTATCTCGCCATTGTTACATCGTTTTGCTCTGTGCTGTTTTGACTGTTATTTTTTCCGTGAAATTATGGTTTTCAATTTGAATTTCGAGTTGATGAACGCGTGTTTTTCGTTTCGTCGTTTCCGCGTTCGGTCGATGTTCTGGCTAATTGTGTTTTTTTGTGTGATTGTGATTACTCTGTGGTAACATTTCATGGCATCTATACCTTACGTTACAACCGTCCAATGAAAATCTATGTCGTGGTAAATGTGGTGTGTGTTTCAGCATGATTAGTTGTTTGTTTTCGGTTGCTTGTTACGTTCTGGTTTAATTACGTTGGTTAACGGTTTGTTTGGCTATGGTCGTCAGATATTTAGCCGAATTCTTAGAGATTCATCCAAAACTAATCGGCAAAAAAAATTGTTTTTATTAGTAAATTCTGATGCCTTATCGAAGGTATTATTAATTTAATAATATGGCGATTTCAGGAAATTTTACACTAAATATTCGAGAAACACACCAATTGTTTATCAAAAAATTCGTTATTAAAGAAGCAAAGTCCTTGGATCAGGCAACGTTTATTTATATTTTCGAAGAACTATATAAATTTGATTTGTATGTACTGAGTTTCGAGACTGGATTTGGTCATTATTTAAAAAGCAAATGTTTTAAAAAAATCGCACATAAAGTTTTACATAAGCATTTTGCAGCGATTATTAATAGCTGAAAAGTACTTGTTGGATTCATGCCATATTTTCAGAGAATATTTTGAGAAAATGCATAAAAAAGCGGTGTTTTGTATATACATGTATAAATATAGTAATGTTGTATGCATAAGCAAATTGATACTTGAACTTCAATCAGTTTTGATTAACTTAGAGAATAAATATATTAAATGGCTTTTTTTATTTAATGATATTTTTTTTTTGTAGCTTATGATTAATAAAACAATTTTTTTTAAATTATGGTCTAAATTTCGCTGGCTTCACATGAAAATATAATAGTACAAAATTTCAAAGACATGGTTATCACTCTAATAGCTGCAAATGTTATCCAGAAAGTTATTTGTATTTGTACTTCGGCGTTCCGCTAACAAAGTTATTTAACGTCGCTTTTCCCAAAACTAGAGTGCCATCTTTGATTACCAGTTAAACTTATTCCAAAAAATATCTGCGTACATACATACACACATCATATTGTGCTCACCCTCTTAGCTAAGACATATAAAAGCTTAAGAAATAAGTATCTAATGCAACCATGAAATTGTATAACACTCAACATAAAATCTTTACTACAACAACTCCCTTTCTCCAGCTGCTGGCTATGGCTCGAGAAGTGACAATTAAAATACCATCACTTGTAAATCGCAAAAGTTTGTCCTAAAAACCTGCACTAAGCCACCGATAATAGGTAACAGTCAGTCAAAGACAGTCGGTAGGTACTTATGTGTATGTGTATGTATGGGAGTGGATATAGAAGTAAATATGTTAATACATTATTAGAGCGGATTGTTTTTCAGCTGTTGTTTCTAGCCATGAATTTTGACATTCTACATTTTTTAAAAGTTTTTAAATTCATTTTATTAATTTATGAAAATATTTCTCACCACACTTCTTTTCTAAAAATTTTATATCTTGACAATACTCTGTCATAAAAATTTATTATTTTACATTTTGTCCAGAAACCGAATTAAAAAAAAAGAGTAATAATAAATCTTGATAAAAATCAGTTCATACAAACAGAACCAACCTAATATATATTTGCGAACAAAGGAGTCATTGAAGTTTTGACTGTCTTTTAATTTTCTACATATACATATGTACAAAATATGTATATTTTTATGTATGGGGCTGTGAATCGCTTGCTAAAACTAATGTACGCACACAGTTTATGAGGCATCTCAGCAGGTGCTTTGACTTTACTCATTAATGTATTGCTAGTTGCAGCTCGGAATTGGCGGTGGGTAGTAATGGAACGGCAAAAGCACTTGAAAATAAATTTGCGGCTTCTTTTTGTCCATATTCCTCTCGCTACCTGCCATGCAGACACTCTCCTTTGGCTATTAGGACCAGGCACTTTATGTCTTACTCTCACACAACCACAATTTTAGTATTTACAAAATGAGTATTAGTATGAGTATAAGTATAAGTACTGGTAGTGGTATAGTAAAACACAGGTGTATGCGAGTGGCATTCAGGATGTGGCAACTTTCTTGCTGTTGCTGCCGCCAAACTAAAATTTTACATTTGCAACATTGAGTAGCTTGTTCCATCCACTAGTAGCGAGTTGTGAGCTACCGAAATTTTCAAACATTTTATGCTTCTCTACATTTAGAGCTTCTCATAAAAATTCATCTAGGTAATAACCTAGTGTTGCCACAAAATAAAAATATTCTAGCGCACAGGTAACCATATAATATCAAATGTAGTACAGGTCATACATACATATTTACATATATTAGTATAGAAATAAACAGTAAAAGCGCATAAACAACACTAAACCACTACTTTGGCCGCAAATTGTCGGCTCATTGTGTTTGTTTGCTACTTGTGGCTTTCATTTTGGGGTGTGCTGTGCGCCATTTATATATTCACATGTATATACTGCTGAGCGGCCAAGCAATTGTGTCTAAGCACGATCTGTTACCTTGGAAAACACACACATTTGTACATTAAAGCTTTGATGGTAAAAGTAGTACCTAAAACAAAGGCCACCCACCATCCACGCCTATCACGTGAATATCTCCATTTACATAACGATGCCGCCGCGTGAGTCGCTGCAAATAGCATAATATATATGTATTTATAGCTTTAACATCATATTCATAATTGCTAATGGAATAAGCAATGATATCGCCGTCATACTTGCTACTTCTCGTATTTTATTCTAGTTTTAGCTTGAACTACATCCATATATACGTCTGTAGTTAGATATAATTGTATATGCATCATTTTTTTACGCTTCACTCGCTCTGCGTTGTGCCGTGGTGACGTTTTGGCCTCATTTAGGTCGTTAGACAGCTAGTGCCACCTGCCTGCCAATTTTTCTCTCTTCCCAGCCTTCAAAGCGACAATGCCTTTATGTGACTTGTCTCTACTCAGCCTGATAAAAGTTTTAGTGCCAAAGCCAGTGCGCCCCTAACGTCACATACTTTTTATATAATTATTTTATTTTATTTGTAATTTTTATTTTTTATTTTGTGATACCTTTGTTTAGACTTCATTCCTCGTGTCAGTTCACTGACTCTGATTGGCCTCGAAGATGTTGTTGATCGATTTCCCCAACGCCATATATTTTAACTGTCGCCTAAAACATTACCTTTTATCTACATCTATGTTACGTATACTTTGACACAACTAACTCCTCGGAGAAATTAGTTCGCAACTTGTAAGACATTTTCACTTGATGTGCTTTTAGTATTCGTGCCCATCCTACAGCTCATACCACCATGTCCTTAATTTGGCTTGATGTCGCATATAATATATATTAATATTTTATTTTTTATTTTTATTTATTTTTTTTCGTTTTTCCTTCTACCATCTTAATTTTTTTGTTTGTTTTTTTTTGTTGCTAGTCTTTTGGTTAGTCAACTTTTAGTAAACGACTTTTGTGAGCGTGGTAATTTAAATGATGAATTTTGCTCATCAAACATCTGCTCCTAGTACCATTTTTGTTGGTGTTTGGTTTGTGCTAATTTTTAAAGAAATTTGCCTGCTGACCCATTTTCATTTATTTGACCATTACGTATTATAATTAATTTTTAGAAGAGAATCCATTCGCTTCACAAATTTTGCTTAATTAGTTTAAACGTGTACGATCTTTATAAAACTTTACAGCTAACCTTAAATTATAAAATAACAAATTCGGTGTTCTATCATGATGATTTGAATTGCAGGTGTGTTTTTATTAGTTTCTTAAGGTGAGAATTTATCTGTAGCGAGATGAGCTGAAGAGAGTTCTGACTCTTAAACTAATATTATGGCAAATAATATACAAAACGAAAAACAATACGTGAGGGATGGAGATGCTTAAGAAGTGTTCCTTAACAGCTCTGCAAAATGCGTACAATTTTTTTTTTAACATTCGTCTTAAATGCATAAATGTGTAATGGTTTCCATTCTACAAAGCTTTAATTTTCGACATCTTGTCGTCCACTCGAGGAAAATTGATAGCTACGAATTACTTGTTTATATTCTGAAGCTATATTTTCTTTTTTGATTCTAATTTTATTTTTTTATTTTTTTATATCATATATTTTTAAGTGTTCCATTTTAATTTATATTATATTAATTAATTTTTCTGGCTGTCCATAGCTGTCAACTGTCACATTTCTCTGCAAATGCAATCTAGACATCCAGCTTTGCCAAAAGCATCTACTGCACCCGTTGACTGCAAATTAGTGTTCGTATTACCTCCGAATACGCTCTCTCAGCTACCTTATCTCTCTTTTCTTTTAAACTCGTCTTCTTTCCAAGCGAATTTGCACCTTCTTTTGCATGCGGTTTTATGTAAAAATTTCGGCGCTTCCGGCTAGATTAAAGTGCGACTGGAAGCCACTTTAAAATGCCAATCGACTAGTATGTGTACATGTGCGTGTTCCTCTTGTCTCTTGGGTACATGTTTTCCTTATCGACCCGTCATTTCTTTTTGCTTCTCTCTGTATTTTTCGTTATTTTTTGTACAATCTTTGTTGTTGCTGCTGTACGTACATTAAAAACGTCCCAAAAATATGTCTATATCGGTTGTCCTGCTGGCCCGAAGCGCCCACCGGAATCACCTTTTGTGTGTGTGCCTACTCTTAACGGAGTGAAACATCAACGTCATATCACGCCGCTCCGTCTGGCTTTCAACTGTCGACCTCCTACTGCTGACTTGTTGTCTACAAGTGGTATGTAGTTGATGGTAATTGTTTCTGTTATTCCCCTCTGCCAGTTTTGTTGTTATTGTTGTCGCATTTATTGTAGCTGTCATCATTGAGGTTGTCATTATCGTTGTGGTCGTGTCACAGCCACAATTCGATATCGTTCGGTCGCTTTTCTTTTCTCTTTGTTTTATTTAACGATGTTAGTCTTCTCTGAGTAGAATAATAGCTCGTGGAGTCTTTGTTAGCGCATTTTGTCTGCTCGGTTTCGCCGCGACCCAAGCTTTTTCAGCTTATCGCTTCTGTCGGTGACGTATAACAGGTTGTCGTATTTTTTTTTTTATTAATAGACGTGTTAATGGATGTCATTTTAATATGCCACGCCGCCTAAGCGCTACTGTAACTATACGTTGCTGTTAGGTGTTAAGCACTTTCCACATTAGTTCGGTATACTGTTGTTGTTTTTTTTTTTTAGCAACTTAATCCTGTACCCTTGTCTTTTGTTTGTGTGGCTAATTTAGCAGCAGTCGGTCATCACTGCATTTCTATACCCTGAACTCAAATGTGCAAAGTGCCTTCAAATGCTGCTTAGACAATTGTTTTTTTTTTTTTGCTAGCTATTACCTTAATCTAAAATATGCCTATACTCTCGTTTGGGCATAATTTCATTAGGCGTTACAAATGGGTATACAACTCCTTTATTATCATATTTTTATTACTTGTTTCACCCTACACAGCAGTTAACTCCCTGCTGTGCCATTTTTTGATGACGATTAATGGTGTCAAGAATAATGGATTTTAATCACTCATAGTCATAGTCCTCCTACAAGCAACCTCTTCAATCTCGAAATCACTTAAATTCTAGCTATAAATTGTTTTACGTCATTTTTACATTTTAAAGCCCCATAAAATAGACATTCCTCCCTAAAAATGGATATTCTTATTTTTTATATAAATATTTCATTTATATATATATATATATATTTATATATTTATATATATATATATATATTTATATATTTATATATATATTTTTTTTATGAACTTACCCACCTTCCCAAAATACGACTCAAAGCACGATTTTCTCACAATATCAAAATTTTCACCCTAAAATTCCGTACAAGGCCACGTCCTATTTTTAATTATTTTTATATACCTAAAGTGTTGATAGTATCCTATTGTCCTTTTCTTTTGTTATATTAAAAAAACACTCTGATGAATAGGAATATTTCTCCCAGTTTGCACCACTCATCTCTTCTTACCGTTGGCGTTGTTCACACTCACCCACAAAATGTTTAACCAATTTTTAAGTTATTAAAATAAATCGTTACTTATCCGAATTGGACGTTAAATATTTACCTCCGTAATAACATAAATCCTACAACTTGACCACTTTAATGTAGGAACTTTTCTGCCTTTCGCAGCTTTTTATTCAATATTGAAAAACTACAAATAGAAATCGGGCTAAATTATGTAAATATGTTTCATATAAGAAAGAAAAGCAAATAGACAAATAATTACTGCTGAGGTTAGCTCTGTTTATACACTAATAGCTCCTAGTCTAATTACTACATATATCTACAAGTAAAGTTTATTCTAAGGCGCCAATTTGGAAATTTACTTTTATTGATTCCTATTACGACGTGTGTTTAAAGGAAAAGGTGAATTTTGAATTTTTTTTTTTTGAAAAGTTTATGCAGTAATGTCTACCACTCAGAATAATATTGATGGTTGCTTTCGATTTTAGAGGATTATCCATTTAGAGCAAGGCTGTATTTTGGCATTTGTCAAAGTTAACTGTCAAACGAAACAGGTTTTGTTTTACTTAAAAGTCAGTCATTTATTAAAATGGATCGCTAACAACCGCATTTCGCGTTAAAGTTGTTAAAACCTACTATAAAAATTTGACTCAAATGTGGCTAGGCTTCGTGTTCTAAGATGAGATTATGGTGCACATAATCGTCCAAATAGTCTAGCAATTGGTAAAATTTAAAAGAAATTTGAAGGGACTGGATCGGTTGCAGATATTGTAAGTTCTGTGCATCATCGTAGAATAGTAGAGCACCCTGCTCAATATGAACTTAAATAAATGGATCTCGCAAGTGGTACGGGGGTTGATAAACTAAATTTTATTTGTGATGTTAGGAAACTCTGAATATTTATTTACCATAGAGTAAAGTATTTCGATAAGCCTATCAAATGCAGTGAATGTATTGCTAAAACATCTGTTGTTTAGCAGAAGCGCTTCAGCTGCTCTCGGTATAGTATTTTCACTTTAGCATTTAAATTCATTTAAAGTTTAGCGTTTAGTTTTTATTTATATAAACAGCTAATATAAACAGCTACTTTAAATAGTAGATGGCCACCCGTCTCCAATCACCCTCATTAGCTGTCATAGAGTTTATCTCTCTTTCTCTCCCTCTTTCACTGTTTTAATATTTTCATTTTCAGTGGGGAACCCTAAGAAAAAGTAATAAATTACCTGTAATGCCCATAACATGGATTGAATCTACGCCGACCTGCCTGCTGTGGCAACAGCTGGTATAAATTCATAACCGCAAGCTTACACAACTTTACCAACGTCTCAACTCGTCTCAGTTTGTTAGTTATTTGTTTACAAGTATAGAAAAGTTTCTTGCTCCACTAGTAGGACAGCGGAATGCCTACACGCAATTTACTACGCTTACAGGGTGGTTGCATGTATATACTTTTAGGCGCGTATTGCGTTTGTGTATGTTGGTGAAATAGATAAACAAATATACAAAGATAAATACAGTTTCTAATATAAATTAAATATGGCAGAAACTTATTGCAGTATATCGTGCATGCAAGCGTGTTTGCGACTGACAATTTACTGGCCGCAATCAGGCAAACAGGGTGTTATGTGAAGTGAGTTCGATGTGTGCCTTTCATGCTATTTTGCGGATAGCGATGCTGCAAATAATGTTAAGTTTATTTATGCTCCATTTCAAGTATTTGTCTAACAAAAAATATTTGCTTTTTCCCCTCTCCTCATTAAACGATCATTATAGTAATCATTGGTGGTGAAACTACTTAAATACTTTCAAATACAACCACGTTTCTTTATAATAGTCTTTTCACTTTATTTTTATTACAAATATTTACAAATTCGCCAATTGCTTTTGTGCACGCGTTTTATTTCAATTTGTTTACATGAATATTTTAGTTTATCCAAAAGGTGAAAGCAAAAGTTTTCAAAATTATTTTTTTTTTTTACTTCCGCCGCTTTTTATTTTTTATTATGACTTTGGCAGCGTTTGGTGGCAATTTCCGCTACTACATGATAGTCAGTAATCGCAGTAATCGTTTGTAACGGCACCAACTATACAGAGATGCTTAGCAAATATGTTGGCAACAAGTTACTTTGAACAGCTGCATTTTGTCCCATACCGAATACTTTTGTAATAATCTATGTATTTATAGGGACATATTTGCCAGCTCCTGCTTGCGCTATTTTATTTCAACAAAGTTTTTCGCATACATTTATCACTTTTCCATACTTCTCTTTTTATTTTATTTCATATAATTTTTTGTTTCCTTTTTCAGTTTTTTCTTGCTTTTTCTTAGGTATTTTTATTTGCTTCTATTTTTTATTTTATTCTCTCTGCCAAGTTGCAAGATATCTTCATCTACCTTCTTGGATTTCAGTCTCTCACCTTCTTTATTTCTCATTCTCATTCACAATAAGTTTCTTATATCATGAATCCTGCTTATGTAAGTGTGTTTATGTGCTTGGCGTCATGAATTACCGCCGACGTGTTCGTCCAGTAATTTACGTATAAATTATTCAAAACATGTGTTCGGCAGTGTTTACTGTCATGAGTGCGATTGAAAAGTGCGACCAAAATGTGTGGGCGAAATACCGTTCACAATGAGCTCGGGGTGGATGATTGGGTTTGTAGGTCGAGGAGTTGCTTGAAAAGCTTACTTGGATATTACTTATAAACTGTTGAGTTTTAGAGGCGAAAACAGCTAGACAGACAGACAGGCAAGCAGGCAGGGAGGCAGGTTATTATCAATTCCTTACAACCATGCGCAGTTTCGTGTTGACCTTTTATCACTTTTATACCATTACTATAAAATGCACTGCTGTTGTTTGTATATGCGAATTTCAATGATTTCCAGCAATACGCCATGGGTGCCCTTATTTGTATCAGGTTTCCACTACACATATACACTTAAGTGGTCACGAATGTGAATGTTTATACACTTGTATATGTATTAGTTGCTTTTACCCTGCAACTATTTGTGAACAATTTGTCCATTGGAATACCAATTGTATTAATCCACTGTAGTGCAGCTTTGGATCAACTTACGTGTCGCTTTTTGTTAGACGATCATTATATAAGTTTTATACTTGTTTACTGAAAATGTGTGAAACTGAAATTGAATCAGTTCTGTTTCATTGTGCTGGTACTAACAGAAGTTCACTGTAATACACATATTAGTTGTGTATTACAGTGAATAGAACAATAATAAATTTTATTTTACTAGTTCTTCACTAAAATGGATTGAGTACTCTTTGTGGAGTACTTTAAGTAGTCCGTGAAGTACTCGGATGTTATGCAGAGATGTAATATATGGACCAGCCCTAGAATATCGTAATGTCATTTGGCCAAATAATTTTTTGTATGGATTGTGGTTGGTTTTGGAGTAATATATTGAGTGAAGTACTCGCGCTTTTCGCAGGGAAGTAATAACTTCTATGATGATACATATCTATTTTAGTTGTATTCGCATTTTTTGTTTGTTTTGTTTTTAACTCTTATAAAGACTATTCCTGTCAAAAGCTTTTTGAGTTGAAACTTTTTTCGACCCATCTTTATTTGGTTTGTTTATTCTTGAACTTTCATCAGTATACCGTAATTAGATTCTAGTAGTCACAATTAGAAATTGAAATTGTTATTAATTTCTGAACTTCTTTATTTCTATGTTAATAACTCTTTTTTTCTATCTAATTTTTATTCTATTTTCATATTTAAAACGGTTTTAATCAATAATTTCTAACTGGATATTTCTTAAAAAATAACATAATCATAAATATTAGATATAGATATATATATAAATATGTATATCAAGAAATAATTTTTTGCATCGAATTTAACAATATATTTTGCATATCACACACATTTCTATAAATTTTTTCATATTTTTTGTAGAAGTAAATACCTATATTACGATGTGCCGCCTCGCGTTTACCTGTCGAATATGTATACACATATGTCTCACATAACTTTGTGGATTTAGCCTTCACGCACGTTTTAACAAAGTATCGTATGTCAGTAATACTTTATATCCACAGCTAACTAAAAACTAGAAGAAACTAGTCAAACTACTATTGGAACTTTTCAATGTATTTTGACAGAACGGAATTGAAGTAGTTTGAATCACACTTTTTCGTGAGCCTTGATCCCTAGGGGAGGCCAGAAACCCATCTACGTACAGATATCTACCTACATTCAAGCAATATTGAGTGCAGAAAATTTTAGATACTAGGAAGGCGAAAAAGTTGACAGAGTAATGTGCCAAACTTTTGCACTATACGTTTTTTTATATAGCTTTTCATTTATTATATAACAGCACTTTTTAGAGAAGATGGTAAAATGGCAACTTATCTTTTATTCCGTTACATTTGAGCAATATTCAAATTAAAATGTAAATGATATTGACTCTAGTCTTGTTTGGTTCATTTAAAACTTGAATTTTTTGCTTGCTTTTCGATCAATTATAGTTTATTTTGTATATCTTTATTTTATCTATATTATATATATTTATATTATTATTTTTTAATTAAAGTCATATCCCTTTTTTATTTTTATTCTTACTTCTAGATTTAAATTCTTCAAATTTTTTTTTAATTAACTCATACCTTCTCTTTAGTAACCATGTGAAGATACAATCCACAGTTGGTCTAAATGGCACTTATGTGTAAATCCCAATTTTCTTTTCTCACCTTCGACTTCCAATAAAAATTTAATATTTCCAAATTTGGAATTGTTTCCTTTATTTTCTTTCACTCTTTCCTCGAGTTGCTTAATGCCCGACAAGAAGGACTTTTGTTTATTTTTGTTTTTGAATTGAACTTGTTATTTTTTATATTTCATTTACCCTGTTTGTAACAATTGAGGCTGATAACTCTAAGCTCCTTTTGTTGCACTCATTCAAAATTCACATCCCCAAATCTCAAATGTCTACTAATGTTTTCGACAGCAACATCGTCGACCTACACATTTGAGTCCATATCGTTTTTTTTTGTAAAAGTGCACTTACATATATTCAAGTAATTCTTGTTAGTATAACAATCCGGCTATCAACTCTGTTGCCTTTATATGTTATGTGTGTGGGTGTTTTGCTGTGCCAGTTCATATGTGATTCTGAAATATGCTGTACCAGGTATCACTCTCCTTTTGCCTTTTGGTGATGAATTTTGTATGCAAATCACCCGTGTCTCCTTTGTGCTGGATTTCGGTATTTAGTTCTTTGTTGTCTGCGTTTAGTCTTTCGCTTCACTTGCGTGGTTCTTTTTCGTATGTAAAATTCTTTGATATTATGGCATTACGAATTCAAATTCAAATTGTAACGTCTGTTACCGTCTATCTGTCCGTCTGTTTGCTCTCTACTCCTTGTTGCTACAGACTTTTGTTTTAGTTTCGGCAACTATTTTTGTTGTGAGAAAACGAAATTCTCGAGTTCTTTCTCACCAGTATTTCAAGTGTCAAGTGAGCCTGAAGAAAATATTTTTCTCTCTAATGTGATTTTCCAACGTTGCAAAACAATTTTTTAAATATTAACATTATAACTTTTCTTAACTTCAAATTGAATTAGTAATTTTCTAAAAATATGTAAATTCTTGAAATTTAGAGATTTTTTTTAAATTACTTTTATATTTTCTATTATCTAAATATTTTTTATTATTTTTATTATTTTTTTTATATTATTATTACAACTTTTGTTTAGTTTTGGGTGCAAGTTTTCTATACTTTTGATTCCAAACATGTTTTTATAATTTTTTTTGTTTTAAGTTAAAGTTAGTTAAAACTATTTTATTTTTCTATCGTGTGCACTCGGGCTTTAGTCAGCAAGAGACCCACTGCCTTCACTTTCTCATTGATTGTTCTATACTTTTTGTATTTTTGTTGAATATTTTGTTACATACGCATGGTCGGTCATCTTTAACCTTTCAGCTGACGTTAGTTGTCTTTGGCGAATTGACTGTTTGCTTGGTGTCCCCTCCCCTTGCGCTGTCTACGATTTTTGGGCGAGTGTGTTTGTAAGTGTGTTGTATTCCGTCTTTTACCTATTTATGTACATACTTTTACACATACACACAACTTTCGTTTTACATGTTAAACTTAATGTAAATATGTTATGTGGAAACAATAAATTCACTCATTCACTCACCTTTCGTGGCGCAAAGACCTTCGCGTTTCGTTTTTTTATACCCATTTGTACAAATATAGTATTTTTCAGTTTATTTTATTTTTTGCCACCGCCGTGCCATTGCTTCAATTTACTTGCTGGCGTTTTTTTTTTACACTTTCATTTCTCTTACAGAACATTTTTAGAATGTATGCCTGAATGCTTTTAAATATTTGATGTAATTTTTGCGATTTATTCACTACATTAAAATGCGAATATGAAATGACTTTACTTTTCTTCGTTTCAGTTGAGTACATTCCATCCTTTTTATGCTCGTTTTATCACTTAACCATTTATATGTAACTATGCGTATAGGCTTGAAGCTACTACCTTTAATACTCTCTTGTTGAATTTTGTATTTAAGCTAAAGTGTGCATTTAAATTTTCATATACTGCAAATACTTTGGACTCACCTCACCCAGCAGCTGTTATAAATATCGGATTATATATGGATGTGTGTGATCATTGACATTTAAAACTTGGCTAAATGAACTATCAGCTTTATCTTAAACCGACAAATTAGTAAACTGTTGTCTGCTCCTGTCGCTTTTGCTCTGTTTGTTTGTAGTATTTTTGGTAAGTCTACTGAACTTTCTTTTTCCCTCATGATGCTGTTCTGTCAGCATGTTTAGCTCACCGGTCGTCTGTTCATTTTATCAATTTCAATTTGTAATTTGCACGCAATTTTCGTACATGTTTTTTTGATACTTTGGTCATGTTATAGATGCTCATGCAACATCCAGTTATTTTTGTTTTGGTTATTGTAGTTGCTGTTGCTGTTGATTTTGCTCTATTAGCCAGGCAGTGTGGTTGGTTGGTTGATAATTCAATTGGCAGCATGTTGACAGCAATTTATTAAGTTTTTAACGAGCCATCAAAACCAGCAACACCTACTAGCCGTTCGGCAAGCCAGCCAGGCAAAATGTGCAACAGTCGAACAACTGCAATAACAACAAAAACAAAAACAAAAAGTGTAAGGAAGGATTGAAGTGTAGATTGCAAGTAATGATGTTGCAACTGCAAACGATTTGGCAACGAAATTTTCAGTTTATATCTGTTGCCATTTAAATTCTACTCTACACACGTTCAATGAATTTTCTATACGTCATATCCACAATTCATTGCAATTGGGTTGTTGCTCATCGCTATCTGGTGTGTACATATATGTGTGTATTCGGGAATATTTTGATGTGGCTGGCTGCAGTCTGCAACAGAAAACAACCTAAAGAGTTGGTTGTTTGGTTATTTTATTTGTTTGAGTAAAGTTCACAAAATTTGTTTTTGATTATTTTACTGAAATTGAAATCGAAAACCAAAAGCAGCTAATTCGTTCGGGTCATGATCAGTTTAGTCTCATTTATGTATATATATAGTAGACATATATACTTACGATTGTAGGGTTAACTACAGACGTAAATACATATTTATTCACATAGATTTGCCTACATGTGTATGTAAGTATGTACATCAGCATCTATGACGTTAAATTTCAGTTATATTTTATATCTATATATATATATATATATATATTATCTCTATATAAATCCAAATCAATATAGACATATGTACAAATATAACATAAACTTGCTCACATATTTCAAATATTATTTGTACACTTTTGCTATTTTAAATAGGCTATTAACTAACCGTTTAAGCACTCACATCAATTTCAGCACATTTTGATCGTTTTAATTGATTTAGTTTATAAATATAGGTATGTACGATAGTGTATTCATTCAATGACAATTTTTTATCACGTATTAATTAATTAATTAAAGAGTAATTAATTTATATGAGCTTTTTTCTGATAACCATATATATATTAGTGGCGGATCCAGAATTTCCAGAAGGGAGGGGTCCTAAAATATATTTAATTTTTTTTTGGAGAATAATCGATCGAATTTAAGATTTACATTGCTTTCGTTGAATCTACTTATATTAAACCAATTTTTCATTTCCCCAAGTTTGCTATTGCACTCCTTATGTTAATAATTTTTGTATACGTATGCATAGTATGTAAAAAAGTTAAATTTAATTTATCAACAACAACCCCTGGTTCGCCAATTGAAAATCAAAAGCTTTTCACTAATGCAAAAACAATTAAGTAAAAAACAAAACAAAAATAACAAAATGCATAATGTTAAAAAAATATATATAAAAAAATAAACAAAGTATATTTGCAAAAAGTATCGGAAATGTTGACTCATATCCGCAAAGGAAAAAAGCTTCCACAAATAGATTGCTACATAGATACATGCATATATCATCTCATACTCGTCAAACAGTTTACCTCTTTGTTAGCGCATTGGTTGTTGCTGACGAAAAGCCTTTAATCGACAGCAACATATTCGATTTTAATATTCATATGCTGTCATAAATTCACAAAACTACCATGTGCGCTTATGTGCATGTGTATGTAAAGGGTGTTTTTTATAGAGGTATAGAACTTTAAGTTGCAATAAAACAACGATGGTTTATTCGATTAACATGAATTTTATTTATCCGAAAGATAATCCTGTGGCATTACCTTTCGAAATTTGATTTCTGGCATATGACCGCCACGGCTGGCGCGGATGTAGTCCAATCTGGACGTCCAATTTTCGATGATTTTTTCCCACATTTGTGGCCGTATATCGGCAATAACACGGCGAATGTTGTCTTCCAAATGGTCAAGCGTTTGTGGCTTATCCGCATAGACCAATGACTTTACATAGCCCCACAGAAAGTAGTCTAGCGGTGTTAAATCACAAGATCTTGGAGGCCAATTCACAGGTCCAAAATGTGAAATTAGGCGGTCACCAAACGTGTCTTTCTATAAATCTATTGTGGCACGAGCTGTGTGACATGTTGCGCCGTCTTGTTGAAACCACATCTCCTGGACATCATGGTTATTCAATTCAGGAATGAAAAAGTTAGTAATCATGGCTCTATACCGATCACCATTGACTGTAACGTTCTGGCCACCATCTTTTTTGAAAAAGTACGGACCAATGATTCCACCAGCCCATAAAGCGCACCAAACAGTCAGTTTTTCTGGATGTAACGGTGTTTCAACATACACTTGAGGATTACCTTCACTCCAAATGCGGCAGTTTTGTTTGTTGACGTAGCCATTCAACCAGAAGTGCGCTTCATCGCTAAACATCGCTAAAATGGACGTAGTGCGCGATACGTTTTCCGCACAGAACCATTATTTTCGAAATAAAATTGAACTATTTGCAAGCGTTGTTCAGGCGTGAGTCTATTCATGATGAATTGCCAAACCAAACTGAGAATAAATCACTTAACAGCTGTTAAATCGGTCGCCATCTTGAAAAGTAATGCCAACATAAAGTTCTATACCTCTATAAAAAACACCCTTTATAACAACCCCGCAAATATTTGTGGACCATTGATCCATTGGAGTGCCTACAAATGTATTCCTCTGGGTGAACTATTGGACCAACTCAAGTTTCTATATTAGCTTATTGGGGCACGACTAGTCTTGTGTTTTACCGATCGCAATCGCAATTATGCTAGTATACAGAAAATGTTTGAGAATGAAACTCAGTCAGTTTCGTTTTTCTGGTGAGCTCTGCTGGTACACAGAAGACGTGAAAAGTTTAAGTTAATATTTTGCAATGCAAACAATTCGCTAACTTAAATATGTTTGTGTTGTTATATGTATACATATATATTACCATCAATATAAATTTATGTAATTTATATTATGCTTTTCTAGCTTTTTACCAATGCAGATTTATTTCAAAACAAATAGGTATGTTCGAATATAATTTTTCGTTGATGCTCCCTGTAGTACTCCATGGATTAAATTTGTGGAGTAGTTTCAAAACCAATTTCCTGTGGGTACTCCATGGAGTGAATGGGTGTTCTGCAGAGGTGAAGTAGTTTATACGGTCTAGCCCTCGGATATCACAATGTTAATTGGACCATCTTTTTTGTATGGATTGTGTCAGGTTTAGGATTACTCTATTGTCCGCGTGCAGTATAATTTCAACCGTGCTTGGAGTACTCGCGTTGTTTGCAGGGATGCGGATAATCATATATATATAAATACATATATACATACGAATACACGAAGCGCCGCATAAAGATATATGACGGTACTTGACTGTGCACTTCATGACGCAAAGGTGGTAGGAAAAAGCAGGCTCGACTCGACGGAAGCGCGCAACATATTTGCAAAAGCCACAATTCACACAAATTCACAAACATATGTATACATGAATATATATTTTTAACCAAAGCACGATGACTTTGTTGGCAGTCAGATTGTGGGTGTGTATGTGTGTCTATTTGTAGTACCAGCAACTCACTTGTGAAGCCAACGAACCGCACTAGCAATCGGCTGCCCTCATAGGTGGATATCTGCCATCATACAAAAACACTCACGACCACTGCAATAGATACAGGACTGCAAAACTCACTTTATCGTTGTTGCATAGTTTACTTTAATTTTTTTTTTTTTGATTTTCTTTATTTAATTGTTTATTTTTTTATTGTTGTTGTCGCTATTTCACCGACCAGCTGCGATAAATTGTTTGCGAATGAGTTTGCTTTTCGTGTTGCTAGCATTAACATACATCTACAAATACTCACATGCAACTGGTGCAAAGCAATAGCATTGAGTAGAGTGGGTGATTGGCTGTTTCTCAATTTTGTTGCATTTCGTGCGATGTTGCGACACTCTTGGGTATTGTGCTACGTTTCTGTTGACCACTGCTTGCTGCTAACTCACCGCCTTCCGTTTGGCAATTGTGCGCTGTGATCACTTCGCCTGAATTTAAAGCATACTTCAGGTCTTTTTTTCTTTTTGATATTTTTTTATATTAATTTTTATTCTTGGCTACTTGGCGTTGATAATTTTTTTTTTCTTTTGTGGGAGCTTATGTGAATGGAATTTTCTACATAAAAGGACTCAACTTCTCAACTAACATTTTTTGTGTTAGTGTGAACTTTTTTCTAACTCACTTCAGTTGCATGCGCTCACTCGTTTTTTGCACCCTGACTCTTGACTAAACTCTAAGCAACTATTCATGGCTTGCTCACCTGTCCTTCGAAGCGACGACTCGTACTAATCAAGATCTTGTGCTGTTATTATTTTTGAAATAAAAAAATTAAATAAATAAATAAAAACAAAAACAAATTGTAATAACAACAAAAAAAACAATGTATACTTTGTGTACTGTGCTGTTTTCAAGGAAGCACAAATAGCTTTTTCAACTTTCTAAAATTTCAAGTTAATATCTTTTTGCCGTTTTTACAGCATACTTTTTAGCGCACTGGCATATTGCCTGCGAGCAAACAAGCCCATTTCGTGTAAACAAAAACAAAAACAAAAAAACAAACATGTCAGTAACGAAAGTTGTAGTAAATGTTACAGTTGTACTCATTAGGCGAAAAAGTATGTCCGAAAGGAACAGAATATGACTCCTGCTTGCTTGCTTGTCTACGTAATAAGTTCAACAAGTGGGGGACAAAAAAAGTTTTAATTTAGAGAGGGAGCAGTGGAAGTCACATATTTGAAACATAAAGTTATGACGGCCTTAACAAAATTATTCCACTTTATATAATATATATATTTTTTAATAAGTATATTAAATTATTTTATTTTTCTTTTCTTTTCTTGCATAAAACCTCTACCACTCTTCTTGAATAAAACCTAAAATATCTTAAAATGGAGAATTTCAGTTAATTATTTGCACTCTTAAAAGCTAAGATTTTCCACCTTTTGTTGTAAAGTATGCTTATATAAGTACTTATGTAAGCACGCGGTCTAATCATCATCTTCCTCCCTCAGCTTTTAATACCTTTTACTCTCAGCTTTATTGTGCTACATTGGCCAAGCTTTTACCATTTGCCAATATATTTTGTTGAGTACGCGAAATTAGATGCAATTTAGTTTTTTAAATTGTGGTGCATGCCACTGTGGGCCTGATTGCAATAAACTTTGTATACGAATTGCATATTTACATACGAGGTGTGTTCAAAGGAAAAATTGAATTTTGAATTTTTTTGAAAAGTACTTATTTATTCATCAATATATATTTTGTCCCCTTCAAAGTAATCCCCCTCGTATATAATACGCCTGAGCCAACGCTTTTTCCAATCGATTCTGACTTGATCTTATTAATTGTGGGAAAATAGGTTCTTTAGTTTTAGCCGTATTGTTTCACGTAAACGTTGCATAACGTCCTTGTAGTATTCCTTATTAACTGTACGACCTTTCGACAGGAACTCATGATGCGCCACACCATTATAATCAAAGAAAACAGTACAAAACCTTCACATTTGATCGAACTTGGTGTGCCTTTTTCGGTCATAACTTATCTGGCAGCTTCCATTGGGATGATTTAGCCTTGGTTTCGACATCGTAACAATATACCCACGTTTCGTCACCAGTTATAACCCGTTTGAGCAAACCCGAATCGTTGTTAACGTCATTCAATAACTCCTGAACTATACTAATGCGACATTAATTTTGCTTAAAATTTAGTAATTTCGGAACAAAATTCGCTGTCATACGCTTCATGTCCAAAACAATTGAATAGCATGAGCCGAGTGATATGCCAATATCCCCTTCAACTTCCCTAACAGTGATAAATATTTTGTTCACTGTTTCGATGTTTTCTTCGCTTGTTGAAGTGGTCGCACCTCCAGGACGTTCATCGTCTTCAACATCTTCTCGGCCTTCTGTAAAGTGCTTGTACCACTTATAAACACTTTTTTGAGACAAAGTGGACTCACCGAATGCCACAGTCCACATTTCAAGTGCCTTGAAGCACTTTATTCCATTTTTAACGCAAAATTTAATACATATTCTTTGATCCGTTTCTCTCAAAAGCCAAAAATCAAAGAGGACACAAAAACGTAGTAACGTCACCTCTTCTGTTGTCAAAAACATACTACTAATCGAAATTGGCTCCTAATGCAAGCACATGATAAACATATGTGTCCGATTATAACAAAAACAAAATATCGATAATTGAATGTGCACAGCCTGCGAAAAATCAAAATTCCCTTTTTCCTTTGAGCATACCTCGTACTGTTATGTATGCATTTAATTGTATAGGGTGTTTTTTATAGAGGTATAGAACTTTAAGTTGGCATTACTTTTCAATATGGCGACCGATTTAACAGCTGTCAAGTGATTTATTCTCAGTTTGGTTTGGCAATTCATCTTGAATAGGCTCACGCCTGAACAACGTTTGCAAATAGTTCAATTTTATTTCGAAAATAATGGTTCTGTGCGGAAAACTTATCTCGCACTACGTCCATTTTAGCGATGTTTAGCGATGAAGCGCACTTCTGGTTGAATGGCTACGTGAACAAACAAAACTGCCGCATTTGGAGTGAAGGTAATCCTCAAGTGTATGTTGAAACACCGTTACATCCAGAAAAACTGACTGTTTGGTGCGCTTTATGGGCTGATGGAATCATTGGTCCGTATCATTGGACGTAGTGCGTGATACGTTTTCCGCACAGAACCATTATTTTCGAAATAAAATTGCACTATTTGCAAGCGTTGTTCAGGCGTGAGTCTATTCATGATGAATTGCCAAACCAAACTGAGAATAAATCACTTGACAGCTGTTAAATCGGTCGCCATCTTGAAAAGTAATGCCAACTTAAAGTTCTATACCTCTACAAAAAAACACCCTATACAAATGTAGCACTGATACAAATTCCTTCGAAAAAATATGTGTAAAAACGTTTCTGGGCTTAAATGCATAAAGGGCTTTCCTCCAAAATTTTTAATATTATATGTTTATTAAAGCTATACACAAAGCACAATTCTAAAAGGTAACTCAATGTCTTTCTTTAACCAATAAACAAGAATGTATTGGTCCTTTTTCTTTTAAATAACAAAAATTTTTTATTCTCCCTAAATTCATAATTTTTTAGTTATATTATTATTTTCTTTCTTCTTTATATGTATTTATATAACTCACCATTCGCATACCAGTAATACGCCGTACTGGAGAGCAGTATAAATTTTTTAGAGTATGTGTATGTGAACAGAAGAGGCTGGGCAATTTGGGTTGCATACAATTTAAAATATATTTGGTAAAGTATGGCTAATATGTGTATGTTTGTATATAAGAGTGTTAGATATAGTTATATATACTTTTAAAGTTGTAAATAAGAAAAACTAAAGCCGGCACTGATCCATTTTTATATAGCCTAAGAGCATTTAGGTGGACTATATTCAAACAAGAAAAGGACATTTAATATGGCTAAATGTATCTTAAGTATTTCATTAGAACTATGCCGTATAGGTTGTACAGTATGGAGGCACCTAGCTTGCCATTTCTGTTGCTTTCATTTGATTTAGGCTGATGCCAAGAATAATAAGAGCAAACGGTTACATATCTGAATTTGAGTATGTTTGTGTGTGCGTGTGTGTGCGTATACATGTAATCAGAAGAGGATGAAGTTGTTGCTAAAATGAGCTTACATAAATTCTTTGCTGTTTTATTATACAACTAATTTTTGTTTCGTTTCGTTTGATATCCATTTCTTATTTTAGTTTCCTCTTGCTTTTGCCATGCTTTCACTACTAAGTGTTTAAACATTAGTTTGCTTTAATAAATACCATCAGCAACACCAGTACTCGTAATATTCTCCTCCTGCTGTAATTCTTATTTTTTTATTGTCGTTCTTTGCAATCCTTTGTTTTTTATTTTTCATTTCTTTGTGGGTTTTATTTACCGTTCTATTATCACTTAAATTACACGCTTTTTACATCTTTCATAGTTTCGTTGTTTCGTTTTATTTTCGTCTACTTCATACCACCTTTGATCACAGGAGTATCTATACAGTCATTGCTTTTTCATTGTCATCTAAAGTCAACCAACCAGTCAACCATCAAATCACCTAACTGGGATGTCACAGCGACATCAAGCGCAATTCTGACACCCAGCACCAGTAAGGTGTACTTTAAGGTCGGCAAACACAGGGGTGGTGTATATAAGTATAATATTTAACGGGTAACCTTACCATCAGACTGTCTACAAAAAAACATCGATTGTTTTACACTTATACATATATTGTATATATGTATATATTGTACATATGTATATAGAGAGTCGAAGTTGATTAGAAAATTACGTGAAAAAGTACTTCACATAAAATTACCCTTTTCAATTTGTGGCTTTTGCTGTTTTGTTTATCCGCCGATTTTCTCTGTGATGTCAGTAAAGGGTGGTGCAGCTTTTTTTCTGAGTGTGTTTATATGACGAGTAGTTGCATATTTGTCTTCCTTTATATTTGTATTTACTTATTGGCTTCATCCACATTGTGAGTTGACTTATGCGGCAGTGTTTAGCAGTACATACGTGAAAACTAATAAATAATTATATTAAATGTAGATACATACATATGCAGATTAACCATTTATGCACTTCTATTTAAAAGACAAATTATTTTTTAAGAAATTAAGCGTTTATTATATGATAATATAATATTTTATTTCATTTTAATTTATTTATTTTTAATTTCTTTATTTAATTTAATTTAGTTTTGATTTATTTATTTTTCCTTTAGATAATAGTGTAGAACCGCAGACACGTTAACCACTTCACTATAAATAAATAAAATTTTAAGTGATAATTTTGATACTGCAAATAATTATATGTGTATACAGTTTTCAAAAGACTTGTGTTGAAAGATTTGAATTCTTTTCATATTATGAATGTTTACTGAAATTATTTTTATTAATACTTAATATTTGGATCAAACTAAACACTTACTTTTAATTAGCCGTTTTAGAAGCTAAGACGCTTTCGCTGAATTGGATTATTAGTCCCGCCTGAAACTATTCAACAGCAGACGCAAGCTTAGACAATGGGTCTCCAGTTAAATATCTGGTTAATTTATTTTTAAACTTCACTCAGATTTTATTCCCGTATTTATAGACGTCTAAATAACCCGTTTTGAAAAGGTATAACCATTACGTTAGAAGATTTAACTTAACCATGAGCCAGAAAGAATAATGAAACATTTGTCTGGTGTCTTTGATCTCACTCTCATATCAGTTTTAATTATTTTTCATAACATTTTCTTAGTTGTTGTTTTTTCTGGATCTCTTATTCTATTTCAAGACCTTTCTTCCTTTGCCTGTAGTCTGCTTGTTTTCCCAATACTTTGTTAAGTCCTTCTAGTTTTTTTTTACGTTCTTCAGTTCACAATCGAAAACTGTAATTTCCTTCGTTCTATTCGTTTTAACGAAGTACGTTTTCCGCTGCTATTTACTTATGCCTTGTCGTTTAGCGTTTCCGTCAGTCCTTCACTTTACTTTCCAACACTGCTACGAGTATAAATGTACGTCCGGCAAACACTTTTAGCTCTCGCCGTACACGTGTCTTGCCCGGCCTCCCATCTTCTTCGTGCGCAGCGTTCACTTTTAATCTTCCATTCACTTACTTACTTAATATTAGCTTAGAGTAAAAACATCTGCGTAATTTATTTACTTACATATAAATAACAAATGTTTACGTACATACATATCTGCACTCACTACTAAATAAATATATATTTTTGTATTTATACTATTTTATTTCTTCACTTAGCCTTTTTTACTTATTAAAGAAATTCTTATTGTGCTCTCTTTTTATCGCTGTTTCTTTCTATTTTCTCATGCTCCTCGTGCTCCTGTTACTGCTACTTTGATACAAAACAAACAAACAAATCATAAACAACAAAAACTATGATGGCTATTATCACAACGATTTGGGTAAATGTGTTCATCTGTATAGCGAGGAAGCGACGAACTTTTAAGTCAAGCTGCAGTTATGGCGCCCGCTTCTGACAATAATAATCAGGATTTAGCCACAAAGAAAGCCAAATTGGAGCCAAGCACTGTTCTTGGCGGTGTTGGTAAGTTTCATATATATATTTTATTTCATTTTCACTATGCAACTTTTTCTTATTACTCTATTCGCATTATTTATGTAAGTACACTTTTTCAAATAGAACTAAACATAATGGTAAAGTAAAAAAAGTTGACGTGGTTAGTATAAAAGATGCCTCTTCACTTTTCATTCATTTGAATTAAACATTATTTAATGAGTTTCTTTTAAAAACTTCCCCAATATTTCTCCTCACTTCAAATCCGCGTGTTAAATACGAAAATTTTTTATGAGATTTTGTATCGCTTATATTACCACGTGCAGACAATTAATGTTGCCACAGATGAAATTACTTATTTCTGGCAGTGAAAAGGAAGATTAACGAAAAAAGATTACAAAATAATCTTTTAAATATATAATTCTGAGGCGATGTTTCGAAAAAAAAAATTAAAGCTATATTTTTCAGATTTATTTCATATATCAATTTTAAATTGATACTCATATAGATGTCACTTACATTTGTCCAAAGCACAAACTCCAAGCCTGGGAGCTTTTTTGTTGATTTCAGAGATATTTGTTCTTAACTTTGAAATAATATACTTATACATACCCGTATGTATATATATTTTCTGTATTGGCTTTTACATACCAAAAGTTAGTTAACAAAAACCGAAAAACATTTGCGATTCGCAATTTTGAAACCTTAACCATTTCAGCAAAATTAGTTCAGACTCAAAAACTTTTTGAAAATTCAGTTTTAGTTACAAAAATAAATGATTCTAATCTATATACTTGTATTTTCATGCTTTCCAAAGTTTTAGCTTAGCAACTTTAAAATTCCCCAAAACTCACTCCAAAAATTTTTTTGATTTAACTGTACTTTAATCATATACAAAAGCTTTATGCGTTTTTAACAATATATGGTAACACTTTGAATTTGAAATGGTTTTTTACGCAATTTATTTATTACTCAATTTGCTTAAACCGGCGGTAAGTGTACAAATCAAGATTAAATTAAAGACGTGTTAGCTTGAGTTAACCCGTATTCCTTTTCGAACTATGGCGCTCATCTTAGAAGTCGGCCATATCTCTTCGCTGCAGTCGGGAATTTCTTGATGAGTTGCACAAAGTTAATGGATTGGGTTCATATCTCAGTTTTGTGAGGTACTACGTTCTGTTCTTTTCAATTTTACGATTAACCAATAGGATATCACTTGATACCGCACAAATTTTCGGAGAGAAATTTTTTGTCTTCATTTACGATATATTAATTTTTTTTTCGCTATTCTGCCAACTATGAGCTGAGTGCGAATTTTTTGCGTCTAATGTAACTGGGCTACATTTTGAACTCCAAATACAGTATTTTTTATTTATTAACATTTTAATTTTGACAACAATTTCAGATTAACAATATTTTGTTTTTCGTATTAATAAATAAAATATTTTACATTTATAAAGAATTTATTTGGTATAACTTGAAGTTTATATAAGTTTCATGTTTGAGAACAGTTTGTATGCATCAATGTTTTATATATTATTCACCAAATCGAAATGATCAAATTTTCTATTTATTAACAATATTTAATTTTTTGCAACATCTTTTCGCTAATTCATTGAAGCAAAAGGGAGCAGCATTTTAAACTTAGAAAATTTTCAATTTTCCTAAAAATATATATATATACTGTAGTAGGAGGACACAACTGTACCTTAGTCGCCTTACTTCCAGAATCACAATTTGGCACACAATTAAAAGCACATAATTAAAACAAGCGCTGCGTAGTATTTGGCTGTGTGCTTTGTTGTTGGCGCCACCAATAAACAAACTAATTACACCGAAAATTTGTCTGAAAATTCAATGGTTGTTTGTTTGGTTTTGTTGTACGCTGATCCATTGATACTCGGTTTTGCCAAGCACACGCAAACACAATACGCTCACAACGTTTTAATTAACCTCAACATATAAACAAATGTACATTGCGGGTTATGAGGATATACAAATTTTCATTCACTGTTGTTGTGCACCTCAATATGGGAGGTACGAAGGTGAGGTGAAACAGATCATAAAATTACTCATACGCACTGGTAACCGAAAATTCCATGTAAACAGCTATTAATTATGTAAACGAGTTTTATGCTCGCGGCTTATCAGTTTTGTTGTTGTTGCTAGTTGGCTGTGGTTAAGGTCATTATTTTGCTCATCATCACTCGCAACGATTTGTGGCTTGCACTTTGAGTTAAGTTTAGTGTGGTGTTTTTGGATTTTTGCGCTGTTAGCTAAAACTAATATAATAATAATACTTGTAATAGTAAACACGATGGTGACCGCAAAATTTCATACACACCAACAACGGCCGACAAAAACAAAAGCACTCGGAGTTAAATAAAAACAATTACTAAAATATGTAATAGATAAATTTATACGACTTAAAAAGATGTTTGGCTTGTGAGCTAAGTTATTTATGTATTATAACTATAATTTTCTATTTTATTACTTTTATATATTGTTAATAAGTCAAGGGTTTAAATAGATGATGAATATTGGAACGAGTTCCCGTCGTCCCTTGTCAAATTTGGTTTTGAGACAAACCGGTTTCGGCGTTCTGCCATCTTCAGTGTCGTTGATCGTTCTGATCTGTCATTATTCTTCGTCTGGTATTTATAGTGATTTTGATTGATCAAGTATTGTTATGAAATAATCCGAAGTCTTAAAAATATTTTAATACAAAACTGATACTTAAGAATTTAGAATTTTTTTTTAGAATTCAATTAGGCATTTTATAATTTTCCCAAAGTTTTACTTTCAAGAATTGATATTTGTTCGTTGCTAGGAAAGAGCTTGAAAGATTCCGGTACTAGTCAAAACATGTTTCAAAGATGGCCCCATCTTCTACAACACTAGTTTATTTTAGACCCATCGGTACATTTTTCTTAAATTTTCTTAAATTGATATAAAAAACGGTGTTCTTCTAAATAAACTCAGCATAATAGCTGTTCACCTTTTTATGTTGCTGACATTAATAATATATCTTAATTTCGCCAATAAGAGACATCGATGATAGCCACTTGCCAACAACTTGGCATAAAGGTGTTAAATTGGCACATCATTACATCGAGCAAGATTCACGTAGTGACATGGTCTGCGGTTGAACAGCTGATCAGCGTGTTGGTGCTACGCACTGGAAAGTGCTTTAAGGCTTTACAACATTTTAACTGCAACTATTTTACAAGACCAGCCAGCCAGGTTTCACTGCAGCCATCCATGCACTCGCCTAGTTGGCTTTAAGTGTGTGTACCACCTACAGACACGTTGCCAAACAAACATGCGTGCATGTGCACTCCACTGATGCGTAATAGCCATATCCGTGGTAGTGTTGGTCATAACTATTATTTTATTTATACATTTCAGTATTAATTCTACCAGCGAAACAAGTAATGCAGCGAACGAACGAAGCGTACGGCACTTAGGTGCAGACAAAAGAGTGGACGTGCGAGCATATTCAAGCATTAAGGTCAACTTTTGAAACAAAAAATTTATTTAAAGCTTTAATTGGAAAAATATTAAAAAGATGAGTAGCTCAAATGAATTTCATTTGTAAAATAAATAAAATATGAAAGATGTGAATTTAATAAAAAGTTGGTAAACAATTTCCTCTCAAAGTGTGAAACCCAAATATCGCTACACTAAGCGTTATTGTAAATTTCATGTAAAATATTCAAAATGAAACCCAGGCTACCCTAACAAAAAAACATACATAATCCTGTGTATATATATCTGTATATATTGCGTTCAGCGTTTATGGTACAGCGAAATGAGGCGATAATGTGCACTTTATTGAATATTTAGTTATTTTTATATTATTTGCTGTCTTCTTTATTGTTGTACAATAAGCTTATTGAGCGGAATTTAATGAATGAAAATATAATTCTTAGGGGTGTAATTAACAGCAATTAATAAAGCGCAACGCTGCTGTGTTCGTTTAATATTTGTACGAAAAATAAATATTTTGTCTGTTTATTTTGCGTAAAAGAGTTTAATATGCGGACGAAAAAGCTATGTGCATAATAATATATTTGCAACATATTGAAGAGGCAATAAATGAGACTCATAATAGGGAGGTAATAACAATGTTATCGACCTGGGCGGTCTTAAATTGTTTGCCACATTGAAGGGAAATTGACATACGTTTGAAAAAATTTATTAATAGAATTTTCCTTTATGCAGAATTTAATATGCGATATTGAAAATGTAAAAGGCGGAGTAAAAATATGTGTGTTCAATAATTAATTGATCATATAATGCCGTTTATGTCTTTTTATTTTATTTTTTTCTTAGTTGGGCACCCTTTGTGTAGTTTTATACTTTTATAAAAAGGAAAGCAACAACACAAATTAAAGTAGAAACCGAACCGAACCCATTAATGAAATTGTATATTATTTTGTGTTATAATCAATACTCAATATATTACTTAAGGATATTTCATCGATATCAATTAAACAATAATATATCGATTTCTCTAAAGCACTCATAAAAATATTATTTATTATTTTTTATTTATTTGATATAATGTAACTTTATGATATTTATTTTGTTACTAAGAATAATGAATATTATTATTTCATTCCCAAAAATAATAATGACTTAATGAGTTCTAAACTCTATTTCTATTACCACATTAATGAAATAATAATACAATTATTAGTTCCAAGTGAAAAGATAAGAAGCGAAAAAAATTGAATTTTATTTGGATCAGTTATTTTCGGTATTTGACTTATATTTATTAAAACAAATTATGTATCAGGCAGAGGAAGCCCCAAATATATGGAAACAAGAATTGGCTTCAAAATTCTATTGGCACAAAGTTTTGAAAATGAAATTTTGTTTCAAAAATTATGACTTCAAAATATAGGGTGTTTTTTATAGAGGTATATAACTTTAAGTTGGCATTACTTTTCAAGAAGGCGACCGATTTAACAGCTGTCAAGTGATTTATTCTCAGGTTGGTTTGGCAATTCATCATGAATAGACTCACGCCTGAACAATGCTTGCAAATAGTGCAATTTTATTTCAAAAATAATGGTTCTGTACGAAAAACGTATCGCGCACTACGTCCAGTTTTTCTTGATGTAACGGTGTTTCAACATACACTTGAGAATTACCTTCACTAACCTTCACCTTCAAATACGGCAGTTTTGTTTGTTAACTTACAGTTAAATGTAGTGAAGTGCGCCTAAAGTCAAGTCTTTTCATTTCCATATATTCTGTATTATGAGTCAATTTCAAATACAAGCAAAATTTGGAGTAAATGCCATGAATTTTCTTTTATTCTCTGATCTTTTCATTTATTGAATATTCTTCTTCATATTCCTTCCCATTTGCTCTGGTGTTTTTTTTTTTTTTTGGGTTCCCCTTTCGTTTTTCATGTTTTAGCCAAATCCCATTGCCCACGGAAAGCATAATATTTATTTATGACTACAAAAGACTTTTCTATTAATTAAAAAGCAACAAAACAAAAAACTTTGATGCTGTTCGCACATTCATTTTTGTTGTAAACTATGCTTTTCTATGTTGGCTGCCGTTGTTGTTGCTGAGCTTAGTCACTCGCCGCTGTTCGATTGAACCACAAAACGATGATGATGATTGTTTAGTTGAATGTACGCTTCGTTGCTTTGTTGGTTAGTTGCTTGGTTGATTGGTTGGTGTTGCCTCCAGCGACAGCGGCAACATGGTTGGTGGAATGTAAAGAAATGCAAACAACCAGGTATGCTACAACGAGGAGTACAACATCGACGTACCGCTGCTGCTGAAAAATTAACAAAAAGAGAAGCGAGCTCGGGAAGGAGTAGGTTTCCAGGATACTGCACGCTAGAAGCTGTGGCCCCAGTACACCTGAAATTCTGACACAACTAAACCTCGTATCACTCTTCCCCTCCTTACCTTTCCTTCCACCTGCTACATGCGCATGTGATGACATATATGTGTATGTTCGTTACATGCGTCATATACAGTGGGAAAAATTGTGGTTGCACTGACTGACGCAAGTGATGTTCCTGTTGCTAAAGCTACGCAACAACTCCACACATTATATAGTTGCTGCTGTTGTTGCTATTTTTGGTTTGCACTGTTCGCCGGCGGGTATTTTCGTTTCACCAGCACAAAAAAAAAGCCGGAAGAATGTTTGGTTTTTCAACAACGTCGTTCCTCATTTTTTGTTAAAATTTTTTTATTTCATCTGTTTTGTTTTCAACGTTTCGTTTTGTGGCGTAAGACTGTGGTAGCTGGCGGTTCGTTTGCAAATTGCTGTAGAACGCGTTGAAATATTTCAACTCTCCTAAGTTTCTCAATAAATTTACTTCAATAGTGGTGTGGTACCGGCGGCATGTAAGTCAGCATATAATAATTGTATGAAACAGTGAGCTAACAGATTTGTTTGCTTTGAATTGAACACCTGCGGGAGCCAATTCATTTTTGGTCAAATGAGTAAGGGAAATATAAAATGACTGAGCTTTTGGGATATTTAAAAACGCAAAAGTTTTTCATTATGGCAACTTTAATGTGAATTATTTGAAATTTAAGAAGCATGCAAGTACCTTAATATAGACCATGGTAGGATAACCTCCAAACTGATTCCTCCCGATATGTAACACTTTGATTTACTTTTGGCAGAATTCAAAGAATTACCCTACGAAATTCCGAAAACCGAAGTAAACTTGTCCCAAATGTTTTCTGCCAAGACCAAGTGAAATATATATACTCTTTAAAAAAAAATGGTGCCAACTTCGATGTAATTGGAAACTTGAAATATTACTACCGAAGTGCTTATTGCATCTCCCAGTAGAAGCTATGAAAACATTAATTCATTTTCTGTGGTAGTATCCTGTATTGTCTTGATATCAAACGAACGTGCGGACACCTAATTTTTTCTATTCTTTGTCGACAATAATATAATGTAAATGTGCCTTGCCACTCCTGAACGTGAAATGGGCCAGGTTAATATCTAGAACGTTTAAGAATATTTTGTGATCTAATCTAGCTACAACTGAAAAATTACATTAACACTTCTTACCTACCCAGATTAAGCATCGTTACCCTGAATTTTGATTTACTATCTACAGCATAACGTTTATCATGTGTACCTTCGCTATATCTGCTATGGATATTCACCTCCTCTGATACCCAAAGGGCTTATATCCTTTACAAAATTCTTTTCCGAAAACTCATATGGTTATCTCAATGGATTTGTAGGGTTTCATTTTAGATCACTGAGGAAGAAATATATTTTTCAACTAGCTGCTTCGTATTTAAATTTATTATTTATTTAAAAATATTATAATTATAGACGCATGAAAAATATAGAGAAACTTATTAATAGTTATTGTAAAACCTAAGATAAATCTAATATTTATATACTATAAAAAAATCTGGTGCAATTTGATCTCGTGGTTCTCAAGTTATAAGGGTTCATCAATTGGTTCACATATATGTATAGAACCAATTGATGAACGCTTATAACTTGAGAACCACGAGATCAAATTGCACCAGATTTTTTGGAGTTATAAAGGTTATATGAAGTTTTCATGAGATATGACCACTTTAGTGAACATTCGATGCTACCCATACAAAATACATGCCACAACAGCAAATACATGTAAAATTCCAAAATACGCGTACATGAAGTTGTACGTGGAGTTGAAAGAGAGAGAGAAAGAGTGAAAAAAAATGAAAATGAAAATGAAATAAAATAAACAACTTTTTTGAATCCATAAAAAATGTGTGGAAAAAAAATTTTCCAAAAAAAAGCGAAAATTCAAAATTTCAGTTTGATTTTCCTGATTTTTTTTTTTTTTTTTTTGTAGGTGTAAGAAAGCACGCCGAGATCTGCTAGTAATGTATAAATTGGTATTCAAACATCACTAAGTATTGGTTTGCTTAACAAAAGTACTAAAAAATTAAAAATAAATAAATAAGAAAATATAAATTTGTATTAAAAAGTTCGAAACTATTGTGAGCATAGTAAAGAAATTGAATGAATAACAACAAACGAAATTGTTAAATAAATTTGTTAGAACACTTTCATTGTGGGATGAAGCTTTGACTATGGAAAATAGCGAAGGCGATATTTTGTTATGTAGCATTGTGTACAGTTCTAGATCTGTCATGTAGGAATATATTTATTTGTTGTTGAATAGAATCCAACTAGTTTGCTAGTGCATCTTTAGATTTTTTTGGCGGATTTTTGACACAAAACCTCATATTTGAAAAAATCGGTTTTATGAGGCTATATGATATAATATTCTGACTTCGATGATTTTCACTGCCAATGATATAGTGATCCGATCTCATCGGTTACAACAATGGTACGTTTAACTGTACCAGTCCAAGTTTGGTTGAAATATCTCAACTCAGCTCGTCATTCTGATACGATCAGTATAAATTTCGAACCAAAGTTAATATATCACTTTAGGTGTACATGAGAGATATAATAAAGATAAGTTTGCCTGCAACGTGAATGGAACCGTCAAAGGCTAAGTGATAATCTCCAACCACTCGGTTATCGACATACTGCACCTCAGCAAATAACGAACTGGTGTGATTTCAATCTTAAAGCTAGTATTTAACAATAATTTTTGCATACTAGTCTACCTTTTCACTGCAGGGTAAATTCAGAAAGTCAAGTCCTAAGAGCCACAAAAGGAAAATTAGCAAAAGATATTGTCCAACATATACTATAAATTGCTTGACAGTCAGGAGCTCTTGTCGTGCGAAGTCGAATGTGTAGGTGCCAAACCACATAAAAATTCGCTGTAAGGGGACAGTAAGGTGAGCGGTGTGCTTAGGCGCAGACATTTGACACATTCACGAAGAAACACACACTTTCATAAACAAAATACACCAACATTTGTTCACGTCGATTTCGACGTGATGTGGTGTGTTTGCAACTGTCTACCGCCATTTGTATATTATATCATGTGTTTGTTTATTTGTTTGTGTGGCCTTTGATATGTGGCTGAGCTTCGATAACATTGCCACAGGACACCGTTGTACTCTCACCCAAGCGACTGACCACAGTTCTATAGACGAGAAGACCAATATGCTGTACAATTATTTGCCAACTTACTACATGCCACACGTCAACATGCGGCAGACACGTTGCACTAACACGTAAATGTAATAAAAGAATGCCGGCAGCTAACACCAAAGTCAAAGCCACTAAAACACTTTTATATATATTGTAACTTGGTCAGCTTCATTGTGTTGTATACAGTTAGGCGCCTCAGCGTGACTTCCTTTCAATGTGTTCTAGGAAAGATGGTGGGAGCATTATTCGAAATTTTATATTCTTACACTGTTGCTTTTGTATTGCTTTTTTGGCTCAAATTCTTTTTCGCTATATCACCTATGCGCTATCGACTATTTTGTTGTTATTTATAGTTGTTTGCTTAAGTGTTTCTTGTTATTTTATTGTAGTTGTTGGTCGTGTTAGTAGTGATTGTTTGCTTATCGCTCGATTGCTGGTTTAACAGTTACACCACTATACAATATTGATTGGATGATGTTTGCGGATCTTTCAAGTGTGGAATAATTTATTTATAAACTATGAGCGAATATATAGGTACGACTTGGCTTTGCAAAGCCTGCAAATGACATTGTTAAAATTCTTAAATTTCTTTAAAGTGATGGCCGTTTTCTTAATGAAGATAACCTTGTAATCGGTGTGGCAGTGACAATTTCGGTACAACTGGAGAATAATAGTCTATAGCCTTCATCCTTTCGCAAATTTTCGCGAGCAATAGATAGCTAATCGGTGCATATAAAACCATAGCCAATTACGACAGCTTAGAGAATTGCGAATGAACCAAATAGATGAAATTATAATTTAAGCTTAGTAATCACATACATGCAGCTATGTTGAAACAATTAGTTTTTGACAACTGATACTGTTTTTGTTGCAAGACATTTTTTCAACAAAATATAAACATTTCAATTATAAAAATAATTGTTATTTATGTCAAAAATTAATGAATTATCCGTCTATCTAAGAGATTAGTATCGACAGCCCACCCGCCTTATTCCTATCTGGACTTTTCGTTTGACATTTTCTTTTGTTACAATCAATATTTTCAAAATCATCTTTATCTAAAAATTCTTTTAAATTTTCAATTGTTTTTGAATGACCTATCAATTTTCTCGAATTTATTTTTCTCACTGGATAATCCCATGGCTTTTGGCATTAAACTCATTTAAAAAAGTTGCATTAGCAATTAGGATTTTAATTGCGGAAATACATTTAATTAACTTCTTAGATGCCTGCATAAATAACGTTTATAAGAACCAATGATCCAATATTAAAAAAATCTTTTCTAGCCAATGGAGTATTAAAGAAATTTAACCGCTCTAGACTCCATTTTATTGATTTTTTAATTTTTCTAAAAGAAAAAGTCTTTACTAGTTGTAAAGAGCAACCGTTGGTGTAAGTTGAAAATAAACAAAAGAAATAAACGAAAGTGAATAAGCAGTTCGGCAAATACGAAAACATGTCTGTCGGTCGGAATGTAGTCCTTAATTATAATTTAAAGTGTAGAATTGGGCAATTGTAATTTTAAAGTGAAGAATATACAAAGTTTTATAGAAATAAAATTGAAAAACATTATTTAACATTAAGTAATTATTTCGCAAGCATATTTTTGCAGGTCAGATAATTTAAGTTGTCGATTTCTGGTTTTTGCATTTTAGCTTCAGAATATCCAACACCATTTCGTTTTAGAAAATTCACAAATTTAGGCGAAATTATAATGTTGAATAAGATATTCTGAATATCCAAAACAGAAAACCCTAAAATAAATATCAAAATTTGTAAAAATGCACTTTAAATTTTCTGAAAAAAATTGGGAATCGCTAATTTTTAAAGTGGTCATTGAGAAACTAAAGAATACATAGTTGAAATTTGTTACCGTATTATTTCAACAGTTATATAATAGTTCAAAAGAAATTTGTAGGGGCAATAGCCACCGCCTAGTATATTACTGCTCCGGTTACTAGTTCAATTGTTAAAGTTGATAGTTCGTACAATAGGAAAAAAGATAATCTCTTCGATAACGTCATGATAACGAATGAATTAGAAAGCGGTACGTAATGCACTAGTTATTTTCACTGCAGGTTTATAAAACATTCATGTCGCCTGTAACATATTTAGGCGTCAAATGACAAATATGATAATGTGTAACAACTATAAAATAATACTGGGGAATGATTTCTGTAAGTTGATAAAAATGTTTCCTTTTAAAGAAAAAAAATTTAATGCAAAAAATTAAATTTTATTGCCACTCATTACATTCTTTAGTTGCGGCTAATTGTTTTGCCGCTGCTGTTCACTTTGTTGAGTGCTCTAAGGTGAATATAATCAATAATGGTCGATGATTTTTATGACTGATATTATATAAGAGTGCATACTGTTTCTTGAGTTATTTAAGTCATTTAAGGACATGGATAGTTTAGTAAGTGTATATTGAGATATTTATAATAAAAAGCTTAATAAAGTAAAGTGCCGCTAAATATTTCAAACAGTAGGGAAACAAACAGTTTTTAGTATTAACAAAAGAATATTATTAATTAAATTTCTAAAAGGTTTTGAAACTTACTACAGTTGGTTCCCGTTATATTTTAAGCCACTTAAGACATTTTTTCTTTAATCAAAATTAATTTTCAACTCAAAACGACAATCACGATTATGTCCATTAATTAAGGTTGGTATGATTATTAGTGAAAGAAAATAGCTGTTTAGAAGAAAGTTTGTTGACTATTATAATAAGCAATACTTCAGTACATTAATATGAGCGAGGATATTTTAATTTACAATTCAATTCAAAACAAACAGTAATGGTCCATTTCAAATTATTATACAAACACACACACAAACACAATCATATTTATACGCATGTATGTACTCGTATGTATATACCTGTGCATGGCTGTAAATATATAAATATCGCAGTAGCCTTTGCCACAAGTTACTGTTTCATTTCCGACTGCCGGCACTTCCGGGAAGGGCTTTTACATAATTTGCATGCGATAATGAACCGCATATTCAATACAAACATATTTAACAATTGCGCGTTCACATACACAAACACATTCACTCACAAGTCCTGCATGCATATAGGTAGTTATTATTATTAAATAACAATCATACGCACCGTTGCACGGAAAGATGGGAAAATATTGTAATTTATTAATAAGTTGATGCACCGACGCAGCCGGTGTGTGTATATGCGAGCACGAAGCCTATAGCCACATGAAAAATGACAATAACTGGCAATAATAAAAAGAAGAGCTGACAGCAACGCCCTGCCAGGGATCCATGGAACTTCGTCAGAGTTGGCTGTACTCCACAGTAGCTAGTGCTGCTTAACACAACGCGTGTATATGTGTATGTTTGCTTTTCAATTAATCGATTATAAGGCAGTGATGCAGCGGCAACCAACAGCTACCAATAAACAGATACATAAATGTTTTCTTTTTCCATCAACATTCACTTCCTTTCATTGCACTTTATATTTGGTTGTTACATACAATATAAATTGCAAAGTTTACAAAATGTAATTGAGTAGTAACGCGTACAATCCTGTCGACCGCATTTTTCTACTCTTGTTTGCTGTGGACTGCGGAATATAGCTTTTACTTGGTGTTAAGACACAATGGGCCATATATATGTTAGTGCATATAGTGGTGTAAAAAGGAAAATATCTGAAGTAAGACTGAATTTTGACTGAATAAAACTGTCAAAATTCGATAACTCAACAGTACAACAAATTTGTAAAAAGAAAATGTTGGGCCTCTAAAAATCGATAATTTATTATAACTGCGAATTGATAATGAATTCATTGATAGGTTAAAAATGTGTTGTTTAATTATAACATTGTAGAATCTTTTCAATTAATAATTAAAAATTAGACACGATTCATTATAAAAGCCTAATAATTAATATTTCTGAATTATTTTTTTTTCAATTGTAATAAAGGGAACTCGAAAATTAAAGACAAATTTTGATAATTAATAACAGAATCGATAAGTTGATAATCAGCATTGTTCACATCTCCAAAGTAAATAACGTTAATATAGCAATGGAGGCATTAAGATATATGTATGTATGTTTATACGATGATATGGAAAATATGCCTTTTTAATGACAAATGCAATGAAATGTAGCAAAGGACTGCTGCGTCATGCACATCTATACGAGTATTTATACACATTCACATTGTCCAGTTGAGCTTTATATTGTTCTCCATATGCTAAAGTTAATTAATGATGACGATTTAAATTCATATCGCCAATGCTCACAGTTATACTCAACTTGTATTCCCAATTGTACGCGTATTTAAAATTTATTGGTTGTTTATAGGAATATATGTAAGTGTGTATATACATTTGTAAGTATAGATGTGTAAGATAATAAATAAATATTAAATACAAATATGTATAGTGTTAAAAAAGCAAGTGGGTAGCAGCAACAGCAGCAGCATCAGAGAATGAACTATTACGGAAGTGTCTACTCTTTCGTTTGTATTCGCATCACTTTACATAATTGAGTTCGACGCGCTGACCGCCTCCCTGCCTACCTCTTAACTGAACTTATCCCTTCGTCCTTTCCATTCTCACTTTGTTGGTATTTGTTACTTTCCCTTATTATTATTATTATTATTTATTACAATTAAAATATTTATTCAGCATCACGTATTAATTAACTCCATGACGTAACTGTTACGTGCGGTAAATGCACATAAATGCAATACAATTGTAAAACACATTGTACTGCAATACATATCGGACACATTAGACTAAATTGTTATTAATTATCCTGTTGGGTTGTTTATTGAAACACAATAATAAAATTGGTAGGAGATTATAAACTATGCTTTCTTATTTATTAAAAAAAAGTTTTATCTTTCATTTTTTTGTTTTATTTAGTTTTTCCATTTTATTTTATCTTATATTATTTATTTTGTTTTATTTAATTAAAATTTATTTATTTAAAGCTTTATTATAAACCTATAAATACGAGTATCACGTAAACATTTTGGCGATTCACCATTTTTTCCATTAAATTTTACTGCAGTTCAATGTCCTCATTTTTTTTATAAATGACCTGAATTCACTGCACCTTGAAACAGTTTACTGCAAAAATAAATCGTTGTTTTGCAATTGAATCATTGACACTGGTTGAATGCTGCTATCTTTTAACGGTACCTCGTAATTCAGCGTCACATTGCATGTAGTTGCCTTTAGTCCAATCGGAAATTAGACGTTTTCATTAGTTCAAAGC
The DNA here is from genome assembly GCA_030068015.2 of Neoceratitis asiatica. NCBI lineage: Eukaryota > Metazoa > Arthropoda > Insecta > Diptera > Tephritidae > Neoceratitis > Neoceratitis asiatica. Next base: position 73,926,697 of record CM061528.1, read on the forward strand.
GGAAATGAAGCTGAAACGAAATTACACAGAGAGAAAGAGAATCACAGAGCATGACATAAATACTTTTTCAGGTTTAATATCGCTTTTTGGTGATTTAATTTTTGTTTATTATTGTTATTTTTTTTTAAATGAATGCAATTACTTAATGTGTTACATTACATATATTAATAGCTTCACGTGTTTTTTTTTTTTTGTAATATCTCTTCATAACAGTAAACAAATTTAAATCTATATATTTAATTAAAATCAGAATGTTTTTAGAGCGATTGTTGCACATCTCCACTTCTTCATCAGTATACATATGTATATATAATTCATTTTTTAGCAAGCTCTTACCTCTTAAACTTCATATCTACAAAAAAGTTTTCATAATTCAAAAAAATGTATTTATATGTATATATTTTAAATTTTTATAACGAGTTTAATACAAATATTAAAAATGTAGTTTTTTTTTTTGTTTGTCGTGGAATACCTTCAAATATATATATATCTATATATATATACATTTTTAATATTTGTATTAAACTCGTTAAAAAAAAATTAAAAATATATATATATATATATATATATATGTGAAGCGATTTTCGGCCGAGCTCCTCCTCCAACTTTTGGTTTCGCGTCTTGATGTTTTACCAAATACGAGGAACCTACGGTTCATTCTAAGCCGCCTCCCAACGGCTCATGGATTTTTATGTGGATCTTTATTTCATGTCAGAAATACACTCATAGGGCTTGACATTCCCTGTCGAGGGACAACCGCAATAAGAAAATTAATTTTCCATAAGTTTGAATGTTGCTCATACCTAGACTCAAACAAAGGCCTTCCGAATTTTAGTACACAATGCTAACCACTCGGCTATTGCGGCCACCGGATTAGTTACCCTCAGTATTAAAAAACAAATCTATAATACAATTATATAATATTTCCTTGTGAGTTCTTTCAAGTTATTATAAATCAAACTGGCCTTCATCTAACTAATATTGTCGGATTGAATATAAAATATTATCTTAATTATCACCATTGTTTTAAGTTTGAACCAATATTCTTATGTTTCTATTGGATACGGTTATGTTAAGGGTGTATACATATAAATTGTGCCGAACAATATTTTTTATTTTCTATATTTGCATATAATGGCTTGCAAGTTATCTTTTTTCCTATGTGTTCCAATTTTTGTATTAATTTTCAAACTTTCTGTTTTATTCGCTTATACTATTTCCGTTACGTAACTTTCTTTCAATCATTATTTTACCCCACTGGGTGTTCAATTATAAAAGCCACATGTCACCATAAAAAGTTCCAGTTTATATAATTAAAAAAAATCTATTTTTTTTAAACATGTTCCACAATCTTTGATTCAAATGCAAATCACATTTGAGTATATCAATATAAAAATGCTAAAAATATGTAAAATTATCTGACGTAGAATATTCTAGTAATCAAATGTAATATTTGTATCAACTTTGACCCCTTTTTTCCGCTACACACTAATGCTATTATATATATTTTATACCTCAAACTATTATAAAATTATTTCATACTTTTATATGAAAATAAACGTGAACGTATTTGACATTGATTACTTACCCCCCTTATGTAGTTGATTTACCCTTTTTCGGATCAATCATAAACTATTGCAATAATTTAAATGCAATAAAAATGCATAAATGATGCAAAAAAAAAATAGAGGGAGAGGGTTGATTCTAATAGGCTAACATTAGCCACAAATGCAGAAAAATAAAATAAAAAATAAAAAGCTATAAGTATGTATTAATTTTTTTATTCCACCAGTTGAGTGAATGAATTTAATGAATTATATTACTTGCGGTTATTTCTTAAGCGTAAATTGCATGAAAAATCTGTATTTTCAATTATAAAATTCTGATGAAGAAACTTAAGCGAGGTTGAAAGCGCCAGAGGGGCTTTCATTTGCAGTCAGAAGACGGCAGATGACAGGTCAAGAGGAGGTAAAGAATCAGGAGTAAAATCATGTAAAATTTTATGAGAATACAGTAAATAACTATAAGCATGTGCAATGACTATCTTTTAAAGCAAATAAATTCAGTTAAATTTTATGTAAGCATTAAAATTATTATATATAAAATTATCTTATTTAAATTATCTTATTTAATTTAATCATGTTATCGGCTACAGATGAAAAAATTGATTATAATGGAAATGTGTTGTTTTTTCTTTATATTTATATTGTTTTATAATTGTTTATTATATTTATATTAGATACATTGTTATATGTTCTTGTGAAAAAAGTTTTCACAATTTATTTTAAGCAAACTGAAAATTTTAATATAAATTAAAAGACATAACTTAAATATATGTATATGCGTATTTATGGTTTATATGTGAACTGAATGTAATTGTAAGCAGCTTTTGGGGACAGCTGCCGTCGCGCCTATATGTTCCCAACCAAAGTACAATAAAAAAAACTCCATTTGACCGCCAGTAAACTGGCGCGATTGTGTATGGAGCTTGCTTCGGGTCTTTCAGAGAGCTTACACTTTTATTATTATTTATTTGTTTTTCACTTCCACTATAATTATTGATTTATATTTGTTATATTGTTATTTTTACACTAATCTTTTGTTTCCTTACCACTTTAGTACCCAAAACAAACTCAATTTATTTAAACCACTTTTAAGTATATGTCTGAATGTAAGGGTAAATACATTTGTAATATGTTTGTGTATGTTGCTGAGAAAATATGCACGACTGCATACAAATTATTACCTTATGTAGAGATATAAATATACAATTTACATATTCTGATGGCTATGGAGAGTTTAAAAAATATAAAAAATAAAATGACACATTATTCATATATTAATTAAAATTTATACTGTTTTTACCTAATATTTTGATTAAAAAATGGTTATAAACATTGTTTTAATCTAAAATTTTACGCTTCAAAATTATATACTATTTTTAGGACACATTCATGCCTATTATGGTTGGCGTCGTCAACACAAAGTGACAAAATTGCTATTGCCGTAGATTTTATCGATAACTATTTACAGACGTTATCGTCGTCGACGGTAAAAATGCTGACGACTAGTACACAAATGTACAAGTATTTTTTTTAAGCCGATCATACGCAATTTTGAAGAAAATATACGACGACATCGACAACACCAACCATAATAAGGGCGATTTACAATAAGAATCATAAAAAATTTAAATCAAATAATATAGAAAATAGAAAACATCAATTGAAATTATATTAAATTATATCTTAATAAATTAATTTAACTCCTAACTCCATCTGCACAATCCTTTAGTTCTCTATTTATACAGAGTTAACCATTTTGCGGTTTTCACAATAAACGTAAATAAAATGCATTTAAAAATTTATTTTTTATGACATGAAATTGACACCTTCGGGTCTTTGGCTACACTTTCACTTATAGCAGCGATATTTGATGTGGAACAAGCAAAACGACGAAACACATGCCTTACAATATCTGTAACTGAACGAGTCCTTCAGATTTCTTTGAAATTTTACCAATTGATTGAGTAGTTGGAGGATTATGTGCACCATAATATCCTCTCAAAGCACAAAGCGTGGCCACGTTTAACCACTAGTATCAACAATTTTAACATGTTGTTCGGCTGTTAGGCAATACATTTTGATAAATTCCTGACTTTTAACTGAAATAAAACATGTTTGCTTTGATAGCTAAGTCTGGCAGATTTAAAAAAAAAGCCCTGCACTTTCGAAACCACTAAGTGGATAACCCTTTATAACCTTTTTACTATATTCCAGTAGTGATCGGGACTCTTATTAGACTGGGTCTTACACAAGACTGAAAACAAGTATGTTTATGTGACACCAAGCACTTACGAATTCGCTTGCACTCTCTTGCACATAAAGCAAAGCATACCCTAATAAATTAGTTATTCCCAAACACATTTCGTGTATCAAGTAACCTTTCAACGTAATCTGATGACAGTGTACCTGTCTCTACGCTCGTCCTCGTCATGTTTTACTCTTACTAACTGACTAGTTAAACCCATTGAATGACTAAATGCTCAACTGGCGGATGAACTAAGAGACTATTTGACTACTTAAATATTTGTCGAGTGACTGGCCATTCACATCACCATGCAATTTTACGTTGTAAGAGTTCACTATAATGCAATGGGAAATTTGTTTTATGCCGTAAGTGGTTTTTTCCCCCTACACTTTATAGCTGTGTTTTTGTTACTCTTACCGCGCCTGGAGGCAATTTCTTTACTCGTTCTCCATGTTGTTGTTGTTTTTGTAATGTTGTCAACAGTGTTAGTATTTTTGCATAAATAAATTCTTGCATCGTTGTACAAATAACAACGGATTAAAGTCTTTACCCCAGTGAGTGAGTAACATTCTCGAACACACATACCCGTATGTACGTATAAGAACATATAAATATTTTATCATATTACCCAAAAAGCGAATGTGCTCGTTTTTATGCCATATACATACTTACGTCCTCACTTGCCTCATACACATAGTTAGATATTTTTATACCCAATAAGCATGAATGTTGAAATTCAATTAAAGCTGAAAGAAAGGAAAAAATTATATTTTCAAATCTTTAACGTTAATCATCCAGAGGCTTAGATTATCTGCGGCCCTCGTTTTGATTACAGTGTTCATAGAACACGTTATTTCACTGAAGTAGCTACCTAATTTACTCAAGCGTTCACCGAGAACGAATGAATCGATGCATCAGTGTTCCTCATCTTCGACTTTCGGCCATATTCATGAGCTGCTCATATCACAGCTTTCGCCTGTGCCAGAGACTCTGAACGGTGACCGCATTTCTGGGATGCGTGGTGGTGAGAATATATATCGTCCCCTTTCTGGGATAACTTCGGAATATCCGGAAAATCGATAAAAACGTTTAGATTTACTTCATTTTTATGAAAAAATATAATCAATTGGAAACTTACATTTTCTATTTATCACCTTAAAATACTTTAACATGACCTTGCTATCTGCATCGATACTTGATTGTTATTTTATTTCAATTTTATGAAGAAACAAGTTTTGGCGTCAAATACTCCTGTAACTGTTTGTAGATATGAGGTTTTGTATCAGAAAAAGTTATTTTTCCTAAATTAACAACTGGACAATTTAAAAATAAAAATAAATAAAAATAATAAAAATAACTAATAACATCCGTCTGCACTAATTCGACTTTCAATTAATCTTAAAAATTGTGATAATAGTGGGGTGGTAATATTTTAAGATTTTAAAATGTTTAAATTTTTTTTAAAATGGTTATTTTGTCCAGGGGAGTTATAATATTTTTTGATTAATACACACTTTTGTTTTTGTTTACAAACATTAAGTCATAAGATGGCAACGCCATCTTAACGGGAGATACGAGGTTTTTAAATAGGAACATGTAGATACGAAAATAAAAAGGAAAAATTCTTTTATCATTATGAACATTTTAAGTTGTATATTGGCTAACAGGAGTTCTAACAATTATTTTTCATTGAAAATCTTATATCCGAACAAAATGTAGTTACGAGGTTATCCCAGAAAGTGGACGATATAATATATGTGCAAATCTCCCAAACACATTTTGGCATCAATTTTTGCAGCTGTTTGCATAACACTGCTGATGTGCAACAATTCAGGGATTTTCTTGCTGGCGTCTAAAGTGTAGTAGCTTAAATTTGTATAAGCGTAAAGTATTTCTTGTGCTCTCTGAGCTTCCTGTCTGCTGAATGCCATAGCAGCAGTGGCAACAACTTACTACAACAAGTGCTGTAAACTCAAGCTAGGCTCTTGCCGAGCTCCACCTCATTGTGTTGCACAAAGCATTTAGTCATCGTAAAATATGTGGCATTTACCACTGCATTTGTGGCACGTCACCCAACAACCACCAACTGATGCTGCTTTAGTTTTCATTTGCCACACACGCCAAAAGCATTTGAATATCTACTTACAAGAGGAATATGTGAATGTGTATGGCATTTTTATGTGCCACCAGAGATGTGCGACGAGCGTGATGAGAGTCACTTTTTTTTTTTTGGTGATGTGTGACAGAGGTATGAAACAGTTTTATTGCTAATATAAATTTGTATTGTTTGATGTGGTAAGTGTGTGTTTTAATGCAGGAAATAAAAAGTTTGATTAGCATCATTTAAATGCAACGTTAATTAGCTGTAGCTTTTGCAAAGTGCAAAAGCCGCACTCAAAGTAATTAAAAATTACTCTTTTTTTTAACTTTTTGATACTCCGAAAGTTTTTTTTTTTTTAATTTATCACTGATTTTACAAAACTTTTGCAATTCAATTAATTGTCTACTAAATATTTTTTAGCAGTTCGCAAAACTATGATTACTATGAAAACTCTCTTTAGCTTAGTATTCAATCAATTATATTAATTTATATTTCTTTTTTAATACTTTAGTAAATTTATTATTTACGTTATATTATAGCAAATTTTTTTCCTTTTCTCCTTGTAGGCAAGCCGTCAAAAGTCATTCACTTGCGCAACATTCCGATTGAGTCCAGTGAGTCAGATGTCATCTCGTTAGGTGTCCCATTCGGTCGTGTCACAAATGTGCTCGTCTTGAAGGGTAAAAATCAAGCTTTTCTCGAAATGGCCGATGAAGTATCAGCAACATCGATGGTATCATGTTACACCGTTACACCGCCACATATGCGCGGTCGCATGGTTTACGTACAATTCTCCAATCATCGTGAATTGAAAACAGATCAGAGTCACAACAATGTAAGTTTGGCAAAGATATTAATGTTACATAATATTAGTAGCAGCTGTCCCAACTGTTCACTCAATACTTTTAGAATATTAATGGTTAAAAAGGTTCATTTAATTTACAAAAAAGTAATCGCTAAAAAAATATATATCAGAAGCAACGCAAATTTCTATTCCTGTTGTTAATCATAATTAAGGTTTCCATATGTGTTTGCTATACCTTATTTGTCCTATATGTGTACTCGTATAATAATAACCCTGCGAAAACTGCACCGAATCCAGGTTGTGTTAAAGATGAGTCACAGAAAAACCTCCGATTAATGCTACTTGGCTTCTTTTTGTATGGATTAAACTGATCCTATCTTATCCCAATGCGTACATATGTGTTGTGGTTTTTATTCAAACCTATTTCAACTAGTGGTTTCAATGCTTTACACAAAAGAAAAAAAAATATATACTCAACTAATTAAATCAGTATTCGGTTTTAATTTGTTGATTTTTTTTACTTTTTAATTTTCGAGTTTCAAGAAAAAAGCTTTGATTTTAATAATTTTCAAACGTAGCTAAACTTTCTTTGGACAGTTTAAAGTATCCTATCACACTCTTAAGAGCTATGTAAATAAAAACCAGTTGATCTCCAATAATATCCTTTAGAGACCACTGCTGCCTCCAATTGTTCCCGTTTGCGACTTATCCTTTTTCCAGATTATTTGCTAAGTTTTTTACTGGTAATATATTAATGTAAACAAATATGTATGCTAATGAAATCATAGCTTATGGCATTCATTAAAATTAAATATCCTAATTCATCGAAATACGAACAAAAGTATTATTTGGTGGTGGCTTATGCTTGAAATGGCATTTGGGCTGCCACATAACTGTGTTTATTTATGTTATTTCTGTATTTAAGGGACCGCAAGAGGTGGGTGACTCGACACATTTTAATTAATCACAATTTGTAACAAATTATACCCAGCGAATCCTCTAAATCACAGACAAGCTTTAAAATTTTATATTAACATGCATATGTATGTACACAAAGTGGATTCACACACACACACAATATTTAAATCAACATTTGTGGTCATTACTTCGGGCCCACACGCTTGAAAGCCAACCGCCATTGTCAAAATGTTTAGTATAGAATTTAAATATCTCGCACGTATTGCAACATTGACTTCAAACTCAACAAAGTTAGATTTAGGAATGTACGCATTACTCATTTTGTTTGCATTTGTGTGGTGAGTATCTAGTAGCCTTGCTGTCACCTGCTGCCATACCAAAGGATACCTTTTCTCTAAGAGATTCTAAGTTGATTTGGCTGTTGTATTTGTCTGCCAAGCGAAGCAGTGTAGGCCAATAAATCGGTCAGCCACGCATAAACACGCTATATGTCTTCCAAGTAGACAACGGTAATCACTATCACTCAGTCATTCGGTGTATCAGTCAATGCTTGCACGCGCGCTGAATTCAATTCTACGCGTGGAAGTATTTTGTGTGGTAGGCTGGCAGGTAGGCTTTCTTCTGACTTGTATTTGTTATATTGCTCAATTTTACGTTTGTTTTCTCAAGTGCTTTCGTTCTACAGTTTTTTACTGAACTTGTTGCCCGTTGGCGTACTATGAAGACGTATTACTTAACATTTTTTTATGAATATAAATTTAATTTATTGAACACAAAAGATAGAGAATATGAAAATTAAAAATGTTCGAAAAAATCTTTAGATATAAGTATTCAGATCAGAGCATATTGTTCTACAAAAATTGTGATAAAATAATCGAAGTATTCTTCTGCAAATTTCTTGCAAGGAATATATTCCCATTCAAATCTGAAAAGAATACCATTTTTGCCGAAAAGTATATTATAACCAATATACGAAAAACCCCTTTCTCTCAACGAGGGGTGGTTGATAAAATATGTGCCAGGAAAATTACCAACTGACAGCCACAGCTATGTTTTCTCACGCGGTATCTTGTTAATATATAGATTTTGACATTGACAAAACGGAAATCCCACAATTAAAACACATATGATTTTACAATTCATTGCAAGACATCAACGTCAACTTGTTGTATGTAAAAGTATGCCAATTTATATTGAAGTTAAGTTACTTTGTTCAGTTTGTGCCAATTATGTCGATTACACAAATTATAACAATGCGCGTCAGCTCATGCATTTGTATATGCCTCTAGTAGTTAATGTGTAGAAATATTTGAGGCACGCTAATGCTTGCATTATTTTATACATAAATTGAGCGCCCGCATAAAACATACATTAAGGAGTCGGACTGAAAACAGCTTGTTTCACGTTGCTACTTGTGTATTGCATGTGATCACGAACCACGTAGTGTTATGTAGTATTTTTTCATGTGATTACAATCATAAATATGTAAATGTACCTAAACAAATTTCATTTAACTTGGCTTTCGTTTAGTGAGTTCTTCCTTTAATTCGATATATTACAATGAATTGTTTTGATAATTATAATAGTATATTTTTTGTACCATTTTATTTTAGAATGATTTATTTTCTTTTATTTCGTTTCTTTTATATCATTTAATTTCATTTTATTTTTTATTATTCCATTGTATTTTACTTGGTTTTAGTTTGTTTTATTTATTTTATTTTACTTTGTTTTAATTTATTTTATTTCATTTAATTTTTTTCGTTTTATGTAATTTTTTTTTAATTCTATTTATATTTTGTAATGTGCTCTATATTATTTTATTTCGCTTTGGTATATTAAATTTTTACTTATGTTTTAAAATATTTTTATTTTAGGTTTTTTACTTATTCTGAATCCAATATCCGTTATTCCAGTTAAATTATCTCATTCTTAAATATAAAAACATTAAATGTTAATCATAAGATAATTAGACAAAGCTACATATGTGTAGGTACAGTGGCGGACAAAAGTCTACATACGCCGCCTGTATTCGTTGTGTAGAAAGTACTATCACTTTTCTGAAAAATGTACAGTGGCGAGCTTAAGTGGATGAATGTTTGTCACTTCTGCACTTATTTGTTCATAACATCCGTTGTACTTATTCAAATAAAACCATTTCTTTTTAAATTTTTAATCCATATATGGTACTAACATATTATGCAAGGAAAAGTTAAAAAAAAATTAAATGCAAAAAATTCTAAGGCAAAAAACTAAACATATCTCCATTCATCCAATTTTGCACCTTATGTTTTTTTTTAAAACGTTGGCTTTGAGTTTACTGTTTTATGAAAATCATGCGAATTTCGTTTACAGCTCAACACTTTGTTTTCAAAGACACAATTTTTGTCACTTGTTCAAATATAATCGAGCGTTTAAGTGTGTTTAGTTCAACGCTTAATAAAACAGTGTAAATATGCGAAAAATATCGCAAGATTTAGAAAATAGCATCGTGGCGTTAACACAAAATGGACAGTCGTCTCGAGAAATAGCAAAAGAATTAAAAATTTGTCACAGTACTGTTTTATGCGCTCAAAAAAGACGGAATGTGAAGCCTGATTCAAACGGTAAAGGTCGTCGAAGGCTACCTACAGATGGAGATGCTCGCGTTATGGAGCGTAATGCGGCGTAAAGACTCCATAACACCACAATTGGCGGCGGAGCAAATAAATAAGGATGTTAGTCAGTGGACTGCGCGGAGAGCCCTTCGACGGATCGCTTTGGTATCAGCAAACAAGCAAAAAAATCCAGCTTTGTCTGACAAAAATGTGGAAGCACGGTTAAAATTTTGTAAAAAATATAAAAATTGGAGCGTTGACGACTGGAAACCAGTGATATGGTCAGATGAAACCAAGATTAATAGGCCACAGGAAAAGTTACAAAAGCATCAAGTGAAACAAACTGTGAAGCATGGTGGAGGTACTCTAATGGTTTGGGGATGTTTCAGCTGGTGGCATGTCGGCCCACTTGTGAAAATAGAAGGCATTATGAAGAAGGAAGACTAGCTTAACATTTTGCAAACATATTTGCCAGATTTTGTCGATCTAAGTGCGTATCCCGAAGACGAGGTGTGTTTTCAACAAGACGGTGATCCTAAACACACTGCTAAAATCGTGATCAACGTTTCCAAGTGCTAAAGTGGCCTGCACAAAGCCCAGATCTCAACCCTATCGAGAATCTATGGGCCCTTTTAAAAAAAGGTTGGCAGTGTATGAAAGAGCCCCTAAAAATATGGACGAGCTTTGGGCAAAGATTCAGACAGAATGGACCGAAATACCTAATGGAAGAATTGAAAAATTGGTGGAATGTATGCCAAAAAAGGTACAAAGTGTAATAAAAAACAAAGGGCTGTTGACTAAATACTGAACTGATGTAACTAATTGAATTTTCACTCACGTGCAAAATTGGATGAATGGAGATATTTTTAGTTTTTTTGCCTTAGAATTTTTTGCATTTAATTTTTTTTGACTTTTCCTTGCATAATATGTTAGTACAATATATGGATTAAAAATTTAAAAAGAAATGGTTTTATTTGAATAAGTACAACGGATGTTATGAACAAATAAGTGCAGAAGTGACAAACATTCATCCACTTATGCTCGTCACTGTGGGTATACAGTTTTATTTTAAATCCTTTTTTAATCACATATATTAAAACAAATCCATTCTCTAAAACAAAATACAACAATTATGGTGAAAAAACACAAAAATGTCCTTGATAAAAGTCTACATACACCACTGGTTTACTAACAGGTACGTCGATATGATGTGTTGTTATGGCGGTTAGGTTAACATTTTACTATTTTTTTTTTTTAATTATGTATTAAATTTAGTTGTGGTTTAAACACATTAGGATCGACAATGACTCCACGAAAAGAAGTATCCATTGACGTAAGAATTTATGTTATTCGGCTCAGAAAAGAGAAGAAATCGTGTGGTAAGATTTCGAAAATTTTAAACTTAAAGGTACAGACCATTGCAAAAAACTTAAAAAAATGGATCCACCGTAGAAAAACAACGTGTTGGCCGCCTGAAGAAACAAACTATATATATCAGCTTCATTCTGAAGGAAGTGAATGATGATCCTAAGGCTACTGCTCCAAAATTGGCCGAAAACATCGCAAGCTCATCAAGAAAGTGTGTCCATTGAAGAACAACACGTAAAAAGCCTTTTATTTCTGAAAAAAATCATAAACTTCGCTTGGAGTTCGCTAAAGCACATTTGGACAGAGGAATGGAGTTTTGGCAAAAAGTCTTGTTTACAGACAAATCGAAGTTCAATATATTTGGCAGCTACGGAAGAGCAAAATTTTGGAGAAAAAAAAAACACTGCACTTAACTCAAAAAATAGAGTGCCAACAGTGAAGCATGGTGGCGGCAAACGTAATGGTTTGGGGAGCGGTTGCGGCATCTGGAGTTGGAAAGCTAATCTGAATCCTTCGGTGGATAGTTAGGAGCTTGGCGCAGGCTAGATATTTGATCGGGATAACGATCCAAAGTACACGATCCATATTGTGAAGGATTGGTTGCTTGCTCACCACCTCAAAACACAAATTTAAATTTATTGAATATATCTGGGAGATTTTTGAGCGAAAAATTTGAAAATGTCAGATTTCCAGCTCTGCTTTACTCAATGAATGTCTTACTGACGCTAGGGAAAGTATTCCTCCCTCAGAATTGACAAATTTAGTAGATTCGATGCCATGACGGCTTCAAACTGTTATTGATGCGAACGAATACTAAAAAGATGATATTAACCAAAGTAGACTTTTGTCAATGTTGGATTTACTTTTTTTTATCATAGCTTTACTATTTTATGTTAAAAAATGAATTTTTTTGTTTGTTTTTTATGATAAGGGAAAATAATTAAAATAAACTGTATCATTAAATTTTCCAATAAACCTTATTGACTTTGAATTCAACGAAAAGAGGGGATGTATGTAGACTTTTGTCCGCCACTGTATATGCTTTAAGCATACAATCCGATGAGGCGCTTCCAAATTCACATGTTTGCAGCAGCCACTTTTTCTTGGCCCCTGCTTCTGTGATTTTCAAATATTATTTCTTTGCTTTTGACTTCTACTGCTTGTTCTTATACTTCGTCCATATGTAAAACAGCATGAAATACTTTTTCCTGTAGCGCGTGAGTTGTCAGTGAACCCTATAACCCTTATATCTGAATGTATACACATACACACTAATCTCATTCTTTACTCTGTTGTTGTGGAAGCTCAAAAATTAATTTATCAAAATTACCACAAAAACAATCACGCGTCAAATTTGATCCCACAAAACACCCGCAACAGCAACAAGCGCAAAATCCCAAAATATATTATATATAAAGATATATGTACATCTATTGTCTGAAACAAATAAGCAAACAAATATATTTGCCATATTCCACTTGTCCGCCCAACTCCAGACTCACCTTTTGCCATTAGTGCCCATCTCATAGGTTAAGTACGCCCCATTCTCTTTCATTCTCCACTACTCCTATCCAATTCACTCCTCAGCCGTGTCACTCGTAGGAAATTGTTTAGTCATCACCGCCTCACTGATCCTTCAATCTCGACCACAGCTGCATTCATCTTCATTTCTTCTAACAATCTTCAGGTTAAAGCTGCTAATGTTCACCGTGGTGGCGTGTCTCAAGTATTCACATTTGGCAGCAGAAATCCTCGGAAATCCATTTGTTCTCAAGACACCACCACCAATGTGCCTGTCTTCGCAATTCACTCAGTGTTTCGCCACATATGTTGTACACATAAATATATACATATATATATATATATATATATATATATATGTGTGTGTGTGTGTGCGTGTTTGCACACAATTGTTTAACTTTCACGTGACATATTAGATTTTTCTTTTCCGCCTCAGTTGTGTTTTTTTCTGCTTTGCTTATGGTCCCTTTGTACGTGCAGAAATATGTCTACATGTTTTCGTTTCTGTGTTTGTTAATATATTTTATATATTATGTGTTTCATATGACCAAACAAACGGCGCTCCAAGCGTAGATGCTACTAGCGTTGAGAGTTTCTTATGACTATGAAAAGTGCTGTTGCAATACAGTATTTAGAGTTTTTGTTGTTGTTTTTGTTATGCTCAGTTGATTTGTTTGATTGCGCTGACTCTCCTGTTTTTCTTCATCTGTACTGTAGTGGTGCTGGTAACTATGAGCCAGCTTGATCAGATGATTGCAAAATCCTGTTCTATGAAGGTAAAACTCCTTAGGGTATACTAAAAAATCTGTATATACTTATGCATCGCAGATACAAGATGTGTATCAAAATAGTGTAAACGGAGGAAATTTACAGAAAAAGCAGTGGGAGGTTCATATATGTATGTATATAAGTGTGTAACCTTCGAGGCCTTCACTAAATATTTGAAAAAAGGCTCAAACTGGAATAAAATCTCGGAATTTATTAAAATAAAAATTTAATTAAAAGAAAGTTTTACCAAAAAATGTTGTAAAGAAATCCTCAGAGAGACAACCTGTAATAATATATCAGAAAAGCAGAAATCCTCTTCGACCTCTTAAATAATGGTCAATTCTTTTATTTCTTGTGTACTAAAAATCTATAGAGAAATTATATTTCTTCAGTGGACAATTTCAGGAATTAAAAGCCATTGCAAAATTAAATAAATCCATTTCCTATTAGATTTTTCAATCTTTCATTAACTTAAAAAAATATTATTTTTAATATTGAATGTAAACTATAATATGATTTTACAATATGGTATTATCTTAGTCTAGGATGGTGCTATTAATATATAAAAGTGAAAATATTAAAGAAATATTCCTCTAACCGAAATCAACAGTCAAAAAATTCGTTTATATTTTGCGGTCTTGTTCACCTTTTTTTCTTGCATTTTGATTATTTTCCTTTTTTTCAATTCTTGTTCAGTTTTTTTATTTTATTAACTTTTTTTACAATTTTATTGCTAATATTGCAAATTGCGCGACTTATTTGATTCCTCTCTCGATATTCGTTTTTCAATGCACATAACAATGGTAATTGAAATCCATTTGCTCACATCAAACCATGGCCAATCGATTGCTTGACTCTAAAGTAAATAGAAAAAAGCTGAGTAGCGAATATGAAAATTTAGTATGAAATACATACTCATGCAGTAAGCTTAACTTTTGCTATTGCCACGCGCTCATACAGGTACGTAGATATGTGTAATGTATTGAAAAAAATGTGATTCGTGTGTTTTATGCCACAAATCTTCACACAATAAGAGATCTAATACAACTAGAAGAAATAAGAACATAGTGAAACCCACAAATTATGTTATAAAGGGTTTTCCAATAGGGATGATATGATTTCTAAGTAGCGTTTTACCATTTTTTATATGTAATGATCTGTCTTTTTTTTTTCATTGTATTCAGTGATGTTTACAATTTCATCATGGCAAGATATAGGCAATAACAGCGTTTACAAATTATTCAACATTGTTATCAAAATTATTGTTCTGCATTTTAGATTTGTTTAAGAAAATCATCTCCGATGAGACTCACTTTCATCTGAATAGTGCGGTAAATAAACAAAACTGTCGATTCTGGTGCGAAGAAAATTCACAAATTATTCATGAACAACCATTGCATTCACCTAAATTGACAGTTTGGTGTGGGTTTTGGTATGGTGGAATCATCGGTTCGTATCTCTTTTACCGTTGCTGTCAACGGAGAGCGGTATAGATCGATGATAACCAACTTTTTATGGCCACAATTGGAAGAAGTTTCTCTTAACAACATCTGGCTTCAACAAGACGGGGCTACGTGTCACACAGCACGTGCAACAACCGAATGTTGCGAGAAAGGTTTGGAGATTCGATTATTTCAAGAAATTGTGACGTTGAATGGCCAAGAAGTTGTGATTTAACACCATTGGACTACTTCTTGTGAGGTTATTTGAACTCTTTGGTCTTTAGCAATAAACCAAACTCTCTTTAAGCTTTAAAAGTCAATATTGAACGTGCTATTCATGACATACGACATATGGTTTAGTGGAAAAAGTGCTAAAAATTGGATTAATCGAATTCGTTCCTGCAAAAGAAGTCGTGGAGGCCTTTTGAATGATGTTATATTCAGAACTTAATTGTTTCAATTATTCTTATTCTTCTTCTTTGGCGTAGGCACCGCTTACGCGATTATAGCCTTGTCAACAATAGCGCGCCACTCGTTTCTTCTTCTTGCTGTTTGGCGCCAGTTAGAAATACCAAGTGACACCAGGTCGCTCTCCATCTGATCTTTCCAACGGAGTGGAGGTCTCCCTCTTCCTCTGCTTCCACCAGCGGGTACTCCATCGAATACTTTCAAAGCTGGAGCGCTTTCATCCATTCGGACGACATGACCTAGCCAGCGTAGCCGCTGTCTCTTTATTCGCTGAGCTATGTCAATGTCGTCGTATAGCTCGTACAGCTCATCGTTCCATCTGCGGTTTTCGCCGTTGCCAACGCGCAAAGGACCATAAATCTTCCGCAAAACTTTTCTCTCGAAAACTCCTAAAGCCGACTCATCGGATGTAGGCATCGTCCAGGCTTCTGCACCATATGTCAGGACGGGAATGATGAGAGACTTGTATAGTTTGGTTTTGGTTCGTCGAGAGAGGACTTTACTTTTCAATTGCCTTCTCAGTCCAAAGTAGCAACTGTTGGCAAGAGTGATTCTGCGTTGGATTTCCAGGCTGACATTGTTGGTGTTGTTAATGCTGGTTCCCAGATACACGATATTATCTACGACTTCGAAGTTGTGACTGTCAACAGTGACGTGGGAGCCAAGTCACGAATGCGATGACTGTTTATTTGATGACAGGAGATATTTCGACTTACAGACCCATTCGTGGCGGGGGCAGCGCTCATAGGCACGTTCTAGGCTCTCATAGAAAGCATATTTGGTCACATCATCCTTCTCTTCTGTCGGGGCGTGGGCGCAAATCAACGATATGGTAAAGAACTTCGCTTTGATGCGAATTGCGGCTAGACGTTCATCCACCGGGGTGAAGGCCAGGACTCGGCGACGGAGCCTCTCTCCCACCACAAACCCAACACCAAATTTGCGCTCCTTTAAATGACCGCTGTAATAGATTTCACAAGGACCCATCTTCCGTCCTTGTCCCGTCCTTCGCATTTCTTGGACGGCGGTGATCTCAGCCTTTAGTCTTACGAGGACATCAACCAGCTGGGCAGCGGCACCTTCCCAATTAAGGGACTGGACATTCCAGGTGCATGCCCTCAAATCATGAACCTTAAAAGGTTTGTGGGTTCGTCATCAAAAGGGGGGTCTCTCATCCGAGGCAATTGCTGATTTTTCATTGGAGTATAGTTTTTATGTGGTGGGTTCCAAACCCTACAACTTTAGCTCGCCTCCAAACGGATGTTTGTTGGCTACCCAGAGGATACCTGGCCAAAATCCGGAAGTCGTGAGCTGCTTGAACCATATGTAAAAGAATCGTTTCTGGCCACTCCCAGGTGAATGGCAGTCAGAAACTTTCCTCACTTGCGTGAACCTACACATGGCCCCATCCTCCTTTCAATTATTCTTCACATTAAATAAAAAGCATTTGAATTTTCTTAAGAATTAGTGTGTGTTTTTTTCTTTTTTTTTTTTAAAGAAATCGTATATATATAAATATGGATTTACACATTCATAAATGTATATATATATGTACAACTACAGCACCAGAGTGGGATATAGAAAAGGCCTAGAATTCAAGGGAAAAATTTAAAAATAATTTTAACTGGTTCCAAAGTCCTAAAGAATTTTTGTTTCTTCTTAACAAGTTTCTTTGAACCTATATTGATTTTTATTCATTTATTTTTTCCTTTTTAACAGAATCATAGTTTTGATAAATCATTTGTTTAAGTTAAAGTTATAATAAAGATACGTTTTTGAATATTTTTAGAGCAAAAATAAATTTATTTAATATAATTTCGAGCCAAAATACCACTCGCCAGTTTCTTTTCAATGAATTTGGAACCGCTCTAACATACCATACACATTTTCAGTGCTTAAATTCTTACTAGTTGCTTCTTCACAATTCACTGGCACACTTCAGCTGGAATCAACGTCCACAAAAAATTTAAAAGAAAAATAGAAAAAAAAAAGAAGTAGTAAAACCATCTAGTAGATTTTCTCTTAATGCCAAACAAAGCGCGGAAAGTGTAAGAAAAAGATACGTGCATACATATACGAAACAGAAAATAAAACAAATTTCAGAAATGAAGTTAAACAAAAGCGAAAAGGAAAGCAAAAAACAAGAAAATCTGCAAAAATAACATAGGATTAACTGAGGCACATCAACGGTGTGAGGGAATGTGTAAAAAGCGCAACCTCACACAGGTAATCTTGTTTCACATATGCCAGTGCATGTACGCATGTGTAACCCTGCGTGTTAATACATCAACGAAAGTCCTTTAACCACCTCTTCGTACTTTTTTTTTTAATTATATTTTTGATTTATTTGTCTTTCCTTCAGTTTCGTTAGGTTGTTTTTTTTATTGTTTTCCTTATACTTATTGAATTTTTGTTTTCCACACCATAACACACTTTTCTTGCCTTTTTTTACTTACCTGCTTCTGATATACTGTTATTTGTTGATGATGTAAGAGGATTGAAAGCTCTTTACGCCAAATAAACACAAACACAAACTTTTACGTACTTAAATATTGATATGTATATTTGAGTACGTATGTATATGGGCACGTGATTTTATTTGCCAAATAGCGCGCTTTGACGTCTAGCAAGAATATTTACGTGTGCATGTATATGTTAGTATGTACCCTGCAAATATTTATGAACCATATGGTCCATTGGAGTACCTACAAATATACTCCTCTGTGGCAAATTTTGGACCAACTCATGTTTTTACACGAGCTTTGTGCATCACGACCATTCTTTGTGTTATCGCAATCACTACACGAAGTTACATTTGCGCAATAAGTTCTATGCTCTTATACAGAAAATGTGTGGAAATGAAACTGAGTCAGTTTCCTTTCGCTGTTGAGCTCCGCTGGTACGCAAAAGTCGTGCAGTATTTATTATTATTTCAAGAAAATACGTAGAACAAATACGCAAACTAATCGATATTATATATTTATTAACAATAAATTGTTAATATTAATATCAAATTATATATACATATATTATCTTTTAGTAACTTTTCACCAAAGCAGATTGTATTCGAAATTAAAACGCATTTTCGAACGTAAATTTTCGAATATACTCCAAAATATAATCCCTTGCAGGTACTCCATGGAGTACTCGGGTGTTATGCACAGATCGATTATATGGACCAGCCCTAGGACATCACAATGTTAATTGGACCATATTTTTTGTATGGATTGTGGCAGGTTTTAGATTACTCTATTGTCCGCGTGGATTATATATTTCACGCGTGCATGGAGTACTCGCCTTGTGTGCATGGTATAAGCAACATAAATCAGCAAAGTGCCTTATAATCCTGAAAATGGACAGGATACATGCTGCTATTTGTTTGTACACGCAAACGCACATATGCGTAAATATGTACGTGTTGTTCGTGCGTGCGTGCGTGTGCTCTTTGTGGAAATCATTTCCTCGCCTTGTTAGCTTGAAATAAAGTAGAAAATTAAATAAACACGCTGCTTACGTATGCTCCGCTAGAGGTAATATCATTAACGCAAATCAAAGAACGCAAACAACAACAAAAGCCTCGTATATATACATATGTATGTATGTAGTTACAAAAAGAAATGCAAAAATGATTTCTAACACATTAGAATCCACAGAAAGCTTACTCTTCGTCTGAGATTTTAACACTCATTCCCATATCTATGAGGTGTCTATGCATATGTATGTACATACATACATAAATATATATTTATTTATTTATAAGTATGTGTACTACATGTTGCTTTGTCAATATAAATACAAACACTAGCAGCTGACTGTTTGCTGATTTCTTGATACTTTTTAATTCTTTGGTATTTAATAAAATTTTATTTTATAAAATTACCATTTTTTATTGAAATTTTACATGCTTAGTTTTGTATACTATAAAACAATTTCTTAAAACAATTTCTTAAAAGAAAAACTTAATAAATAGGTAAGAAAAAAAATGTTTTATTTTCTCAATTTTTCTAAACCATTTTTTTTATAAGAAAAAAGCTTACGACAAAGACTTTGTGTATTTGTACATATACAAATTAACGATTAATACCACGATTATGATCACTAGTGTAGTGAATATAAAATTTATTCTGTCAGCAACTTTGCACTTTGCTTCTTTGCATATGCGCATTTACTTTTTTGCATCTCCTCACATCAATTTATATTTCATTTTAACACCATTATAATTGTTATTGTTGCAATTGCCTTTATTTTTACAGCATTAAGCTTTCACGCTTGTTGATTCTTTATTCATGCTTTTATTCCGTTTGCTTATAATACTAATCCCTTCTGTGGTATAATCGTTTGGCATTTCTTCTTTGTTATTTCTTCGTACTAGTTGGCGAGCTTAACTTAGCAATTATTGTTGCTGATATTGTTTAGTTACATGTATATCTATTTACTTATCAATGAGGGTTGCATTATATATTTCGAGATTAGAGAACAAAAACAAATATTAATCACCGAACATCGCTTTATTGTTTTTCAAAATATTCTCCATTAAGATCTATATACGTTTGCATGCGTTTGAACCAATTGTCGAAAAGCATTTGCCACTTTGATTGAGTTATCTCAAAAACATGAGTTTTGAACGCATCAACCACATCCTCAGGTGTCGAAAAACGTTGTACTCTCAGTTATATATGGTGGATGGCTCATCAAACAGATGTTTTGAGTGCTCAAAAATGTAGTTATTTCAGTCGATATGTAAGATCTCGCATTGTCGCGTCGAAGAGTAATCCGTCTTTGGCGGTCGTTTTTTCTGATTTTTTAAATGATAACTGACAAACAAATGGTTGTGCACCACTCAGAATTTACTGCACTGAGTTGTTCTAGTGGTGTGGTTGGAACAAAAAAACAAAAACAGAAAACAGGCAACCTTTTTGTGAAGTGTTTCGTGCGCGAACATTTTTTTTTTTGGATTCGACTCATCTTGAAACGCCATACAGTCTCGACTACTGTTTAATTTCGAGCATACGCGTATATCTATGATTCATCACCTGTCGCTTTGATCTTTTTTTTTTTTAACATTTCTCTAAACCAAAAGACACGAGCCGTTTTCTTTGAGCGATTGACAAATTATGTGGGATCCAAATGTTCATACAATATTAAATGTATGCTGGTCCCACTTATCCCTATATTTGTTTCAATCTCACGATAGGTCACATGAGAATCTTGCAATATCAGTTTGCGCACAGAATCAATAGTTTCCGGAACAACAACTATTTTTGGACGGAGTTGATTTGGTTTTGGTTTTTTGACGGACTTCACGAAATTCGTCTTGGAGTGATCTATGACCTGGAGCAAATTCACCATACCATCGATAAACACTAATCCTTGACGGTACTAAATATTTCGTGGTACTGTAAATAACGCAAATAGCGCTCATATGTCAAAACGTTCTGAGTATGTATAACATCAAAAATGTCAAACTTTGCGATAAAGTTGCCAGTAGCCATATTGCAACAATAGGATTGCCGAAAAATATAATGCAGCCCTCGTATATTTATTGCTTGTGGGAAGTTGAAAGTGTGGCTCACCGTTGTACTATGAAGGTTTCCGTAAGGCTTTAGTTCACATGTCAACACATTTGTTTAACAGGATTAACAAATTAATTATTGTTACAAGCGAATTAAAACATTTGAATGCTTAATCTTCCAACAAATAGGGAGATTCTTGAAAATCGAAAAAGAGATCGATGTGGCATTAAGTAATGTCTGACATTGAGAGCAACCTAAATTAAATTTCGACTTACACCGATCTATATAATAGATGTAGAATGGATTTTTATTTCGAATTTTAAATAAATATAAAAATGCCAAATTAATTATTAGAAAATGAAACTTTCTAAATCGAATTAAAAATTGCGCCAATATAATTCACATATAAGTTTCTTCTTTCTCTTTTAAGCAAGTCTACAGATAAAAATTAGCTGGATCTATTTCGACTTTGCAAATTTCTATTCGAAAAAAAATGTTTTAGAAAATAATTCGACATCTTTTTAAAAATTCATATTTTTCAAATTTAGTTCTTTTAAATATTTATTATGAATATTTGCCTTCCTTTGTTAATTTCAGGGTAATTATCTTATATTGGTTTTTTAATCGTTTTTATCTAAGTAAAATTTATGAAGCCTCAATTACTGAACGGGAAATTCGAGCTAAAAATATTTTGGTAAAAAGTTACTTCGAATACTACTTTTTCACAACTAAAAGCAACTAACACTTACGTACATACGTATAACCCAAACAGCTAGTCTCAACCAAGTAATATTCGCCAAGTTAACTTGTTGCGGTAGCAAGCTCACTCTATGTGAAATATCAACTAACAAATGCATATTCCTTACACATAGATATCTCTGTTTTTGTGTGTAACTCAACATGAAAACGTCATCAAATGTTGGGAGTATGCATTCAAATATTGGTTGTATGTGTATGTGTATACTGTGTGTGTCCTGAATGGCGTGGGAGAAAACAATAATATTTATGAAGCTTAAAATGCAGGCAACTGCTACTTTTATGCACTTTATATAGTTTTTCAATAGCTCTTAACTTAACTTACTCCTCTTGTAAGTGAATAAAGAAAAAAAATCAGTAAAGGAACGAAGTGTAAGGCGCAACAAAAGTTTACTTTGTTTATTCGGTATAGCTTCACTTGCATGCAACACTTTTTCGCTTGCGGATTAAAGTTCAAAAACAAATTACAATATTATGTTTTGAAAGAAGTTCATAATATTTTATTTAGTGTTTTTTTGTGGACTATGAAGAAATCCAAAAAATTGTTTTTGATTCTCTATTTCATTAAAGGGAAAAAAAGCTTGCGATCGTAGTCTTTGTGACTGGCTTTTGGCCGGCATATTTTTTATTTATCACTGTTGCTGCTGCTACTTTTTTAACGGTTTTTTTACATTAATAACAGTACTACTACGCTTTTCAGCGCCATCAATTTTCAAACGTTCCACTTTGGCTTTCTTCGGTTCTTTGTATTTGTTCAACGTAGCCGATGGAGTGCCATGGATTATCCTTAAATTTTATTTGTTATAATATTTTTTTTTGGTTTTTGTTTTCTTTTAATGTCGTTTTATGCTTTTTCTACGTTGCGGCTAGCATTAAACTTTCACTTTGCGCACTGTTTTGTGGCTGGATTTGTGGTTTCGTCGACATTGTGACTGAATGCACTAAAGACCATTCACCGCTGCCGCTTCACTGTCTTTCCATCGCACGCCATTGTCTATCATATAACCTCCACCCACTGCTACGTTGTTTGTAATAAAAATGAAAAACTTTGTAAATTTTGCTCAAATTTTTGTTAAAAGCTTTTATCTGTGGTCTTGTTCTGGAATTGTTGTTGTTGTTTTTAAAGCCATTTTTTGTTTTATGAACGCGTTTACCTTGTGTTTTTTGTTGTCCTCTCTCCATACTCTTTTTTTTGCCAACTTTGATGCAGTTTTATTTTTTATGCTGGTCGTTGCGGCGTGTCCCCCATGTAGCATTCTTATTTTGCACTCGTTATTGCTCTCTACTTTACCCATTTCCACTCACCTTCATATTGACATAACTTTTAACTAATTTTATTATTATTTCTATTCCCGTTTAAAAGTGTGAAATGTTTATGAAGGTGTCAGCGGAAGCTCCTCTCTGAATTGATTATGTTTTTGTTTCTCTCTCTTGCCTCTTTTGGGAAATACCAACTAAAAACCATTGAAAAAATACAATTATATAAAGAATACTGTATAATAAGAATAAGCTGTGATTTTTTGTAATTTATAAATACACTATATATATTCTTACTAATTCGAAAAATACTTCAAAATAATAGTTCAAATTTATTTTTTCAGGCTCTTTTAAAAGGAGAAAGTTAAAAAAAACTCATACATACACACTTGCTCCTATTCGTTCGTCCCTTATTCTAGATAATAGATTAGTATACTATGGCTAGTGTTATTTAAGTTGGAAAATTCTAACGGTATTGAAGTTGTCAACAAGGTTGTCGATCACTGAACAGTTACGTTTCTTTTTGAGTTCAAAATTATGAGCGAGAAGAGGAGTACTAAGTTTGATTATCAAATTTTGCGATTAAACATATGTCAGCAATGGTGTGAGTTGCCGAGTTCACCAACTCCCTCGCATCTTTCATAACTTTGTGTATGTAGTAGTACCCACGTCTCCCTCGGTGATAAAATAACGAATCAGAAATGTGTATCGGTCACAAGCTATAAGGAACACTCATTTGTTTATCTAACTACTTAACATGGCGATGTATATTGTGGGAAGGAAGCAGAAGCAAATTCATAGTTTTGACCTCAAATAAGTGACAAAATTTTAATTTTGTTCTTTTAGATTCTAATACATTATATTGTACCTTAACTTACATAAGGCACGAAGGCCCCTTTTAATTGTCTTTATCGAATTGTTCCACTTCTTCGATGGATTTAAGGGAGAACTCCTCTGGAAAATTATGTTGCATTAGAATCTCCTGTTTCTTCTGCAAATATCACAAAGTAAATCGATATTTTATAAAAATCTTCCATTTATACAAATAAATTGATTCAAATTTAATATATATTCCATTACTTAAATTTCATCGTACCCTTTATATCAGACATTCATTGAAATAAATTATAGTTTCGATTGATAAAAGCTGTTTTTATTTTTTATTTTTTCCGTAGATCTATTCTATTATATGTCAACTTTCCTTTTTTGTTAACGTTTTTTGTAAATAGCTTAATTTCCTAATTGTATATTTGATATTTATTATTTAATATCATAGTTTTCAATCCCATATACAACCTATAAACAGTGACGCATGGCAGATCAGGATCAAAAAAAGAATTCACATAAAGAAAATGAGGACTTTATATTTTCTCTAATTATTAAATTCTTTTTGGTTCATCTTAACGTTTTGGGAACATTAGTGTACCTTCGCATGAACAATTTGTTCCACGGGCAAGCGTTGCACGGCCATTCGGTAGTGAATCGCCTAAAGACAAGTTATGCATTGAGTAGTAAGTACACCAGAATTCGTCCATTAGTGAATTCCTTAACACTTGGTAATGTGTCAAATCCTTAAACTTCGGTCCTGCTTGACACCGTCAAAACTTGTGGCAAGGGTACAACAACAAAACACAGATAAAAAAGAAATGCTACGATAGAAAAAATATAAGCTATAAAACAATGCCTAGAAGTAAGTTCCATTTAGGTATTAGGACACAAAATTCTGAAAGGTCATGTAATATGTTATATACGAAGCGAAGGTTAGTTATATAACAACAGAGATATTACATTACGAAGCTTTCTGCATTGAATTATTTGCCTCATTTAATTCATGCTAATGCTCCGGTTATTATCTTAGGTAATATGACCGTTCCGCTATAAAGTTTAAAAATGCGTCCAAAGGCATGTGCTGCTCTCATGAAAAAGTGAAAATAAATTATATTTTACAGTCTCCCGAATTTTTAAAATCTTTGCTTACTGTTATTCCCAAAAGTAAAAAAAATTTCCGCACATATGTACGTGGCTACAACAATGCGTTTCAGATGACTTCTTTTGTAATTAACCAAGTGACTGAGTTGAGCTTCATGTCAACATTTAAATTGCAATGGCAAGTGTACTGTATGGCATGTATGTAGTTTGTCCTCTTCATCCAAACAAAAATTTCTGCAGATATATTTTATTGTCAATGATGTTCTACTGCTGGAAAATCTTTGGACGGTTTATTAATAAGACAATTGAAGGCATGTTGTGAGAATGTAATACATACGTACAGTCTTTTAAAGCGACAGTTGATAGTGCTCTCAAAAATGTTCCAGTTGTTATCCATGCTGATAAGGTTCCAGTTGGCCGTTTTAATACACCTAACACCACTGAAGTATCAGGGCTATTGTAATTCACAGTTGTAATTTTTTGAAAATTTGTGGAATAAAAAGTTTTGATAGCAATTGTATGCAACATTATTTTTTATAATTTTTCCGAGTTTTTATTTAAGACGAACCCTAAATATGGATATATATATATATATATATATATATATATATTTGGCGGGATCTACAAATGGAGGGATCTACAGTTTATTCTAAGCCGCCTCCGAACGGCCGATAGATTTTTATGAGGAGCTTTTTCACATGCCAGAAATACACTCGGAGGGCTTGACATTCCCTGCCGAGGGGCGACCGCAATTAGAAAAATTAATTTTCCATAACTAGGCCTTCCGAATGTCAGCATGCAATGCTAACCACTCGGCTATCGCGGCCTAAATACGGATAAATAAAATAAATATGATTATATGAAATACAATAAAATAAAATGATTTCCGCTTGTAGTAGTGACGGTGATAGCTGACGCATTTATATCAATCGTTCAATGCATATTCATTATTATATTGCTTAGTGATAGCTGCAAACATTTAATACGCATAAAATTCTCTACGACGTTACTTAATGTATACGCATTATTATATTGCTCAGTGATTGCTGCAAGTATTTAATGCGCATAAAATTCTCTACGAGTTTACATATAGGAATTTTTTTTATAAATGAAAATGTAAAAATTTATGGAAATTACTCGAACCTAAAAGTGTTTCTTAGCAAATAGATAATTTTTTCAACCCAAGGATTAAAAATCAACGGTAAAATGGGTGCCAAGATTCTAATTATCATATTTTAAGAATTAAGAATGCATACAGTTTTATTTAAATCATTAACTTTGCTAAAATTGCACTCGTTTTTATTAATCCTAAGTAAGAATAAATAAAAACAAGAAAAAAGGGCTGTCTTCAGCCAAATCAAAGTCTTTATACCTCTCATGAGCTTATTCGACAAATTTCAGTACCAATGTTTATTTTAGTTTACTTGTGTGGGGTACCAAATTTCGCGCTCCTAGATGCTTATATGACTGAGTTTTAACCATAAATTCACATCTGAACGAATCGGTGTGTGAGAGCAATATGTTATAGTCGTCCGATTTCGATGATTTTCAAAATCAATATACGAATCATTAAGAATGTGTATCAAATTTCACGTTCTTAGGCACTTTTTTTATTTACCAAAATTTTAAATCTGAAAGATCGGTCGTATATATGCTAAAGTGGTCTGATCTGGTCGGCTCCGACAAATTATCGTAAACGTTAAACGTAAAGGTACATCTGCCTACCAAGTTTGGTTGAAATATCTCAAAAATTTAGGGACTAGTTTGCGTTCAAACAGGCAGACTCAGCTCGTCATTCTGATACTATCGGTACAAATTTCGAAGGGCCTATCCTTCTGGTACTTACATACTTCGGATCAAAGTAAATATACCTTTCATAAAATAACATAAAAGGCATAATTATTCTAATTTTTTATTTTTTTTTATTTACGGGTTATATATTTTTGAAAATGAAGAGATTTTTCGTAATTTCTAAAACATTGTTTAGTTTTAAACCCTTATTTAATTAATTTAATTATCCACTTAATGCCCTACTAAGTCGTTGGTTAAACATGAGACGTTTTAGTGCAGTCATAGAGTTTTATTCAATGAAAGTGATTGGAACGACTTAAATAACTGCACACTATACACTTTGATACATACCAAGTGTTTGTTGTACTTAAGTATATGACTTATAATCGCAAACGACCGTGAAGCACCAGCTAATCCCCATACGCGTTATATTTTTGTTGCTTATTAAAAAAAATTATTTTGTATGTATGCATGTGTCGCTCTATAAACTTTATATAAGCAAAGAATAGTACAAATACCTTCGACTCGGCTTCGAAGCTCAAAGAAAAATTTTACCATCATTGACAATCGTATCGTTCCATCTACATTTTTCTTATATTCTTTACACATAAACATCTAATAGAAAAAAATTCTTTGCAATTCTTAGACTTTGCATTGGAATATTTCGAAATGTGTTATGATTAAATTTAAACATTTTTTAAACAAGCTAAATTTAATAGATTCTCTGTGAATATATGTTAAAACAAAATACTTTTAGAGACTTTTATTTTTTAGCAATGTTAGAAATTTCTGTAGAAATACCGATATGTAAAATTTTTTCTTCCAACTTACTGTTGGGAATTGATATCATTTTTTCTATATTCATGAGTGCAACTAAAATTCTCCCTTAATAACTGACGAATTATTTGTTTAAAATATTTATTTGGTAGCAAGCAAAAACAAATGTTGCTGCATTGTACAGCCTATTTTAAGATTTATTACCCAATTTTTACTCAAAACGCTCTTAAATTACTAATCAAATCAACAATCTTTTCTCATTTATAATTTCTATTGTCAGTTTATTTTCAAAAATAAACTCAAAGGTAAGTTTCACAATATGCTTTTTTATTCTGCACACAATTTGCTAAGCACAATAATACTATCTACTTCCTCATTCTATGTTATACTCAATTGGAAAACCGCGCGCCATCATGTAATAATCATAATCATTTAAAGAGACGTTCAACACCCAACCAAGCAATCGTCCTATTCGCAGCTCATTCATCTACGCTCTATATTTGAAATGTAAAAAAAAAACAGCTACAACAGTAAGTGGGAATAAGCAACAAACGAGTCGTCGTCGTCAACTTTCGAATACGAAGCTATTTTTAAGTAAAATCGGAAATAGGGAAGCATTTACTTACTCAGATATATACATATATATTTATAAATATATATTTATGTAAAAAATAGAATATCTGAAAAGTTCCTGCGTTGACTGCCAATGTGGCTAACATATCAATTTCGCATTCCAGTTCTTGCGTGCGTGCGTGTGTGTGTGTGTGTGTGTGTGTAGTGCATGCGAATTTGTTGTGGCGTGTCTGTCGCCTTGACGTGTCCTCCGCGCTGGCATCCTTTTAGTCTAGTCGATTGCTTGTCAAGTGCTGCTTGTCAGACCTCCCTACCACACGTGGACAAATATGTATGTATATTCATACGACTCTCTGCTTTTATATATTTATACATATGCATGTAAGTGTGTCAGCATGTAACGCATATCGTTCTCCAGCAATTCTAATCAATTTTTATTATATTTGCAATCTTTTGGCAGTAACGTCATCCTCTTCGTTCTTCGTTCAAGTGTCACTTACTTCATGCCGCCGACTTCCTTCTATTTATACCAATAATTTAACATGGCCCTGGCCTGCTTCCTCTTCCACTTTCATCGCTCTTGATTTTATTTATTTATGTTGTTTTTTATTTTCTGTTCGTATTTTTCTTATATTGTTGTGCACTTAAGTAAGTGGCGTCTTGTCTTGTGAATTTCTCCACTACATATCCACTCCTCCGCCTTCCTGCGAGTCCATTAATGTAAGACTATTTCATTCATTTATATGACTATGAATGAGAAAGTATTCATGAGTGCAGACCTATATTTGCACAGCTTTCTTCCTAGTCTATATCTCGCACCGTAATTCACTTTTTTTACCTTTGCAGCGACCTTGCGTTCGTCGTCGTCCGTTACCTGTCGTCAAACGGAAATCGCACACTTGGGAAGGTATATTCTCCACATTTTGTGTGCATGTGTGTATAGTCATAAATAAAAGCCAAAGTGTTTACGTTATGATTTTTAAATCAAAATTCAGCACGCACTGGAATAAATTCACTTCCGAATGTCATTAAATTGTTTTCCGATATTGTGTTGTGTCTTTCTATCCGTAAAAGTTAGATGCGAGAGTATGAATTATGTATATATACATACATATATTTATTTCTTGTAATGCTATTCGAAGGAATGATGAATATTATGTGGTTATATATATACTATACTATATATATATCAATCTCTATTTTCTTTAATTCTTCATATCGATTTGCATTTTCTATTTAGTGCTTAGAGAATAGGAATTTATTGATTCTGATTGAGAATTTTTATGAGATCATTCTGTGAAAATTTTACAAAGTGATGCCATACATCCCAGATCGACGATTTCAACTAAAGACACATTTAAATTAATGGAAGTGAATTAAAATGCAAATGTTATGAATTTATATTAAATTAATTAAAAGTAATAAAAGTTATTTAAAAACTAAACAAATTAAATTCAATTAAATCATTTTCAGGAAGTAAGTTTAATAATAATAGAAACTAGTACTAAGGATATGAATCAATAAAATTTTATGTTAAAAATTTTGTCTAAATAAGAGTTTTTACTTTTAAGTCACAGCCACTGAGAGTGAATTTCATTTTATCCTTTTATTGAACTCTTCTTTTTTTAATGTAGACAAAATTTAATTATAATTATTTTATTTTTATTTTTAGACTGCAATCGTCGCGTCCAGCGATTACCGCATTCAATCACCAGCCTCTGGTTCGCCACTACCGCTGTGCAACACCGCCACTACCACCAATGCCGATGGCACAATTGCTGTACTACAGAATAATACAAATTCTATCAATACAAACTCTACAGTTGGCGGACCAAATACGGTGCTCCGTGTTATTGTCGAATCTCTGTTATATCCCGTGTCCTTGGATATTTTACATCAAATTTTTCAACGTTTTGGCAAAGTGCTGAAAATTGTAACATTTACAAAAAATAATTCATTCCAGGTAAATACGTGTATTTAATGGAAATAATGCCAATATATGCTTATGGGCATGTGTCTGTATGCTTTTAATTTAATGTGCATACATACATACATATATATATATATATATGATAAGCATATGTACATATATTTACGTATGTATGACTGAACGTGTACAAGAGAGTTTATATGCTCGTTTGCGTATCAAATCAAGCGGAATTAAATGAATGTGTTTTACTCAACTTTTGTGTGAATCTTGTTGCTTTTTTTTTGTACTCATGTATCACTCAATCATTTACGCTATCTTTTGGCAAGAAATTTACATACTCACCTATTTATTAAACACCTTACAGACTTAAGTTTGCAATGTGTATCTGCTTCCTAGCTACACATTTACACTCACTCAATCAACAATCATTCATTTGCAGGCACTCATCCAGTATCCAGATGCCCATTCAGCTCAGCATGCCAAAACTATATTAGATGGCCAGAATATCTATAACGGTTGCTGCACTTTGCGCATCGACAACAGTAAATTGACTGCTTTGAATGTCAAATACAACAATGACAAATCGCGCGATTTCACAAATCCATCATTGCCCCCGGGTGAGCCGGGTGCTGACATAATGCCCACCGCTGGTGGTTTGGTAAATGCAAATGATTTACTCTTGATCGCGGCCCGACAGCGGCCATCCTTAACAGGTGATAAAATAGGTAACACTTTTACTTTTCCTTTTTCGTTTTTTCTCTTTTTTGTTTGCTAATAAAAAGAAACAAAATTTTTATCAAAACTAATAAAAAAACTAAATCCGAAAAAAATGCCTTATTATTTTGATTTTACAAATACATAATATTTGTCTGATACTATCTATATTCTATTGCCATTTTTTTCATATTTTAATCTGATGTAACTGATGACCATTTGGTAGATATATTAATTTTATTATATTTTTTTGATGAATCTCTCTCTTCTTAAAGCTCTATTTTTATCTCGAAACTAATCAATTATTTTTAGTCTTAAATCTCTAAACTCTAACATACACAAAACCAAGAAAAGACCGCCAATCCCAGAGTTAAAACATGTAGCCAAAGCGCGCGTAATCGAGGCAAAATCAGAAAATAAAATAATAACAAATACAAGTGATTTTATTTTCTTGAATATACACTTCGCTTTTCTGTCGGTTAGCAAACTTTTAATGTTGTTTCCAATTTAATAATAAATTGCGGCTGCCTGTGATATATTTGTTGACTGTTAGGCTTTTCACCTTAATTCTTAAATCCAGCAAGTAGTTTATCCGGCTATTGAAGATAAACTAATATTAATCATTGTTTTGGAAATTTTTTGTAAAATTGTCGAATACAAAAACTGTTAGTTGTTACTTTACTAGTATGTAGTCAATTTAGGCCTGCACCAACCCTCGTTACACATTCCCAATATTTCGTCCCCTCCCACCCTTCGTCAGGAATTCCGATTTCAATTTGTATTCCTTAAAAAGTTAAAAATCAAAATTACTACTTTGCAGTTAATGGACTTGGTGCACCCGGTGTATTGCCGCCTTTCGCATTAGGTATTGGTACACCACTCGCCGGTGGTTATAATAGTGGCATACCGAATTTAGGCGCCTTTGCATTGGCCAACAGTGGTGCTCTACAAACGGCAACACCTGCCTTGCGCGGATTTTCCAATGTACTACTTGTATCGAATTTAAATGAAGAGGTAAGTCAATGAATTGTATTGCTTGAACTTTTATACATGTACTATATATAAGCAGTCACACACACTATAAATACTATCTAGGTTACTATCATATAAGTATTTTATTTACATATTTTAGATTTTAGTTCAGGATTTCGAAAAGCGGACTTCATGAAAACATACAATTGTTGATATCTTGTGTTAGTTTTTCAATTATACACGTAAAACAATAATCGTAATTTTTACAATTTTTTATTTTTTTTTTGCGATGTCATACGTATGTTTTGTGATTTTTTAATGCTATTTTTTGTATTATTTACTTTTGTTGTCAAATTATATGTTGGTTCATTTAGAATTTTTAATTAATTTTTTGCATTTCCTAATTGCTCATCATTATTACTCCTGAAATAAATCCGAAAATTGGCAAGATTTCTCTGCTCCACATTTCTTAATATTTCGAACTATTTTCTAAAGTTAATCTTCTTCATTTCCTTGAATGTTTCGTAACAAATAACATTGTCATTTTCTAACCAATTGATTTCCTCTTTTTTTCAATTTCCGATTTTCCTTAATAAAAGCCATTTTCTTATTTTGGTATTGAAAGTAGTAAATGAAAATATTATCTTCCTTAAAGTCTTATTTGATTTTCGTGTTTAATCTACTCTCAACTTCTGAGTTCCCCATCTCATCAACGAGTCACGACGCAACTTTAATATCGAAATTCTACATATAAATATATGTAATCCCGTATACAGTAAGTTAGTAAAAGAATATAGATATTCCAAAAAAAAAGTTTTAAGAAGACAAAAAAAATCGCATAGGATTTTTTCAAATCATAGTAAAATATCATCAAAATTACCCGACTGAGAGTGCTGTGGAAACACGTGGTCAATTGGTTAATTGATAGTTTATGAGAATTCTAGAAAAAGTTGTATATTTTTCCTGTGTATGTTTCACATAAAGATAACCCATGACTAATTATAAGATTATGTAACTTTGATGCCATTAATGATTGACTTTAACTTCTAACTTAAACTTAAAATTATTCTGTTTTTTTTTTTTTTTTAAGTTGAATCATTAGCAAAGTAGTCGCTGAGACTTTTTCGATCAATTCTAAACGTAGCCATTTTTAGTGAATAAATTCTAACTTAAGAAGCTGTTAGTATCTAGCTTAGTGCCACAGTTCAATCTCTTACTGTATCTAGTCATACAAACATGCATAAATTTTTTCTCGTTAATCGTAAATCAACAAATCAGAAATGTAAGCTCAAACATTTACGAATTCTATTTTTTGTTTTTTTTTTTGTTTTTTACGTTTTACAAAAACTTTCGCTAACTGAAACTCTATTTTCTCTTTTTTCTGTAGATGGTCACGCCTGATGCTCTATTTACCCTCTTTGGTACGTCTGCACAAATATTATTAATTTTTATTATACTATACCTAAAATAAATAAAAATTAAATCGTCTATTTAATGCGTATTTACTAGTTTTGAGCTACTATCACATTTAATTATTTTAAGTAACTATTTCTTAATAACTTTTGAATGGTTTTATATATATCAGTATTTTGTATTTTGTTTGCATATTCTTTTACCAAATATTTTATTTCATTTCCATTTTTCTTAGTCAAAATATTTTTACGTTTCATTTTTTCAATATTTCATCATTATTTCATTGTTTGTGTCAAATTCCCTAATTATTTCACTTTTTTTTTAGTTATTTAGCAATTTTTAATGGATTGGTTTTTATATGCCATTGTCGAAGTTCAATATCTCATATTAGTAAAGCTGAAAGGTTTCCATTCTTGTTAGCGCAGTATAAATGGCTTAAATATTGTTTAGCATTATTAGAATTAAAAATTAAAACCAGTCCATTTAAATGAATATTCTAGCTTAGTAGATTATAATAGAATCATATACTACAAATGCACTTATCTATCCATATATATAAAAACCAATACAATTTTTGAAGAAGACCTATAACTTGAGAACCACCAGATCGAATTGCACCAAATTACATGTATATGGTGTTGAAAGAGAGAGAGAAAAAGTGAAAAATTAACGAAAATGAAAATAAATAAATAAACATTTTTTAAATTAATAAAATAAAGTTAAGAAAAAAATTTAAATCAATTTTTTTCGTGTCCTTTTCCAAAAAAAAATCGAAAATTCAAAATTTCAGTTAAAATTTTTAGATTCTTTTTATAGGTGCAGCAAAGCCCGCTGGGTCCGCTAGTACTATAAAAATCTGTAAAATAAACCAAGAAAGTAGAGGAGCATAAAGATTAAGAGATATGATACTATGATACTACCATACCATGAATATGTTTTTAAGAAATTTATTAAAAAAAATTTTTTTTGCATATATTTGCATCAAAAAAATTAAAATATCGTAGCCTCCGAATATCAAATTGCTCAACTTATCATAATTGTTATTAAATATATGTTTTTAATCCTGTCTTTGATATGAACATATTAAAAATCCTTTTTTATTTTGTGTGATAATGAGCTTACTTAACATTGTTTGAAACGGTCGTTAAGACACGAATGAAATACAGTGGCGGACAAAAGTCAACAAACACCGCCTGTATTCGTTGTGTAGAAAGTACCATCCCTTTGCTGAAAAATGTAGGCATACAGTTTTATTTCAAATTCTTTTCTAATCACATGTATTTATTATTATATTCTCTAACATAAAATAAAACAACGAAAAAAAAAACGAAAATATATCCTTGACAAAAGTCTACAAACACACTAGGTTTACTAGCAGTTATGTCGATATGATGTGTTGTTAGGTACCCTTTTTTTACTTTTACTTTTTTTTAAATATGTTTTCTAATTTGCTAGTATTGAATTTAGTTGTTGTTTAAACACATTAGCATCAACAATGGCTCCTCGAAAAGAAATATCCATTGATGTAAGAATCATAGTTATTCAACACAGAAAAGAGAAGAAATCGTATGGCCAAACTTAAAAAATTTCAATCTTAAGTCCACCAAAAGACCTTGTAAAAAATTTTGAAAAAAATGGATCCACCGAAGAAAAGCCGCGTGTTGGCCGCCCAAAGAACCTAACTTGAAGAGATATCAGCTTTATTTTGAAAGAAGTGAATGATGATTCTAAAGTTACTGCTCAAAAATTAGTCGAAAACATCGCAAACTCATCAAGGAAGTGTGTCCATTTAAGAATAATTCGAGAGCTCTGAACGATAACGGCTTCCACAGTAAAATGCCACGTAAAAAGTTTCTTATATCTGAAAAAAATCGTAAACTTCGCTTGGAGTTCGCTAAAGCACATTTAGACAAGGGAATAGATTTTTGGCAAAAATTCTTGTTTACAGACGAATTGAAGTTCAATATATTCGGCACTGATGAAAGAGCAAAAATTTGAAGAAATGAAAACACTGCACTGAACTCCAAAAATATAGTACCAACAGTGACGCGTGGTGGCGGCAACGTAATTTAGTTGAGGAGCGGTTGCAGGCATCTGGAGTTGGAAATCTTGTTTTTGTTGAGGGTAACATGGATCGATTGAAATATAAGTCATTGTTGGAAGCTATTCTGAAGCATTCGGTGGACAGTTAGGAGCTTGGCGCAGGCTGGATCTTTGGACAGAATAACCATCCAAAGCATACGGTTCATATTGTTAAGGATTGCTTTTTTTATCATGCTCCAAGGCACTTACACACCACCTAAAAGCCCAGATTTGAATGTTATTGAATATGTCTGGGAGAAATTTTCAGCCAAAAATTAAAAAAAAATCAGATTTCCAGCCCAGCATAACTCAAAGAACGTCTTATTGAAGCTGGGAACAGTATTACTGCCTCAGAATTGATAAGTTTAGTAGCTTCGATGTTACCTGATATTAACCAAAGTTTTTGCGCTAAGATATGTTATGTATGGACTGCTTGTAGACTTTTGTCAATGTTGGATTTACGGTTTTTTTTTCATAGCTTCACTATTTTATGTTAAAAAATTATTTTTGTTGGTTTTTTATAATAAGGGAAAGTAATTAAAATAAACTGTATCATTACATTTTCCAATAAACCTTTTGGACTTTCAATTCAACGATAACAGCGGATGTTTGTAGACTTTTGTCCTCCACTGTATATCCTAAGCAAAAAGTGAGAAGTTTTTAGAGCAAAAAAATCTATGCTTTCATTTGTTTGATTTTTAGCGGCAAATGTAGTTTTTACGGCACCATTTATTGAGTTTTTAATTCGGTTCAATATCTTTAAAGCTCAGCAATAGTTTTTTTCTTCGATTTGAAATGTGAAGTTAATTTACGCTAGTAATGATTATTTTCAAGTGATCTTTTTCTACGTTCTTAGATGCATATATTGAAATATTAGACCATGCAAGAGCGTGTTAAACGCAAACTTAAATAACAACTTTGCATAGACCATTTTGGGTAGAAAAAAAAAACAACTATGAGGAAAAGTAAATAAAATAAAGAACCACTGGAGAATATGAAATACAAATACTTCCATAAATTGTATTCACCACGGAATAGTGTACACAAAGTTTGAATAGACAGAAAAATAAACTGTAACTAAAAACACTAGAAAATGAATTGATAAAGAAGAAAAAAGTTTAATGGAAAAAAAGAATGCTGCAAATGCAGGTGATGAACTCCCACTGGACATGTATGACCAGCTGAGCAGCTGGACAGCAGCGCAACAGTTCGAACAGAAAGACAATAAAATAAATGCAAAATCGAATGTATTGTTGAAGATAAAATTTCGAAAGTGTAGAACACAGTTATAAATAAGTAAACAAGCTGAGAAAGCTGAGAGAGTAGCACGCAAAGTACAAAGTAATTGATGAAGGAGCCAAGTAAGAGCAATTTTGGCTAAGTATGATCAAGGTGAAGCAAGGAAAAGAACTGAGATGAATGAATGCATGGAATATCGGTGCCGGAGGTGCCAAACTGAAGCGTAGTAGCCTGCATATCGGGTTAAGGGATAATGCAAAGGAGGACAGTCATATTTTTTGAAAATGGAGGAAGTAAGCAGACGCCAAAGTGGTTAGATAAGCCATGAAATACTGTTCGTAAAAAAGAATAATAAGCATGCATCCAGCAAAATGTAGCTGGAAATTGTTCTGAATCAACTAGTCCTTAGCATGATGCACGCTCCCACCACAGCACGCCATTTACCGTCCGCGAAACGAACCGGAACGGCGAGGAGCAGCAGTCAAAGTTGTTTATTTGAAAACAATTTAAATTCGTCTAACGAATTATATACAATAACAGCCACAAATACAAACCAATACACTCTGATAAAATGCAACAAACGAGCATATAGGTGAGTTTAAAAAAAGGTGGAAGCATAGCTGCAGAGTGAAAAGTTGTGAACGCGTTAGAATGAGCCGAGCGCAACCAATGTGTAGAGGGGCGCGTGTGTGTGGATGTGATAGTGGTAGTGAGGCAGGAAATTGAGGCGGCAACTAACCGTAACGAAGCGTAGCAAATGCAATATAATTCTACTTACTCTCCAAGCTAACGCGGAGGGACTTACGCTTGCTTGTAGTAGTAGCCAACGGTCGCGAATGTGCCAAACGGACCAGGCAAAAATGTGTAACGAATTTTCCTGTTTATAGGAAAAGTTTTGCCTTTTGCTTGCTTCGACAAATGAGCGGAACAAAAGTGCGAAGAAGAATAACAAAAGCACTAATGCGCTTAATTATGCGAGTGTTGCTATCCCTGCGACATACATACAAACATACAATAAAAATGTTTCTCGCTATAGTTTGTAGCAGTTTTGGAAAGAAATTTGTGAAGAACAACAAAATGAGTTTCGAAGCAAAAAAGGAAGATAGAAGGGATCGACAAAATTAGTTTTATTATTTGAAGTATGAAATGAAGTGAAAGTGGGATCTCCTTGTTTAATGGAAGGTAGCTGTAATATAATAAAACCTAACAACACCTAAAAGATACAATGCAAAAAAGCAACAAAACACTTAACAGCGCACAACATTCGTTGGGGACGGTTAACAGGTGTCGACTCTTGCTACACAGTGTCTCGATTCCAATCGAAAAATTACCACGATGCCACGTTAACACCAAAACCCCTGAGTAACAGATTTAGCTAATAAATGTTTCCTTAATAAATAGATTAAAAATATATAAAATTAAAATGGTTAGACATTTGTGGTACAACATAAAAAAAGTCACATCAGCCTACACTTTAGGAAGGTATTACACTTTTTAGTTGTCTGTAGGATATAAATAAGACTAGCGAATATTAACTGAAACTGTCAGAAACTTTAGAATGGAAGAAAAATTCTTCATTGCATATATATATATTTTTTTTAATTACTGCTTTTTTTTATATATATAAGGCGACTTTGAATCCCTGTCAACGGGTTTTTTTTCCCAAATATGATAACGCTTCGTCACGGAAAGCCTAAATTTCTCTACTCAAAGTCATCCAACAATTTTTAATATGAATCGTGATCCGCCGAATCCAACTTTGATCAATTCCTTCACAGATTGGAAAACACCGTGACATATTTCTCTCATTGGACGAGGAGAAGCTCAGCCAAATCCAGTGTAGGGAATATCAGCGGCACCTTTTCGGCTTGCCTACATTGTGCACTAAATATGGCAAATTTAATATTTTAAACTGATTTAATTAATTGTTTAATTATTAATTAATTACTTTTCTGTTGATTAATTGTAAAGAATTGTGCACTCGGTCATACTTGGTAGGGACATAAATACTGTTACAACATTAAACACACGCATTTCAATAGAAGAATTGAGCATACCACATAATTCCCATATGATTTATAAAATATAACCTGTAAAGCGTTAGCCTGTATCGGGAATTCTAAATTGTGTGAGTTTTCAACATGGAATGGTCAGATAATGAAAACCCTATCGCTGTTATAGCGCTTTTTAAGTGTGAAATGAAAAAAGGTGATATTTTGAAAACATTCCGTCCGCTCGGCATTAGTCGCATGTTCGCCTACCGGTGCATAAAACTGTTTGAGGAAACGGGTGATGTTAAAGACCGCCACCCGGTCGGACCGTCGACGCACAGTTCGAACGCCGCAAGTCATCACAGCTGTCAAATCAAGAATTCTGCGAAATCCGCTCCGAAAACAGAAAATCATGGCCCGGAAGATGAATGTTTCGCAAATGTCCATGAGTCGAATTATTAAAAAAGACTTTGGATTTGGGGCTTTCAAACGCCGTACCGGACATTTGTTGACTGCAGCTTTGAAAAAAATAGGGTGGTAAAATGCAAACGTCTTTTGGTGAAGCACGCACAGAAA
The DNA here is from genome assembly GCA_030068015.2 of Neoceratitis asiatica. Taxonomy (NCBI): domain Eukaryota; kingdom Metazoa; phylum Arthropoda; class Insecta; order Diptera; family Tephritidae; genus Neoceratitis; species Neoceratitis asiatica. The sequence goes on from CM061528.1 coordinate 73,966,008, forward strand.
AATCTTGTGTCCGGATGAAAATTTTTTTACCGTGCAGGAAAAATTTAATAAACAAATTGATTCCACGGGTCGAAAAAGGTCATCACCCAGCTTCAGTCATGGTTTGATGGGGTGTATCTTATGATGGGGTAACTGACTTGCATTTTTGCGAACAAGGGGTCAAAACATCGGCCAAAGTTTACCAAGAAACCGTTTTGGAAGCTGTTGTAAGACCACTTAACCATTTCATGTTCCAAAAGCAATCATGGACTTTTCAGCAAGGCTCTGCGCCGGCCCATAAAGATAAAACGACCCAAATCTGGCTCCAATACAATTTACCAGTATTCATTTCCCCTGAAGAGTGGCCCTCTGGCAGTCCTGATTTGAACCCGCTGGATTACAAATTGTGTACATTTTTAGAAAACATGGTTTGCCACAAAAGATACCCCATCATTGATTCTCTTAAGGCAGCTTTTATTCGTGCTGTAGCCAATTTCCCAATGGAGGAGGTGCGTGCGGCTATTGATGATTGGCCAGTCCGACTTAAGGCATGCGTGAAGGCCAAAGGCGGGTATTTCGAATGATTACTGCTTTTTTTATCATATATCAATAAATATGTAAAAAAAAAAATTGGTCCAAAAAGATTCATTTTTTTATTTTATAGCATAAAATGCGTGTAACAGTATTTATGTCCCTACTAAGTATATTGTATATTTACCGCAAAGTTTAGAATGTCCACATTATTTGCCACTCAATGCTCCGCTTAATAGCTTTCTAAACATTTTCAATTACTTACTTTTCAATTAATTTTTGTATTTGAATTTGAAATTCTTAAGTTGAAAGTTAAAATCAAATAAAAGCTTTTTACAGTACCACTTATTTGCATGTGTATTTACTTATAAATATGTAAGTATAAAGAAATAAAATGCAAAATGAACTCTGCAGTTGACTTGTAGTTGTGTTGTTGCATATGCCTGCAACAATCTGAGGTCATACACAAAGCATTGGGAAATAAACAAGTGAACTGAAATCAAGTCAACATGAAATTCATTTAGAGTTTATTAAATTTCTTTACAGCACACGCATGGCACCTGTACACCCACTTCCTCCTTGCGCCTTCTTACCCTCCGCCTAGCGCTCAACGCGTTCGTACCTAAAACAATAAAATTAAATTTGCATACCAACAATGTATAAGCATAGTAAAAAGGAAATAAGAACAAAAATAAATAGCAGAAGGAAAACAAACAAAAAAATCAGAGTTGGGGGTTTTTGAATTTCTAAATGTACAATTTCAACATTGAAAACTACTTCACCTCTATACAGCATTGCAGTCTGAGAGAGTTCTATGAATAACCTTCCACACATGCCACCTTTTTATGCACTTGTTGTGCATTTTAGTTCAGGCAATTCAGTTTCTCTTACAATTGGTCAGTCACGGCAGCTAGTAAGCCAGACGTCAACGTCGCAACGTCGCTAGTCGGATCATTTGTGTTTCTGTTGTCCTTTCCGTTTGTCCGTTCGTTTTTTTTTTGTCTATCGAGGAGTACCTCAAACTTTCGTTTTGATTCAGCTTTACATAAATAACGGAAACAATATGAAGTATTGAGTTCTATTAGATTTACATTGTTTAATGTTGTTATTGCTTTTGTGTTATATTTGAATGTGAAAATTAAGAGAACTAAGTGCGCCACTAAAGAAATCTGCCAAGCTAAAAGAGAGGAGAGGTAATATGTATGTGTTTAAATATATAGGCATTCCAAAAGAACGCTCACTCGTTAGTTTCATTCGTCGTCGGGCACTGGTGTTAGACAAGTCAAGTCTACTCTGCTAGTACTGAATTTAGTAATAAAAAAAATTGAAAATTCCACATTTTTGTTTGTTTGTTTAACTGTATATTTAGTTATTAAAATTTATTTCATGAAGGACCTTGAACGCATAGGTAGCTAGACGTTTTAGCTGTACTGATGACTCGTGTTTTAATTATTTATTCCTAAATGAAAAAGTGAACTTATAACGTATTTAGAGCAATGTTAGTGGCAATAAGTTCGTCGTTTGCTTAAAATAACTAAACTCGATTTAATCGATAGTGTTAAAAAAAATCTTTTATATTTGACTGATCAATATGTGAAAAATATCTGACATCAATCCACAATTTTTCCCAGTAATGGTCATTCTTAATTTTATATTACAAAAAATAAATTCAGTTTATTCTGAATGCATAATGGTTCGAGTCCTGGTCCGACCAACATCCAAAAATAAAGAAATGTAATTTTTCTAATCGTGGTCGCCCATCGGCATGGTACGTCAAGCCGTGAAATAAAGGTTCCTCATAAAAATCCATCGTCCGTCCGAAGGTGACTTCGGGTAGAAGAAACTGTAGGTACCTCGATTTGTTGGAAAAATATCAAGACGCACATCACAAATTGGAGGAAGAGCTGGACATAGCTGTTACAAAGCACCAAGTTTCGATATTTTTAACAATATCGTTGTATTCAGCGTAAAAGTATGTCGATATGTACACTAAAAGAACTGTTTTTTACTTAAAATCTCTTTTCTAACAATGGTTGGATTAAATCTTGTTTAAGTTCACTGGAAATAACCACCTCTGCTCTGTTTGTATGGAAGATTACTTATTTTTCATAACTATTCATGTCAATTTGAATTTATGTTTTGAATTGGTTTTTAATTTTAAAGTGCTGTTTTCGATGCTTAAGCGCTAATCGAAAATCGTTGCTTGTTTGTGTTCTAATCAAGGCGGATTAAACAAGGTGAAGTTACTACGGCAGCGAATTCTTCTATGACATCGCATTTTAGTCTCTCAAACCCGACTGCCAAAAGCCTATCAGGCTCTATTTTTTATAAATAATATATAATTTAAATAATAATAACAAGATATCGGTATTATGACCACTGCTGATACTATACTGATTGCTGTTGTAAATGTGCAAATTGATTTTTGCATCCATTATGCAATTAGCCACATCGAAAATAAAATAAAGCATAAAGATAAAGATTAAAAAATTGGTTAGAGATTTAAATTCTTGTAATCACTCTCCGGAGTGAGGATTTAAAATTTAATCTGTAATGTTTGCACAGAATCTAAATTTCATGTTCTAAGATGGTTAATTGTGAGCATCATAACACGAAATCATATACATATATAAAAAAATCAGTTTTACGAGAGTTATTTAATATAGTCGTCCGATCAAATATCTTAAAAACTGAAACACTTTAAATAGACGAACAAGTAGACATAGTAAGATCTACTGGTCTGATCTTTCTGATTATATTGGTATAAATTGTGGTCTGTATCTTCGAAAGTTAACCATTTCATTTACAACGATGTGATAATAAAATATTCATTTCTTCAATACATATGGACATACACTTATCAGGTAAATTTTTAGTCGTGTGTGAAAAGGTTATGAAATAAAATAAAGAAAAATTCAGAAAAGATTACCAAAACAAATGTAATAAAAATTTACATTTCAATTTGCTTTCAAATAGAAAAGACACTGTTGAATCCGAAAGCAAGCAAGGAATTTAATTGCGAGGGGGGAGCAGGAGAAATATGAATAACAGCTTACGGAATTGAAACTTTATGAAACTACATAAATCCAGCTGGTCGCAAACAACAATAAAAACTAGCATGCATTCTCGTATGAATGTGCGTACACTTATGTATGCTTTTCTTTGGTGGCTTTATTTACTTTTAGTATAATTTGAGGATAACTGTATTTATTAAGTTTTTAGTGACTAAGTACATAAATACAAACATTTATTTTACTTATTTTTAATTTAATTTTTATTTTTATTATTATTGTTTTGGTTTATTCTTGTACATTTTACACTCAAAGCAACAACAATGAACGGCAACAACTGTAACAATCATAATTGTCCCATAATGGATTTGTTGCCACAATTGTTTTGCAGTTTATCTATGCGTACATATTGTGGTAAATGCTTCGGTTGTCTAAACTTTGGCTATTTTACCTTACGTATTGTATATTTTATATTCTTTTTGCATATTTCACAGAAAACGGTCTTTGGTTGGATGCTTATATATAAATAACAGGCTCGTACGCAGGAGGGGGGTTGAACCTCCAAATTGACTTTATGATTAAAAAATATATGTTTTTAAAGCAGTGTTCAAAAATAGAAGAGGTAATTTTAGTTTTGCCTCTTACGACTGCAGGAAATGAACGAACATTTTCAACTTTGCGTCTTAAGACTTATTTAAGATCGACAGTGAGTGAAGACCGCCTTAATGGTCTTGCTGCACTTAATATTCATCGCAATTTAGAGGTCGACGTTGAATTGGTATTAAAAGAATTTTTCTCTATACCCGACGAGTGGCACTATTGAAAGATTATTAGTTTTAAAATATGCAAATAAAATGTGATTTTTGTTTAACAAAGAAAAATTATAAAATAATCATATTTTAACATATTTCGTTTTTGTTATTGAAAGTAGTTTTTAGCGCCCGCTAGATACACCCATCCTCCTCCGACCAGCTAACTCTTCCTTTGAACACAGTATTCCTTAATCCGGTAGTAATAATAATTTTTACTGAAACATACAATCGGAGGAGCTCACAATCCTTGCCGATGAGCGACCGCAATTAGAAAAATTAGTACAATATTATTTTAGATGTTAAGTGGGATGCTAGTCGTTCAACCACTCTCTTTTTAATTAGCTTTTTTTGGGTATATATTATATAAATCTCACATACAGCAAAAATAGATTAAATGGCCATAATAGTGTTGGCCACTATTTTAAAAGTTCTTTTGAAACTTTCGAAATACGAACTGTAATATCTGATAATGAGCAAGCCATATTGGCATTAGTTAATTTTTTTTTTTTACAGTAAGATATAAAATTTTAAGAAATAGTAGCTGGAAAAAAATTAAAAAAGTGTATAAAAGAAGAAAAAAGCGTCATTTTTGACAACGTTCTCGTTAAAATGGGGATGCAGCTCCCAGAGTCAGAAGAAGGGAATTAAGTGAGTGGCAACAGGAAGATCATAATCGGATACTTTGCCAAAATAGGCCTTCATTATATAGTTAAGGATTTCGTTGACGTGAAGCACATGTCTCCTTGCATAAATACGTATGTACATATGTAATTATAAGATTTTATACGTGTAAATGATTGTTGCATACATATACATACATATTTTCTAATGTATATAAATATCTGGTTTATATACATAGGTACGAGCTATCGCTATTGTGACCACTGGGCATTTGTTCATTGGCCACATTGAGTTCCACAATGCAAGTATTTGCTCCGGCGCAGTGCGCTCTGCGTTTTTTTCCTACAAAATATGTATAAATTTGAATTTATTGTTGTTTTAAAATAACTACAACGAATTTTTTTTTTTTTCGCTAATTTTCATTTTTATGCTTTTGACGGTCATTTGAAATTAGCTATCAAAAAAGATTTTCACAAAATATGGTGAACGAGAGAGCTTATGAAAATACTTTTTACGTCATAATTACCAAAATCCTTCAAGTAAACTTGCGAAAGATATTGCAATTTTTTTTCGATAGACATTCAGCAGTCTTAGGCAGAATATCACTGTCAATTTGTTGTAAAAAGTAAATTCGAATATGACTATATTTATATATGTACATACGCTTGCAAATTATTATAACTATATTTCATTTAATCGCTTTTTCAACAATCAAGCCCCTAATTTAGTTTCAAAATTGAACTAGTTATTTATTTTTATTTCTGAACCAGTATGATACTAGTATATTTCTGATTAAATTGTAAAAATAAATATTTTATAGAAAATCTCTATTTTCGAACTACCGCCAGTTCGTATGTAAAAAAGGAGTTTGGTTCATTTGGTGGGCTTGCTTGACATAACCGTTTGCGAAATAGTTCTTGACTACTTCAATTGACCACGGGTTAGTTCCTACTGCGTGCGTGTTTGGGTGTGTATACATATAATAATTTGTTAAATAGAATTTAATTTGAATTTAAATTCCTTCCTCAGCACCCGCCAGCACACAAATATGCACGGTACAGCATTTGCATGAAACATGAACTGAAAATCCAAAGCACAACAGCCAAGTCTTACACACATACATAAACACTCATTTCAGCTGGATATTCAATATATTCTTATTTGTAAATTTTGTTTTTATATAGCTTTTCATAACTCGTATTTTTATTACTTGTTCTTATCAAAATACCATCTCTCTTGTTCAACGCCAATATGGCAATACAAATAAGCTTCGGACAAAGAGTATTAATAAACTGACGTCAGCTTAAATGTCAAGTTAAGAGATCACCTGGGCTCAAGTACTTCACTAATGCTCCCCTTGCTGTAACCTTGTACTGTAGGAAGGGCGCACTGCAAGAACTAAGACTACTTTCCTCCTTTTTGTTTTTGGATATTAATATACTTTGGTCTCTTTTTAAATACACTAGTACTACTAACTTATTAAATAATCAATATATTTTGGCATACTCACCAATATAGGAGTAGATCTTTTTTATCCAACTAAACTAAACTTGTTTTTTTTTTAGTATATGCAATTATCGTCAATAATACTCATTTCAAACACTTATCCCGAAATACGCATAGTTTCTTGCATGTGTGCGTGCCAGAACCTACAAACCGGGAAGTAGGTTTGAACCAATGTAAATTATAGTAGGGTTAATGTAAATTAAATTTGGAATACATACTCTGCAGTGAAAAGGTATCTTAGTATGAAAAAATTCTAGTCAAAGACTAATATGATTTAACTGGCCTAAGTAAAAAGATAAATTGACAGTTAATTTTTTGTTGTTGTTTCTGTCACTAATAAACCCTGAAATATAATTATTTATTTTAATTTTTATAAAACACTTTATCTCTTTTAATTCGGAGAACATTAGCGATTACCATTAACATTTTCTGTTAATAAAAAATCTAATGGATTTCATTGGTATTAACCTTAGATTTGTAAATAAAAAACAATGGGAATAAAATTTTCATATATAATTAAATAATCTCCTCCTGGCTCCACTCAGTAAGGAAAGTAATGGTTCCTTCTCCGAATCGTTCATCCCAAATATTGAACGGTAAATTATAACGAGATTGCAATGCATTTCATGCAACACAGTGATTTCGTTTACCATCAAGTACCACAATTTGCCATCCTACCAACCCTAGTAACACTCGTCACCCTTTCTTCTTCTCCTACAATCATACAATCCAAGTGCCACCCAACCATTTGTATGCTAGTTAGCTCCCTACTCGAGCCATTCAATAGATAGCAATAGATATATACGTATGTTTGTACCAAGTCGCAGTGTAATTCGTTTGAAAATAACGCCAATCCTATCAATTTACGCAAATCGGTGTTTATAGTAGTGTCACCCTGAATGACTCAGCGCTAAATGCTTGATGTTCGTCGGAAAATAAGATGAGTTTCTTTATGCGCTGAGCTGTGCTGTGCTGCTATCAGCCGTTACGTCCGTCCCGCCAAACGTATGACATCATCGCTACTCGAAGGATTTATTTTAGTGACTTCATAAGTGGCAAAATGGCACATTTTATTGGCTGTAAGCGGATCAGCTTGTTGCTATTTTATACTTAAATCGCATCAGTGATTGAACTGGCACAGAGAATACCACCATTGACATCGAATTGAAGCTCTGTTTATGTTGTTAGCGAGGAAATTGTTAATAAAAAGAATTATGGAAGGAAAGTTTTTTCTTTAAATGTGTCGATAATGTAAATTGATTTAGTATCATCTACGTTTTTTCCGATTAAATTATTTGTACAATAACAAAAACTAACAACAACGGATATGACCTCTGAATTGATGTCTCAAAGTTCTGCAGGACACTTGTAATAGTTTAATTGTAATTTTTAAAATAAAACAAATATTAAGTAAAACAAGAAGGCATATGGGTTATATGGTGTAGTCTTCAGATTTCGAAAACTTTCACTACCAATGTCGTTTATTATATTATATTATTATTATATGTAAGATAAATAGCATATTTCGCGCCATTAAATGCCATTTTTTACGGATTTATGACCCAAAATCTGAAAAGTCAGTCGTATATATTTTTTCGTTGTTCGATCTGGCCGATTCAAACAAGTTATCGTATCAACTGCGTACCAAGTTCGGTTGAAATAAAATGCGCCATTAAATGCCATTTTTTACGGATTTATGACCCAAAATCTGAAAAGTCAGTCGTATATATTTTTTTGTTGTTCGATCTGGCCGGTTCAAACAAGTTATCGTATCAACTGCGTACCAAGTTTGGTTGAAATAAAATGTTTGTTTGCGAGGCAAATACCATCCCAATTATATTTTTTTTACTTTTTAAAAGGATTAGAATATATTCTTAAATCAAAAAAAAAAAAATTTCCTTTTTCTAATATTTCACTTTTTACTATTGTAATTTTAATTTACTTCTATTTCGTTGTTTAAGTTTAACTTTAATCCTTAAAAAACGCAGTTACATTTAATTTAAAAATAATTACAAGCACATCTTTTCAATAGTAATTCTTAATTTTTTTAGCTGTTTTACCCAAAAAACAATCCTTGAAAAGAAAAAAAATTACACCCACGTATTTTATAACGGTAGTTATAAAATCTCTAATTTAAGTCTAAGTAACTATAAGAAAAAAAATTTATTCCTGCTTTCAGGCCTTAAAATAAATATGAATGCCACTGTCCAAGATCGTTCCTTACGATACCCAGACCCCTTATGGACCTGGATTAAAAGTCGTTAGCTCCACCTTGGCACTTTGGAATTAAAATTGTTTATTAATCATATTAGATACCATAAATTACGGTACGGTCGGCTGAAGTAGCCGAGTGATAAGCAGTGCGTAGTGCCAGGGTCCGATCAAAATCGAACATTTATAAACATTAGTTTTTTCTAATTTCGGTCGGCCAAGAAATGTTAAAACAGTCGCTTCAGCGGTGACCGAGCGCCAATTATATATAAAAAATACAGAGTAATTGAGGCTTTATAATTCGTTTTGAGGGCATATTCAGTGCAAACGGCTATGGATTTTAGTTAGAAGCGTTTCCTGCACATTTAGAGAAAATGCGTTTTCTACAATCATTTCAAAATTCATCGAAAATGTTAATGGGCTGGTCAAAATTTTACAATTGAATTATGGATTTGTATTGATACTCAAAAATACCTGTTAGGAAAGGTTGTTTTTCGCAACATTTCAATTACATGAAAACGTGTTTGTACAAATACCGTTGTTGTTGAAAACGTAAAAACTTCAAACAAATAATAATTGCTACACAAAACATTAAAGCAATATGAAAAAATTAGAATATGAAAATGAAAAGTTTCCACGTCCATAGATGAGCGACACGACAATATAACACCTAATGGCACCAATGATGTAGAAGACGCCGACTTTAACAATGAGGGTAAAAGCGCTACTACGGCTGAGTGGAAAATCAGAATAGTATACAGTATGTATTTTACAAAAGCTTGGGGGCCAATAAGGGATGAGTTCGGTGAGGTGAGTTAGGGACTTGCCACACTGTTGTGGATAGTAATCTAAAATTTTATGTGCAAATATGAGAGTTTTGCGGCGATTTGCGACAGGTAATAGTTAATCCGGCGGACGAGGCGTCGGAAATGAACTGGTGCGCCAGCAACAACCACACACACATACGAATACATAAATACTTACTTACACCTGTTCAGATATTTTGCTGGAGATAAGTGTGCCAAGTAAATAATTATGTGCGACAGCTAAGAGTAGTTGTCAGCAAATATACAAACAAACAAACTTATATGTACTTAAAATGCTTATCATTCGAACAAATTTGTACTGGTGTGTGTGCGTAGCTATATATGAGGGGGAGGGGCCCATATGAATTGAACTGCTAAGCCGTTGCCTGTTGCTACTTTGTCGGCTTGCATTGTAAATGTTATCTTTGGATTCGCATTATCAATATTTACGCTTGCTCTTCTCTTATATGTACCTACATGCATACATACGTAATGTTGTGCATGTGTAGTGTTTCGGGGGAGTTAATATATGCAAACATGGCTGCGATATACAATCTAAGCACAAATTGTATAAGTAGATATATACGTACGTCCTTTGTATATACATACTTATGTGTATGTGCTTTATGTATGCCTATTTTCATGCTAATAGTGACACGCACGCACGTAACAACAATTTCACTTTTCTTAACAAGCTGCACGCAAATAAACATAGTTGCATATTTTTAGGCGCCGACATACACATACATCATATATAAACACATATGCATCGATTTATACAATTGCTTATACCACCTTCAAACTCTCATCTCACTAAGCATGCCAATATTGCACGCTCTTAAACTTGATTGCCCCCATTTTGCGATCTTCTTTGTATGGCTGCTCATACAGCATACCGAATGTCCTCATCAAGCATATGCGCGCGTATATATAAATATATGTAATACGTACATATATGTAGGCAAAGATATAAGCAAATACAATGTGGGAGCTAAACATATTTACATATTCATAAGCATTCATTCTACAAGACCATCAATGTTTAAGTATCATGTTTAGCATGATTATTGTACTTGTTTTGTTATCCTTATTGTTGCGTTTCATTGAAATATGACACATTTTCAATTATTAATAAAAGTGTGTGCAAAAAAAGTATAGCCAAATACCCAAAAATGTTGACATTTGTCCTTAATGGCAGCTGAACCCTTTTGAAACCTTTTTTCCTATGAAAATTTTTCAAATTTGTTAGTTTTGACAGGTTTTTTGAATTCGAACTCGTTTCAAGTGTTATTGGCGTAAGTGTTTAGTCTACCTATAATTATCTGTTGCGGCCCTTTCATATACAGTCATTAAATTTTTATTCCGAATATCAATGTGTTGCAAATGGAGTTAATATTGTATACTACATAGCACATACATAGATTTCCAAACACATTTTGATGTTGAAGCGTCATTTTTATATTTTCTCCAAACCAAGAAAAACGAAACTGAATGAATAGAAACAATTTATAGAAATTTGTTCCGAATGGTAGTAAAGGGTGCTTTTTTAGACTTGTGGTTTTCAAGAAGAAATAAAACGCATTTAATTTAATATTATGGCCAAGATTTCAGCTTTCTGACAAAGATAAGGGCTTGTCATTATGTTTTCAAACTGATATCGGGCAAGTGACCGCCGTGACTGGCTGGAATTTATTCGAGAGGCATAATTTTCGACCAGCGTTTGCAACAATTCGGCCGTATGTCAGTCTGTTAGTTATGAAATGACAAACCAAACTGAGTATAAATCAAGTAATAGTATTGCCTCATTGAAAACCACGCCTATCTTGTAACTTTTTAAGAAGATGCCTGTGAAATCCATTTTTTATAACATTAAACATGTGGTTATTTTATTTATTATTTAAGATGAATGATTTTAAATTTTGTACTAACATTCACAAAATTAGACGGACTTCCAATTAATTCTGAAAATTAACGCTGCTTCCTACATAAGGTTTTTAGAAATAGTGTCCTATTTTGGTCACAAAGAAATGAGAAAGTTTTTTATTTTTATTTATATGATCCATTGCTACTATGCAACTCAACAATGTTTGGAATTATTAAAAAAAATCACCGTATGCAAAATTACCAACGTCTTTGATCATTTCGATTGAATAAATCGGATACCCTATTGTGAATATTCTCTTACATATTTCTGTTTACAGACATACTTATACCAGTATATGTTTTTTCAGCAAAAATTTCTATATATTTTCATTGTTAAATATTGTGATTGCTAACCGATATATGCAGCCAAACATACACATGCCCGTGTGTATGTGTGATTTTTTACATGTTTTATCGCATTTCGATATCTTTATAACAAAGATATTCTATCCTTTATTTCCCTTTTTTTATTATATTTCATCTATTATATGCCTCTTAATATTCACTTCCATGCACTACCCCTTTCCCTACATCACTAAAAACTTAATCAAGAGCAACTGTGTCGCTTATAATCATCCCAGCCAATCTCTGACATGCTCAACATCATTTGATTCCAGAATGAACATTTTTATTATTGTTATGTTTGTTGTTATTGGTATTATTATAGTAACTTCCTATTTACATGCAAATTTCATTACGCTGATTTACGAATGATTTTTTTTATGAAGTTTTTTCGAGCTTGAGTTTGAGTATAAAAAATTTGATTGTGAGTTAATTTTGCAAATGATTGATGTCTGACATTTAATTGCGCAATAAAATTTTATTTCTATTAAGCCAAAACGAATTTGGAGTTTTTTTAATTCAAAGAAACTTTTGTTGATGTGGTATCAAGTTAATTTTTTTTTTTAAATTAATCTAGGTATTTGCACTTGTTAAGTTAGCAAATATCTCTTTTACTTTAACATTTATATGGAATTTGTAAATTTTTTGCCTGTAAACAAATTTTTATATTTTTGACGTAACTACAAAATTCTCTCTAGAGCAATACATTTTCTCTCATCTCAATTCCAAAAGATAAGTTTATTCAATATGGCCGTTTTCTTTTGTGCAACATATACAAACTCCGTGGTTTCAGTTATGAAACTAAGCTTTTTAAAGTGTAAGTATTATATCACATGCCTCACCACCCTTCGTATGAGTAACTAAAACTGAGTTTTGGGGGTAGAGGTTGTGCATACGTCATGTGGTTCCTTTTTAGGTTTATTCTGAAAATTTTTAATACAAAGCGTATACTCTTTTATAAATGTTTATTATCGTTGAAATATTAGCACTTGATTTGGTTGATGAAAAAATTCCAAATGATTACATTCTAAATATTCCAATGATCTCATTTTGTAAAATAGACGAACAATTTTATAATTTTATAATAAAGTTAAAATAAGTAATTTAAAAAAAAAAAACCTTCTACTAAAATGAGTTCTCGTCGTGGAAAAAATCTAAATGAAAGAAATTTTATTCAACGGTATGAATTTTCTGAATGAGCAGTAGGCGGAGGGGGACAGTAGGCGAGCGGTTAGCAGTGCGTGCTACTTTACTGGCGTGACTCTTGGTCAAACCAACTTTCAAAAATTAAAAAAAAAATTTAAATAGTCACCATCGGCAGGGAAACTCAACCCCTCTGATTTAATTTCAATTTAAAGAAATTAGTCCGAATGTCCATTTCGCAAAATTAAATTTCTCTGACAATACTAAATTTTTAAAGAGAAATACTAATTGCTTGTACAGCACGAACAATTGGAAATTTAATTTCAGATATAATTAAATACAAATTAAATTGCGGAAATCAGTTTCAACGAAATTTAAGTTTTCTATTGACAAAATTGTCTTCTCAGAGTTTAAAACAAATCTGAAACGAAATTTATAAATAAAATCAACCTGAAACTCTCAAAAATTCAACTAATATATCTACTGTGATTTCAAAATAAAAAATAAAATCCAATGTATTCACACTTATGAACATAGATAATAATCACATTTGGTTTTTGGTGGGAAAAATATTTTGTATTGCTTGGGAATTTTACAAAAGTAGGAACAAATAACGGTTTTATGCAAATTTAACAAAATAAGGTGTTAATATGTTATTGGCTACAAGTATCATATACATACTTGTCAGAGGTTAAACGAAATTGTTAAATGTTAACAAATGAACACATACTGCAAGCAGTATTACTATTAATTTTTCTCTAACAAAATCATTTACAAAATTCTTGTATCCTTGTACTGTCAGTCGCCCTCAATAATTCTAGTACTTTATCATTAAAGTCTCTTATTTTAACTCTTCAAAATTTATTTTGTTGGCATGTTGCTAATAGTACCCATGAGATTTAATTTAGCAACAGCCACCGTTAACCCGCTTCGCTTAACAGCCTTCTTAGTTCTTGGTATTGATGTAGCGCTAAGGCCTGCAAACTTCACCAATCATTGATAGCGCTTGTAAATCAGTTTGAGTTAAGACAATTTATTACAAACTATAAGCCTTTTAGTCTGCAAAACTACCTAAATATGCAGGTTTACATTAATATATTTATATATATGTATGTATATAACACTCGCCTTTCATACTAAATCGAATATTCTTCCATTCACCTATGCTTACCGTTGAATTCTTGTGCAAACATTTGCCATTCTTTTCGTAAGCAGAGTCTTATTTGCTTTTATTTGCTTGTGTGGTACAAGTCACAAGTCAAGCGGAATGCGAGGTGAATACAATTTTACATGTTGCATCCATATGCTGCAGTTCTGGCTGAGCTGAGCCATTGCCACGTCGGTGCCCACTTTTGACTTTATTTCAGCTTCGGCGTCCACATCGAAGCCATCAAGCAAGCCGGATGCGCACCCTACACAATGTTCACTCCTTCCAACAACAGGTTACAGGACAGGCTTGTTGCAAGTGCAATTTTTCCTTCAACTCAATACATCATTACACACCACATTGGCTCTACTTTCTGCTTGCCATTTGCTGGCTAACTGAGTGACTGCTTGCTACTTACTGTTCGTAGGTCGCCGCTTGATGACTGGCAAGTTTAAGTTGTCTGTATCGTTCCCACTTGGATTTTAAATGCTGCACATACCACATGGAAAATTCTGCCAACATTTCAAGCAACCAATACAACAGATATTTTTATTTCACTACGTCTTAAAAATCTTCTGCTCGAGTATATATTGGGTCGTTTTGAGTTCCTTTGTGACATAGCCTTATCCTTTGCTCTTGGCCTCCTTTGTCCGTTCGTTCATTCATTTTGTGCGATTTATTTATGCATTCGGCTGTGTAAAATGGATTTACTTCTTGACATTCACAATTTTTCTTCTTCTATACCGCAAGTGCTGACCTTATACAGAATAAAGTTGGCATTGATGCACTACTGCTGCCGTAGCTACCAAATTTATTCGCAACTTCACTTTAGTTGATTTTTTTTTTTTTTTTTGCATTTTGTACTAAATTCACTTTGCACAATTTTTACTTTTGGCTGCTGTCAATTTTCTTGGCATTTTCTAAATTCGGTTTCTGCTTGCATTTGTACAACAACTCACCATTGGCTGTCTGTTCTTGGCTAAGCCACGTTGTCGGGCGAGCACTATCAATGCGCAACAGTGTGCTGCAAAAGCACTAAGAATTTATTTCTGCTTTTTGTGTATATTTTTTTTTCTGTGTGTGTATGTATTTAAGCTAATGTATCTATATGTACATATGTACATTTGTAGTTCTATTCGTTTGAGCGGTGCCCGTTGTATATTTGCTCATGCTTATTTTAGTCACTAAACACCAGTTTTCACTTTTTGGCATTCGTCTTTGGGGTCAATTTCTCGATGTGAATTTGTAGCATTTTGTGGGATATGTGTGTTGTATACAATTGCTTTTGCACATAACTCGTTTAACAAAATTTTGGTTGCATATATAAAATATTTTTGCTTAGACGTCATCTTAATTAATTAATTTTTTTTTTTTTTTTTTTTTTTTTTTTTTGGTAAGAAAACATAAAATATTCTGAAAAGTTACTGTTGCATTCAAAGAAAAGTATAATAAATATTCAATAATTTTTTAACCTCTAAAAAGTAAGAAATAAAATATTAGATATTTGAAAAAGGAATGCACAAATATTTGCATAGTGAAATAATAATAGTTGTATTTTGCACGAAAATTTTTAAAGAGAAAAGCTAGGTTTAATACAAATTTAAAAGCTCATAAAATTTTAAAACCTTTTTTTTTATTCGCAGATAAGCAGCTAAATACTTTTTTTTGTTTTTGTGTTTTCTAAAATTTATTAAATTTCTATTATTATTAAATTTTTTTCCCATTTTTATCACTTTTATAACGTTATTAAGTTCTCGTAGACATTCGACTGTGTAATTCTATACATGAGAATCGGGTGTCAATTCTATTACATTCTCCCATCTTTTAAATCAAAAGTTTCTGATATATTGCTTTTTACCGCAATTTATTGTTTGACTAATATGCCAGCGTTGGCGGCAACATAATCTTGGGATAGCGCATTAGCGTTTTGTGTCATAACATAACTTGGCAGTCGTTATATTATCGTATTATAGATATATTTATTATCAAAGTGCACAGATGGTGTGATTTTAATAAGCCATATACTCGTACTTATGTGGGATAAGGATCTGTATAGTAGTTATACATATATGTATATGTGTATATGTATATGTATTTTATATGGTGTAGGAAAAAAATATTTAAATCAACTAAATAATAACTAGATATGTATTTTGTTACATATATGATTTTTCATATGTTCTGAATGTATACATTTTTATTTATTATTTGCACCATTTTTTTTAATTCTTCTATAATTTTATTTATTAATATTACTTTGCTCGTAATACTTATTATATAACATATATTTTTTTTTTTTTGGAGTTTTTTTTATTGTTATACGTATGTTTTCTAATTGATATTATATATGTATATTTGTTATATATTAAAAATCTACATAACTAATACATAACATATAATTATTACATTCATGCTAATTTTCCCTTTCCATTCTATTTTTTATTCCCACCAGGTGTTTATGGAGATGTGCAACGTGTGAAAATCTTATACAACAAAAAGGATTCAGCTCTCATACAAATGGCCGAACCACAACAAGCCTATTTGGGTGGGTAATTGATAAAATAGTTAAATTTTTTTTTACATTTTCCTATAAAATAGTAGTTTTATTTGATATATTATATTTTCGCAATGCAGTACTTTATCAGCTGTTGGTAGTCTTAAAAAATTAAGTAAATAAAACCCAACAGCTTTCACGACAGCATCCAATGCAACAACAAACAAATTTCAATTCATAAACGAAATTTACTTTTTAATAAATATGAATAGTGTAGCAGACAGTAAATTGATCTCCCGCTGATGTCGCCGATACGGATTTCCACGGCTACGGTTGCCCAACTACACACAAGTGCACATACATATATGTACATTTATGTAAGAGAGTTTGTGAGGATTCACTGAAATAATTGAAATTTTCATCAGCTTAATTATCTGCATTGCAAAGTGTCCAAATCAAAAAAAATATTTTATTGCGGCAGCATTACCACTACATACACATTGGACAAAGGAAAATAGTACACAGCTAGCCAACAGGAAAGTCCTATGTCCAAGCGTTCAGCTACATATCTTAGTACTTTTTGTTAGGTCGCTGCATCTTCAGGGCATAGTGCAAAACATCTGTACTTTTCAGCGAAAAATTTCAATAATTTTATAAATGAATATTTTCAGTCGGTGTAATTTGCAGTGAAGGTAAGACCATTACGGCATTAAATGAGCCATGCTAATGGTTAACGGTTCTAAGGTTTACTTATTGGCTACCACTGTAATTTCTCATTTCACTAACAAATACAGTCAAGAAATGCAAAGCATTTTTAAGTAAACTTTGTAAAATCTAACTAACGAAACCAGATCTCTCTCTTCTCTCTTCCAATTATTAAAAATAATACTAGTTTTTAAAAGCTAGGCCAAATTATTTAGCATTTTACCCTTATAATTTCATTAAATTATATTTTTAATAATTTTTTTTTATATACTTGAAATTTTTTCATTGTCATAACCTCTCTAACCGTTGATGTGTAATTAATATTTGATGAAAAAAGCTTAACTAAGCATTTGCATCGATATTTTCACGCCATAAATGCGATCAGCGTCAGTCCTATTTTTAGCCATCTGCACACCGCCACCTGACGCCTGTCGTCCACCCGTGTCATCTACCATGCTTTTGGAGCCCTTCGTCCGTCACAATGGCATTTATATTATCGCAAAATATTAATAAACATAGCAATGCTGCACAAGGATGCAACAACAATAACCAGCAGAACCGCAATAAGAAAAAAGAAATTTTGCTGCTGTTGTTGCTGCTCCTGTTTTGGTGGTATTGGCAAGTGCTAGCTACTCGTGTGGAGAGGGGTTAAAAGCAATAAATGGAAACTGTTGCGGCCTGCGGTTGGATTTGATATTAAAAGCATTTTCGTTTGATTTCCGGTGAAAGACAGCAGACTACAGCGCTCGTTGCCCTTACCATAATCCCCGGTACCCCTGCGCTATGTAACGGTGTCATACAAAAGCATAACTGCGAGCTTTCAACACGCGAAATACAATGCTTTTCACCATCTCTTCTGCTCCACATCAAGTCGATTTTGTTATGCTTACCCTTTTGTGATAAGGTGGGGCTGGCCAATATCGTGGTGTTATACAGCATTTCCAACTGCTTTTAATTTTCCACCTCCTTTTTCATCTCTTATCCGCAAGCAGATTAAAAGGGGGTTGAGCTCCCCTCCCTACAATTTGATTGTTTGTCTACCTTGCTATTGTTATTTAATTAATATATTGGAGAATTTTAAATATTTCTTCAGTATATCCGCACAAATACAGTTCATAACATAAAGCTGCAACATATACTTATACACACACATATGGATGTGTAAAAGAATAAATATGCGCATATTATATAAAAGAACAAATTATTGACAAAGGGGACGAGTTGGATAGCGGATGCGAAATCCATTGCCCGTTTGGCACTTAATATTTGTAATATAAGTAAAGGAAATTTTAATTAATATGTAGTTTTACTATGTAGGTATATAACAAAAACTGTCATGTACATATATGCTGAACAATAACTGTCAGTAATTCACGTGAGTGTAGTTTTATTAAAATAATTCTTTTCTTGTAGAAAGAACTTACGAGGCTTCTGAGGCACATATTTAATTTATTAACTTTTATGGATTTATTTAATAATGTGTGTGCAGTGATATCGTATAATTTATTTATCAGAAAGTGATATCGAAATGTTTTTATAAAGCAAATAAAAATGAGAATAGATATTTAGTTTACATACATACATAAGTGATAAGATAAATTGATATATGGATATTTATTTATTTGTGTATATATATTTGGCGTTTTGTAACCACTGCAGCGATTTGTGGAGGAGCTTCTCCTCCAATTTATGGCTTTGCGTTGTGATGTTTTTGCCAACAAATTAGAGGGACCTACAGTTTATTCAAAGCCACCTGCGAACGGCCGATGGCTTTTATGAGGAGATTTTATTTGATGTCAGAAATACACTCGGGGAACTTAACATTCCCTGCCGACCGCACTTAGAAAAATTAAATATCTATAATTTTTGAATGTTGCTCGAACATGGACTTGTAGTACGCAATGCTAATCACTCGTCTATTGTATATGTCCGATAAATATTGTATATACATTATCTGCGCTTTATAACCGCTGAAGCGGTAGCAATCTATCTCAATAATTGAATAATTATGAAATAAGTTCCAATAAGTTGTCTCAGCCAATTCTTAAAAAAATATTTGTTTTTGCCCCTTTTTTTAGACTGAGTTTACACACGAACACTCCTGTCGCTTTTTATCGGCTGTTTTGCTTTTGGGGTTTCCCTTCACGTTCACACGGGGAAACTATATTCATGGACATTTTCTGTCATTCCATCTCATTTCATATTCGCAATTTGCTACCCACTCCACCCCCATACAAGTGTTTACATATTTTTCAATATAATCCGTTATCATATGTATTCAACTGTATAACATAACAGCAACCATTCAGAGAATATAAATATAAATGTGAAAAGGAATGACAAATTTTACAGCGACGAATAAGACAACAAAGCGTGTCAACCGAGCACAACAGTGTCGGTACGCTGCTCTCTTCGTCGTCGCCCCCTCCCCCACAAACCAAGAGTCGCTTCTTATGAATTTTATATCGACAGATACCCATCACCTCATGAGAAATAAACATATGATTATTTTTTTTATACTAATTTAATATCATTAAACCTGCTTATAAATATAATTTGAAATTAAATTTTAAAAGTTATGTATTGTATGTATGTATATGAACGTGATTTTGTTTAGTATCGAGTATAAAATAAAAATGCGCTTCAGCCACAACTGCAATACCTCGTATATATAAAAAAAAATTGCGTATATGCGAAATGAAAAGTTTTTTATTTCATGTCAGAAATACTCTCGGAGGAGTTGTCATTCTCTGTCACGAGACGACTGCTATTAGATAAACTAATTTTAAAATAATTTACTAAAATTTTGGTAGAGAAAAAAATTAAAATATATGTATCTATATATCTCGTATATATAGAAATGACGAATTTGTTATTTGGTCTTAGATTATTAGTTGGAACATAATTGTTCTCTTCGGAAAATGGACCACTATAGATCGATCTATTCGAAAAATCATAGTTATCGTTCTTTTTACTTGCAAAAATGTATAATATATATTTATGGTTTGATTTGGTTGAAATGTTAGATGGTATGCATAAATGGAATACTTTTGTTACCCGAAAATGGTCCAGGGACCATGCTTAGGTGTAAGTTTGCTGGGCAATGTTATTATTCTGCAGCTGCGGATTACCGCATGTTCTTACGAATAAATATAGATCCGAAGGATGTGTTTGGATTACTTTGCGGCATTCATTTACGTTAATGACTTTAAGTAGCGAATAAGTGACTCACACATCCAAAAACGTAGCTAGATCAATAACATAATAAAAAACAAAGTATTTTGTAACATATGTGACTTCTTACCACTCTGCAATGCCAATTGGAACAAATATTGGACAAAATGTAGATATAAACACACCATAATTTTTGAAGCATAAATTCGGTGTTTTGAATAATTATCATTTAAAAGGTGTCTGTGAAATAACAAATGTGTTTGTTGATCTCGTCTATTACGGGTAATAATTGTTTTATTGTATAATTCGGGGCTTTTCTGAGTTCGAACATATTCCTACAATGAACTTAAAGCATATTTAAATGTGTGAGTATGTGGAATAAACGATTATGTATGCCATGCGTCAATGCCCCACTTAAGTATACTACCTCGACGCTTGACCGCTGCCAATCTCAATTTTTCGTGCAGTCAACTTGACTCCAAAACCACACACGTATATTCTGTTTAACATTCTCCCACAATGTACGTTACTTAGCTACAAATAGACGATAAAGTGCAAATATACACCTATACTAATGCACTATCGCTACTAACTTGAACAACCACCCATATGACGGTGGCATGACATATACGCATGTGGCACGCTACTGTTGCAAAACATTGCTCTATTTCCCTTTCGCGACTAATAACAGTCAATTTTGTTGTTTGCACAGCGTTTTTGTGTTTTTTTCCAACTCATACATATTTACAAACCGTAAATGCATGTGAATCAACATGTGCATGTATATATATCAATGTACAAGTATAGGGTTATCCATTTTGAGTTTTCCAAAATAAATGTAAACAAAATGCATTTCAAATAATTTTTTCACGAAATTCTCTTTTTATTATAAAGTTTGAGCCTTGGCATTATATGTGAAACACTACATCATTCACATGACTGTCTCGTGAATTTTTGCAAACTTCCATTCATTTCAGGTAATTTTCGACCACTTTTTGGCACACATTGGGCAGGTATCTCAGTCATAACATGACGAATGTTAGTTTTCAAGCGCTCAGAAGTTAAAGGTTTATCGGCATAATATCGGCGGGGTTTCGCGTAGTCGGCCGGGAAATTTCAAATTTCTCTTGCAAAAAAGCCATATTCTCTCGTGTTGTGTGGCATGTTCGTTTAGTTCGTTCGTATGCTAACCACGCTTATCATAGAGTCTAAAAACATTCAAATTTATAAGTTCTTGTGGCGCTTGGGTGAAAATACTTGTGATATAAACGTTTTATAAAGTGCTATTAACTACTGGCATGTGAAATAGTGCCTTTCGGTGGTGTTTTGTTCTATTCTACAAAAAATTGTGCGAAAGCCAGGCATTTGGTGCTCCAGTTTTTTTTTTGTTGCTGATTGGCGATTAGCTGTATAACAAGCTGCCAACAAAAACCTTTGTTTGCGTGGTCTGTGCCTTAGCTAGAGTTATACGCTAGCGTCATCTGCGGTCTTTCAACCAAATTACTTTCGTGCTGCCACCAGGTTTTTTCGCTAATTTATTTTGGAGGATTTTATATTTTAATGACTCAAACTTAAAAACACTAATAAGGCAGAACGAGTGAAAATCTAGAACTGTAGAAATGACTAAGTGTGCGAAATGCAATAATTATATCAGAGGAGAGACAGGAATCAGCTGTGAGGGTGTGTGTGGTAAGGTTTATCATGAAACGCTATGATGCTCCGGTATTGACAAATACAGCGTGAAACTTATTGGTGAAAAGAACATGGTGCGACTAATGTGTGATGGGTGTATGACATACATACAAAATGGCGATTTGGTTATCCAAGACATGCAAAACAGTGTCAATAAAAATAACTCAATTCTTAATGAGTACAAAAGTGAGTTTGAAGAGGTCATGTTAAAGAGCCAAAATGAAATAAAATCTTTATTGGAGGCTGTTGAGAGTCGTTACACTCAACGTGTTGTGTCATTAGAAAAATCGCAAATGCTTTTTGAAAAGAAAATCGGGGAACTGAAAAGTTTATTCGCGATGGTTGAAGAGGTAAAAAATAAGACTGTTGACATTGGTAATGACAGTGAGAAGATCCATAGTGAACTAAAAAAGATAACCAATGGAAAACAAGTGTTTTATGCAGAAATTATGAAAAATAATAAGAAAAATGAGGTGCCAAAACTAAAGAAAGATGTAGCATTAATTGTGAAGCCTGTAGCTAAACAAACGGGTGAAAAAACAAAGCAGGACTTAAATAAAAAAGTGGATCCTAAGAATTTGAAAATTTCAAATATTGCGACAAGAAAAAATGGAATGATGGTGATTCATAGTGAGAATACTGATGAGCGTGAAAAAATTAAAAATGCCATTGAAGAAAATATAGGTCAAGAATACGAAATAAAAGTGCCAGAGATGAGTCGCCCAAGTTTCATTATTAAGGGGGTAAATTTTAAATATGAAGATGATACATTGATTGACACGATAAAAAAACAAAATTTGATCTTAAGGGAGAGTTCGTTGAAATTCAGGAAAACAATTGAAAGGAAGCAAAGCAATAGAACGGTTTACGACATGATTATTGAGATAGACAAAGACGATTTTTCTAAAGTTCTTGCGGCAGAGAGAATAAATTAGGATGGGAAAGATGTAAAGTGTACGATGCCATCACTGTGCTAATGTGCTACAAATGTAAAGGCTTTAATCATAAATCGTCTTAATGCAAAAATGAAGATGCATGCCAGAAGAGCCATGGGAAGCATAATTCGAAAACGAGCATGAAAACCCCAATAAATAAATGTTTGAATTGTATTAAAGCCATAGAAAATTTGAAATTACCATTAGACGTTAATCATGACACATTCGACAGAGAGTGTCCGTGTTATCTTAACAAGTTACAGATAAGAAAGCAAAGGCTTAGTTATTAGCAACTAAATGAAGAAGTCATAAATGAAGAATTCATCAATGTAAATACTAACAGTAAGCAACGTAAGAAACGATAAAATGAGTTGAAGTGCATATATCTAAACAGCAACAGTATTACGGCCAACAAAGGAGAAATTGACATAATGGTTGAAGATGAAACTCCACATATTGTGTTATGCGCCGAGACTCATACCACGGAAAATATAAGTGAGTCAGAGCTAAATATTGTTGGCTACAATCATGTCAGGTGTGATTCATATAGCCGATACACAGGTGGTGTTCTAATTTATATCCATAAATCGGTTGACTTCAAAGTAATATATAATAACAGTAGAAGCAATAATACTTGGTGCACGGTGATAAAAACGACAAAAAATACCAGCAAGTGGCAAATAGGGGTGGTGTACCACTCACCAAACACAAGCGACGCTGAATTCATAAGAATTATGGGCGAAATGATCGAAGAATATTTTAATGAAAATGAAAACAATGTCATTGTTGGCGACTTTAACATAAATATGAATGTACTATCGACATACTCGAACCAGCTTGTTCAAACTTTTGCATCGACGTCAATGCACCAATTAATTCAATTTGATACAAGAATAACGGAAGTTTCGCAAACTAAAATAGACCTTCTGTTTAGCAATAATGATGATATTGAAATACGAAATCTGCAAACACATAAAATTTCTGATCACAAAACGATCTGCTTCAAGCTGCCGGTTAGAAAAATTTACAAAATGAGAACTTATAATAAGAAAAATGAGGTGCCAAAACTAAAGAAAGATGTAATTTAAACAAATAGATGTGGAACAATTACTACGGGTAGTAGGAACTTTACAAAATAAGTATGGTGGGAAAAAATGTCTAACAGAAGGTGTTATAAAAGACAGTATGGACTATTTAGGTTACATCTACACGTGTATTGCTAACGAAAGCCTCAATAGGGGTATATTTCCTGAATTCTGGAAAACATCGACAATTGTACCTGTTGAAAAAGTGAAAGGAACGGTCAAACCAGAAGAAATTCGTCCTATAAATACATTGTGGAGCGACGAGAAAGTAATGGAGAAAATCATTAAGGAGCAGCTACTAGAATATCTTAATGAACACGATATTATTATTAAGGAACAATCCGGGTTTAGGTCCAAACACTCTTGTGAAACCGCACTCAACTTCGTATTAGCAGATTGGAAAGAAAGCATGTTGAATAAGCAAGCTACGGTTTCAGTTTTTCTTGACCTCAAGAGGGCATTTGAGACTATTGATAGGGATATCCTATTGATGAAGCTATATAAAATAGGTGTACGGAATACAGGTCTTAACTGGTTCAAAAGCTACCTTACTGGAAGGAAACAAAGAACTGTAATACGAAATACACTATCACCTGAAATAGATGTCGAAATTGGCATACCGCAGGGTTCTGTACTAGCAGCGATTCTATTTAGCATATATATAAATGATATAAAAGATTGTCTCAATCATTGCAATATAAGGCTGTTCGCGGACGACGCACTGTTGACCGTAAGATGCCCGTCGGTATCGGAAGCGATTTCCAAAATACAAAGTGATTTAAATTCCCTATACAAGTGGCTATGCCAAAATAAACTTAAAATTAACATAGATGAAACAAAATGGATGGTCATGAAGAAATCATTAGCTGAAGTTGATAACGCTACACTAAAAATAGCAGATAGCCCGATAGAAAGAGTGGGCTATATAAAATATCTAGGAGTAATGATCGATGACAGACTTAAATTCGATGAACATTTAAAATACGTAGAAGGGAAAATATCAACAAAAAAATAGGATTCATGTATCGAACGTGCAAGCATGTAAGCAAATACTATAAAATAATTGTGTATAGGTCCATCATAGAGCCCTATTTCATATATTGTCCAACGATTCTATTCACAGTAGCTGACTCAAATATATCTAAGCTGCAGGTAGAACAAAATAAAGTGATGCGATACTTAAACAACGATTCGATACTCCTATACAGGATCTACTAGATAGCTTGGATTGGCTTAGTGTGAAACAACTTGTATTATACTATACACTGAAGTTTTTACATAATATGAAATTAGGAAACTTGCCGAATTACTTAAATGAGCGTGTGGTATATAATAATGAGGTGCATAACTATCGAACAAGAGGAAGAAATAATTTTCATTTACCAATGGTACGATCTGAATATGATAAAAAAAATATTTACTACGATGGGTTAAAGGAATATAATGAACTACCATGTGATATAAAAGACTGTACAAATATAACAAAATTTAAAAAATTATTGCACAATTACTGCAAAGCACTGCCAATAAGATAATATAAAGTGTTGCCAGACAGACTGTTATACATAAATGTGATGCAGCCCTCATTCGTTGGGCATCTAGTTAAGCATAACTTTTTATATATTTAAGCATAATTTAAAGAAAATTTAATTAAGTTGATATGCTAGTTTAATTGAATAAAGATACAAAAATGTGATCTCATAGATTTAATCTAAGTCAAACATGACTGTAATAAATAAATAAATAAAAATAAAATAAATAAATAAATGTGGCACCATCTTGTTGGAGCCACAAATTGTTCAAGCTCTTCAATTGCAGGTCGGTTATCATAGGACTATAGCGTTCCGAATTGACAGTGACAGTAAGGTTAATCATACCTCAGCTATAAGCCCAAGTGCAAAACACGCTATAGTGTATCGTTAGAAAGTACCAGTTCTTGAGAATGTTGAAAAATAGACACATTCACGTCTTCGGCAACACTCATTTATAGCAGCGATATTTTAGGTGGAACGAGCAAAACGATGATGCACAAGGTCTTACAATATCTGTAACCGATCCAGTCTCTTTAAATTTCTTTAGCATTTTACCAATTGCTTGAGTAGTTGAACGATTATGTGCATCATAAGAGAGATCTTAAAGCACGAAGCGTGGCCATATTTGAATCATAATTTCTGTAGTAGGTTTTAACAATTTTAACGCGATGTGCGGTTGTTAAGGAATCCATATCCATACATGACTGACTTTTAGCTGAAACAAAACCTGTTTGGTTTGACAGTTAGGTTTGGCAGATATCAAAATACAGCCCTGCAGTTTCGAAACCACTTACTGGATAACCCCTTATGTGTATATTTGTAGTTCCCGATACCGCAGTCAACAGCATTTTGTGGCCTTACACATTGGATATTGTTTTCGTCCATTGGCCAACACTTTGTTGCCATTAAGCCCTATTGTTTGCTGCCGGACATATATATTTATGTACATGTATTTGTATGTTGAACATTAATCGCTCGCGTTTTAAAATTACATTTTCGCCTAATCTAAAATGCATGAATTTTTCCGCTGACTGAGCACAAAAACAAGCAACGCCCACCCGCACAAACACGTATACAACGCATGCAATCGTATTTGTTAGCTGCAGGTTTCAGTTTGGCATTTTTCGTATCAACGCCTGCAATAATTGCACACCGTTTTTGGCTACTCGTAGTCACTCCAATTTGTTGATTGGTTATTCGGTTGGTGGAGGTCGTCGCCGCTACTTGCCGTTTTCCGTGTGATGTTTTTGTTGTTATTATTACTATGCTGGTACTGACATTGGCTTGTCCGCCTCTGGGTTAGTTGAGTTACTTCATTGCTTGCTTAGTTAACCTTCCTGTTGCTTGCAGGACCCGTTGTTTGGGTCGCTAGCTTAACACTCTCTATGTTTATGCTGCCCGCCTGCTGGCATAGGTTGTAATGGTGCTTACACGCTTACTAATTTGTGGCATTGGTTGGTGTATTTATTTAGATTATCAAAAGGATTTTTTTAAATTATACAACGCTTATTCCTCCTGAGAATGTGTGAGTGTTAGTACGTAAATTTATTACACAATTTTAAGAATATTACTTCTTAATAAAGCTATTGTATAAGTTTTAAATATGGAATTTTTATGCAATCTGTTCAATATTATCAAATTGTATAACTTTTCTACAAAGTAAAACTTTACTAAAATATACTATCATTTGGTAATAGTTCATAGCGAGTATTTCATTATACCTGTACTTTCAACACGACTGTAGTAAAACACTAAAAAAAATTGTATGTAAAATTCAGGCATATTATATATAAAATTCATTTTAAAATTATTTATTCAATTTATCTCTTAAAGAAAGTATTTTTCCATCTATATGGAAAAAATGTTTTATTAAGCCCCTTCATAAAAACCGAAACACATCCTTGATAGAAAATTACCGAGGTATTGCTAAACTCTCTGAACTTCACACATCACATTGGTGTGATAGTCAACAAAGCCAAAGGCATCTTGGCTTTTGTACTACTTTGGTCAAAGGAGTTTAATGATCCTTATGTTACAAAAGCTCTGTGTGTAACATTAGTGAGACCTATTCTTGAATACGGCTCGGTGATTTGGAACCCTGGGTATCAAATCTACTCTGACAAGCTAGAGTCTATTCAAAAACAATTTCTCCTATTTACCTTAAGAAATTTGCAGTCGTCATTTAAAAATTACTAGTCGTCTGAAACTTATCAATCTCCCTACTCTCGCCAGTCGTCGGGAAATACTTGGTGTAATTTTCATGGTTAAAATAATAACAGGCTCAATTTCCAGTCCCCTTATTCTGTCTGAAATCAAATTTAATGTTCCGTTCAGAATGTCGAGACATTTTTGCCCCTTGTTTCTGAAAACTTGTAAAACGAATTTTGAATTTCACGAGCCTTTGCATTGTTTGTGTCTAGATTTCAACTCTCATTCAAGCGCTTTTGACATATCTGGCTCGCTTTTTCATATTAAGAAAACTATTTTGTCGACTCTCCCTACCAGTTACATTACATTTTATATTTGAAATAATTCTTAAAAATCAGCTGAAGAATTTTGCTCTGTAGCTGAACTCTTTTAGTTCTCGACACTAAACAAACCTCTCCTCATCGTGACTCGGCATCGTGCGGATGGGCAGGGGGTGGGTAAACCGTTGGGATTAATAATAACAATAAAAAAAAATTTTAAATTTAAATAAACATTTGATTTTTTTTAAGTTGGTCTCGTAAAGTAAACTTTTTTTTTTTTTTTTTTTTAAATAAATGTTTGATTTCATCTGCATTTGTACTTCTGATGTAAATTAGAGTCTACATTAGAGTCTATATTAAAATTACTTTTAAAAACTGAATAATATTACTATTAAAATTTACAAATTGTTAAAATTAATTAATTTTTTTTTTTTTTCAAATTATACCATATTACTCACAGTGTTTTTAACTGCATTTAAATAGAACGATACGTCAATTAAAATAATTCAATGTCATTGAATTCAATCATAAATTCCTGACCTGTCTGTAATATAAATAATTGAATTTCAGTGCTATCCACTACTTGTCAACAGTAATTCTAAATACTAATGTGATGAGAATTGTTAAATTCACAGAAATAATTAAACTAACTCGCTTATGCCGCTGTATATTCCCTATTGTGCTGTCGATATACATATATACATATATATACCACACACACAATAATACACTTACTGCTACGATGCAATCGTCAACAGCAGCGGGAAAAGCCGGCGCCACGATAGCAACAATACTTCGAAAACAGAAGCGTTGCGGCAGACAGTGAAATTGTGCAAATAATGTTGCATATTTAATTGGGCAAGTGGTGTATTTAACGGCTGTCATGACAACACGTTCGCTTCGCATTCATTGCTGAGCATGCCGCACGCGCCACACTACAGGGTGCATACAAATAGCTTGAAAGGAAGTAGGCAGTTAAGTATATAAGTACATACATACGTATGTCGGCTAGAAAATCTTTTTCGAATAGAATTTCGTTCTTTTTTTTATTTTTTATTTTATTTTTATCTTTGCGTGTAAATGAGTGGCGATAAATGTAATGAGAATTGAATTGCAAATATAACAGTAATTAATGTTAATTAGTCCATAATGTTTGGGAAAGTAAAATGGGAATGATTATTAAGTTATCAATTACATTTCAAGTACAATTTTTTTGTGATGAATTTAAGATTAAAAACACGTAAGCATTTTTGGGGAAATCTTAGTAACGCTTGTACAAATTCTCTAGAACATACATATACGAGCAGATATACAGACATATGACTTAACAATTCAATTAAAAAAGAATTAAAAAAGAAAGTATCAATTAAAATGAAACTCATCATTGTTGTAGTATAAATTTTAAGTGTTTTTTTTTTAAACAATTTAGAATTTTTATTTATTGTTATAAATATGTTTGAAGAATTTTGGTGAATTTTATAGAGTACAACCATTTTCTTTGTAGAGATAGCGTTTGAATTTCGAATTTTGTTTATTTACAATGTCACTTAAAACTGTGCATTCTTGTAACGGGGGATATGGTTATAGGTAAGTGTTTTAAGATAATTGTGGAAAGGGAGCAGGTTGAAGTGAGTATAAAAACGAGTCAGAGAAAGGTAAGTAAATATTAATGTTAAACTTAAACTTATCATTAATTTCCATATATAATAAATAGTTTAAGTTTTTTCCTCTGAAAAGTGTTAACTCATGTCATCAACAATGTCAATTATTTTTCATTTGGTTTTGATTTTTTTTTTTTGCTCACCTGATTTTTTCTAAGAACTGTACCTGAGCTTAAAGAGAAAATTAAAAAGCAATGATCTGACTGGATTTACAAATGTAGAAGTATAGGTAAACGTTCATTGATATACAGATGAAAAGAACTTGATACACCAAAAAGTACCTGGCCCCTTATCCTTCACATAGCTCGTGTGCCACATAACATCTTAATTCCCCAAATTCTTCAGATCAGAACTCACTTACTTACTTAGTAAATTTCACCATATCATATTAAAAACTAAAATTGAATTAACAAATTGATCGGACTACGTTTCACGATGTTTTCTTCATGAGTGAAAACATTTAATGGTTATTTGACAAAAGTTTCAAGATTTGGTAAAACTTGATTTCATACATATGAAGAAACTTTAAAATAACAGATCGAGAAAATTAATGAAATTAGGAAGCACCAGCATTCACAGCTTATATTAAAAAATTGGATGAGTATAAATTTGGTTGATTTGGTTAAAAATGTATGGAAGGAAACTAATTGAACACATGAAGAGATTAAACAAAAACACTGGCAAATTTCAGTAAATGACGTTTTGTATGGAAAAAGTATATGAAAGAGACGTAAGTTTCATCGAAATTGCCCAACATTAAATACGTCAATATTAACCTAGCCTGTGCTCACCTTCCGAGCACAATACTTTAGGGCTAACTAAAATATTGGATTATTTATGAGTGTTTATAGGTATGTTCATACATATCCTGCAAGGAAAAATACTAGTTGTTAACTATAATCCTAGTAATTTGCTTTCTGCACTAACTAGTTCAACTTACATCTAATTTCCATGTAAGCAACAAGTATTTTTAACAAGGCGATATCCCACGTACTGTCATATACAAGTATGTATTGAATTTCTAATTCACTAAAAAAAGAATTTAAAAAAAATTCATTTGCCTGCAGTGAGAATCGAACCTTTAATTTCACGCGCTACCGCGCTACCTCTAATCACTCGACTATCGTTGAGATGGAAAGAGCAATGACTAATTGCACACTTCAGCAGAGATTATTAGGGAATGCAACTCGGTCGTGTCGTTCTATAAATAACTACAACATTCGAATAGCGTGGTGGTGAAAATGATTATTATTCCCGTTACTGGTGAATTGCTATACAAATAAGGAACTAGTATAATTTCATCCTATTTCATACTAGTAATTAACTAAAATGTTTCACTTTCACTGCAGGGTATGTACAAGCATATGTCAGTATTTGTGTATTACGTATCCCAGCCGCATGAAAAGCAAAATTTCGTTATGATTAATGTTTCATAAATGAACAGTATGAAAAGTTTTGCATAGCTTGCCACCAATTAGGTCATTTTACATCCACATATGCATATATGAAATTATGAATACATGTGCAGAGAACGTATAACAACGTTGTTATACGTGCTCTGCATTTGTGCGTGTGTTTATGTTAAGCGTCACTTATGAGCTCCATAAGAATATATAATTTTATATACCTTTTTGGTTTACTTGGATTGTCTGGTTTGCATAGCATGTATATCTGTAGGAGTACATACCGCAGAGGAATTCGGCAAAAATTTCGCAAAGTGAAATATTGCAACGACACCCAGCTGAGATTAAACTTACAAATTGAAGTGAAAAGTTGGGCTTTTGCTTGCACTTTTTGCACGTCATGGCCTTTTTGACATTTTTTTCAGCATATACACACATATGCACATATACTACTACTACTACATTGGCGTAGGCATATACATACATATATAAATAGTTATTTATACAACACCACAACCAATCGATACGTATGTACATACCTATTCACTCTCATCTAACGCGTTGGCCTGTTGTTATTGTAATAATTAACTTTGTATGGGCGAAGTAATTAGAATATAAAGAATTCAATGACTTTTGGGCCAACCAACACCAGCTGAGCTCAGCTGAACTCTCCAGATAAAATGTATTTAAAGAGAGTATTCCAAAGAAAAAACGAAAAGAGAGAAGTGAAAAAATTAAACGAAAAAATACGAAATGGAATATTTTAGTAGTGTAAGAAAAAAAAGTAATATTATTTAAACAAACTATCAATTTGAAATGTCAAAGTGAAAAAGTTCCCATGTCAAATGAGTTGGAAAAAAATTTTGTAAACATGTACATACATACATGGACAGTTTTTGTCATACACTGTTTTGAATGCTATGGTTTTTTCCTGCAAAAATAAAGAGTACTCCATACACGCATACACTTGTATAAATTCTTCTCCTTATGGATGGAAGAGTAGTCCATAATAACCGCAGTCTATATGAATCTCATCAGACGTGCCAATATATATTTATGACGAAAATCCCAAATACGAGGGATAAATTCCTGATAATTAAGAAGCCGAAAGAACAAATCTTTAGGCTTTTATTTAGGAATCCAGTGATCTAATTGGAAGGATTTGGGAAATCAACGAGATTAATTACGAAAATCGTTACAAGATATATATATATCATGTACTGATATACATATATTCCAATTAGTTCACAGCTGCATGACAGTTGTGTATTTCGTAATTAGTTAATTTTGGTAAAAATGTGCTAAATTGAAAATTTTTACAGAGTTTAAAACACATCCTGTATGCCTACATACATATATATAA
This sequence comes from Neoceratitis asiatica, assembly GCA_030068015.2. NCBI lineage: Eukaryota > Metazoa > Arthropoda > Insecta > Diptera > Tephritidae > Neoceratitis > Neoceratitis asiatica. The sequence continues at coordinate 73,998,552 of CM061528.1, forward strand.
GTACTTATGTAGTACTTGTATTATATGCCTCGGGAGATTAAAATGTAAATATTGAATAGCATACAAAACGAACGTTTGTATGTATCTTTATGAATATGTATTTATTCATTTCACATTTTACAATCATTTGAGTGGAATTTACAAATTGCACAATACGCACAATACATAATCACACATTTTATTGTACATTATATGCATATTACAGGGTAGACAAACGAATTTAACAGTAAAGCACTTTGGAGATTTGTTTAAGCTCTCTGGTCATATGCTTTCATTGGAAACTATTTAAAAGTTTACGTCCCTCTTGTATGCACATTCCAGCATATACTCGCACATTTGGACATATTTAGGCACAAACATACATATTTACTATATATATATATATGCATAAAGATCTGCATGTACTCCGTAACCGTTTTGAATTCATTACAAAGTGCTTAAATTAATTTTAACATATTTTAAGGCGCAAAGTTATTTAATTGTAAATACATAAATACCAATTCAATAACAGACATTGAGAAGCTTGCTAGTTAATGCTATTTTGTTTTATAATTGTAGTTGTAGTAAAATAGTTGCAATAATTTACTAATAATATTATTTGTCAATCCCTCAAAGGGTTTGCATGAATGAGGCGAAACAGAAGTATTGATAACAAATTTGAAATATAATTACATATGAGTATGTTTATGTATAGATGTCGTGACGTAAAGCACTTTTATATAAAATAATATAATAATGAGAAACAGTCTTTATCTTCATTTTACTCACTATTAGTTTTATCAATCGCAAATGGTGTGCTTATGAGAAGTCATATTTGTTATTGTTAACCGTCGTTTCTCGATTCGAAATTTATAGGTCGGTTTATATCTGAAATAAAATGAGTTTAGAAAATTACATACTGCATTCTCAAAGAATTAGTTTTGTTCCGGGTTTGAAAATACATATGTTCCTGACCATTATTAGTCTTATTTACTTTATTTATTCAAATTTTCGGATTTATATTTGTATGTTGTTATTAATAAAACTTATATTCAACTTACAAAGAGGGGTTCGCAATTTTTAATATGCCTTAGCATCGAATGGCTTATCAATTATGTGAAAAACTTTAACGGAGTTTTTGAAGATATTTTATTTATACCGTTATATTGAAATACAATTAGTGGCATGCTATCAGCTAATAAATTTTAAAGTGTCTGAATTAGACTAAAATCGCGAACTTTCGGTGACGGGTTTGCTATGCCAGCTCATATTACTTCCAATATTTTAAATTTCTAACAATTACTGCCAAAATTTTTGGTTTGATTGCTTAATGTCAACACTTTTATTATTTTCTTTATCTTGTCAAAATTCTGTGAAATAAGTTTTTGAGGATCTTGTTTAGTTCAATTATGTTTTTAGTTTCCAGATATATCAACGGAAACACTAACAGTCAATGTGAATATCCTTGGGCCCACAACCACATAACACGTTTTCAAAGTGTTTTCGATGTCAGTCCGGTATAAGACGAGCATATGGCTCATATAAATATGTAGTAAAGAGAAGGACCCATTGCGATAAATTTAAAAAACAAATATATTGACAAATAGTTAGAACGCAACAAGTTGATTTACGATAAATATCGATGGAGATAAAAACAATGCAAATATTATAATCGTCGATATTAAATTAAATTATGACGGAAAAAATAGATGACAATTATTTTTAAACAAAAATTAAATTTTTAATTTGTTGAATCGACCTTTTGTTGGCTACATTAGGTACCAACATATCGGGATTTTTCGGTAACGCAAACTGCGCAGTGTGCATATTGCAACCGGCTCTAAAAATTCAAATCTGCCATTCTAAAATCGAAAATTCGAAAAAGCAACTCAGCCGCAACTGTTTCGCAAACAATACTTACAACATTGGAAAAGAAGCAGCAAATAAAAATAACGGCATCAACCGGCATAAAATCAGCAGTACATACTGCGCAAAATTGGCAGTATGCATTACCGAAAAAAAGGCAATACTATGTGACTAGCACGAAAAGAAACTTCAATTATTGTTAATAATTTGAATTAAAGAAATTTAAGTATTTTCGCCATTATATACCAAAGCATTATTATTTTCGAACATGAAGAAATATGGAATTTCATTAAGCACGAACCAGTGTAAGCCAGGTGGTAACATAAGCTACTCCGATACATACGCCGTTCTCTTGCTCAAATGGAAAATGCGTAATGCACTCCGGCAACTGAATTAATGAACAATAAATAAGTGAAGAAAATATTGAAAAACTACTAACTAGTAATAAATTCTGTAATGTATAAATGCTGAAGCGAAAGCTTACTTACCATACATTACCTTTTTCAAATAGGTATGCATTTACACACATATGCACAAATGTGTGCTGTTTCGAATTGCAATAATTCGTTGCTCCGTGTAAGGGAACGACATTAGTAAAATTACTTACATTATCCTTCAATTATCACCACCTCAAACTACTTCTACCAAAAATTACTTATAGCATATCTAACTACTCATTCAAGCATACTTAACATACATATGTCCATAGGTCGAAGTATCTGTCCAAGATACAAGAGGTCTTAAGTTGTTAACTCGCTCGTCCCAAATCATTTGTTTTATTCTTCTGTATTTCTTCTTTTATTTATAAGGAAAGAAGAAAATAAATAATATTAATCCCTGTCATATGTATGCACATATTTAATACCATGATACAAAAATTTAAATTTTTATACACATTAGTTTGTATGGATCAAACGACTGAAGGCAAAAGCCTTTTTTAAGAGGTCAAAGGAAATCTTAGAAAATAAATATAAGGAGATTAAAAATAATACAAAATATTTTCCATCTTTTTTTAAGTTCGATTTATGACATCCTAATATATGCAGAGGTCAACAAAATTAAAATAGTTAATCGACCGGAACAGCTTATAGAGAATTCGAAACATCCGCTATAACATCAACAACAACAACAATAACAGAAAACAGTTATTTCTAATAGTTTATTATATTTATAAAGTTTGTATATACTCCATGAAGTCTTTTAACTTGGATTATAAAATATAATACCTGATTTCTCATCGTATATATATGTAAATACATACATTCAATAGGTATTATAAAGCAAGATGTTAAAACACGTTCAAAGAAATTTAAAATACAACATGTATTTTTTTTTTTCAAAAGCGATAGATATTTTTAAAATAGAAGTGGGTAACACAAAAAAACGAAACACGTTTAATATCAGATAGCTATAAAGTCGACGGCGAAGAGAGAATGGAACTACCTTTAGAAAGTATACCCAGCAGGTAAATTGATATGGAAACAGTTGATAATCGTTATACGTAAACTTCATCATGATGCAGAAAGGTTATATTTTCCTGATTGTTTGTATGTGTATGCGTTATTGATAAAAGAAATTTCGTCTTCTCCGCTTAACTGGAGAAGATTTTCCTTGAATATCTCAGTAGTCTAAAATTTATTCGTAATGTAATTATATCGAAATGAATGTACTTTCTTCTCATGGAGAGCGATTCGTGCACCGCGACTCAATCAGGGCCTAAAGGAAGTATCGAAAAATGTAACGAATAAATTTGTAAATATTTTATGAACATGGATACATAGTATGTGTGTATAAAAGCCATAAGTACAACAGAGCAAACACCTCTACGATTTTCAATGCTCGATTTTATCCGCAAATACACACACTTTCGAAACGACTGACAAGTTTGTGGATAAGCATATATTCGTTTATATGTACGTATGTGGACGAAATGATTTTACGGCCCTTGTGTCATATTAGTAGTCTATATGATATCCATTAATATTTTGTCAGTCCCAGCAATCCTTGTCGCCGCCGTTACCATTGCTATCCAGCTGAAGACAACAGCATTCTTACTTTTACTATAAATTTGTGGTTGTTGCTATTGTTACTGCAATTGTTACCTTAGCGGCTTTCTCACATATAAATAGCAAGACTCGAGGCTCTCACCGTCTGCATTTGTTGCCGTTTCCTCTACCTTTGCTCGTCTTCAGAGTGTTGGGCACCAGCCCTTGTGGCGCATACAACTCGGAAAGTGCGATAAATAAGTAGAAACGAGCGTTAAAATGAATTATTTATACTTTCACATTTATGGGTATTTACATACGTATACATATGTATGTATATGGGAATTAATCTGCACTCGTATATTTGAGTATGATATGTTTATTTTTACAATATTTTCCTTTCCATTTCCATTATCATTTCCATCTCCATATCCACTTTTCTTCGATGAATTTTTTTCCTCTCTTTCTCTCTTTTATTGTAAGGACACAATGTCAGTGAAATTGAAATGGTGGACGCAAGATTTTATTCTTCGGATTCAAAGTGCCATTGTTGAGTAAAGAGAAAAGTTGCGCCAAATTAGGCCATAGTGTGATGCCTGTCGGAATTTGGTGCACAAAGAAAGCGTGTTATTAATATTCTTTCTTCCGTTATTCTTACTTTTGTACTGAGATATGTCCCAGCCCATCATCTCAGGAGCATCCCAAAGAAAATAATAATTTTTGTTCGTAGCGGTTTTTTTTTTTTTGACTCAGATATTGCACCTAATAATTTGTATTTTATGAGTTTCACGGACGTTTTCAAGCTAAGTAAGAAATTTGCCTTAAGGAAACACTCAAATAAACAGATTAAATATTTAAAATTCATTAATGAAAAAAACTTCTGTAATTTGTCCTTCCGTTTTCCATAATAATTGAATAATATTTAATAAACACATGAGAATGCCTCATTTCTTCTTTTGGAACCATAATAGCCACCAGAAAATACTATTTTCTGACAGAAATTAAGAACTGTTTTAGAAATCAAAAAACCCTATCAGAAACTACTCCTTTCTGAAAAATAAGTAATTCCCCTGAAATTTATTTCTGATGATTTTCGCATTATTATTAATTATTTTTTGGGCTTTTAATGAACGAGCACGCACCATAAAAACTTTATGCTTTGATGGGATATATGAAGGTGTGTACAGAAAAATATTTGTTTTATAAGAACAATCAAAGTGCGAATCCGGTGTTTCGTAATATATAATTGGTCATACTTTATTTATTTGGTAAATATTGTGAAAATTTCGGATTTATTACAGAAAATATTTTACCTTGCATTGGCTACAAATTTGGGTTTTAAAGGATTTTCGAAATTTTTCGCAACATTTAAAATTAATTGAAATTAAATTTCGAAATGTTCGATTGACAATGAGATTACGAAGATCATAACATAGTATTAAAAGTTAAACAAAAAGAAATGTGCAACAATAGTATCACAAGTATATGCCGTTTTGAACCTAGGAAACCAAAAGTTGTTTCTGTGTTGTGCTGTCGTATCGCACAAGTTTTCGGAGGAAAAAATGGAGATGTGAATGCAGAAAATGTTTGCTTGGAGCGAAATTAACTGGTTCTCTTCCATGACGAAATAGCTTTCGATATTTCCAGGATATTTGCACTTAGACCTGGGCAAACTGGCAATGGGTCATTGCCGGTACGTGGAACTCACTTGGATACTGATGGTACATCAGGATATTTATATCACGTTAATTTTCTTGTAAAGGGTGTTTTTTATAGAGGTATAAAACTTTAAGTTGCAATAAAACAACGATGGTTTATTCGATTAACATGAATTTTATTTATCCGAAAGATAATCCTGTGGCATTACATTTTAAATATGATTTCTGGCATATGACCGCCACGGCTGGCGCGGATGTAGTCCAATCTGGGCGTCCAATTTTCGATGACTTTCCAACATTTGTGGCCGTATATCGGATATAACACGGCGAATGTTGTCTTCCAAATGGTCAAGCGTTTGTGGCTTATCCGCATAGACCAATGATTTTACATAGCGCCATAGAAAGTAGTCTAGCGGTGTTAAATCACAAGATCGTGGAGGCCAATTCACAGATCCAAAACGTGAAATTAGGTGGTCACCAAACGTGTCTTTCAATAAATCTATTGTGGCACGAGCTGTGTGACATGTTGCGCCGTCTTGTTGAAACCACATATCCTGGACATCATGGTTATTCAATTCATGAATGAAAAAGTTAGTAATCATGGCTTTATACCGATCACCATTGACTGTAACGTTCTGGCCACCATCGTTTTTGAAAAAGTACGGACCAATGATTCCACCAGCCCATAAAGCGCACCAAACAGTCGGTTTTTCTGGATGTAACGGTGTTTCAACATACACTTGAGGATTACCTTCACTCCAAATGCGGCAGTTTTGTTTGTTGACGTAGCCATTCAACCAGAAGGGCGCTTCATTTTGTCGACGATAAAATGGACGTAGTGCGCGATACGTTTTCCGCACAGAACCATTATTTTCGAAATAAAATTGCACTATTTGCAAGCGTTGTTCAGGCGTGAGTCTATTCATTGAATTGAATTGCAAAACCAAACTGAGAATAAATCACTTGACAGCTGTTAAATCGGTCGCCATCTTGAAAAGTAATGCCAACTTAAAGTTCTATACCTCTATAAAAAACACCCTTTATTTGTACTATAGCTATAACATGTTCCAGTAGCACCAGCATTTGAGCAACGACCACAAAATCTTTGACTTTTCAGAGCATATTTTAATGACTTTAAATTTTTTTATGCGAAGTATAAACATTGAAATGCTAATGAGAATTTGAAAAACAAAATTCAAACTTTTTTTCTGATATGCAGTTGAGCAATTAACGAGTATCGAGCCACCCCCACCGCTCGGGTTCTGAATGCATTACAAAGCAATTTCGGGATTAACGAATTATGAGTGTCTGCTACAGTGAAACCAAAGTAGTGCAGATACGCATCTTTGAACGCGTTTGGTATTATATTACAGCATATCTATTTTTTAATCTTTTTTTTAAGAAAATACGGGCAGGTAAATGCTTAGTAGAGTAGTAAATAACATTATATTATTCAAATGGTATTTGTCATTGTTTCTTTCTTTACTTGTTGAAGCCGCAGGTGTTTTGTACAATAACTGAAGCTGTACTTTATCATAAATAACTTGCCACATCTATACATATAAGAAATGTATTCATACGTATATGTGCGGATATGGCTATGAATGTTTGTATGTATAAAAATACAATATATAAATGTCCTTCGGTGTTGTAAAACAAGTTTTATTTGCCACTGTGGCAGCAGGTACAAATATTTATTTATACGTTAACATCTGATCGAATTCTCGATACAAGTGCCTAACCACATACATAGTATTGTATACCTACAACCGTAGGTATGTATGAGTATGCATATACTCAGTCAAGAGCCTCTGCCTGTCGATTTTCTCCAGTGCACTAACCCCATCATTTATAGTAACTATTGTTAAGCTCCTTTTCCGTTGAACTATGAACTGGGCATATTGCCATTAATGGCATCATATATTAATGCCAAGTATTTGAGGCATATTTATATTTATACAATAGCAATATGTATGGAAGTATCTTTAGATCTCTAGCTTGCATTTTTCACTTTATCACATTGACCACATCAAAATGTTAAATATTATCCGGAAATGTTAAATATTATCCGGAAATTTTTATACATTTATAAAAGTTTAAATTTTTTAATCCAAAATTATATAAAAAATTATACATGCTCGTTCATAAACTTTTTATAAAAACTGTAAATCAAATTTTTGAAAGAAATGTCAATCTGTTTGTAGCTTCATTTTTCATTTCAAATTTTATATTATTTGTGACCATACTATGAATTAAAGCTGTAATGCAATTAATCGAAAAAAATCGATATTGATATCGTCATTGTATGAGGCGATATAATTGTTGCTGCTGGTGCTTTAATAATATCTACTTGCTGGTTAAATAAAAACAATTTCATTGTCATGTTGATTCTCAGCAGAAATATCCTTCTACCCATAGCCTATTTCTTTCCTTATGTATTATATTTGTTTATACATTTTTGATTTATTTTATTTACATTTGCTTTTTTATGGCTCACAAAAATTGCACTTTGATAGGTTACCAATAAATAAAATCAAAACGAACGTGCAAAGTTCCTTTATTTGCGCTAAAGTTTACTTACCCATGTTTCTTAACTCATAAACAAAGATTTATAAATGTTGTCATGCATAAACATTTACATGGTATTTGTATGTGCTGGTTACATTCCTTTGAATATATAAATAAAGTGCTCCAACTGGTATTTATTTTCCTATACTCAATATTGGTAAAGCACTTTATTTTATTCTTTTACTAGATCCTGAAAAAAAAAATGCCTATATTTTGTTACATATTTGTGTACATATATATAGTATGAATTCGCATATATACAAATGTTTTAAGTTTTCTTTTTGTCCACCTTCGACTTTACAGCCATGAATCACCTTGACAAATTGCGATTGTGGGGAAAGGCGATACGTGTTATGGCTAGCAAACATCAAGCTGTGCAACTACCGAAGGAAGGACAACCGGACGCCGGACTCACACGCGACTACTCACAGAATCCATTGCATCGATTCAAAAAACCAGGCAGCAAGAATTATCAAAATATTTATCCACCATCGGCCACACTGCATTTAAGTAACATTCCGTAAGTAGAAATTTACTGAAGTTGTTTTCATAAAACCAACATATAAGCGTTAAGTCGCAAAGTAAATACTCATACATATATATGTAGTATTATATATGTGGGAGTAGGTTTGGGACAGGTGGCAACCCACCACATCGTCGGAGGATGGCAACTCTGATCTCATCGAAGAGTTAGTGTTGAAGTTGAAAAGACGACGTAAAGACGTGAAGACGTTCTGCTCTGTTACATTAAACATTACATTCAACTTTCAAAATATTAATTTAAACATTACATTCGACTTTCAAATATTACATTAAACATTCAAAAACTAAACCGGGTGTTTCCATTCCCACATAATTTGGGGGCTCAATCTAAAACAAAATTGAAGTTGAAGTGTGGTGTAATTTGAACGGTAACAAAACGAAAAGTATAGAATTGTCGAGAAGTAAAAAGGAAAAACAACCTAAAAAACAAAAAACGTGGTAAAAATCGCAAATACTTAACGAAATCAAAGCGTTTTTCCATTTACAAAATGGCGTGTCTCAACAATTTTATTCAGAGCAGCCTGCGCAGTAGCAGTAAAGCTAAAATCGCGACGCTACATAAATACATTTTTGAAAGTGAAGGCGATAGAAATAACCGCCAACGACTTCGAGAATTCTGTGGCTTTGCCTATGACGAAAGCAGCGCAGGATTCGAGCAAAAAACAACATACGTGCATGCAAATTTGAATGAACGAGATCTAGTAACCGTTTGCAACATGTTAGGGATCGACTACAATGTGGCTAACGTGGAGCTACACATATTCAGGAACTTACGACGCAATCATTTACTCGCTGAACGCAGCAACGACGAAGCTGATGAGAATGAAGATGAAGAAGGTGAAAACGACGAGAACAACGACGCTGAGAACGGCGAGAACAACGATGCTTTGAACGACGACAAAGAGAGCGACGACGATGTGCGGAACAGCAGCGAATTGAGTGTAAATCGTGCTGAAGTTACCAATTATTACAGCTTCCCCTCGGCTGCAAACGAGAGAAACGAAGTTAATAGTGTACACACAAGAAACGCAAAACACAACAACAGGTGCATGAGCAACAGTGCTACATGTCAAACACCGAAAATTGCGATGACATTACGCGACGTAGAGGATTCAATTAGAATTTTTGATGGTTCTAATAAGATTCCAGTAGAAGTGAGGGCAAAAGAATTCGAAGAGCAAGCTACTTTGATGCAATGGGACAACTTATAAAAGCTAGTGTTCGCAAAAAAAAAAAATGATTACACGGAATAGCAAAATTATTTGTATTGAGTGAAAGAGGTTTGATTCGTGGCATGTATTAAAAGACGCATTAATAAGTGAATTTAAATCTACAACAAATAGTGCATTGTTACACAAGCGGTTGTGTGAACGGAAAATAAGAAAGAACGAAAGTGTACAAGAATATTTTTATGGCATGAAAGAAATAGCTGCCAAAGGTAATATTGAAAATGACGCGTTAATGCAATACATATCTGATGGGATTACTGATTTGAGTGTAAACAAAGCGATGTTATACGGTGCAAAAAACTTAAACGATTTTAAGGATAAGTTGAAGTGCTATGAAAGTATGCGTAGACGCATTACAAATAAAGAGGTGACAACAATAGTGAAAAACAATGTGCAAAAGAATGAGAAAAGATATATAAGTTGTTTTAACTGTGGTGTAAAAGGGCATCTGTCAAAAGATTGCAAAAACAAAGAAAAGGGTAGAAAATGTTTTCGGTGCAATAATTTCGGGCATATTTCAGCGAATTGCCCAGAAAACAAAAAAGAAGTGAACGTAAATACTCGCCGACTCATAATAAAGCGAGATCTAACTAATAAAAATGTGAAAATCGGTGATGAAAACTATATAGCATTATTCGACACAGAAAGCAAATTTAATATCGTAACGCGAGACGTGCATAAAAATTTAAATATGCCGAAACTGAGTGCGTGTAATATCACTTTAATCGGATTTGGTGGAAATTCAAACGAAAACGGAGTTAAATCGGATGGTTATTTTGAACACGATATAGAAATAGACGGTCAAACGTTTTATTTAAGATTTTACGTTGTTTCATCACAGTGTATGGATATCGAAGTAGTTCTCGGCGAAGAGTTGTATTTAAAGGCGCAAATAAAAATAAGCCGCGACGGTTTGCAGATTAAAAAGATCCAAGAGGACAGTGAGGTAAACGAAGAAACAGCTTTAATGAAAATAGACGCGGTCATTGACAAATATGAACTCGACATTGATGATAACGCAAGTGAAGTGGCAAAACAAAAAGTGCGCGAACTGATATCTGATTACAAACCAGCAACGACTGCAACAACAAATGTAGAAATGCGCATAGTGTTAAGTGATGAATCGCCAATCTTTTCGAGACCGCGGCGATTGCCTTTCTCACAACTGGCTATTGTGGATGCACAAGTTGACGAATGGTTAAAGGATGGAATAATCGAAGTGTCAAATTCCGACTTTACCAGTCCAGTTGTTTTGGTAAAGAAACGAGACGGATCCCACAGGCTGTGCATAGATTTTCGACGAATCAATAAGGTAATTGTTAAAGACCATTTCCCACTTCCACTCATAGACGACCAACTGGATCGCTTGCAAGATGCAAAGATTTTCAGCACTATCGACCTGAAGAATGGCTTTTTCCACGTCCCGGTGGCAGAATCCAGCAGAAAATACACCTCTTTCATTACCCAAAGCGGGCAGTACCAATTTTGTAAGGTGCCGTTTGGTCTATCTAATTCGCCTAGAATTTTTCAGAGGCATATAAACGCGATTTTTAGAAATTTGACACGAAAGGGCATTGCACTTCCTTATATTGATGATATCATAATTCCAGCCAGAGACGAGAAAGGAGCGTTAGAAAATCTTGAACTAGTAATTAACGAGTGCCGTGATTACGGTTTGCAACTAAACATTAAAAAATGCCAGTTCCTGAAGAGTAAAGTAACATTCCTCGGTTAAGTTATTGAAAACCACAAGCTCCGTGCATCGCCAGAGAAAATCGAGACCGTATTGAATTACAAAATGCCGCAGACGCCAAAACAACTTCTCAGTTTCTTGGGATTAGCAGGGCATTTTAGAAAATTCATACCTGATTATTCCATTATTGCGAAACCCTTAACAGACATGACAAAACAAAACAATTCATTTAAAGTTGGGTACCAAGAAGAACAAGCGTTTGATTTACTAAAGAAGGCACTGATTAAAAATCCTGTGCTTGGTATTTATAATCAAAAATACGAAACCGAGTTACACACTGACGCTTCAATAGACGGGTTCGGGGCTGTCCTCTTACAAAAATCTCCAGATGACGGTCAGCTTCACCCGATATATTATATGAGCAAAAAAACTACAGATGCACAAAGAAAATTCACAAGTTATGAACTTGAAATACTCGCTGTGGTGGAGGCTTTGACTAAGTTCAGAGTGTACTTACTTGGTATCAGATTTAAATTAGTTACGGACTGTAACGCATTTACGAAGACATTGGAGAAGAAAAATTTGTGTACACGAGTAGCGAGATGGATCTTACTTTTACAAGAGTTTGATTACATTGTTGATACGCAGTTATGATGGTACGATACGCAGTTATGATGGTACGCGACGATGATCTAACCATTAGAATAGGTCAAGCACCAGTACAAGATGAAAAATTGAAAGCCGTTCGACAAATTCTTAAATCCAATATTTTATACAAAATCTGCAATGATACCGAATTAATAGTAGTTCCGGAGGGTATGCAAAACCAAATTATCAGCCGTGCTCATGATAGAGGCCATTTTTCGGTCAAAAAGACAAAAGAACTTATCATTAAAAAAATTTTTATACCAAACATCGATGAGAAAATTAAGAAACACATTGCTTGTTGCGTGCCGTGTATACTGAGCAATCGTAAACTAGGCAAACAAGAGGGTTTACTACATCCGTTGCACAAAGAAGAGACACCATTACACACATTTCACATTGACTTTCTGGGTCCGCTAGAATCAACAAATAAGAATTACAAACATATCTTAGCAGTGGTTGACTCTTTTACTAAGTTTTGCTGGCTGTACCCCACAAAATCGACGACTACGCAAGAAGTCATATCGAAGCTCCAAAGTAGAGTATCGTTTTTGGAAATCCAGCAAATATTATCTGCGACAGAGGCGCTGCTTTTTCCTCAAACGACTTCCAAACGTATTGTGACAACGAAAACATAAAGCTACTTCAGATAACGACAGGTTTGCCGCGCGTAAATGGGCAAGTTGAGAGGTTGAACGCAATCATTATTTCAGTCTTGTCTAAACTCAGTATCGACGACCCGACGAAATGGTTTAAGTATGTGGACAGGGTCCAGCAAACAATTAACTCGACGTTTTCGCGAAGCATAAACACTACACCTTTTGAACTATTAGTTGGTACCAAGATGCTAACCAAAGATGATCACCAAATACGCGATCTCATTCAGCAGGAAATCACAACTTCCTTTAACAACGAACGTTGCGAACAACGTAAACACGCGAAATTGCAAATCCTCAAAATTCAGCGAGAAAACAAAAATACGTACAATCTCAGGCGAAAACCAGCGCATCAGTATAAAGTCGGTGACTTGGTAGCGATCAAGCGTCCGCAATTTGGTAGTGGTCTCAAACTGAAACCGAAATTTCTGGGTCCCTACCAAATAACAAAAACCAAAGGAAATAACTCGTATGATGTACGAAAACTTACGGACACTGAAGGTCCGATTAATTCAACAACCTGCGCTGAATACATGAAGCCGTGGGCAAAGGATAAGGACGCAACATTCGGGGCGAATGTATAACAGGATGGCCGAGTGTGGGAGTAGGTTTGGGACAGGTGGCAACCCACCACATCGTCGAAGGATGGCAACTATGATCTCATCGAAGAGTTAGTGTTGAAGTTGAAAAGACGACGTAAAGACGTGAAGACGTTCTGCTCTGTTACATTAAACATTACATTCAACTTTCAAAATATTACATTAAACAGTACATTCAACTTTCAAATTATTACATTAAACATTACATTCAACTTTCAAAATATTACATTAAACATTCAAAAACTAAACAAAAACATATATGCAATTTGGCAGCAATAATTTAATAAAAAAATTAAAAAAGGGCTGTCTTCGGCCAAGTCGAAGTCGTTATACCTTTCATAACCATATCAAATTTATTGCAAATGATTTTCAGTGTCGGTATTAACTTTATTTTCGTCTATAGAATACCAAATTTCATACTCTTAGATATTTTTTGCTGATTTTTGACCCAAAAACTCACATCTGAACAAATCGATTGTATGGGGCTATATAATATAGTATTCCGATTTCGATAATTTTCAGAACCAATATGCAGTTCATTATGTATGTATTGTATACCAAACTCTTAGGTACTTGTTTGACGGATTTTCATTTCAAATCTGTAAAGTCAGTCGAATATGTACTATAGGGGACCGATCATTTAAACATATAAGCGCATCTGCCTACTAAATTTGGTTGAAATATCTCAAAAACTGAGGTACTCGCTTTCGTTCAAACAGACGGATGGGCAGACGGATATGGCTAAAACAATTGAGCTCGTGATTCTGATACGATCGGTATAAATTTTGGTGGGTCTATCTATTCTCTTTCTACTGACTCACCTAAGCTAAAATAGCATTTCATGTACTTGAAATGTATAAAAAAAAAAATAGTAAAATAAAAAGTTTGCGAAGAAAATTTGTTTGAAAAATGAGAAAAGTGCTTGCTTTCTTTTATGAAATACAAATGTGAAAATGGGAAAATTTATATTTGATTTTAAGCGTTTTATTTTTAGAGTAGGTATGTGACATTAGCTAATTTACAATTTATTTCTTCATAATTCCAAGTCTTTATTTAGGATCCTCTCATGATGAGTATAGTAAGTACTCGTACACGCAATGCTTGTTAGTTAAAGAAGTCGCTAACGCCCATAACGTTAGCTTGTAATAGAATCAAGTACTTTGGAAAAAAATTTAAAAATGTGCAAAACACCTATTTTTTGCAAAAAACTATATTTTTTGAAAGTTAACCAAATTAAGCTACTAGATTAAATAAATTAAAATTAACGATTTTTCATTCCATAATTTTTTGAATATAAAATAAATAACATTCCAATTATATGTAACCTATAGTAAAAATTAAAAAGATAATACAAAAAACTTATTTTACAAATTATAAAAATTTTACAAAGCTGCAATTAATCTCCAATGGGTTCCACGACACAAAGGTATCTGGGATATTTCAATTAGATTCAGTCAGAAATATATGTATACGTTTTTTGGTAACTTGTAAATGTTTAATTGGAAAAAATCACGGAATTGCTCAATAAGCATAAAAGCGTGAACTGTAAATGTAATTTTTCGCTGTAGACACACTCGTAGACTAGGGATACCATACTATGACTACTGCAGAAGTTTCCAGCAGATCGAAGAAGATGAGAGGGTAAAACGGGTGTAAAGCATTATACAGAAAAAGGTGCTTTAGAGAGGGCATTTCAGTCTCAGTGATTTCACAATTAAGCACTCATCGCTCATATTTTGGACACCTCAATCGCCATTACATCGCAATATGAACCCTTTTCGATGCCATTAAAATAAATTTTCTCCGTTTTGAAAGAAAATTCGCAGATGATAACCGACAGACAAAGAAGTGGCAGTGTTATGGAAATCCCAAGGACAAAGGACAAATAGAAGGAATAATAGTACGATGGAAATCTTAAGTACAAAGGATAGACGAAAAGAGTGGCAACAACTACTACAGGTAGACGAGTTATCAGCATGTTCTAGACAGCGTGAACAGAATGTTTGGGTCAGCCACAGGTATAAAAACAGCGGCAGCAGCTATCACAGGCAGACGAGTAGAAAACACAGTGGTGTTAACATTGTTATATGTTTTAGAAACGGATAAACTGTGTAAAGCGGAAAATAATTGTGTGTTATAAAGAATTGTAAAATAAACCATTGTGTATAGTGAAGACTTGTAATCTTTTCGAACTAAATAAACGTTGAGTAAATTCTTAACAATTAAAAGGCCAAACAAACAAATCTTGGGTGTTTGAAGAAATCATCAAAAGTGGTCCACATATAGCGCTTCCAGCGAAAAACTATTTAAAAATAGTTGGTTGGGTTGATTAGTGGATAACCTGAAAAGATGAGGACTTCTTCAGGCATGGAATCAGTACGCTGCCTGAAAGGTGGAAAGAAATACTTGCTAGTGATGGACAACACTTCAATTTAATGTAAAGGTGGGAGAATGGTAATCTCGCAATAATAATAATTTTTTTTTTGTAACAATAAACGGAGGATACTTATTTGTACATATAATAAAAAAAATTCATTTTAATCCCTATAATTGTTAATTTAATCTTCATTTTGGTTTGAAGATGAACTAGTATTTTTTTATCATGTTCGTCATGTTGAAAATTTCCATCACGTAAGACATTTCCGCACTACAAATACCGACTGCCTGTATTTAAAAAAATGCATGACTAGTTAAACGTCGTTTGTAAAGGAGTGTTGCGGTATTTAAACTAGTTTATTCGCTTGCAGAGTATTTAAATATGTCTATTAAGTTCAAGCAGTTTCCAGTACGATAAACACCATTTAGAAAGAATTAATTGCAGAAAATATTAAAAATTATTAAATATTAATTTGCTTGTCATAGCTGCTCATTTTGTGTCCATTTAACTTCAGCAATTAAATACGACAACTAATATTATTATATCATTCCGCCTGCATCGTGACACGTTTACAAGAACACATCGGTTGAATTGTAGTTACTGAAGAGTATAATAGTGCCGGTTAAATGAAGATATCTTATCCAAGACGCAACACTTGGTTTCCATTATACATATACGTATATGCTTTTTACTTTATTCTTAGTGCCTTATCTTATCTTACGCTCTAATTACAATTACCTTTATAAAGCACACACCAAGCAACCCCTCTCAGCCATCCCCCCTGCTCTTGCCAACAAAATAATTTTAGTATCATCCATTTCATGAATGCCTGATGCTGGAAAACATTGCAGCGGCATATACTTTCATCACAGTAAATGCTTGGCGCCCTTAGCCAATTCCTTAATTTTTTCATTTTTTTGAACTCAAGTTAAAGTGCTGTACCTTGCATTGGTTCCAAAATGAACCATCAGCTGATAGTTTTAGTTTCATGCATGGTGAGAAGCCGAGTGCCTGCAGCTAAAATTATTAAATTTCCCTCCACCTGCTGTGTGAGAAATGGGCTCATGCCATTGCTCGGCAACAAAAACTATCACAACAAAAACAACCATTAAGTGGGCCGTCGGTGCTCTCATCACAAAAGCTTTGCAATCGCTAGAAACAAAAGCAAAAAAAAGTTGAAAATGTACAGTCCTTTTCCCAGGAAATGTGTACATTCTTTCGGGACGCTTAAGCCTTTACTGCTCAAACGGTGGGTGGAACGTGTGCTTTCATTGGGTATAGCGTGAAATTGAAAAGATTGTCAATGGCAGTTGGTGGCCTAAGTGAGGACTGAATATGATAGTGTAGAAGGATTGTTTGCAACAGAAGCAGGAACGCAAGAGAATTGACGCACAACACATACATACAATAAATATTTACATACAGAAATACATTATACAATCTTTGATTAAGCTTGAGACACAAATGTATACACATTTTAACTATATATCAATTGTTTCACTTTTTCTCTTTAAAAACAGATCATCGTGCACTGAGGAAGATATTAAGGAAGCATTCACCTCTAACAACTTTGAAGTTAAAGCATTCAAATTTTTCCCGTGAGTATAAGTATAAATATATATATATTTAATTTTTTCTACTTCAATAGTAAACTTCTTTTATGTTTAAGTGCTCGATCTGTAAACAGTAGTACTTTTTCACTAGTTACTAAAAACATTACATAAATTAAATTATTTAGGGGGCCACCAACAATAATAATCAATTTAAAAATATTTACACATAAGGTTTTATTGTGGCATTAAAACATCTATTTGCAGAAAAAAATACAAAAATATACACTTACAAAAATTCTCCAACAATAATCTGCTAGCATTCTTGGTCTCCATTTCCCTTGAAAACGATTTTTCAATACCGAAAAGTTCTAATGGAACCTCTCCCCTGTTCCATATTTACACCCAGCGCTTTATATGACATAAGTTCATTTATTAATTCTTTATCATTTTATGATTTATGGTTTTCAAGAAAGTTCTGGGAAACATTCACAAAACATTGCCAAACAAGTTTTCCTGCAAAGAGATTGCCTCTTTAATTTTTTCCTCGCTGAATTTCGGGAATTTCTATATTAGAAAAATTTAGATAGTGGAGCCAAGTTTGGATAGTGGATAGTATGTTTGGACTTGCTTGTAATACCATTTGTTTGTGTTAAACAAAATTAACAATCCCTTACGTGATCCTTTACTTCCGTCAGGATCATTGGTATAGCAATTTGCCAACCCAATAGAAGTCTCACACATGTTTCACAGCATTTATGTGGAACCCAAAATGTATACTGACTCCTAACAGGAAATCCATAATAGTATAAATATAAATAAATAAATGTTGTGAAATTTCGACTATGAGATTTAAAAGTCAATTAAAGAAGTAATTAACGCAAATATTGTAATAGTGTAAGTTAATTGAATGCAATAGTTATACAGTCGCCTAAATGAAGTTATTCAAGCAAAGGCACATATATAAGGTCGGAAATTAATAAGTGTATGTAGGTGTCACAAAAACTTGATGTGATTTAAACGAAATAATTATAAACTTTTAATGAGGGTACACTGACATAAACAAAAATCATCAAAATATTCGTATTACAAAAACAGTGTCAGTGCAATTTTTTTTATTTCTAAAATTATATTAATTTTATTATATTTATTTAATTTTATTCCTATTTATGTATAGAACAATATTAATATACATAGAGCTAGAAAAAAAGCCATGGAATAAAATTCAAAATTCTTTATTTTCAAACCGATTTCCGATTTTGTGATAGATTATAGATGTTTAAAAAATTTTTTTTAGATATCGTGAAACATTAACGTCTTGACCTTTTGAGACTAGCCTAATGCTTTAACTTTCCTGCGATACCAAATTTTCTTAAATCCGTTAACTTATGACATATTTTATAGAACCACCTACATGTAATTATCAAACTTTGCTACCCTCATAAGTTCAAGGAAAAAGTGTTTAAAAATGTTTCAAGTCGAAGGTCATCCCGCCGAAGCCATATGCGTTTAACATGGAATGGCCATATACATATGTCAGCTCAATTGCAGAGGTGTTTCCAAAAACAATTCAAGGGGGGAAGATCGGTTTATGTCAGATTAATTGAAATACTTAATTCCAAATACACTCGATCCTTACATCGAAAGGTGTCAATGAATACAAATTCAGAACTATAATTGTTCATAAATCTTTATGTATTTCTTCAAAGCTGTCATTTTTGAATAATATATATATATAATGATACTCGGTTTTCGGAGTAGTTAATCCACAATTCTCTTTTCCCAAACTTTTAATCAAGTTCTTAGAAAATAATATTGGTATAAAACGCTATTAGATTACAATTTGCATTTAAGCAGTAGTTATATATGGCTTAATTCTGAAAAATTTTCAAGCAAATTTCTGAATTCCATTTATCCAAAATATAATATTTTTACGGTATATAATTGCATTTCGTATATATGTATATTGCCAGTTTTAAATATTACTATTAATAATAACTATTTTTCCGTACACCTTGCAGTAAGGATCGCAAAATGGCACTACTTCAGCTTTCATCGGTGGAAGAAGCCGTTTTGGCGCTCATCAAAATGCACAATCACCAGCTATCGGAATCAAATCATTTGCGTGTTAGTTTCTCCAAGTCGAACATCTAAATCATACAACACTCTTCCTAACAATTAGAACTTAATAAGCTGCAATACTGACTACTGAACAAAGGGAAGCAGGGCAAATGTTGTATGTAAATCATTAATAAACAACAAAACAATAGACAAAAAGTATGTGCAGAAAAAAGCTTTGAATCTGATGATTTCAGAAACGTGTTATACACCACAAAATACAAAAGCAATTTCAGAAACAAAATAAATACTATAATAATATCTGCAGCGAACCAAGAAGCGTACGATATTCTACAATTGGCATCAAAGATTCCGGAAAATCAAAAAGCTCAAAAATCGACCATAGAAAAAATGTGAAAAAGAAAAAAAAATAAACACAATAGCAACAAACTACAAAATCTAAATAATGGAGAACAAGAAATCAACAATGATTACTATATATATATATGTAGGTTATGTAACTAAAATTATACTTTTCTCTACAAAAACAATAAGCAAAATGACGAAAATTTGTGGTGTGTGCAATTGAATATGATTCAGCGGACTTCAAAGCAAATACTCCAGAAAGACTCTTCATGAAACAATCAATCAACTATTCAACAACAACACCCAAACAATTAAGTGGAAGAACATACATATAGATTATTAATATAAATTTTTATGTATACATAAACTTATTAGATATATATATATATATATATATATACATGTGTGCTACATCAAACATTATATATTTTTTATAATTATTTTTCCTCAGAAACTTATTGACCCTTTTTTTATTAATTATTACTTTTGTATTAATTATAAACTTTTTAGCATATAGATATATATGTATATATACCACATATATATATATATATATGAACAACTTATACATAATTAGCCATAGTTACAACTCTCTCAACAAAACACTTTTATTTTGAGAAATTTTACGCTTGTTTGTGTAAAAAATTGCACAATTCTGGGAAAAATTATTAACTCAAATCTCCATCACCCCACCCACCATTTTGCAACTGCTAACTATATATGAAAGATTTATGACAACAATAATAAAAAAAAACAATTGCAGTAATAATGGTTATAGACAAGCTTTGGTGTTAAATATAATAAAAATTTAGTATATTAGTATACAAAAAATATATTTGTAATATTTTATGTAAGCGTAATAAAAACAATTTTAAAATCAGAACATAAATATTATTAACTGTTATTGCATATGTATATGTATTGCTGTATGGGCTGAAAACAAATAACGTATTCACGGTATAGTTAAAGAGTATAAGCAAATAGCTGAAGAAAGAGAGAAATGCTAAAAAAGAAAGGAAAAATATATAAATTATATTAAATGAAAACTGTTTTAAATATAATAGAATAATTCTTTTTTGCGGATTGAAGTAAAAGTCAAACTTAAAGTTGGAGCAAAAAATTATTATATTTAAATTATACAAACTATTGAAAAAAAACTGTTTCGTTTTGAAAGTAAGGCAAGCATAAAGAGCAAATAAATATTAAAAACCAATGATGAAATTATAAAAAAAGAATAAATAAATGAAAAGCAAAGGATCATTTATATAGAATTACTAATATGTAGAAGAAAAAGTTTGCAGATAAAAAAAATATGACAAATTTATGTCTTTGCTGATAAATGTTGTTACTAAAACTCTTACTATACTTTAAGCGAGCATAAAATATATATTATATAATATAAACAGACTTAATTTTAGGCGACAAAAAATTGAAATATTATTATATTTAATAAAAGCTAAATTTAGTATATAAGCAAAACTAGGAATTTAAGTGAAAAAATTTAGAGATTTGGAGGGCAAGTGCGAGGCAGAAATACACGCAGTATGAAAGTGGAAACTAAATTATAATGGACGTGCTGCTTTTGAAAAAAATAAGTGAAAAGAACTACACAAGGTAAACAAAAAATAAGTAAAAAAAAAACATAAAGCAGATAAGAGCAATGGTAACGAAAGCAGAGAGTAGCGTGCATGTTTATGCATATGCGTAATAATTCTTAAAATATTAATAATCAGCTAAAATAAAGGCATTCATCTAAACACACTCATACAAGCGTGCACAATTGATTAAGTGTAAGTAAAGTACAATAATATTTAAAATATTTTTGGCTGCCGGTTATTATTATTGCATGTTGCAGGAAATGGAATAAATGAAGAAAAGTGCAAAACTAGGCAGCATTTTAAAAGATTTTATTTAAATATCTTATTTTTGTCCTAACTAAAAAAAAAGCTGTTGCATTCTTAGTACTATTCATTTAGAACAAAAAAAGGCGGCCTGCTTTGGATTTCAATCAAGATTCTAATTGAAGTAAAATTGTATGTGAAATCATTGAATCTCGATTTGCTTAAATCGAATTCGAAATCCAATGGAAGCCCGAAAAAATTAAATAAATCACAAACAAATTTTTTTTGGAAATAGTAAAATAAAAACAGCCGCAGCAGCAAATGTGGTAATGATATACAAACATACATGAATATAAGAATTAAATTTAAAAAATATGTGAAGTTTTACTTGCAAAAAACCATATACATATATTATAAAACAGAAAAGAATTTAAACAATGAACAAATGCAAATCAGTATATTATTATACATAAAAAAAAAACAAAAAACTATAAATGTGAAAATGTATTGTATTTTTAAAATGTTTGTTCGTTTTATTAGTAAAACTTTAATAATACATAACATATTAAAAAATAAAAAATAAACAAAACACAAAAAGCAAACAAAAACAAACTGAAATTAATGAATTACTCTTATGAAAATGACAGCACTGCACTGTTGATTTGAAGGAGAAGAGCTTTTGGTGCGAGCGGTGTTGCTATGATCTACGAACTTTTGTATGGACGGAGTTTTGACACGTGTTACGTAAGCGCAACGGAAATTTGATTTTCAGGAAAAATGTTTAAATATTAGTTTTCAGATTTAGCAAAAAAATGCGGTTAGTTTTATTTAAATGTTTGTTCAATTGTTTTGTACATATATTGGATATATGATATCACTTAGCATTCAGTTTTTCGTTCCTGTATTGAATCTCAAAAGTCTTGCCATGCATTCTATGGACATAAGAAATTAAAGCTACAATTAAAAAATTAAAAATAAATTTAAAACCGAAAATTTGCCAACCATTTACATGTAGATATTTACTTTAAAGATATTTTCTCCCCTTCTCTATATTTTGGCTTCAACAGATGCAATAAATATGTTCAATATTCTTTAAATTCGTCTTCTGAAAATACACATGTGCAAGTGAGCTTAGTTTCTTTAACTTGTGATCCATAATATTTCGTCGCACATGCTTTAGGCAACCATAGTATAACTATGAATATATAGAAGTACTTTGATGAATATATCCAAATTTCATTCCGAAAATGTTGGTAAATTATAATAATGTCCATTGCTTTAAATTACAAAAATGAAACAGAATGGAATTTTATTTAAAACCGAAGAGCAATAATTAATAAAATAATTATAAGTTAAGTTAACGCAAGAGTTCCAGATCTGTTTAAAGAGCAGCAGATCAGCAAATATTAATCAGTAATAATATTTAAAAAAATTTATTCAATAAATATAAATACATTAAGAAAAGCATCGCCAATCAGCTAAAACAAAATCACTGTAAAGTGAGCATGAATTAGGGAATATCTTAGAAAGAAATATTAATATAAAAATAATTATTAAATCAGTGGAGAAGTTTTAACACAAAAATAACAGCAACTACCAACTCTAACGACCTTGGATAGCAGATACATATGTACGTGATGAAATCTGATCGGTGAAATGCACTATGTACATAACTGTATCCTTTTTTTGAATGAGCAACTGCATACACCGAAATGGAAATCAAATCTGAAAACTGTCAGTAAATGGTGTTCAGTATAAAACTATAAGTAGCGGCAATTATACATACATACAAACAAACAAAATTGGTAGAACTAAACAAATAAAAAATTGAGAAACAGATACAATTAACTTTTGAATGTGTATTTTAGTTAAAAACATAAATTAAGCAAATAGGGAAAATACGAAAAAGTAAATGAAAGATAATTAATTATTATATAATATACAATATATTATTAGCTAAAATCAAGAAAGGCTATGTTTTTAATAAAATTTAATTGCATACGTGCATTTACATATATAAATACAAAAAAGCAATTAACGACATTATGAGATAACCGAAGGAAACATTGAAAAATTTAAATGTGACGTTTTTTTTCAAAGCAGAATTTATTGTATTAAAACATAAAAATAAAAGCAAGACAAGAGAACATTTTACATAAATTTATAAATACACACAGCATAGCCAAATGTGCATATACATTGACTTCTTCAAACATTTAAATCATCTTATAGTTAATTATAATGGATATTATATAAGTATTATTTCATATTAGTTAGCCAGTTTCAATTACTAAATTCGAAATTAAACAAGTAAAATTTTTTTTCATTCCGTAAGTTTTTAATTTTTTATTCAAAGTTTTTGACGCCAATTTCTTTTCTTTTTTTTTTTAGTATTTTATGCATGTCATCTACATTAATATATATGGAATTTCCAAGTCATTCACTCATCAGGTCAATATATTGTATTTATGAATATCAATAACACCATTGATCAACCAACCGAACCCACTGCAAACAATCTTTTTCACATAAAGCTGAACAGGGTTTTTAAACTAAAACTACTGAAGAACAATCGTTGAACACAAATCATTTTACCTAAATAAAATTAAAATTTAATAATTAAATAAAACAAAAAAATTAATGTAAAACAAAATATATAGCAATAATACACTATAAAAAATACACACTAAAATGAAACAAAACACATTTTAAAAACATATATATATATATATATATATATATATATATATATATATATATATATATATATATATATATATATATATATATATGCATATGTACTTATATGAATGCTTATTCAAAAATGTAAAAAAAAAATAGTTTAGAACGTGTATTGATTAGCGAGTATGACAAATGATTAATGAAAAAATTTAAAAAAAATTTACAATGTTTAATATCCTAGCCGACAGCAGTTATAAAAGGAAAGCATAAGTGCATAAGAATATATTGTGACCGTTTACAAGAAAATGTTATTTAAAGTGAAAATAATGAATAAAATACAGGAAACAATTTAAAATGAATTGATATGCATATGTAGTAGAAAATTATTATTAATATAAATAAATATATATGGTACATATGTACATACATACATACACATATTTAAACGAAAACGGCATTGTGTATTTAAGAACAGTTTTTAAGCATATTCTCTTTCTGAACTTGAAAACACATAGAAATGCTCACAATGCTTACACAAACCCTTTAAAATAAGCAAAAAAGAAAACATTTAAGCGAAATAAAAGGAAGAGCGGAAACCCCAAGTAAATCATAAAGCGCTTCATGAAAAATCTAGTTTTTCGGGCACAAAATAATTTTTTTTTTTTTTTTTTTTTTTTTTTTGAAAGAACTATGTACGTAAAATAGTTCAAAGTTTCATTTGTATTATGTTGACGTATGTATTTTTAGTAAATTTACAAAAATTATTGCAATTTTATTTGTTTTCAAAGTTTGCATGCTTAAATTAAAATTTCTATTAAACAAAATTTATGAAAATTTAACATTAATTACATGACATAGCAAAATTTGTTTAACTCATATACTGAAATATTTGCATATTATAAAATTATATACATGGAAAAAGCAAAAACCAATATATATGTCATACATTTACATATATATGTATCAAAAAAAGTTCCTATGTTTTTTAAACTTATATACACAAAACAATAGCAAAACGAATTAAAAGCAAAATACAAAACGAATCAGTTACAATAGAAACAAACAATTTTCGTCAAGCAGCACTTTTTGATTTTTCAAAAGTAAAATGTGTAAAAACAATAGAATGCATCAAAATACATAAAATATCAGAGGTATGCTGAACAAAATAATTATTTAATCAAAAAATTAATAGATAATTATTTTTTCCTGATAATTTCCATCCAAATTCTGCTACATAGTTTAACCTTGAAACAGATTTCAGATTCAGGGACACATGCTTATATAAATAAGATATAAGTAATGTCCATAAAGGGATTTGTTTAATGTTTTTCAAAAAGTCTTATTATTTGACACACAAAAAAGACACTATTTTATTTAATTCCTTAAAAAAATCTAGTTTGTTATGGCTAATTTAAGCATAACTTATCAAATAAGAGATGCTTTAAATATTATTAATTTTAATAATATTAGCATCAAGGGTAACATTTTCGATCTGATGGAACATTAATAATGATATTTTTATGACGTTATTTCCTTCTGATTTATTTTTTAATAAAAGAAAAACAATTCGAATCATATTTAATTATATTGAATACATAACAAAAAATTATCTTGAAAAAGGTAACTTTAAAACTTGTAATAAAATCAATGTTTGAACTAGAACTTTTACCATAAATGGCCAGTGCAATTCATAATAAATTCACATATAATATGTATACTTATTCATACAAACAAATACATATGTATGAATGCATGTATGTATATCATTAGATCCAAAACAAAAAATCGAAAACCAAACAAATTTTAGAAGAAAAAATAAAAATGAAATTTTCGTATTAAAATTAAAACACAATTTTTAAATTTTTGTCTGAAACGGGATAATATATTCAAATGAAAACAATGAAAACAGCAGCAACAACAAAATTTATACCAGTTCATGTATTTATTTAAACAATTTACTTGAATTGCATTAAACTTGAATTGAGATTAAACTTAATAAGTAAAACAAAAAATGAATGAAACAAAAATGCAAAAATAACGAAAAAACAGAAACTATAAAGTGTATAACCTAACTAAAAGTGTGAGCTAAAAAGAGCAATTGAAAACATTTATTATACCTTCAAAAGCAGAATAAACTTGATAAAATGTCGATAAAAAATTAAGCGATAGCACTAAACGTTATTAGCGCATTAGAGAAGAATAAAGATTCAAAAATAAAAAAATAGTTGAGAAATGAACACATGTATGTAGGTATGCAAAAAAGCATTAAGCGTAAATAAATTGTAGAAGATATGGAATTATTTGTTATGTTAATTTTTTTAAATAATTATTAATTATTTGTAGACCTTAAATATTGCTTTAGGATTTATAAAAATAAATAAAATAAATTCGTAAATTAGTAGAGGAGTATAAAGTGACAAATGAAGCAATGCGAAATGTTGAAAATTAATTAAAATCAAAAGAAGAAATCAAGTTGAAAATGAGCATTATTTTAGCATGAAAATCTACACCATGAACTTCAGCAACTCTTTTTCGTCTCGTTATTAGTCCATCTCACCCCCTTCCACTTTAAACTCGATGTGCTATTAGCAGTACTAAATATTTATAAATTGTTAAACAAGAAACTACTATTAAATTATAGTATAAATATATATTTTTATTATTATTAATATTTTGACAGTTATAGCTGTACGTTTCTTACGTTTACACAATATCGTTATGTTAGTTAGCCATAAATTAGTTGTATGTTTTTATTACGTGTAACAATGTGTGAAAACATATGGAGCTTCGTCAGAATGCGGAAGGGAAAACGCAAAAATTATATAAAAGGCTAGAGTGGAGAGCTTAAAACGAAATGAAGCTATTGCAACTGAGAAATTGCATAAAATTTTGCAACATAATTTGATAAAAATAAATATTTATGCAACAAAATATGTATTTTTTAAAGCACACACACCCATCTCAATAGAAGTCAAGCGTAAAAGTAACACAGAAATTATTATTCATTTAATTATTAATGTTAATATATGTATATGTTATTATATGAATACGCATGTGTATGTATTAAAAATAAGCATAGTATTTGTTAAGTTTAAGGAAAATTAATATTTTGTCTAGTTTAATGCGTAGGGGTAATTTAAGTGAAAATAAACAAAATATATATATATATATATATATATATATGAACATAAATAAGAACAAAAATAATTGGGAATAATAATTTTTTTTGTTGGAAAAGGCATAAAATATTGAAAGGCACTGTATGCAGAGATAAAGAAGAAAGTAAAAGAAACGAATATCTAAAATGCAATCAAAAAAGATGAGGGTGCAGAAACGTTCTTATATGGTGCAAAAAAAAAAAGGTATATGAAAATTAAACTCTCAACAATAGACAGAAATGTGAATAAATGTGGAGAATTGGTTAGTTTCTTCTCTTCTAAGTAATTACATGTGAATTTAAATACATATGATCGTAAACATCAAAACTGTATTTAACATTAATTTTTAAATTAAATTAAAAATATAATTAATTCGTTTGTAATTGTTTACGAACAAAGATATTATCACACATTTACAATCTTGTAAATCTTTTTTTCCCCGTATTTAAATGTATGAAGTATTTCAGATTATTACATACATACATACATACAACTTGAAACAATGATTTATTTTATTTTACATCAATTTCAAATGAAATTTTCTTGTATTTTTAAATAAAACTATTCTTAAATATAAACATAAAATGTGTTAAAAAATATTAAATGTTTTAGTTTAATTTTTTTTATGTAAATTAGTGGGTACTTTCCTTTGTAACTCGTCTTAACTCGTCTAGTCCGGAAACGATCTATGAAATAGTTTCATGCGTCACGTCTTAGATTCGTCCAAGATACGATGGATTAGCATATAAGCAACTACAGCCGGCAATAATCCTAGTATAACACAGTCACAGCCACTGTCACTTGCCGTGCACACATGCTATTGAAATGGACAAAGTACACGTTGTTTCTAAAAAAAAATTAAATATTTGTTCAAGGAATTACCAAAAAACAAAATCAGAAGACTTACAGCAAATGTTCCACGGTTCACTCGAAAGTGTATAAAACATATATCGGACGGATACAAACGAATTGTTTTGAGGAAATTTTATGACTGACCGCGTCTTTAAAATTTCGCTCAATAACTACTTTCCAGAGAAAAATTTGATTTTTCGATTTTTGATTTTGTAATAACAACTGTTTATCAAATTTTTCCAAGTTATCAACAACTAAATACATAAAAATAACAATTTTTTAAATATCATTTGAAGCAATATTTACTTTAATCATCAGCTGAGTATCTCGCAATATTATTGCATAGGGCTTATGCGAGCAATAGGGTTGTTGCAAATGTGTAATAGGGCTGCAATACTGCAGCAGTTATTGAGTACTTACTTTGTCTAGAAGTGTATCAGAGATAAATCAAAATCATTGAAATTTATCGCGCTTTAGAGCGAGCTTTTTATTAGCCTAAAAGTAAGCGTTGGTCTAGTAATTCGAGGTTAACTTGAACCCATAAGCTCCTTTCTTGGATCTTTAAAGCGAAAGAGTGAGAAAGAATTTGAGAGCGGTTTCAGTGTCCCTTGTGGCAACAAAAGTTAATTCAATTATAAAATCTGGTTTTGAGGTCAGTGCATAATATAGGTATGTACAGTCGCGAGAAAAAGTAAATGAAGAGAAATATTTTTGTTTATCTTTATTGTTTTCCTAGAAGTCCTAAAATAATGTTTAAAGGACCAAATTAATCATCGAAAAATGCAGAAAAATATATTTCTTATTTTACATACAATGTTTGGCGTTTGGCACTCCACTCAAATTCTTCTTCAAAATGTGAATATTAATGCCTCGATATAGCACGCCACTACTCTGACCTAACATACGCTCACGCACCGCACAATAACGTTAAACATAATCGTATAAGCATAGCTTGCAACCGCTATATAGAGGAACCAGCGGACTTAAATACTTCTACTGAAGACAGCGTGTTCAAATGTTTTCCAAATTCGATAAAAATATAAGCAGTAATAAAATATTTAGTGGTCGTAACTGAGTATACCCGAAAACCCACTCTAGCAATTAAGAACCTCCGACCCCGGAATATAAATCGAATGAAAAGTAAAAAATGTTATATGATATTTGTATTGGAAGGTAATACAATAAACTTTTTAATGGTAAGGTCTTTGGCTATCTTAACTGCGAATTTCTGAAACTTTTCAATATTATTGTTATACCCTGAAGATATCGCTTGCAATAATATAACACATCGTTCAATTAGGTTTTGATTTGAACTGTTTGAAAACTTTTTTTCTTTCTATAGTTTTGCACCTCCTACGGGGATTTTTAAGCCAATTTTATATGAGAGGAGTAAAAAATATTTAAAAAAAAACGGTATGTGGCCATGAAGTCAGGATAATGCAAGTTCAAATCGATCCGTTTGAACTTCTCTGCATGCATTGCTCAATATCATTTTGTGTAGATTTCGCATTACATATAGTGCTTTGAGGATGAAGTTGGATTCAGCATTGCTAATTTTGCCATCCACCATAGTAATACAATAATTTTAGTTGAAACCAGTACGTCATTTTTCTTTTTAAAATACTTTTCCTCTTTGACATTAAATTAATTTGATTTCTTTTTAAATTGAAATTGAAAAAGTCGACAGTATCGAGTTGAGGATGGCCATGGAATTTTCAATATAATTTTTTATATATGCGAACTATCTTCAGTTGTTAGCTTAACAAGTGGGACATAGGATGTTACAAGTAAGTGACTGTGATCCAAATTATTGTTTTCTATAGCAAGTACAGCAGAACCCCTGTATCCAGAACTTCCTTCGGAACCCCATTTACCTATTCGCTTAAGATTGATAATTGGACCGCTTAACACTTCATTTATTACATTATTCTATAATTCTATAATACGCTTTGCAATGTGGTCCAAGAAGCTTTGAAGCTTTACTTCGGCGTAGGATTCGCCCGAAGTTACGTTTTCTGGATGGTTTTTTTTTTGTTCTTTCGCGTTCTTATCATTGCTTAAAAAAGTTCAGACGGAATTTTAATGTTCACAAATGATACGGTCAGGTTATATTGATGCTTCGTTCAATTCGTTTTCATGATAAGCCAAATAACTTTGTGGATGATCAACAGAACACAGAGATTTTCAAATATTTGCAGCTGAAATTTACACCAGTAATCTATTCACATTGAAGAATATTTTCAAATTAATGTGATTGTTAACTTCGGTTAATTTCACAACTAAAAGTCTAAGTGAAATTTACGGTTCAAATTAATGTGATTGTTAACTTCGATTAATTTCAAAACTGAAAGTCTAAGTGAAATTTACGGTACTAAAATAGGCACAAAGATTACATCAATAAAATAAAATAAGCGCAACATGCTAAGAACTCGCAAGTCATCATTATTGGCACTAAATACTTTTTTTATATAAACTCAACAGTTCAAACATTTTGGTATTAAAGAGTATTTTAACTGTTCTCGACACCCTCAAGTTGCTCACACTTCCAATTTCAAATTAGATTCGTTCTCAGCCTTTAGCAGTTATTCTTAAAGAGACCCGTTATAGTGAAGCAAAACCAAGAATGCATTTGAATAGATAGACCTATTATATTCGTCAAATAGTATGGACACATTTCTACCTAAAATTGGAACTTTGACTTTTTTATTTTGTCCTATGGATGCAACAACACCGTAAAACTCTAAGCAGCATGAGCCGCAGATCTGCCGATCTTTCAATACCTTCCTAGAAAGAAAGTATTTTACATTTTAATATAGGAAAAAATCTAACCACTTACTAAATTTTAAGGAAATTGCATTTGGTCCATGGTCCATTTCCGAGATAAAAATATCGGATAACTAATCCCTTTGCAATCATCATAAAAAAATCGGGATGGTTTTACTGAATATCAAGATAGTGCAAGGTATGATGCCCATGTTATGTTGGCTCACTATGTAAATATTCGCAAATTTTTGAGTTTAATCGTCTTATGGCCCTGGAGTTGTTGCCTCTGGCACAGCTGGATCTCACATCAAAGTAGACGGCATGGTATTCCTTATAATTTTATTTTCTTATCTCACTGGACTGTATAAATTGTTAGAAAAGGTCTTTCCAAAATCTTACGGAGATTCGATCCTGTTTAGGCAATATCAAATTTATGAATACATAGCAGTAGGGAAGTAGCGTTTATCCTTTTCTGAGATGTCCAACTTGAGGTTATCATTTAGCAAAACATTAGATTTTTCGTGAAATATATGTGCCGTGAAAACCGTTTGTTTAGATTTTTTTTCAGAAACTCCTTAAACATAATAATCTTACTTAAATAACAGGTGAGTATCTCATGTTCAATTAAGCCCGACTTAGTCTCTCTTACTAGATTTTTTGTATACACTTATTGGTGATAAATATTTACGAAAGAATATCAACCCCGCACCCGAGTATATTTTTGACACAAAATAAGCGGATCATCTTAATTATAAACCAGCTGATTGGAGGCGGCTTAGAATTAACTGGTATTTGCATTTAGACTGATTTCCACAAACTCTGGCTGATTTTAGTGAGGACCCAGGTGACAGATTACACCAGGATCCTCGGACAATGGGCCGGTGGCACTAACATGTTATGGCACACTTATGCTGGTGTGAAATTCACAATTCTGACAGGAAAAAAATCAGATCAGAGATATATATGCCAGACCCCATCAAATTCCAACAAGACATAATCCATGCACTACACAATCTGGGAAAAAAGTCCGACAAGATATTTAATAAATTTAAAAAATGTCGTGATACCTAGAAATTATGTTTTCATAGAATGAACTGCCACATGAAATATTTAATTTTTTGGAGATTTATCAGTAAAATTAAAGAGTGTAGTAAGTCCCTTTCGGAGGCGGCTTAGAATAAACTATAGTTCAATTTGTTTGAAAAACATCAAGGCGCACACCACAAATCAAAGGCCAAAAATCACTTCAACGGTAATAAAGTGACAATATATATGTATATATGTACATAATGGCCTAATTCATGTATAAAACATCAACTTTCGTTGATTTTATGTGTTGAAGATGTGGGTCCTAGTTTCCAAGAAAATTATAAATTTAAATTTAAATAAAATACGAAACCATATTTTACTTACCTTTTTATATTCACCTCACCTGTAAGCCTATTCTCCTCCTCCTCCATTACACAAGAATGTAAGTAATATAGTTAAGCAAATTGTAAATAAACAATCATCAAAATAAGCTCGCTAACTATATTCAAAACTGTACGGTAGTGCTACGCGCAAAATATAAGAAAATTTAATCATTCAAAGAAAAAAAGGGAAGAGTAAACTAATAAGTGAATA
The DNA here is from genome assembly GCA_030068015.2 of Neoceratitis asiatica. Lineage (NCBI taxonomy): Eukaryota > Metazoa > Arthropoda > Insecta > Diptera > Tephritidae > Neoceratitis > Neoceratitis asiatica. The sequence continues at coordinate 74,031,243 of CM061528.1, forward strand.
AATTGTAAACCAAAAGTAAAAACGAAAAATAATAAAAGAATTTTTTTTTAGGCCTAATCCAGGTTGCAGGTGAGTATGGAAAGGGAGTAGGAGAGTATAAGACTTAGTAAGTACGTTTAAATTCATAATTTGTTCTTATTTTAAATATTTGAAATTTAGGATATGAATACATGTCTTCGGCAGGCCTGCGGCGTCGAATCTCCTGGAGGGCCTCCGCATGCTGTGTCGGGGAGCTTAATATCCTTGGGTAGTATTTTTATGAGTGAGATTTGATTGTGTTGGTATAAATGAGACGAAGAGTGAGGAATATAGTGTTAGAGAGTCTATATTGCAGAGGGGGTGCTAGAGCCATGAGATATACGGCCTATATCTGTTCGGTCTGGGGTGCGCAGGCTCTTAATGCAAACATGTTTTACGTTGGGGTGAAGTAAAATATTTCGACCTTTCATCAGGGATAAAAGGTCTTATATTTCGATAATTCCGAGTTGATTTTGACCAAAATTTTGAAAGACTGAGGTAGTCTTTCTGGATTATTCCACCGAATTTGACTGAGAAGCTTAAAAGGCTGAAATGGAGGATTAATTGGAGCTGAGTGTATTTTTCTCGGTATTGAGGATCTGGAATGTCCTCGTTTATATATGAGTTCCTTTAAGGAATGATTTGTGCGCTAGAGAAAGAGTGGGGATCGGAAAGCAAAAAAAATCGCTATACTGTTTGAGTATGTAGAGTATGTGTGTAAATGTGGGTATGTATATTTATATGCAAGTCAAATGAGTAGGGGTGAAAAGAACGGCAGCAACTCCTGCAGGCAGACGAACTAGCGCATGAACGTAATGTTTGGACCATCGGCGGGTATAAAAGGAGCGGTAGCTCGAGTTGAAAACTGAGTAGTAAGAACACAATGCAATGTGAAGCGGAAAATAATTACATGATAAAGAGTTTTAAAATAAACCATTGTGTATAATGAAGAAAATTGTAATTTATTGTGGACAAAATAAGCGTTGAGTAAATTCCTAACAATTAAGGGGAAGAACGAACAAATTCTTGGACTTTTATTTAGCAATCTAGTAATCTTACTCGAAGGATTTGGAAAATCATCGAGGGTAATTACGAAATCGTTACAATATATATGGGCGCTGTTAGGTGCGGTAAATAAAAAGTATAGGTTTTCCAGTTACCGCATTTGGGGACCCACTATGTAATTATATATAAAGAGGGGTTTTGTGCAAACTTTGGAGATTATTTTATCTATGATTATTTTGATGAGTGTTTATGATGAGAGAGTATCAGTCACTGTTTGGCAAAATCCGTTAAACTATTTTAAATTTTAACGAGAAAAGTATAACTTACTTTGGCATCCGTAATTTAAGTTCAAACCGTTGATTCACATAGTGCTGGAGTCCTTAGGTTGTGATGCGTACTACTTCTTTTTGTTGTTGTTGTTACTTGTTGTAATGTTGGGCTTCGTGATGTGTAGTTGAGTATATGCAGAATTTCTTGTTTTTGTAATTTGTTTCTTAGTGTTTAAATTTTAATTGAAATTTACTTATATTTATTTAATTAATTATTTTATTTATTCCCTACATACATACTCGTACATCTACATATTTCTTACTTCACTGTATGTAAGTATATATTTATGTGTGTACATACATATGTATCATTTTCAAAACAAGATTTTTTTCGTTTTTAGCGGGTAAGTATATACATATGCGTGTACATATGTATTTTGTTTTGTTTTTAAGGAAAATATATTAGTTGTTTTTTTCTTCTTTTTATATGCGTTATGGTATATTTTTCTTTTGAGATAGGTGTTATTTACTTGTTACTTTGTAGTTCTAATGTACATATGCTTGTACGTATTTTTATATTCTTTTGTTTTACTGAACTTTAAAATACCCGGGACTCTCGGTTTTTTCGAATTAGATTTGATTAGTTCTCTGTTGGTTGTGTATTTTAGTTCATCCGTAAATGGGTTCCGGCACCCCATATTCATGTTTTGAACACTGAATAAAATTTCTAATTTTTAATTATTAAATAAACAACTCCACTTTTTTCTCGTTTTTAAATTTTAGTTTCACAACTCATTGACCAATTACAATGTTCTGTGATATATTTCGAGATTCCATACTTTTTTACAAAAAAAAAAAACAGAAAATTCAAATTTAATGGGTATTGTTTATTATCATTCCAGAGAACATTCTTTGGCATTTATTTTTTTAAAGATTATCTCTTTAAAATATTGGCCGCGGCTACGTTTACAAATGGTCCATCCGTTGAATCCAATTTTCTTTGACTCGTTCGAGCTTTTCGACTGGTAACTGGCAAATGACACGCGACTTTAATTATCGTAACCGCGTTTGGATTTTGTAAAAAAAGAATTAAAAAATTTCCGCTTATAAAAAGACACAACCAACTAATTTGGATAGGGGAATCAAACTGAATTTACATTTATTAATTACCTTAGTTGAAACTTTAAAAAAAATTTACATTTGCTGATTAATCATATTTGCTTATGCATACTTATGCTGACTAAGTTATGAACATAACATTTTAATAAGTTTATGTGGTTCTAAGAAATATACTAAACAAAATGATTTTGTTTTTTATCATTTACAATTATTTTTACAGAAGTAAAGGAAGCGGTGTTGCATTACATTTTAACTTCCGGCTGTCTGATTAATTTGGTTAAGAAATTCAGCAATATTATTTGTTGTAGGGGGATTCATATATGTAACTACCCCCTCCTTTAGATTAGAATTCTCCTGAATTCTTTTATTTAATTTAATTTGTGTTTGTTATTAGAACCAAAATAAATAAGTTACTTATTTTTGACAATTTGTTTTGAAATTTTAAATTAACAATGTTTCTATTATGATTTTTACTTTCTTCCACAATAGCTTCGAATGTAAATTTTTTCATGAAATTATGCAAACTTTCATATTTGATATTTACAATGTTTTATTTATCTTCTTCAACTAAATTAGAAAAATAGTAGTCCTTAATATTCAATTTACAATTATTGTATGATATAATATAATTTCCATTCAATATAATTTGATCGTCTTTACAGGTTTGGTTAACAGTTAAATTGAATGCATTTTTAATAACAATAATATTAGTATCTAATGGTAATATTTCAAGCTCTTTATTTTTTAAAAGTTTACAATTTCTTTTTATTACACAATGATTACTTAGTTTTAATTCTCTTAAATGTTTATTTTCTTCAAATTTATATTCTTTATTTTCATATTTAAATATTTGCTCTACTTTAGCATCTATTTCCTCATATTCTTTATTGGGTATTGGTACTAAATATCTAACTTTTACAGATACAAAAGATTTTGGTACTTTAATTCCAAATATTAAACAAGTGTTGTTAAATGTTTCTATGCCAAGTTGCAAATATTTTAATTTGTCAAAATCAATATTGTACTTTATTATTTCATTGCTTGTTAAAATACTAGGGTTTATTATTCCATATTTAGCAGATACAATGTTGTCTTGTAAATGTTCCAACTTATTCTTTAACAAGTTTATTTTTGCAAGTTCATTTAAATATACATTTTCTTCATATTCGTTATCTAAAATTTTACTTATTGAATTAAATTCCTTTTCAATTTTTCGTCTATCATTTTTAACAATATTTTCTAATTGTTCAAAAGCCGTATTAAAATAGTCATTAATTGTAATTTGTTGTTTAATTGTTTCATTAATTTTTAAAAGGAGACTCTGAATATCTTGTCTGTCTAAATCGTCCATCGTTCCGACTAACCATTTTGACATGGTACCTATTGCGTTTACTAGTCCTCTTTTTGGTCAGTTATTCTTGGGTATCAATGTTATCAGTTTATTTCTAACATCCAAAAGTTCGTTTTGCAGTAAGTCTTTGTTTTTTGTTTTCATCAATATAATATTATCGGTCGTTATATTAATGATATTTTCTATTTGTTTTATATTAATTACATGTATTACAATGTCTGCTTCTTTTACAATGTCCTGAGTTCTAGTTTGTAAATCAACAAACTCTTTTATATCTGTTAGTTCAGTTATCGTCATTGTGCCTATCGTCAAATTGATCCTTCCTATTATTGTCATTATTATCAGTAACATCTGTAAATTTTAAAGGTTTTTTAATATTGCAAGGGTGTATATTTTCTAGTTTCTCTTTTCTATATTTTGGCTGTTCCTTATGTCTAGTTGCCTTATAATTTTTTATAAACCCTTCTTTTCTTTTTTCAGTGTAATGTTCTCTCTATTCATTAAGTTTTGTAATAATTTTATTTTTCATTAGCTCTATATTCTTTTTAACTAACTCTTGGCTAACTTTGTTATTATGTACATCATAAGGGGTACACTTTATTGTTGAGTGGAATCTGTTATTGCAATTTCTAATAGCTTTTTGTATTAATTGTTTAATAGATCAACTTTTCTCTAATTTGTATAGAATCCTAAATTTTTCTACTATTGTATTATGGTATCTTTCTATGTCTGTATTTCCGGTGTGGCTGTTCGGCTTAGTTAAATGTAGCTCTACATTTTCTTTATCTAGAAATTCTTTGATTCTTATAGCTTTAAATTCGTTGTCAGCTATTATTTTCTTTGGTTTACCTATTTTTGTAAAATAGTCTTCTAGCTGTTCTATAATAGTAACATGATTCCTATCATTTAATGGATATGCTACACCATATTTTGAAAATTTATCTATTAAGAAAATGAAAACGCTTTATTACATATGTATCAATGTGGATTATTTCGTTCTTTTTTGATGGTATCTCCGTATATAAAAATTTAGCTCTGATTGGTTTCCTGCATATTTGACTTCCTGACATATTTCGCATTGGTTGATAACTAAATATATCATTTCTAATAATCGCGGATAATAAATTTTAGTTTTTAATTGATTGTAGGTTTCTTGTATTCCCGAATGTATACTTTCTCTGACCTGATATAAAGATATTTGTTTTACTGCTTAAACCTCTGTTTCTATATCTTGTGCTCTCATAGTGCACTTTATGAATTCTATTTCATTATCGTTGGAAAACATTTCTATTAATTTTACCTGAACGACATATATATATATTTCCTTTCTGATATATCTGATAATTTTCCAATTTTTCCTTTCGATATATATTTCTTAAAGATCTCACCCATTGAACTGAAATCGTATTCTGATACAAAGATTATTCTCTTCCCGTGTATCATTTCATTTCTTCTGTCTTATTATTTGTTAGGATAATTTGCGTTTTATATTTGTTGACTATTTCATCTTTAATGTAAAAATGGTCACCAAAATCTTCTTCAGCTGAATGAGCTGTTGCAATTGAGTCATTATCATCTTCTATATTGTTAATAGTATTAATATTATTAGATAAAGTATTAATTTTTGTTATTTCACTCCCCATCTTATCTGAAATTGTGTCCTCACAATTTTCTAGTCTACTTAAAAAATCTGCTACTTTGTTTTCTTTTCCTTTTAAATATTCTATATCGAACTGGTATTCGCCTAGCTTCAGTAACCATCTTTGGTGTCGCGGCGACATATCTTTACCTCTGTACTTTGAATGTAAAAATTTTATTGGTTGATGATCCGTAAAAATTTTAAATTTTCTACCATAAAGGTATGGTCTGAAATAGTTTACGCTCCACATTATAGCTAAAAATTCTTTATCTGTTGCGGAATAGTTTCATTCATGGTTATTTAAAGTTCTTGAGGCATAACACACTGAGTGTCCCTCTTGTGATAATATTGCACCAATCGCATAATTGGAAGCATCTGGTGTTAATATAAATTGTTTCTCAAAATTCGGATAACGTAAAATGGGATGGGTACTTATTAGAGTTTTTAATTTTTCAAAAGCTTCAATATATGTCGGGTTTTTAGTATTAATTTTAACGCCTTGTTTTTAATATTTAGTTATTGGTTGAGCTACTCTAGCGTAATCTTTTACGAATTTACGATAATAACCGGTAATTCCTAGAAAACTTTTAATTTGTCTTTCTGTTTTTGGAATTTGTAAACTTTTAATGATTTTTATTTTATTGGGATTTGGCTTCATGCCATCCTCCGTTAAAACGTGTCCTAAAAACTCTGTTTCTTTCTTTAAGAAATTGCACTTATCAATTTGAATTTTTAGATTTTTACTTTCGAGAACTTTAAAAATTTCATTTATTGCCCTAATATGTTCGTTCAGTGACGTACTAAAAATTAGGATGTCGTCCAAATACACGACGCAGGTTTTGTTTATATAATCTCTAAGGATTTCATTCATTAGCCGCTGAAATGTGGCTGTTACAAATGCTGTTTTTTCCCGAGCTTCTTCTTTTACTAAAATTTGGTGATACCCTTTTGCTAAATCTAAAGTAGTAAAATACTGTGCTCTCCCTAATTTGTCTAGAATGGAATCAATGTTTGGAAGAGGATATTTGTCATCTATTGTGACTTCGTTCAGTTTTCTATAGTCTATTACAATTCTGTATTTCTTTTCGCCTGAATTATCTATTTCTTTCGGCACTACTGTTAGTGGTCTCGAATACCTTGAATAACTTTTTTGAATTATTCCTTGTTCTTCCATTTCCTTAATTTGTTTTCTAACCTCAATTTCGTGCTGAGGTGGATATCTTTACAATTTTGAATTAATTTGTTGTTGTGTTGTAGTTTTAAATTCATGTTGAATTTCCTTTGTGTTAGTTAATTTATCACCATCTCTAAATAATAATTTATTATATCTCTTTAGTAATTTAGTTATTTCCTTATTCTCTTCCTCATTTCAATTTTCTAGGTTTAATTTGTCTAAATTTAGATCTGCAGGTTCAAGAGTACAAATCTGATTTAAGTCATTTAATTTCTTTCTTTTCGATTAAATATTACTCTACAATTTTCTATATCTATATAAGTATTGAGAGAAGTAAGCCTATCCATGCCTATTATAAAGTCATATTTCCGTCCTCTTAGTGGTGTAGCTTTCCACCTTGCTCTAGTATTGTTAGGTAAGTTAAATTCTTCTAGTGCTAATGTATGTACTTCGTAATTAATTTTGTCCTCATTAGTTAATGTACTAAATGTCAAAGGATATTTCAATTTAATTTTTGGGAAATCGGTAATTTCGCTATTAATTAAACTCAAACTAGCTCCCGTATCAATTAGCGCAATATAATTTTTTCCTATAATATTATTTTTTATTTTGGTTAGGGACTCCGAGGCGGATTCATAAAAAAAAAACGTTATTATTGACTTCCTCGTTATTGACCTCAGCTTTTGAGTATCCTGCCTGGCTTTGCCTATTCGAGCATAAGCATTCTTGGCCATACTTCGATACAGAGTGTCCTGCCAATTGAGGGCTCTTTGATCTGTGTTCAATATTGTCTATCTCCATTGGTTCACCTTGGTTGGGTCTGAATCGATTATTATTATGATAGTAATTTTGTCTAAATTGATTCGGCTGGTATTGACCGAAATGTTGTCTAGGATTCCCTGTGTTTTGTACTTGTTGGAAGTTACCCGAATTCATTGGTCTATAATTATTGTTATATCTTCCACTATCATTCCGTCTATATCGACCTGATATATTATGCCTACCGTCATTTGGGCTTATTTGATTGTATTGACCTTTGTTTGCATCGCCAAAGTTTTTATTATATCTATGACCTCTATCAGTATACCTATTCTTCCAACTGTCCATTGGACTATCTCCTTTTGTTTTAAATTTCCTATATTCTGGTCTAATGTTACTATCCTCATTCTACTTGTCATTATTTTCATAATAATATTTAAATTTGCTTCTTCATAAATTTTATCTAATAGAACTCCTTGCGTCATTTCTTTTATAGTATTTGCTAATAGACTGTCCATGTTACTTAGGTCAATGTAATGGTCTCCCCTATAGTAAACTGTCAGTTCGTCCGCTTTATATTTAATGTTCTGTACTTCGGTCATTAGTTCACTTACCGAGCACACCTTGAGATTTGCTACCTTTTTGTAAAGATGGTGGGGTTCTACGTCCGGTCTGCAGCGCAATTTTAGAGTTTCCTTGATTAGCTGCCAATTATCCGGTTGTGGTATATTTATGACTGTGTTCTTCGCCTCTCCTTGGATCGTCCTGTAGAAAATTCGCCTTACTACTTCCTTCTGTAGCTCACTGCTATTTATAGTGGATAGCAGATATTCTATACCACTAAAAAACGAGTTGATTGTTATATCTCCTGTGCCGGTGAATATTGGTAAGTCATTTACAGTTTTCAGCAAAACATGCCTACTGCTGTCATTTTCTTCTGTTCGGTTGCGGAGTTCCAGGTAGGCTTGCCGCATTTGTTCCAATTGCTGTTCTCTGCGGGCAAGTTCTTCAATTAAATCTATTCCTGGTACTTGAGTATGTTCCCCTTCCATACTTCTGTTTCGGTCGTATTGAATTTGCCTTCTTGTTTTTGCCGTTGTACTATTAAACGTGCACTGCACTTTTATAATTCTTTATTTTAAATTTTGGTGTGGTGTTAACTTTGATAGCGTTCACTGCACACTACGATAAATATCGACTGCACTTTTAGTGGTGTTTATTTTTTGGTGTGGTGTTAACTTTAATAGCATTCACTGCACACTTCGCAATAAATATTCACTGCACTTTTAGTGGTGTCTATTTTCGTGTTTAAATTTGTTTTATTTTATTATATTCTGGAGGGTCTGGTCAACTCCTGAGTTGGCTACAGAGTCGGGATTTTGTCTTGTCTGGATGTTGTGTTATCTGTATTCTGTCTGGTCGTGATTTCGTTTTTTCTGTTTAATAAAGTGTCGGGATTATGTCTTGTCTTAATTTTCCAAATTGTCTGGATCATATACTGTGCTCCCGTTTTTTTTTTTTTCTTGTTTTCTTTTTGTGAAAGTTTAAGTTTACAGTGCCATGTATTTTTGCCAATAATTTCAACGAGCGAAATATTCTTACATTTGTGATCCTATGCATCAAATGAGTTGTCCTGCTTTTATAGTTACTAAGCTGGGACTGGCAAGTTTAAAACAAACTATCTTGGGTTTCCAACAATATATACACCCTCTTATAATTTTTTTAAACAAGCATTGGCATCAAGTCTTAGGAAGGGCATTAACCAAACCGTGAAAAATACTGCTGAAAGAGACGATTTATTTATTAAAAGCTATATGCATTTAAAGCTGTAAATACACTACTTTAAAGCAGTGTATAAAGAGATCTCCTACATTCATGTCTTTACGAGGGCAAAAACGTACGCAATAAAATTTTTGCAACACACATATCCGAACAAAGGTCTAAACAAAGGGATGAAAGAAAGTTGGCATTACTCGCATGTTCCTTGGCTACACATCCCATAGTTTGCAGAGTACCTCACCATAACCGAATATTATAATTACTCTTTATAAGGAGAGCAATGTAATATTAATATATATACTATATATTTACAAAAATCATCGGAAATTAACTTATCGTGCTAGTGATCTGCAAACCGTTCAGAACAGTGTATAGATATGTAATGTGAAAAACAGATTAATAAAGAAAACAAGAAGAATTTGGCTGAGCCTTTAACGAATTGGGCTGCTATATCGTTTGCGAATTAAACATTATGCCCGCCGTGCAGTATCTCCACGCGACTTTAATAATCGTTACCGCGTTTGGAATTTTTAAAAAAAGAATTTAAAAATTTCCGTTTAACAAAAAGGCACAACCAACTAATTTGGATAGGGGAATCAAACTGAATTTACATTTATTAATTACCTTAGTTGAAACTTAAAATAAAATATACATTTGCTGATTAATCATATTTGCTTATACATACTTATGCTGACTAAGTTGTGAACATAACATTTTAATAAGTTTATGTGGTTCTAAGAAATATACTGAACAAAGTGATTTTGTTTTTTATCATTTACAATTATTTTTACAAAAGTAAAGGAAACGGTGTTGCATTACATTTTATTAACTTCCGGCTGTCTGGTTAATTTGGTTAAGAAATTCAGCAAATTTGTCAACTTTATTATTTGTTGTTGGGGGATTCATATATGTAACTCGCGTGAAACATATAGTACAATAAATTGAATTAAATCTTTACATTTTTTAAATGATATGTTTCAACAATTCAACTTAAGTGTACATTTCTTTTGATTAAATAATTTGAAATTTTACATTAGGTAACTCTTTAAAATTATTTGCAATTTATTATTATTATGAATAATGGTGACAAATCTTAATTTAATTTTTTTTTAGTTTTGTGTTGAATCGTCTGCCCAGGCTTATACCTTGCTGGACTAGTTATTATGCTACAAAATCCAAGAGCCATCATTGTAACATTTGGTAGAAAATGTCGGCTTCCAGAATTATTCCAATTTCGGCGCTCGTCACATATTTAAAATGTGGATACGAATGGAGAAAACAGCCTGATCAGCGTTATCGTCTCTGAGGCGATTGCACACCTGCCTGACTGCACGCATGTGAGTGCGGAGTCTTGTAACCCTTGCTTTTTCCCGAATTAATGTTGGCTTGTTGAAACCATTATGGGCACCTCGAAAGCATTTGCGCCGCGATTGGTATGGCCGACAAGACGGATCGAGTCTCAGTCGGTCAACCCTATGCCGCTGCTTCGATTTGCAGTTGTCAACACTATCAGTCGACGGATCAGACGGATCGAGTTCTGAATGTGTAACATGTGCTGAAAATGCCGTATCAGGAATTGCGCAGCTGAGACATGAGTAGATCGGTAGTTTTTGTATCCGTTATCGTGATTGTCAAGGGCATTCTTATCGAACAAGCCTGAGTTCAGATTATTACTGGAGTAAGAACTTTGTGCCCTCTGTCTGTTCCATTAAGTGTTGTTTCTTCATCATTGTTATTTTTCGCATCATCAAACGAGAAAGTAACAAAGAAAGGAAATCAGATTATATTACTTTTTTTTGGTTTGATAGATTTCGCTTCGAGAATTGATTTGAAGAATTGTTCGTACTTTTCTCACCCACTTGGGTGCATTACATTTTCCTAGCTGAGAAAAATCACCTAGATTGTCAAGGTTTACAGGTTTGCCATTCCATAATAACAAGTTTTTGTTCTCAGATGAACTTGCTGTGATATTAAAAGTCACGTTCGCTGTGACTGACCACAACTTAGTAGCTAACTGCTGTTCACTAAAAGCAGTTAAATCATCTTCCACTTGTTCCCTATGAGACAGAGTGTGACGACGGTGTTTACATTTGAAGCAGATTGAGTTGCTTTTACAAGCAATAGATATGTGATTATCTGATAGGCAGATAATGCATATATCGAATTTTACTGATATGGTTTACTATTGCCTCAAACCGCGTATTGTGATTCATTCCGGAAAATTTCGAACAGGATTTTAGAATGTGTGTTCGCGAAGAACACCATTTGCACTTTATTCTATTAAAATTTAAACGTTCCAAACTTATTTCGTCTGATGGGCATTGATTTTGAGAGAGGATGGCTCGAATACACTGTTTGGGTTGAGAATCAGAAACCCGTTGTTGTTGCTCAGCTATTAACGTGGCTCTTTAATATAAGCATCGTAGCAGGCACAATATTTCAGCTTAATAAATATTTTCTATTTTAGCATTATAGTCATAGTGTGATACGTTGAAATTTTACAGACAGGTTTGATATTCTGCCTCTACCCATGATGTCTGCAATTCCTCTTGATCAACCACAGACGTTTGGTTTGGTAGTATTAGGCGTAAAGCTCTATTAAAATTCCAGAAATTCATTAGCAATTTGGAAAAATTTGTTTAATGAACTCTTCTTTATGTATATTGATTAAAATATTTTTTTTCCTTGGCTTAAGATTTTGGTCCGATATAAGGTCGGCCAATTTCAATGAACTATGTCGTACTGAATATTAATGTTGAGCTAATGATCGCGCAGGCATCCACGAATTTATTGCCTTTAAAATAAATTAATTAATCAAAAGAGCTCATAAAATTCTACAATGATTGCAGTTTACTCTCAAAATTCAAAAAATATTACCTACTTACAATTTAAAAATTATTTAAAAATATACACTTAACTTGTTCGGCTATAATCAGTGGTCCAAAATTACAACGAAATATTTATTTAACAATATAAAATTTATTATTTATTTAAAAAGTTTGCAATTAAAAATAATTATTTATTGCGCAAAATAATTAAAATTTTAAGGGCACCGAATAACTATTTTTCGCCCACTGTGCTATACACATGTCATGTATAATGTTAATCGCAACAAATATACCATCACTTCACTTATTGAAAGAACTGCAGAAAATCAATAAGAATTTTGGTTTCACCTTAAAAAAAATTTAAGTATTTATTTATTTAATATAGGCCAAATTAATTGATTCTTTTAAAAACTTGAAATTACATTTTATTATAAACTTGTAATAAGTTTGTATAATTTTTTGATAATAAAATTGAAGTTAATTTTTAGTGGGCATGACCCCTGTATCTAATTCTAGCGTCTACCTGCTACTTTGTTACTTGTAGTGTATTTTGCTCTCACTGCGGCTTTGCCGCTGAGCTGCAGTTAGTGGTCAGATCTAGTCTTTGTGTTTGTTACTTTTTTTTTTGGCTTTGTTTTACACTACCGAAAACGCAGCTAGAATATGTAAATGTGTATGATGCTGATACTTGTAAATATTTTTGGCGCTTAGATCACTAACCGTAGCGAAAGGCAAATTTGTTTGTGAGATGATAAAAGTGTGAATTTAACGCAAGCAGGCGCGAGCTAATGGGGACGCAGAAAATTTAGAAACATTTATTTTATGTAGGTATGTGCAGTGGCGGACAGAAGTCTACATACACCGCCTGTATTCGTGGTATAGAGAGTACCATCCCTTTGCTGAAAAATGTAGGCATACAGTCTTATTTTGAATCCTTTGCGAATCACATGTATTAAACAAATCCATTCTCTAACATGAAATAAAACAATTACCACTAACAGGTACGTCGATATACTGTGTTGTTATGACGGTTAGGTACACTTTTTTTTTACTTTTTTTTTTAATTATGTTTTCTAATTTGCTACTATTAAATTTAGTTGTGGTTTAAACACATTAGGATCAACAATGGCTCCGCGAAAAGAAATATCCATTGACGTAAGAAAGTTGGTCATTCATCACAGAAAAGAGAAGAAATCTTATGGTGAAATTTCAAAAATTTTAAACTTAAGTCGACCAACGGTACAGACCATTGTAAAAAACTTTGAAAAATGGTTTGGGAAGCGGTTGCGGCATCTGGAGTTGGGAAGCTTGTTTGTATTGAGGGTAATATGGATCGGTTCAAATATAAGTCAATGTTGGAAGCTAATCTGAAGCCTTCGGTGGACAGTTTGAAGCTTGGGGCAGGCTGGATCTTTGTACAGGATAACGATCCAAGCGCACGGCCCATATTGTTAAGGATTGGGTGCTTTATCATGCTCCAAGGCAACCACACGCACCACCTCAAAGCCCAGATTTGAATGTTATTGAACATGTCTGGGAGATTTTAAAGCGAAAAATTAGAAAAAGTCAGTAAAGTAAGAAGATCATGTTACCTGATATTAACCAAAGCTATTGTTTGTAGATTTTTGTCAATGTTGGACTTATGTTTTTTTGTCATAACTTTACTATTTTATGATAAAAAATGAATTTTTTTAGTTTTTAATGATAACAGAAATAAACTGTGTCGTTAAATTTTCCAATGAACATTATGGATATATAATTCAACGAAAATAGAGGGTGTATGTAGACTTTTTTCCGCCACTGTATGTGTGTTAATTTTAGCGGGTAAATTTCTTCTCGCTTTTTTGCGACTATTGATATTGTGGCGAAAATGCAAAGCGAATGTCAGATGAAAGAGAGAAGCCGATAGCTGGCATGTTCTAAAGCTTAATTCGAGAACATTCGTTATCGAGAATGATTCGATTATTCCAGGCTTTCGCGGCGAGCAGCCAACTACTATATAAGAGCGACACTCAGCTGCCAAGTCAATCAGTTGTAAAGTAAACGCGTTGATGATTAGATTACAGTGAAGTAATAAGAAACAGTACATTGTGAAAGTTGTAATTCAAGTAATTGTAAATAGTAAAGTGAATTGTAATTGAGTAACAAAAGGACATTTAATAAATTCTTTATAAAATAAAGAAACTGCGAACATAGTTGATAACTTTTATTTAACAATCCAGTGGTCGTACCCGAAGGATGTGGAAAATCATCGAGGTTGATTCAGCAAGATCGTAACAATTGGTGTGAGAAGTGGGATTGTTAAATAAATCCCAAAGGATAATAATTGAAAAATGGTCAAGATTCAGGATTTGACAATACCTCCTCTCAAGAGGGAATTGGCAAAGCGCGGATTATCTACAACAGGGAATAAGGCAGAGCTGCAATCGGGACTGTGAGAAACAATGGAAGTTGAAGGCATCGATTTGAGCCAGTACGGATTTCATCGCGAAACGAAGAGATATCCTTGAAGGACATAGACAAAGAAGAGGCTGTTGATTCTGCGAAGGCATTGGAGTCGCCATCAAGTAAGATTCAAGAAAAGGCTCCTGGCTCATCTACGGGTATTGACATGAACATGTTATTGGCTGCAATTTCAAAAAAGTTGGGTGTACAGGATGCCAAGATATCACAAAAGATGGATGCATAGGATACCAAAATATCAGAGAAGATGGATGCACAAGATGCCCGTAATTCATAAAATATATCTGCAATTAATGCCAGCATTACATCACAAATGGTTGAACAGAGGAAGCAGATATCATCCTTAGAAGGCACAATCGCGCAAATACAGCAAAATCTAGTGAGAGACAATGCAGAACTTAAGGAAAGACAGGATCTAATTGAGAGCAAAGTCAACGAATTGCAAGGTCGGAAAGAAAAAATAGAGGATCTAATTGAGACCAAAGTCAACGCATTGCAAGGTCGTTTCCAGGATTTGCAGTTAAATCGTTCGACCACTTCAGTGAACGCTCCCAAGGTAAAAACACCATCTTTCGACGGTAAAACTCCTTTCAAAGTCTTTAAGCTCCAGTTTGAGAAGACGGCTGAAACAAATAACTGGAGCATGGAGGAATAATCTGCTGCACTATTCGTTGCGTTGGAAGGACCTGCGGCAGAACTTTTGCAAACTATACCCGTATATGAGGGAAATGATTACGACGGATTGATACGAGCCCTGGAAAGACGCTATGGTAGCGAACACAGGCGACAAATCTACCATGGAGTTAGAAAAGCGCGACCAAAAACCCAATGAATCTCTACAGGAATATGCTTCGGAAATAGAGAGATTGGCTCATTTAGCCATTGGAGACGCATCGGGTGAGCATCTCGAAATGGTGAAAATACAAAGATTCATCAGCTGAATAAAAGACGTTTACATCAAGCGAGAGACATATGTAATGCCAAAACAATTAATATTATTAATATATATATTAAGTAGCACACGGTACCAGGTACTAAATATGTACTAAAGTACACTGGTACCACTATTAACCATTAAATAAAGAAAGACAGGCAGTTGCGTTCTGACCGCCAAACGAGAAAGTTCTACAAGGCGACCGTGACAGGACACGCTGTTGTTGCTGTGCACGCTTTTACGGCGAATTTTCTCGATTGCACAATTTATTGAATTGTTTGAATAGTGTGAAGTTTTAACAAATTGTGAAATTTTAACAAATTGACTTATAAGAATGAGTGAACAGCAACGACAACGCATTGAACACGTCGTGACGGAAATGCGAGGGAACATATAATCCTAATCCCAACACGCTACAACCGCGGCACGCAACTCAAAAGGGAAAAAGTTAAAAAAAAAAAAAAAATTTTATAAAAAAAGGTGAAAAAATCTAATGAAATGAAAAAAAGTGAAAAACTAAGCAAACTCCAAAAAAAAAGGTGAAAAAAAATCTAATAATATGAAAAAAAAGTGAAAAACTAAGCAAACTCCAAAAAAAAGGTGAAAAAAAAAATCTAATAAAATGAAAAAAAGTGAAAAACTGAGCAAACTTCAAAAAAAAAAAGTGAAAAAAACGCTAAAATCAAAATGAATTGAACACTTTAGTTAACTCATTCAGTACAGTACATACACATTGATATACAACGCATTACATTTAATTTCTTTTTACATAATCAAAATATAATATATAACATTTAATTTTATCAAAACAAAATTTGTAAGTGAACTACACATAAGTTTCAAAAAAAAATGTACTTTTTTTTCAACAATTACACATCAACTCCAATCAACATACAGTTACACAGCGGTTCAACAAAATTTTGCAACAACTACAAATCTACTCACAATCAACATACAATTACACAGCAGTTCAAAAATACAACAACTACACATCGACTGACAGTTATAGTTATAAAGTAGCACAAAATCAACCACCAAAATCAACAGCCTCACAAAAAAAAAAAATTACAGTTATACATTCAGCGCAAAATCAACCACCAAAATACATCAGCTTCATGAACAAAAAAAACAAAAAAAAAAAAAAAAAACACCAACAGTTAAACATCAAGATCACATGTAATGGCTAACCAACAACAACAACAGTCTATGATCAGCGCAGCATGAGTAACACACAGCCCACTAGGAACAGCATTCACCAAGTCACAGCATCATTCACAGCAAATATTTTTATTTAAACTTTATTAACGCATTTGCACTGTACTAATATAAAACTGTTAAATACTATTTAGCTTTCCTGTTTTGTCAAATCTAAAGCACACTACACTACAAATCTAAAGCACACTACATTTTACAAACATTTAAAAATTTTGTTTTTCTCTTAATGGCATTTTCTATCAAAAATAATTGTATACTGACTATGCACTACCTTGATGTATCGTTGAGAGCTTATTGCTATGACAGAGTTTGAACTACACTTTAAAAATTACCAATCTGAATTTTACAAAGTTACTAAGCGTATTCTACAAAAGAGACCAAAAATCCAATAAGGCTAAAGGAATACAAACATTTACTAATCACTTCTTATAATAACATCTTGATACTAGTTATTGGCAATAGTACGGTTCAAACGAATATCCCAAGAAATATTCAGCTGAAACTAAAACGCTGTAAGGAACAGTTAGACAAATGTTTCGCAAGATTAAATTGCGACGTTCAAATTCCAATTGAAAATTTAGCTCTTATCCCACAGAACGAACCTACAGATTCAGAATCTGACGAAGAAACTAAGCCAAATTTCAATTCTCCGGCTATCAGTTCTCCAGACATTTCAATAAGCTTTCATAAGCTTATGTGCCTCCATCATTAGGGAAAACTACAACGGTGATCCGTTATCACTTGAATCATTTATCGACAAGATAAATTTAATTGAAGATTTAGCAGAAGATAATTTGAATAGCATTTTCATAACATTTGTGAAATCGAAACTTGAGGGCAAGGCACGCGAAACAATCCCAACAGAAGTAAACTCTATTAGCCAAATAAAAAATGCACTGCGCGATAGAATAAAACCGGACAACTCGAAAGTAACTAATAATAATTATTCTGAGTTTGCACAGCGCGTTGAGGAATTGTCAGATGCCTTAGAACGTTCCTTGATCATTGAGGGTATGACCCAAGCCAAAGCACATGAAATGTCAATAGAACAAACGGTCAACGTTTGTAGGCTTAATACCCGCTCTGAATTAGTTAAGGCCATTTTGGCGTCAACTACCTTCAACGACTCAAAAGATGTTGTTGCAAAAATGATAGTTGAATAAAATAACGAAACAAAAGAGCATCAAGTACTAGCATTTCGATCCCGTCCGAATAGACCAAACAATTTCCGAGATAATTTCCGAGGAAACAACTCTAATAGATATAATAACAACAATAATGTCGTCATGTTTAACAATAACCGCAGATATAGCAACAACAACAGGTACAACAACAGCAACAATTACTCCAGATATAACAACAGATAAAGAAATATTAATAATAATGGCAGTCAATATAGCCGTACATACAACAATAGTAATAGACACAACAATAGAGGCAATGCAAACGTGCGTCCTTTAAACGTGGAAGCCCCTCAGGAGCGAACACTGAGGGACGGCAATTAAATTTCGAAACTAAATCAACGTACTGCTTGAATCTTAACTATTCCGACTTTATTGAATTAAAGTGTGGCGATTCCTTCAAGCCATGCACTTTCCTAGTAGATTCACAAGCAGACATTTCGCTAATTAAATTTTCAAGTCTAGTAAAAGACACATACATAGAGGGTAATAACATAATAAACATAACAGGCGTAACAATAGAAAAGGTTCCAACTTTGGGTATAGTAAATACCAATCTAATTGCAGCAAATTTTTCCATACCGCACACACTACATGTGGTAAATGATAATTTTAATATACCAGCAGACGGAATACTCGGCAAGGACTTTCTAAAAACAAATAGATGCATAATAAATTATGCAACCAATACCATAACTATTGGCACATACGACATTAATATTTCAATTTTGCACGGTACAACTACCGATACTTTAGTTATTCCACCAAGATGCGAGGTTTATGTTCATTTAATTTAATAAAATGCAAAAATCCAGTATTTGTAGACTCACAGGAAATCGGCAATGGTGTTTTCACAGCAAAGTGTGTCATCGACACAAATAATCCAATTTTAAAAGTCATCAACACTACTGATGAGATAAAATACGTAAAAAATTCGAATATCAAAACAGAAGAAATCACCAATTACAATGTATACAAGATAAAAAAACAACAAACGATTCGAAACGCTTAGACGAGCTAAAGTCAATTTTGCGTAAACAAATGCCAGCATATGCCAAAACAAATTTGATTGAATTATGTTTGGAATATGCTGACGTATTTGCCTTAGAGACAGATCGTATGACGCTAAACAATTTTTACGAGCAAAAACTTAGACTATGTGACAAAACCCCAGTCTACATTAAAAATTATCGGTTGCCGTATACACAACGAGAAGAAATAAATAAGCAAGTTGACAAATTGTTGCGAAATGATTTAATAGAAGAAAGTTATTCTAATTATAACAGCCCTTTAATTTTGGTACCGAAAAAAAGCCATAATGGTCAAAAACCATACCACATGTGCGTAGACGCAGTCAATAAGAAGCTCATAGCGGACAAATTTCCCTTAGCTCGCGTAGATGACATTTTGGATAATCTGGGCAGAGCAAAGTATTTTTCAACCTTAGATCTTTTTTCAGGTTTTCATCAAATTCCACTGCACAGCGATTCTCGTGATATAACTTCCTTGAGTACAGATCGCGGAGCTTTTCGCTGGAAGGTTTTACCACTTGGTTTAAATGTAGCACCTAACTCATTCTCCCGAATGATGTCCATAGCTTTTTCCGGTATTTCACCAAATCAAGCGTTCATGTATGTCGACGACATTATCGTCATTGGCTGTAGCGAAGCACATGATCTAAAAATCTTCAAAAAGTTTTCGAGACATGCAGAAATTTCAATCTAAAGTTAAATCCTGTGAAATGCAATTTCTTTCGTTCAGAAGTGACATTCTTAGGACACAAATGTTCATCCAAGGGTTTACTGCCAGATGACTCTAAAATAGAATCAATAAAAAAATATCCTAAACCAACAGATAAGGATGCAGTCAGGCGTTTCGTAGCCTTTGCTAACTACTACCGACGTTTTATACCAAATTTTGCGTCCCAGTCAGCGCATCTGAACCGGTTAAGCAGAAAAAACATAAATTTTATTTGGGATAACACTTGTGATCTCGCCTTTGAGCAGCTCAAGTCTGCACTAATGTCTCCTCAGCTCCTACAATATCCAGACTTCAAAAAAGAATTTATTATCACAGTCGACGCATCCAAAAGCGGGTGTGGTGCCATATTAAGTCAACAGCACGGTGATACTGACTTACCAATATGCTTTGCTTCAAAATGTTTCAACTCAGCAGAACAGAAAAAACCTATTATAGAACTGGAACTGTTAGCTATATATATCGCCCATACGTCTACGGCAAACATTTTACAGTAAAATCCGACCATAGACCTTTAGTCTACCTTTTCAATATGAAAGATCCAACTTCAAAACTTGCAAGAATATGTCTCGAACTGTCTGAGTACAACTTTACTCTTTTATACATAAAAGGTAAAACAAATGTCGGGGCAGATGCACTTTCACGAATTACAATAAACGAACTTAAAGCCTCAACGATATACATTTTGACAGTACAAACCCGTTCAATGAAAAAACAATCACAAGAAGAGTACGAAAATAAAGACATCAATACTGTTACACTACAGGTTTACGACAAATTCTCATATAGTTTCACAAAAAAAATCCCTCGGGTTAAATCATATATTACGTACGATAAAAAAGATAATTTATCAAATATTACAGTTTGTGCACACTTAAAACATAGAAAAATAGAGTTACTTAATCTTGCGACAGTTAACGAAAAAACAAGTTTAGACAGGTTACTTTCGAAGCTAGAATTTGAAGCCAACAGCCGCAATATTAAGAAACTGGAATGGCCAAAAGACGATACATTTTTCAAATATATCTCCATAGCAAACCTAAAAACACGCGGAAATAAAATATTAAAAACACTACAAATTATATTAACAGACACTATTGAAACTGTAACGGATAACGAAAAGAAACGCAAACTTATGACAATTTACCATACAGACCCAATAAAAGGAGGTCATTGCGGACTGAAAAGACTATACGCAAAAATCCGTACAAAATATTTTTGGAAAAATATGCGAAAATTGTATGCTAAACAAAACAAAACCAAAAACAAAAGAAAGCCTTGTCTTAACGCCAACACCCATCAAACCGTTTGAAGTAGTAATAATTGATACAATAGGGCCTTTACCGGAATCAAAATACGGTAACAAGTTCGCTGTTACCATCATCTGTGACCTAACAAAATACCTAGTTACAGTCGCGATACCAGATAAAAGCGCTAAAACGATTGCAACAGCAGTTTTTGAAAACTTTATATTAGTATACGGTACAATGAATTCTATAAGGTCAGATTTAGGGACTGAGTATAAAAATGAAATATTCTCAGAGTTGACGAAACTTTTAAATATTGAACACAATTTTTTACAGCACATCATCACGAAACAGTGGGTACTATTGAACGAAACCAATGAACGTAATGAATACATACGGGCGTATATACACGAAACACTTTCTGAGTGGGACACTTACCTTAAATACTTTACCTATTTTCATAATACGACTTCAAATACAGCTGTTGACAACAAATTTACTCCATTCGAATTAGTTTTTGGCAAAACACCTATCATGCCACATGAATTGATAAAAAGGAAAATTGACCCTATTTATAATGTTGAAAATTACGTAAAAGAGGTTAAGTATCGAATGCAAAAATCACACATTTTAGCAAAGGAACTAATCGACAAACATAAAATTATAAACAAAAGACTTTACGACAGGGATAACCTACCCATATCCATAAAGAAGGACGATATGGTCCTAATTCGAAAAGAACCCCGTGATAAGCATAGCAACATATATCAAGGTCCGTACATGGTGACGGACATAGATGGCGTTAATGTCACAGTTTTCGACAAAGAAAAAAACAAATACAAGAAATTACACAAGAACCGATTTCATAAGGTTACCCAATAAAAACTTAAATCAGTCACTCACTCAATTTTACAAGTAATTTGATTGTAACACGTGTTTTATATATATCAATTGAAAATTGTACAAAACAAATAAAATTCATATTTGTTAAACATCACTCAAGTCGTGTCGAACGAACGAATCTAAGGTGGATGAATAGCATGCATACAACACAAATTCGTTCCTTCTTAACCTCACGATCTCATGGGTAAGAGAACCTGGGGGAATTGATCACCCTACTAAGTTCTTCTTTTTCCCAAGGAGGGTGATGTAATGCCAAAATTATTAATATTATTAATTTATATATTAAGTAGCACCCGGTACCAGGAACTAAATATGTACTAAAGTACACTGGTACCACTATTAACCATTAAATAAAGAAAGACAGGCAGTTGCGTTCTGACCGTCAAACGAGAAAGTTCTACACATATTCGAATCCAAAGTTAACATTTGCTGAAACTGTTGCGTATGCTCAAACGCGTGAAACGGCGGCACTCATAAGCAGACCAGCATACAAAGTCAATAAAGTGGAGGTTGAAACACCAGCTGTGATGATAGAAGGAATGAATCGTTCTGGTGTCAAGAATCATGCTGGAAAATGCTTTAAATGTGGAAAGCCTGGTCACTTCGCACGCGAGTGTAACACGGGTTCCAGCAAACAGGAAGTACAGCAAAAACGGAAGGCTGAGGAAGATGAACCATCAACTTCTCAGTCGTTAAACTGAAACGAGCCAGTCTAAAGGGGCGTATGCTGGCTTCTGCAATTGAATGCCCTATAATCTCCGTCTCGCAAATTGGCAGAAAAACGAGCAGCATTACAATTGATGGATATGTGGATGGACGAGAGCAAATATTAACAGTGGATACGGGCGCATAACACTCCATCATTCGAACTGACCTGATCGGAAAAGAAGTGAGACCATTACCTGGAGCAATGTTGAAAACGGCGACTGGTGAGGACACCCAAGTGATGGGAGAAGTAACATGTGAGGTCACAATTGGGAATGTGACGGTGTTACACAGCTTTATAGTCGCGCAGATTATAGATGAGGTAATCATAGGAGTGGACTTCTTGATGGGTCAAGGTATAAAGATAGACTTGAATAACAAAATTATGGAGTATAAGAACATTGAAGTACCACTAAGCATTGGCTATAATTCCACATACAGCAGCAAACAGGTGGTCTTAGAAGGCAGTGAACTGATTCCACCATAGTCAGAAGCAACACAAAATTCTACACCGGACTTACTTATTGGTAAAACCCTGGCTAAGACACAAAAGAATGGACGGATCCCAGGCAGGACCAACGTAGTGAAGCATAGCATTGATACTGGTGACGTAAGACCAATTCGTCATGCTTCTCGAAGCGTTGCACCAGCCAAACGTGACGCTGTTGGCTAAATAATTAAGGAAATGAGCGAAAGCGGTGTTATCGAACTAGCGGCAAGTCCATGGAGCTCGTGAAGGAGAAAGATGGTCAGTTGCGGTTCTGCGTGACTATCGGAGATTAAACGATGTCACAAAGAAAGACAGCTATCCTTTGCCCATAATCGATGATACACTATACTCGTTAACTGACACAGAATGGCTCTCAACACTTGATCTTAAGAGCGGGTATTGGCAAGTGGAATTGAGTGAAGAAGATAAAGAGAAGACAGCCTTTAGTGTTGGCAACGGTCTGTGGCAATTCACGGTAATGCCATTTGGATTATTCAACGCTCTTGGCACTTTTGAAAGACTAATGGACCATGTGCTCAAAGGACTACACTGGAAGACTTGTTTGGTGTATCTGGATGACATCATCGTATTGGGAAAAAGCTTCGATGAACATCTGAGTAATTTGGAAGAAGTTTTCCAGAGAATAGCTGGCGCTGGTCTTAAATTAAGTCCTAAGAAGTGCTCTTTATGCAAGAAGGAGGTGAATTTCTTAGGTCATCAAGTAACTACGAAGGGCGCTTGTACTGCGAATGGAAAAATAGAAGCAGTGAAGGATTGGCCGAGATCCAGGAATTTGCGTGTACTTACTAACGCCGCTTTGTTCCGAATTTTGCCAGCGTAGCTCATAGTCTCCATGAGTTCACCAGGAAAAATAGATAATTCGAGTGGAAAACTGAACAAGAGGAGGCTTTCCAAGCTTTAAAAGAACGGCTATGCACTGCACCTATGCTAGCGTACCCGGTTCCAGGTGCAACATTTATTCTGGACACAGATGCTAGTGGTTATGGCATAGGAAGTGTACTTTCGCAAGTGATTGATGGGCAGGATAAGATAGTTGCCTATTATAGCCGGTCTATTGGGAAACCAGAGCGGAACTACTGCGTAACGCGGAGAGAACTAGTAGTGTTGGTGGAGTGCATTAAACACTTCCACAAATATTTGTATGGTCAACATCTCCGAGTTAGAACGGATCATGCAGCGTTGAAGTGGCTACTACAGTTCAAGACTCCCGAAGGGCAGCTTGCACGGCAGATTGAGAGGCTGCAAAGTTATGACTTCACCATCGAGCACCGCGAGAAGATCAAGGAGCGGTTCTATTGGGTTGGCTGTCGTCGGTCGATCGCTGAGTGGATTGCTAACTGCAAGGAGTGCATTGCAGCTAAACGGCCAAAGTCACGAGGTCATGGGCAGATGAAGCAGTATAACTCAGGTGCACCATTTGAGCGGCTTGCCATGGATGTAGCCGGTCTATTCCCTATGAGCAGACAAGGAAACAAATACGTTCTTGTGGTTATGGACTACTTTAGTAAATGGCCTGAGGTCTACCCAATTCCAAACCAGGAAGCGAAAACAGTTGCGGATGCATTCACTCACAATTGGGTTTCCAGATACGGTGCGCCTATAGAACTGCACTCAGACCAAGGTAGAAACTTTGAATCGGCTGTGTTCCAGGGGATGTGCCAGATAGTATTATGGTATTCGAAAAACACGAACGACAGCCCTGCATCCTCAATCAGATGGCATGGTAGAGAGATTCAACCGGACCCTGGAAGAGCACTTCCGGAAAGTAGTGTTAAGAGAGATGCATGCTCTTGTGAGACAGCGAACTCAAATTATGAGTGACAAAATGAAGGCTAGGTATGACAAGGCGATGAACTCCGAAGGCTTCCAAAATGGGTGTTGCTGTACAATCCACAACAGAAGAGAGGTTTGCCCCCTAAACTTCAATGTAATTGGGAGGGTCCATACAAGATAATCAAACGACTAAACGACGTAGTGTATCAAATCCAAACCGTCGGGAAGCCAAGAAACAAGATGAAAGTGGTCCACCTAGAGAGGCTTGCTGTGTTTGGAACAGCGAACGTGTCTGATCGGGACGATCAGATCTAGGTGGAGGAAAGTATGGCGAAAATGCGAAGCGAATGTCAGATGAAAGAGAGAAGCCGATAGCTAGCATGTTCCAAAGCGTAATTCGAGAACCTTCGTTATCGAGAATGATTCGATTATTCCAGGCTTTCGCCGCGAGCAGCCAACTACTAAAGGGTGTTTTTTATAGAGGTATAGAACTTTAAGTTGCAATAAAACAACGATGGATTATTCGATTGACATGTATTTTATTTATCCGAAAGATAATCTTGTGGCATTACATTTTAAATATGATTTCTGGCATATGACCGCCACGGCTGGCGCGGATGTAGTCCAATCTGGACGTCCAATTTTCGATGACTTTTTCCAACATTTGTGGCCGTACATCGGCAATAACACGGCGAATGTTGACTTCCAAATGGTCAAGCGTTTGTGGCTTATCCGCATAGACCAATGACTTTACATAGCCCCACAGAAAGTAGTCTAGCGGTGTTAAATCACAAGATCTTGGAGGCCAATTCACAGGTCCAAAATGTGAAATTAGGCGGTCACCAACCGTGTCTTTCAATAAATCTATTGTGGCACGAGCTGTGTGACATGTTGCGCCGTCTTGTTGAAACCACATCTCCTGGACATCATGGTTATTCAATTCAGGAATGAAAAAGTTAGTAATCATGGCTCTATACCGATCACCATTGACTGTAATGTTCTGGCCACCATCGTTTTTGAAAAAGTACGGACCAATGATTCCACCAGCCCATAAAGCGCACCAAACAGTCAGTTTTTCTGGATGTAACGGTGTTTCAACATACACTTGAGGATTACCTTCACTCCAAATGGGGCAGGTTTGTTTGTTGACGTAGCCATTGAACCAGAAGTGCGCTTCATCGCTAAACAAAAAAAAAAAACCAAAAAAAAAAACATCACCATTATTTTCGAAATAAAATTGCACTATTTGAAAGCGTTGTTCAGGCGAGAGTCCATTCGTGATGAATTGCCAAACCAAACTGAGAATAAATCACTTGACAGCTGTTAAATCGGTCGCCATCTTGAAAAGTAATGCCAACTTAAAGTTCTATACCTCTATAAAAACCACCCTTTATATAAGAGCGACACTCAGCTGCCAAGTCAATTAGTTGTAAAGTAAACGCTTTGGTGATTAGATTACAGTGAAGTAATAAGAAACAGTACATTGTGAAAGTTGTAATTCAAGTAATTGTAAATAGTAAAGTGAATTGTAATTGAGTAACAAAAGGACATTTAATAAATTCTTTATAAAATAAAGAAACTGCGAACATAGTTGATGACTTTTATTTAACAATCCAGTGGTCGTACCCGAAGGATTTGGAAAATCATCGAGGTTAATTCAGCAAGATCGTAACAATATTTATTTGTAAATACCGCTTGTACTTTTGTATTTTTATATTTATTAACTAAAAAAAACAAGAATCGTCCCTTGTCCCATTGTGTCAATTACAGTAGATATTTCAGTCAAGAGATGCCGCTGATATTCGCTACAGGAATTAGATAAAAATTACAAAAACTTCAATTAGTAAATCTTTATTTACAAAAATCATCGGAACTTAACCTACCGCTCTGGTGACGCTTCAAGCCATTGAGAACAGTTCATAGATATGTAATGGCAAAAACAGATTAATTAAAAAAACAAGTTGGTTGAGCCTTAACGTGTTTTTTCTCTTCGTTTGCGAATTGAACACTATTTTTGTCTAATACTCGCATATCAAAATTTTTTTAGACGCATTTAATGATCAACTTACCATTTTAAATCCAAGTGCCTAAATGATAATACAAGCGAACATATTTTTTGTGATATATTTTCTTTAAATAATGTAACATCGTTTTATTCTCACGCAAAGAACTATTTCATTTATAGCTTTATTATAATTATATTCATGTCATGTGTACCTTTTTTCATTGATTTTCTTTTAGTTTATTTTATTTTGTTAGTGCTGAGATTGCTATTATAATTATTATTATCATTATCTTATTATTAGTTTTATCATGATTTCAGTTTTATTTCCATATGTATCTATTTCCCCTTTTATTTTGCTCTGATTTTTCTAATTAGAAAATTACTCATATTACAGTAATAATTCATAAATTCAACTCAGTGTTTTAATTATAATTTGTTGTTATTATTTTAATGCTTCCTTTGCTAGGATTTTACACATTTTTTGTTTGTAACTCTTCTTTAGTTTATTTATTAATTATAAAGTATTTATGCATGTATGTGTATGTATTCGTTTTTTTTGTTTTGTTTTTTCTTTCAAGCTTTTTACATTTACCTTTTTAATGTGTTAGTTATTAACTTTACGGTTCGCAAGTAGTATATTCTTTTATATATATTTTTATACTATACTATATGTATGTATTTATAAATTAATTAATTTTACTGAATGAATGTCTGGCTGTAATTATACTTATACATCAACAGTTCTTTCGATTATATACTCATGTGCTATAAGTTTTTTTTACTATTTATGTTATATACTCATACTTAATTTCATTCATTGTAATAGTCAGTAATAGTAGTAATATTTTTTGCTATATTTTAAGTTAATTCGCTTTTTATTTTCTTATTTTTTATTTTGTTTTGCCTTTTTATTTTTTGCTACATAATATGTTTCTGCTTCAATACAACTTCTTATTCATCAATTCTTCAATTAGTGGCAGTGGTAGACCAGAGTAAGTATGTTTGTATCTGTGTGTGTTTACATATTAATTTTTTTTTTGCTCACGGGCTACTGCAACATTCCTTGTTTCTATTCACTTTCTCACGGACGCTCAATTCTCGCCTGTCTTCCCTCTTATATCGCTTAATTTCTCCTACTTTTTCATATTTTGCTCGTTATTTGACTATTCGTTCTTTTAGACCGTTTGCCTGTAAATATTATATACGGCCTTGTGTTCTGTAATTGTCGTATTAAGTTTATATCTACCGATTGCAAATATATATATACTTTGGTAGAAAATTTTATTGCTATATTTTTTTGCTATTTAGTTTCCGTGTCAAAATGTATTTCTGTTCCTTTCTTAACTTTTTTTTCATTTATTCATTTAACTTAAGTTAATTATTATTTTTAATTGTTTGTATTGTTCCTGCGGTCCCTCACAATTTTTCGTGCACCAGCCTGTCATAATATTCTTTTTTAATTGGAAATTTAAACTAATTATTACTCATTATATTAACTACTCCCATTTTCTTTGTTAAAACTAATACACATTTGTTGGTGGGACTCAAAATTAAGATATTGCAATACTTTATATAATATACATATTTTTTATTATTTATTTATTTCATACTTCTTTTCGTTCTACTGCAAAAGTTGCCTTCGCTTTCTTTACACTGTTGCTGTTTTTTGAACTCCTACTTAATTTTCAAGCTCTATTAGAGAGAGCTATAATCTTCCTGGTAAATTTCAACTATGTAATCAGTAATCAATCAATAGGGTTTTTTGAAAAGAACGAACTTTCCTTGAAATATATATATTTTTTCTTTTTGCAGTTTTGTATGCGAAACATGCTACTTTGAATTGATAAATAAAAGGGAATGGGTTTGGTGCAGAGCTTTCTAGAGTTTTGATTGTGAACTTAGCACTAAGCGCTGGTATGTGTTAATGCAATAAAAAAGCATATTTCAATGTAATGGCATAAAGTTTTCGGAACATTTCCCATCATTCAAGAAGAATTCCACTAACCTATTTTATTGCAATTTGTTTTAAGTTAGTAACATATCTGCCTTGGAAGCTTCCCGTTTTTGAAAAATACCTATGCGAAAGAGGGTAACCATAAAATTAAGTTTTTAATGATCATTAGTATGTGAAAATTAATTTCATATTAATATAATATATTGCAAGAGGTATATATTTCAAGGCAAAAAGCTTTTATAGAATATATATAAAGTGATAAGCTTGAGAGTTGTCATCAATTTAGGGTGACCATTACCTATAAAGATTTAAATTTTTACTTCTCTTTCTCCTTTTTCACTATGTGGGTATAATACATTAAATATTCAAATATTTATACATGTACATATACATATATATATATATATATATACACACACACACACATATATATATATATATATATATATATATATATATATATATATATATATTAATCTAAACGGTGCACCCACCTCCCGCCCATCCGCACGAGGGGTGCTGTCCGCATGACGTACGGAACTTGGTTTATTTTTCATCAATGCCAAGTCACGATGAGAACAAGTTTTTAGGAATCATTTCAAATATAAAATGTAATGTACCGAATAATTGAGAATCGACAAAATAGTTTTCTTTATATAAAAAAGCGATTCAGATATGTCAAATCAGAGTTGAAATCAAAACACAAAGCTCGTGAAATTCAAAATTCGTTTTACAAGTTTTCAAAAACAAGAGACAAAAATGTCTGGACATCTGAACAGAACAATAAATTTGATTTCAGAGAAAATAAGAGGCCTGGAAATTGAGCCTACAATCACACTATTGTTTTAAAAGGACTTCATACAAAGGCATCGCTTTAAAGCCATTTAGAAATTGTCAAAATGTTTAGAAACTACAAAAAATGAATTTCACAATGAATTACAGGAAGCATTTAAATTACAATAAAAGTTGTACTCCTTTGTTGATCGTAGTTTAGTCGAAGGACTAAATGCGCAAAATAAAATCAGTCAGAGAATATGATATAAACAGTTGAGTTCGACAAAAAAAATTAAAATTAGTTTACACGTTTTTTTAATTAATTTTAATTTTTTTTTTTGATCGTGGCACGAAACCCCAAGCAAGTATCTGAACATAAATTACAAAATAAATTGCCGTATTCGTTCACGAGCAGTGCCAATATAAACAAAACAGTTAAAAAATGTTAATGTTCAGATTGACGGATTAACGCAAAATGCAGTACCACGTTATGAAGCTTTAAATGAAACCGAAAAAACTGAATTATTTTTTTGACAGAACTATTAGTTTTATAGATTTATTTTAGACTCGCAATATACAAACAATGTTTAGCAAAAAAAATCTAATTTATTTTTATACACGATATTTGACCCGTCCAAATTAGATACAAAAATGGGACTGAAGGTATAATAATTCACACCCTGTTGGGAGAATAGTTGAAATCACTATCATAAGTTAAATCCAAAAAGATCTCTTCAAAAACTTTACGCGGAATCAAAGGTCATAAAAACGGCTATATCGAAAGCTTCTTCTTCAATCTATAAAAAAAAAAATAACTTAATAAATTCTTCCTAAGATAAACTGACTTGAAACTTGGAGGAAGTATTTTGTGTATGTCGTAGATAAAAGAATTTACCGAATTAGTACACCTGAGGGGGTTAAAACTGCAAAGATTTGTTTGGACATCGTTTTAAATTCCACTTTTCCCCCCGTTTTATAAAGATTTTAGGACCCACAGATTAATAACATTATTTTCTTTTATCTTATATTTATCTCTTACAGCAATTTTACGTTCATATGGGTATTGTATTCTTGGGCTGAAACATTTTTTGTTCCGAGGCCAACAGAGGTTTCGTTCAGCTCATTTTCGTTAAAATAGTGATAAATTGTCTTCTCTAAAAACAGAAAAGATAATTTTCTTAAAGGAATTGGGTGAGAAAAGTCATAAATAAATTTTGTACGGATGACTAAACAATCAGAATTAAAATATGCGTGTTGGTAAAAATGTCAATGTTTTAGCATAAACATATTGCGCCGATGTTTCCTATCCAGGGTTACTAAATCTATTTTTTTTTTTTTTTTTTTTTGCTTTTTGTATATACGTTGTATTGCACCCCAAGCGACGATACCAATATAGCAAAATACTACAAGTTTTTAATAGCAAAATTACTACTTCTCTCGATTTCACAGTTGATTCAACTCCCATAAGGAAAAAACGGTAGGCTGCAAAGAATTTTAACTTCAGATCACGCAAGGTCCTATATCTAATCTCCAGTTGAAAATGAGGTGAGCACTTTTCTTTGAAAAATATATATACCTGCCAAGAGGTATTTCGCGAATTTGAATATTGTTGAATATATTTATGAAAATAGTTCATTTAGTTCATTAATGAGCTCAGCTGCTTTGTGAAATGTCTTAAAGAAATTCTTAAATAAGAGTTTTTTTAAATGCCTTATTTAGGCTTAAATATATATGTTTAGATCAATCAGTAATATAATAAAATCCTCATTTTAAATTCAATTATAATTTCCATTTCCTTTACGTACCCCCTAAGCAACGACTAATTCGGCAATCGGACGATATTGTTGACCACAAACACATTTTTCAGCCGATTTTTGTATAAGTAACTGGATTAAAAAACTGTTTAAAAGCGATTTTCATAAAATATTCAGTCTTGCTTTGTTTTTGTTGATTTTTCTATTTGTATTCAGCTTAATTGGGATTGTTTCTTGCTTTTCTCCTCGATTTGGTAATTAATGTGCGATTTAGTTGAAAAAAAAAATATTTCATATATATTTAAAGAATGGATAGAGTAATACTGGTAAAAAGACGTTATTTTTTGGAGTGTATTGTATGTATGAGTGTGTTGATGTAGGTAAACAGTTATTGGTAGTATAGTTAATTATTTTTGATGACCTTATTAGCTCTAGACAGCAATTATATTTTCACTTTTATCATATTTTCTATATTTTATATTAATTTATTTCCTTTTTTTCTTTGCTTGAATGTAGTTTTGTCGGCTACTTCTTAAGCATTTCTTTGAGTCAATTAAATAATTTAATTTTTAAACCCAATCAATAATGACAAAGCAAAGGCTAAATATTGCTTAGATTATGCTTTCATATTTTTAAAATATCGGATTTTTCAAATTTTTGGTTTTTTGTTTCTTTTGAAATGCAATTCATAAGAATAAACTTTTCTATCGTAACAATTATAGTTATATATTGTTGTCTTCAACCACGTAAAATATAAGTAAGGCATTTCATTAATCTGTAATTATTACACAATAATTGAGACAATTTGTATATATGTATATTTGTAGATGACAAATTAAATTAGCAAAATCATCTATTAATACAATCTTGGAAATTATATATACCTGCATACGTGGATATTTATTTAAGTTAATTTAACTAAAATTGTTTTTACTATTTTATAATTACGAATTAATATTTATACTGAAAATAACAAATATACATATATGCATTACGCAGTAGTTAATGATTATAATCTAGGCACATTTAATGCATACACAATTCTTGGAATATAAATATTAATTACAATTATTTTTCTAATCTTTTATAATTAGAAATTTTCTATGTGTATGTATATATGCTGTAAAATTTTGTTTGACAGCTCCCTTCTACGAATGAATTATATATGTATATGTTTTCTTTTTTTTTAATTAATCTTTTAATATGTCACTCAAGATTATATAACAGTAATTGTCATTAAATTATATATTTGTACATATGTACATATATCGCCAATACAATTAAGCTATAATAATTTAGTATCTAATTACATACATACATCTTCATTCATAATGTATGTAGTAACTTAGAAATAAATAGGAAACTTCCCGCTTCTACTTACACAACAATCTAAAAAAATAAAAATAAAAAACCCAACAAAAGCTTCTTTGTATGCATCGATTTAAATACAACAAAATTGTAATATATATTCTATCTTTGTCCATATATATATGTATGTATATAAAAACTTATTCATTTTGTTTATGATAATTGGCTCCAAAATCAGAAATTGATTTCTACCAAATTTAACCAGAATATTCCTTACTATTGTGATGAGGTGAAAACATGGTCGCAATTTAATCAGCCTGGTGTCACAAGAATTGAGTTATTGTAAAGTCTAAAATTGCTGCAGCTTCAGTGCGATATTCATGTTGTTTGAAAATTTTTGAAGTTTCTTAGAGTTAAATACAAATTATTATTAATCTAAGCGAGCTCGCTTCATTTACCTTTTACCCATACGATAAGATTTATACTCCTGAAAGAGTTTAGATTTCGAGAATATTTGTTGACATTATTAAGTTGGGCTATTTAACTGTCTTGTCTCCGCTATTGAGCAACTTCTAATTGGTAAATATTTTCGTTAAGCTCTTTCTCCTGCCATATGAATATATTGTATAACATATGTTCGTAAGCATCAAGTCATGAAAAAGTATTTATGTATCCGATATTGAGGTTGTAGGAAAGATAATTGTTCAGCTACAGTAAGCGAATGGCTAAAGCGCTCTGCATTTCTAACTGCCGCAAAGATGCGATTAGAATCGTAATAATTTACAGAACGGTATTACGGTTGATGACATTTTGTAAGAAGTACCGAATTAAACTCCTGTAACTACCGCGAACAACTTTAATGGCTATTGAAAGCGTTACGAAAAATTCATTTAAGAAATATGTACAGAGAGAAGAAGTTATCTTTAACTCAGATGTGTTAGTTAATCTATGGTTAAATATCTTTCAATTTCAAAATTGAATTAAATCAATCAATAAAAATGTAATCGAAACTAAAAAATTAAAACAAAATAAGCAGTGAGTAATATGAATGGAAACCAACTAACGAATAGTCTGTTTTTGATATTTGGAAAAATGATGCTAGAATGCTACATTAATTTTTATTAGAAAATCAAATATTTACGTCGGCCGCCATAGCCGAGTGGTTAACATAGCGTACTAAAATTTGGAGGGCTTGGGTTCAGGCAACATCCAAATATATAGGCAATTAATTTTTTTATTGCTGCCGCCCCTAGGCAAGCTTTGTAACTTAATTTAAAAAAAAAACTAAAACTACTTACGGAATGCGCCCATTGACACAACCAATTTTAAATATATAATCTACTATGATTAATTACTGCAGATCTATAATTAAATCTCTCTTGAGACGCGTAAAAATGTGTGGGTGGGATGTTAGTGCCAATATATATTTGATTTTAAATATATATACTATATTTCGAAATAAACTGATTTTTACATTGGACGGAAACTTAAACTTACTGTTATTGAAAGGTTAGATTTAGGTTAATTAACCAGTGTGAAATTAAAAATCGATTATCGAATCTGATTCGTTGCATAAATGTATAATTTCGAAATTTTGTTTTAAATAAGATAGTTCAAGGTCCCAAGTCCCAAGTCATCATTATGTCAGCATTTTGGGAATGTTTTATTCATTTATTCCTATTTATTTTAGATTTTACTTCTGAATTACTTTGCAACACATTTTTGAATTCAGCTTTTTTGGCTAATGAATAAATATTTGACCACAAGTTAGAATACACATATGTAACTGCAAATCATTTAATGTAAACAACAAATTCATTAAATAATAATTACTTCTAAATATCACTAATTTGTAATTTAAATTTTTTGTGAGTGTTTTATTGTGGTTTATTGTTTTTTTATATCTGTGTTGTATTTGTTATTTATATAAATAGTAAATATTAATAGTAGATGTAAGCAAATAGTTTTAAATTATTGTTCTTTTTATTTATTTTATTCAATTTAAGATTTCGATACTGTGCAATATTTCGGAATTTTTGTCGTAATTAGCGTTTCGTTTTGATACTTTTAACTTCAATTTTGTACATCTACAAATACATATGAATTATGTGAACTGAAATTTAATATTTTGTATTTGTATTGCTTCGTTTATTCTTCCCATTTGTAACAATTTTTTCTAGTTTTAATAAATTTTTTAGTAATATTTCAATTTCGTTTGGTTTTTTTTTTGTGTTTCTTGAGTACATATAATTTAATTAATTTATGTATATACCATTATATCTCTTGCTATTCATAAATTTAAGATATGACACAGATATTCAATAATATATATATATATAATAATTATATCTACTATTAAGCAAAGCTCAGAACAACATTCAATTTCACATATGTGTGTAAGTATGTATTTATGTGTGCTTGTATGCAGTCAAAAATTATGTTCATACGAAAATGCATATGAGTTATTGGAAAAAACTTATAATAAAAAAAATCATTAAAAACCGTTCTTTTGGTTTTTTTATTTTTGTTATAATAAGACATTTTAAAGCTTATTAAAATGAAAATTCAAGTTACAGCACGTTCTGAATTTCAAATTGGAGTAAAAATCCGAAGCTCACGGACTTCAATTAGAGTCGTCTCGAAATTTAGAGCATGTGCATTTATACATACATATAAAATTCTTAGTGAAGAAACATTTAAAACCACTCACAATACTATGCAATTTTGGTAGCATAAATACATTCACAAGCAAACGGTCTCTAATTTTCGTTGCCACCGTAAATCACAAGTTGCAAGCGACCAGAGTTGTGATCTGTCGACAAATCAGAATTTATTGTTTCTTACTGTATGATTCTAATCTAATTAACAAAATTCAACTATTATTGGATTATTATGCCTATGGGTAAAACAGTAGCATATATATCTCTATCTCTTTCTTTATACATATAGATAAGTGCCTATATGAGGGAAATATATATATGTGTATATGTAATTATTCATATATTTCTCATTATTAAAATATTTTAGAATTTCAATGCACATCATATTCAGCTATGAATAATTTATATGGTACATAATATGCTGTTCTAATATTTAGCTAATTAAATGCACATGTATTTCTTATAGATTCTATTTTTTTTGCATCTTCTTTCATGCCCCAATTACGGCAAATAAAAACATAAATGGATTTACATACATATGTAGGTAGTAGCAATAACGGTAGAAACTATACGGCGCGTAAATGTTTTTAGGCTTCGCAAAAGCACTCTTAATTTCAAATAAATTGATATACGTATCTAAATTATGTATAGAGAATATTAATATTATTCAAAAAGATGAAAAAAAAAATTATAAGAAATGAAGAGCCTGGCCAGTATGTCATTGTCGTAAGCAACTTAAACATTGGCAAATATTTATTTAAATTGCTCGAGGTCTAGTTATGCGTTAAAAAATAACCGAAATTTTCCCCTTGGATGAAAATGGATTTTAATCGTCAATAATTACGTTTGACTATGACAATATATATGGCATACAATTTTTAGAGCCACTTTAGGGAATGATGTGACAGTACTGAAGCGAGTTTCCATATTAATGCTTACATATAGGCTATCTTCTTTGTCTATTTCTCATCACTTTTATGATATCTCAAGGCAAAAAATTTACTCCAGAGTGTCATAGGTTTTGATATTGTAACCTAATGCAATAATATTTCATCCCCCCAAGTTGATAGGAACTCAATTTTCAAATTCATCACCAATACCGGGTTGAAATTCTAGATCGATTATATATTAGTGCGGAGACCGTCCTAGTAACTGAGTACTTTTTGATGTGGAGTCCCGAAAGGCGTTTTGAACATTATCGAAATTTCCAATATATTTTTCATTCTTTTATTATCCAATACTACTTTGGCATAACATAGATTTACCCCAAATAAAAAGTGACTAGTATAAATATTATATACAAAAATAAATAACTTTTATTTACTTTAAATCAGATAAGAATTTGCTGTTTCGAGTTTTGTAGTGACAGCGCTTCAATATCAACCCAAAAATTTTTACGTGACAAATTTTCCTTTCAATTTTAAATTGTAAGCCGGAAATCCATACTCCTTTTGAATTTTGCTGTGGATATAAATCATTACAGGCCATTACTTTCAAATAAGTGCAAATATTAACGAAGAAATTAAGTAATTTGTTATATAAAGTACTTTGTTTGAAATTTGAGAATATTAAGATTTTGAGGTCAATATTCCCTAACCCTCAAAGAAAGTTTAATTTCTGGCGCACAATTTCCATTTCTTTAATTTGTTAAATCGTAAGCGGCTGTGTCAGTCATGTCGCAGTCGATATGAGGTAAAAAATTGTAATATGTATTAATATAATAAAATTATGATCATCTTGTCTAACTTAATTAATAACTTTGGTCATACTTTTTTAGTTAATTATCTAAGTAATATTATTATGTTTTCTTTCCTAGTTTAATTTATGTATGTTTGAATGCAATGTGCGGAATAACATTTAAAAATTTATTTTTTCATACACAACAGGTAACAAATAACATAACCATATGTTCATGTATGTATATACATATTTATATAAATTACATTAATATCTACAAGTTTATGCAATTATAATAATGTTTGGTGTATATGAATTCATGATCTGGTTAAAATCAATAGACATATATCTATGTATGCCTGACTTAAAATAATTGATTCTACTTTCATCGCTATGCGTCTAACAAAATATTTTTTTATTTTGGTTTCATTTGCTTTCTTTGATCTAGGTATGTATGTAGGTAATTACGCTCATCAATTCAATATGTGTAATGATTTTTTAACTAATTTCTTTTTATGGCATTCATTTTGTTCTTGGTGTTTTATTTGAAAATCTTTCTATAAGAAATTGTACTGTTATCGTTATAATAAAGTTATTCCCTACTCATGATGATGATGATGATGATAAAGACAATAGATAATTACAACTCGATTCAAGTTTGTGTTGTATGTTTGTGAAAGGTTCACATGGTGAGGAGATAAGAATAGACTAGTGCTAAAGTATATTTAAGTAGGTATGTGTGTATTTAAAATAAAAATAATTTTACTTTGTTATTATACTCATGAAACCAATTTATATTTAATTTGTAATATTTTAATTTTTTTTAGTGTTTAACTACTGGTTTGACTTCAAACAATCTTGCTTCAAATTGAGTTCGTTCCATATACATACATAGGTATGTGTTCATATACAAACGTATTTGCTTTGTTTTTAATTTTTTTTTTCAACATTTTTCTTTCACTAAATATTTTCGCCTATATGTAATTTAAATATTCAATACATTAAACTAATGCATGCGTAATATACGTGTGTTATTTTAAATACACTAACAATGCAAAGTAAATTTCTGAAAGGCAAATTATTTATTCAATTTTAACTAAGTTAGCATACATATATGTGTGTATACACATATGTACAATATATGTAGATGTATGTGTGATTCCCTAAGGGTACTAATTACAAGACTACTTAATATAATTTCCCTTTAGTTTAAGCGGCTATATATATACATATAAACACATACAACTTTTACTTAAATAGCTTTATTTAATATCAGCGTAGTAGCTAAAGCATAATTACGCATACATATAGATTCCACAATACGCTTTAGGATATTTATACTACACTTATTGTAATTTTACCTACTTAATATACCACTAATCTTCGTATAATTTGAGTTAGTATATACAAGCATAATATAAGTTTAAGAAATATTTATCCACTGCCTTTATGATTTTAGACTATGTTATGTAATGATATAATGCAATAAGCATTCGTTAATTTTGAATTTGATTACCAGCGAAACTAAGCAAAATTTACTAATCTTAGATTGTTACTTCCCTAACGTTTGAAATTTTAAAAGGAATAATTTTTGGAAACGAGAGTATTTATAAAATGTAAAGATAAAATTTTATATATATCTTTATTAATTGAAAAAAAAATTTAAATCATTTATGCTAAAGATTTATTTAATGTTGCTAAATAAGGGCTAAAAGTATAAAATTTGTTCCTATTGGTACCTCACGAAGCAAATAACAGTGCATGCTTTATGGGAGCGGAAAAGTAATTCTGGCAGTTCACAGGCAAGCTCATAATTAAGAATGGTTGATTTTTTTGAGAATCTATTTCCTGTTAAAAATACATTTGGAGGTATTAATGTAGCAGAGCTCAAACCTATGCCTTTCCAACTCCACCCGGTAGATTGCTTCAACGGTTGTAGCAAATACAAGGGTAAAATATCTAGGAGTGATAGAACTGAGCTTCGATCCACCTACTAGATAGAGTTCCTGACTCTGATAGGACTGGTCAAAATTATGAGGTTAAAACTCATAGTAGAATACTTACCTCATCTATCTATTACCTCGCTGGTTTGCACTGGAACTGAATTAATTTAGTGCTCCTCGTCGCTTAATGTTTGCAATTTTCTCATGTTTTATGTATTTTCGTGTCATATGACTATTCAGTATCCGCAATATTCGTTCACTGTCCAGAAGAAAAAAATTTCATTGTTATTTGTTACAATTCCGAAGTTTTTGAACTGAATTTTGTTTGCATAAATCAATTTAAAACTGTAAAAAGCGCTGAGAGATAAGTTGCAAATATTCGAAGAAGCTCAAAATTTTCAAATTTGTATCCGTGAATTTTCTAATAATGAGTATTTAAAGCATTTGTACGATTAATCGTTGCTCAAATAATCGGACTGTTCGCAAACGATCGATCGAAATCTCGAATTTACAATTGAGTTAATCTAACTTGAGAAAGCCTATTTTGCAACGATCGTTATAAAAATGAAAATAAATATTGATTATGTTAAAAAGGATATACGTACGTACATATAATCAAATTTTGATATATACAAACCGATTTCATTTGCCGGTTATGTATGTATATATGTATATTATTTCACTTAAGTAGGTATTAATAATATTACATGAATGTAGTTGATAATGCTTTTGTATACTACATGTATATATGTATGTATATCAGCCTTTATTCTTATTCAACTGACACCTCGGTTCCCCGTTTTCTGTAAATATCTGTTCGCAAATATGAATTTTGTTTTATTCTCTAAGTTTCGTCACTTTTATAGTTGAATATGTTTATGAATGAATATCGGTTAATCATTTAGATAAATTCTTTCAATTTTCCTTTAGTTTATATAAGTAAGCATGTGCGCATGCATGAGTATGCAAGATGCTAATGTATTATACGTACATATATACATATATATGATATATATGCATACATATATATGCGTAATGTAGAGAGCCTATTCTGTTGCCATCGACACGCTTACGCGTTGCCGCTCAGTCAAGCGATTTACATGTTTTCTTATTCATTCACGTATGTACATAAGTACTTTTATATGTATATATGTATGTAGTTGTAAATAAACCACTCAAAAAATCCCTCCTCTTATTAATGCTTTATTCGCGCCCACACATGGTGATAGGCTTAGCTAACGCTTATGATCTTTTGTATTTTTATTAATTTGTCTATTTCCTCTATTAATATATGTATATGTATATGTATTTATATGTATATTATATAGTTAAGTGTACTCTTGCAAATGTTACATACACTATATTACTTAACTTAACAAACATACACACAAATGTATATTGCTAATGCATGTATATTTTATGTATATGTATACATGTATATATGTATATATGTAAGTATTTGTAATTTGTTATAATTAAATAGGTTTAGATCTCATTTGGATTGTTTTAAATATGTTGCAGAATGCGGTTCGGTTAAGGTAAGGTTCTTGTTGTTGGTTCAGCTTTTATTTTTCTTTATTTTTTTAATACTATTCAATGGCATGTAATGTATGTAATTCTGATATAGTCGTATATGTAATTTATTAGAATAGCTTATTGGGGAACCTTGCATTTGAAATTCCAAAATTCGTAGATGTCTCGATTTTTTTTGTTTTTTTTGTTTGTTTTTTTTTTTTTCTTGGAAAACTGAGGATTTTGGAAATATGATTACTTATTTATTATTTCTTTTTGTGGATTTAGGAGTTTTATTATTTAATTTGAAATTTAAATGGACTATAATTTTCTTTTTCTTTTTTCTTTTACATACAAACCTATAAAAATTTCTTTGTAATGTTTTGTTTTAATTTTATATATTCGTTTTGTTATCAACCTTTAAACTGTAATTGTCTTTTGTGTACATTTAGGTGATCGACTTGTGTCGACACCTTTTCAAATACTGTAGGTAATTTTCAAATTCAGAGTTGTTAATTTAATTTATTAAATGTGCTTTAGGTTTACTGCTAAGAAAGTTGATTAAAAATTTTAAGCATTTACTGTAAAATGTTTCAAAATATCTGCAGCTGAGAGAAGGTTAATAAGTTACATATATATGTAGGTATGTACAAAAACTGGGGAATAGTAAAATGACTTCGAGGGAAAAATGTGTATATAAAAACTTGGTTATAAATATTAATTTTTAATTTTTTTTCTAATTTTTGTTATCCTTTTATGTATGCTAGTTTACTGTTACTTAAATATATGTAGTTTGCTGGTATGTAGAAGAAGCAATACAGTTTTCAAAAATTCACATGGTCATATAAAATAAATTTGTAAAATTATTATTTTGTATATATGTATATTGTATGCATTTTTATGTATGTATTTAGTTTATTAGTTAGTATGTCTGTATTTAGTAATTTGAGGCATTGATCTGTATATATCTTGCTTTTATATTCATATTCATACATATATATATATATATAACCATTATCATACATACATGCGTATGTATGTAAATACTAACATTATTGCATAATCTGCCCACTTTTTGCTCTATTCTTCCATTAATATCACTATATATGTCTTTACATATATATGTATGTATGTATGTACATATTTATATACATTTGTATGCTACGTACTGTTTTAAGTCTGATTTGTATGAATAATAATTGAAAAGTTGGAGAATTCAAAAAATTCGGTATAATTTTCTGTATATTTCCGTAAATTTATAGAGATTATTTCTTAGTTATATATGCTAATGTACATATACATATGCTATAAATAATTAAGTATCTATTTATTTATTGTATATACTATAGCTGGATACCTATTACATACATATGAATAAGTCTGTGTTCGTATCTTAGATTGCCACGCTTTCATTGTTTGCATTTTATTTATTTAATTTCTAATTTTATTAGTCATGCAAAATCAAAAACAAAAATGTAAATAACGAACTGATTCAAAATATTTGTTTTATATATTCAAAATTCGTTTTCGCACCGCTTGGTGTATATGTATGTATAGTAATTTGGTTCGTCATGGTACTCGTATAAGTATGGTCTTATTCTTCGTTTCTTTATCTCATATTATCGAAATGGTTATATCAAAATTTCACTGTCTATTTTAATAAGCTTCTATTTTCTGTCGCTCTCCTTTTAATTTCAGTTTATTTTATAGATTATTGTAAATTTTTAACCAATTTTGTGTTTGTCTATCTCAGTTTTGTTTAACTATGTTTTGTTTACCTCTTGTTTTTGTTGTTTTATTGTAAATTTGTAAAAGTGTAAACATTTAAAAAATTCAACGGTATTTACAAATGTACGTATGTATGTATGTTTGTGTGCGTACACAAAAATTATTGTATTTATTTAATAGGTGTATTTTGGTTTTGATTTTCATTACAAAAAAGGAAAGAAATTATTTCCTGTCGGCATTACTAAGTAGGCGCATTTTTCGGTATATGCTTATTGGCATGATATAAAAATTTTATAAGGTAGTTTCACTTCGAAATTTTAAACACTAAACGTGTTTGCTCAAATTTGTTTGATATTGCCACATTTCACATATTCGTCTTGGAGATTTTCCATTTACAATTGGGGATATTTTTTAGGCAGAAATAATAATGTTTTATACATATGTCCCGGCAGAGAATGTCAAGCCCTCCGAATATATTTCTGACATGAAATAAAAGTTCCTCATAAAAATCCATCGGCCGTTCGGATGCGGCTTAGAATAAAACTGTAGGTTCCTCCATTTGTTGCTAAAAACATCCAGATGCACAACAACAAATTGAAGGAGGAGCTCAGCCGAAAATCGCTTCAGCGGTGCCAAAGCGCCAATTATATATGTATATGTATATATATAAATTTTTTAGACGGGAAATGTAATCGTAGAAAATAATTATTTTAAAAGTGCGTTTACTGTGAAGAAATGAAAAATAATTTAAAATCATGTTTAATTTTTTTAAATTCGATTCATGACATACCAATATATTTAGCGATTTATAAAATTTAAAATTCTTAATCGACCTAAACAGCTTAAAACGAAATTATAAAATTTTTATTACTGTTATATCTAGTGTATGTTAAATCTTTTACCAATCTGCTATTTTCATAAAACGGAAATAGTAAAAGAAACCGAAACATTCGCTACAACAACAAATAACGACAACAATAACAGAAAAAAAACAATTTCGTTTTTAATAGCTTAATACATATACATATGTATAAAGTTTGCAGATACTCCTCGAAGTCCACTAACACGGATCACAAAATATAGTACATGATTTCTCATCGTATATTATATACATACATACAAAATAATTTTAAACCAAGATGCTAAGTCCCGTTTAAGTCCTCCATGTCTTTTTTAATTAAAAGCCTTAGGTATTTTTAAAGTAGAAGAGGCTAGCACGAAAAAACGAAACAGCTTTAATGTCAGATAGCTATAAAGTCGACTGCGAAGAGAGAATGAAACTACCTTGAAATGATTGTATCATGGTTATTCGTATTAGGTTTATTTATTGAGGTTACGTCAGGTTACTTTATTTCAGAAAAACAACTTTTTTGCTTTTAATTGCTCCACTTTTCGTTTCATGAGTCTGCTTTAAACAGAAATAAAGCAACTTAGAACACGATTTTCTGCTCTAGTTTTTTGTTAGAGAAAATTAGAGCAAACAATCAATTTTTTTGACAGATATGATTAGAAAATGGGAGATTAGAAAGGGTGACTATGGGATGATCACCGGGCACAGAAAATAACTTTAATAAAATTGAATAGAAAGGATATTCATTCTATATGAACCAAATTTTTAAAGAATTTTTAATTTTTTTTTATACAGTTGAAATATCAAACATTCACATTTGATAATATTTGCCCGAAATTTTTTTAAGGAGATTACTGATCCGAGTTGCTCCTACTTGCTCTTTTTTTTTTTTTTTTTTTTTTTTGGTAGTTGCTTGAGCTGCTCTACTCCAGTTTTAGTTTCAATAAACAAACCTTTTATTAAGAAGTAAATTTGCTTAAATTGAAATTTTAAGAATTTAATTAATTTTATAAAGCTTGTATTTTTTACGTTAGATTAAAAGCACAGAACGGAATATAGGAATATGTATTCTGTACATTAAAATTATATTGAAAAAAAAATATTGTTTATCTAAAAATACCAAAAAGTTATTTTTCTATCACAGTGGCACTTTTCGGAAATGCCATAAAATTGTGGATTTTTTAGTGCTCTCACGAAATATCTAGTCATATTTGCCAGTATGATACCGCTCTCGTCGGTGAGCTGATTGCCTCAACAGGAGTTTCCATTAATACAGACTTTCAGTCAATTTTCTATATAACCAACTGAAATTGCAAAATTTTGTAAGAGTAGAATAAATGATTGGTATATCGTTTAACTTTTTAAACATAACAGTCTTTTAAATTAAACATAAAATCCACTCTGTACGGGTATGTACGCAGTAATGCCTTAGGAAATTATATTTCTCTCTCTCTCTTTTCTCTTATTTCATTCGAATATTTCCTACTTCAAATCATCATACTCATCGGAGCCATTCTTCGAGTCACTACCGTGCAAAGCGGCAAGCAGCGATGTTCGATTGTGACTTTGACTACTACCGTTTCCTTGCTGTTGTTCATTAACACCGTAACCATGTCCGTTACCAATATTATTGCTACTAACATTACGATTACCATTACCGACACCACTACCACTAGTGCCACCAGATGCATCGAAAGCTTCTAGAAAGGGATTTGTGGCTGCATATTGTACTCTATAACTGCCTAACGTGTGATAATTGCCTCCGCCGCCGCCACCATTACCACCATAAGATCGTGTGCTGGTTGCTGAGGTATATGAGGCGGAACTGGTATTGTAATAATCATAACTGGAGGTAAAACCTGTCATGGAGCTCACACCACTACTACTAACTGCGGGCCCACCCGAAGACGACGAGAAGGACTTGGTTGAACTGTACGTACCACCACCAGCACCAACGGAGGAACCATTACCTGTTGCATTGCCGGCTGTGCCGTTCTTGGGCAGTGTGCCATAAAGATGCATGGCATTGTGAGTGCCATTTGTTGTTGTGGCGCTATTGTCGTT
This sequence comes from Neoceratitis asiatica, assembly GCA_030068015.2. NCBI lineage: Eukaryota > Metazoa > Arthropoda > Insecta > Diptera > Tephritidae > Neoceratitis > Neoceratitis asiatica. The sequence continues at coordinate 74,076,103 of CM061528.1, forward strand.
TGTCGTTACAAATGGACTTGTACCACCACTCTGCACACTATTACCGAATAGATTACTACCATAACTTCTGAGTTCTGAACTTTGTTGCTTATTACTAATGTCACTACTTGCTATACTTTTACTATCGTTATAAGTTGCAGATGTTGCTGAGGTTGTTGTGATGTTGCCTCCCACTGAAGAACGTGCCTCTGTTTCTGTTGATGAGGCTAAACTATCGAATAGTCGCCTACCAGTCGATAGAAATGATGTCGATGGTGCTGTATACGATGCGTTCGAAGATGCTGACGACGTTGATGATGCTGGCATTTCTTTGCTACCTGACTGTTTTGATGGAGATGAGGACTTGCTGTCAGTGTATTTACTTATAGCACCCGTAGATGTGCCCGTTTTACTGCTAGTCGCAGTCAAATGATAGAAGCCTTTGGGCAGATCATCGCTACCCGGTGGAGATGGAGAGTCAGGTGATTTAATGGGTGTAAACTGTACGCGAGGTTCTCTTTTCAGATACTTGGACATAAGTTGAGATGTGGTCATCGCTTGCGATTGTGCAAGCAAAGCATTCGTTGACGCCGATGATTTGTACGAGATTAGATCATCTGAATCGTCTGATGATGTCGTTGTAGCTGAGGTGGCAGTGGAACCAGCTGCGCTTAAAACTGTCGCTTGCGATGATGAGGAGGACGATGTAGCGCTCGATTTGTTACGCATTGCCTTGTAGTCATCCGTTGAAAGTGTCGAAAGCGCCCCCTTACCAGTACTTCCAGGGACAGTACCATAAGTGCTTGTATCACCGTAAGCTGTGCGCGCCTTCACTGCCAACTCGCCATATTTCGTCATGTAGCCACTCTCGTCACTCTTCGTAAGATGTTTGCGCGGCGCGAAAAATCCGACGCCTTTTCTTGTCGTTGTTGCTGCGATGGTTGCTGCACCACTTAATAAACTCGTATTATCATCAGTTGGCGAGTCTTTCGTTGGTTTTTTTTGCGCTGTGGAGTACGAACTGGTGGATTCTTGGATTTTCACATGCTTGACAGAGGAGGGCGACGCACCACCACGTTTTATTGTGTCAGTACCTAAGGTAAATCGTTCAGTGAACAAGGCTTAATTTAATTGTTTTTCTTTTCTTCGGTGCTACATACTTTTACCGGAACCCGAGCCGGAACCGGTCGATGCTGAACTACTGCCTGGGGAGGGTGTGCCTGGAAGTGGCAGTGGCGATTGGTCGTGAATTGCTGAGACCGCTGAGCCCGCCAATTGATGGGGCTATAATTGCAAGTAAAAGAAAGCAAAAGAAAATTTTTATTCTATAAGTGGATCATAAGTTACAGCTGAGAATATTTGTATGTAAATAACAAGTTATTAAGTACATAAATGAAGTTCAATAAGTTTCGTTGGGTATTTGAAGCGTGCTGGATGAATTAGATAGTGATTTCACAACAAGAACTTCGTTTTATTTTTTGTCATAAAATTTCGTTATTCCGCAGAGTTGCCAGTCAAATTATATACTAAGACTAAAGGGATGGTGTGAAGGTTGTGATTGTTTTAGTTGTTGCTATTGTTGTCCTTTTAAATTACCAGTGCTGATTGAGGAGGAAAGCTGTCCGTTTAAAAAGTGCAATGAAGAGAACAATCAAGCAATAACAACATTAAATGCAAGAGAGTGCGATTTGTGGTTTGTCTTGTGATTTGGGTAGCCAATTCGTGAAGCAGCTGATGGTGCATTAACGCCATGCAAATGACTTCAATGTATCTATACAGTATGTATGTATGTATATATAAACATTAGAGAATGCGCTTCAAAGAGTTGCTAAATTTTAAATAAGTTTTTGCTGTCATGATGTTTCTATGTTTGCTAATTTTAATACTCTCAGCCAAAATAAATGTGGGTATGAGCATTTGTGTATATCGGATTAATTTAATTTCTTAGCTTTTTTAGACTAGACGGTTTTCTATAAAATTGTTTGGTTTAAGCCAAAGGAATATCGTTACTTAATGTTGTCTTAGTTAATATTCACAAGCATACTTAACACTAACTGTTCGTGTTAAAAAACTGCTCAGGACTTTGAACTCGTTACTTAAAATATCATTTCCTCTGAAAAGAATCCTACATGGAATTCCTAATCCCTTTATTGGGACTAACTTCCCAGCTGGCTGATGTCCTTGAAAAAGGTATGAATAACGCCACCTCCGCCCAGAGGCAGAATAAATAGAACGAAGGCCACTGCAAATAGGCTGATGCTGATATGTAATAACAGTATTCAGCACTCCATCAAGCTACTACTGCGTACTCTCCGCATTATCTATCATTGACTCGAATAACTAACTAATTGCAGCCAAGCAGTGGCGGATCCACGAGTGGGGTTTTCGGGTCCGGAACCCCCCTCCCCCCCTTCGGAAGCAATGTAAATCTTAAATTCGAATCTACTTTTGCAGTTTATTCGTGTCTGATGTCTCCAAAAAAATTTAATATATTTTAGGACCCCCCCTTCTGGAAATTCTGGATCCGCTACTGCAGCCAAGATACCGATCTTCATGTCGTCAAAAAACATAAAGAAGATCCGATGTTTCTAAAACTGCAATCACAAAAGACAGCAAAAACTGGTTCATATTTGTGTGCTGACATTTGATGCACCCTACTTACAGCGCCAAGGAAACGATTGATTTTTAACAAGGTCGATGAGATGAAGGTGAGTGCCTGCACGTACAATTACTAATGACCACAAAGCGACCTCTTACGAAATATATTGCGAGTTGAAGTGAGAAATAAAATGCATTCACAGTGGAAAAGGAGTTGGATTAAAACGCGTAAGTACGAAATTTTTGAGGAGAAACAGAAAGCTTAATGTTATAACATAAGAATAGAAAACGTTATTGGCATACTGAGCTTATTGATAATTTCTTTAACCTTCCTAAAAACGGTTCAAGTGGAACGATAGAAGACAAAATGTTCTATCGCCCACTTATGACAGAGTTAAAAAAGCTTTTACAAGTCAAAAGAGTAATAAAGAAAGAGATGATGCTTGCTTTGTGTAGCTATTTATATACATACGACGCTGACTAACTGATAAAGTGATCGCATCAGCAGAATAAGTTCTGATGAAAGCGACAAATATTGTGAGGTATACACAGCTTATAAATAGTTATATTCACAAATTTACATAAACAAAGTAGGCGGCACCATGCTCTTTGCTTTACCTATTTGAATTGTGGCTTATCCATTTTTGTGCTTTTAAATAATAGCGCAGCGAAAAGCGAAAACTTTCTATACTATATAACTTTTATAGTCTTATAAAATGTAATTTAAGAGGCAAATTAAACAAGGATAAATTACTTGTGCATAGAATTCAAGTCTTTAATATGAATTTGAATAATTTTATCCATATAGCTGCTTAAAATATTGTTTATTGAAATCCAAAGGATCCCGTTGTATATTGATAGAGTTAATAAAGTTTGACATAAATGGTTTTAGGTCAAGAAAAGTATTTTAAAATTCAAAAATATTGGGATTATAAAAATTAATAGTATATTTAAATATTAACAAAATTCGAAGAAATCTATTCGAGCATTTTTTCTTTACAAGATGCAATGCCTTTTCAACCCAACCTTGCAAAAAAATCGCTTTTGAAAATTCGAATCGGGTATAATTATGATCAACAAATTTATATAAGTGACTTATGTATGTATATTCAAATTTCTAAAAACAAACCCTTCGCAACATGAAGAAAATTAGTATGGCGCCGCGATCATAACAGATAAGATATTATTGGCACAATGCTACATATTAGCTTGGTAATTAGTTTTGGTATTATGGAGTAAAAGGAAAAGGAAAGTTAAATATTGAATACAGTGTGCCGTTCCAAAAAAAGGTATTCTAAACCTAACCTTAAAAATATCCAATAGTATCACATTTTTTTTAAGTATCCTCTATCAATTTATAAAATGTATTTTTCAAAGAAAAGCTTCAGACTTTTAACGTTCATTCGCTTTTTTCAGCATTTAGTTTTGCAATTCACATTTTCGTGTAATTAATTATTAGCCAAGAATTGGGACATTTCAGGATGTCATTGGAGTGATATCCCATATGTTCCTGGAAGCTTTCAGCTTATTGGGAATTAATGCAAAGCCAATGTCTATCTTGATCGAGTTATGATTCGTTTAATAAATTCACTTGTTATTTATTTTCCCCAAAAAAACTTTCACAATCGTTTACAACCTTAATTTTATCGTGAAACTTTAGCAACCGCCACTGCATTGATTTCTTTTCTTTGTTGCGTTCGTTGTATAAATGTGAAAACTTATTTACAATAAAGAGAAAAATCAAATAAGAGAAATGCATTCAAAAGATTCGTTCAGTGAAAAGCAGCGAACGTTTAAATGGACGTGTGTGCCACTGAATCAAACATATATTTAAAATAAAGAAAAATTGAGCAATACATCATTATTTGGAAAGATATCCGGATTTGTACTGAGCACATTTTCATCGAAAAAGTATCCATCTGGATGCGAATTGATTGATCATTGATTGTATATAATATTTGAGAAAGAATCAAAGCAAATTTATTTAATGGTGAGAACAGGAGACCAAATAAAACAAATCGCGTGTATTATTAAAATTTTTTTTGTTGCTTTTGAATAGAGATTCAATAAATCATGAAAAAATATTTTTCTTTTAAAACTACACCAACTCTTTGATGTACTATTTTTTACATAAAGCACAATCTCATTATAACAATTTTAAAGATTTTCACGATTACAAATATAAAATCAAATGATATTAAAGCAAACAAAACATACTAAACATACATTTTTTTTTTAATTAAGTGTTTGGCTTTTAAATTTTGAAATGTTCTTCCAATATACGAGTATGTTCATGTTGTTAAGTTCAAAAATATATTTTTTAAACGAACCACCTCCATGGTACGAATGTCAAAGTTCGCCAACTGCAAATGTGAAAAAGTTGGTTTCATGTCGTCAACGATTGTCGTAACTTTTTTTTCTATGAACTTTGGTTTGTTTGTGATTTGTGCGAAAAAAAATTCAAATTTGGAATTTGAGCATTTAAACAAGTTTATCCATTTTATAGAATTTTGGCAATCCCTACGCTAAAAGCAAAAACAAAATACCCAGTAATTTCTGTTTTTGTCCTCCTGCTATGATTTTCATGAATTCGCCTTGATACCAAAAAAAAAAAAAAGGAATGATACAAGTGCTGCGTCTTAACACAGAATAGTATTTTTCTGATACACATTGAAACTATTGTTTTTACAAAAAAAATTTGTATTTTTATGATTTTTTTTTTTTTTAATAAAGCTGAAAAAGGTGTATTTTGTGTTGAAAAGAGAATCGCAGAAGTAAGAATTAGAAAAAACTCATTAAAGAGTTAAAATTGTAAATGTCTGCGTTTAGAACTTTAAGAAAAATTTTATTTATGTGCGTATGTATATAGATATTTGGTAATTTAATTTTTATGGTTAGATAGCTTATTTACAAAATATGCATGCTTTCTTAGTGAAATATTGTTGTGTACAGATGAATGCATATATCTTTTGCTACAAATTTTCTTTTCGAGATTTATGTATTGGATGTATGTAAGTACATGAAATGCAAATTTTGGAGGGGAGCTACATATATGCACACGAAAGCTTGTACTTATTATGTAACGATATGTGTATAATTATATTTGAATTTGTGTCAATTTGCTTAATGAGATAATTACAAGGGAGACAGTATAAGTAAGTATATGTGAACGTATGTAATTGTATAATTTCATATACATGTACGAACTCATATCATTTATATTATTGTAGGTATGAATATGTATATGAATGAACCAGAATCACAAAAGAGTTATATGAGTAAATGTATAAGTATTTTTGTACACTTTATGCTTGTATATAGATATGTATTTATACATATTACCAGTAGTGGGCCAATCATGCTAATATCCGACTTCAATACACATTTTTATTTACCGCATCAGCCTCATAGGTTTTATATCTGTATTTGTAGAAAATGTACTCAACTCTGTTCGTAAGTTAGTACATACATATATGTGTTTAGTATTACATTTAGTATTTAGACAGTACAAATTACACATACTTTTATTACATACATCGATTGCTTTGTGTTCACATCGACTATATTACTCTACTCATATCGCAAATACGGTAAATATGCTGTTTGGATAAGTAAATAAATTTTTATATAAGTAGATAGTGAATGTTATATCAACACAATTATTACAACAACAATTATTTAAAGTTATTATTATTAAGTGTTTCAAAAAACAAGATGAAGATAAACGGATAAATACAATAAATTCTAATGATATATTTTTTCATTTCAAAGTTGACATAGTCTATCTGAATTCAAAGAAAATTAGTGTTGAAAGAGAATCATATCGTAGAGAATGAGATAATCAACTTCACAAACGGTCAACAGGATTAATTAGTTTAGAGAGTATAATGTATCTGAGTGTAAGTCTGTATATATTTTATATAAAAGTATGTACATATGTATATAGTTTTAGTTTGTTTGTAGTGAAGATCAACTTTATCAGTCCTAAAATATATACTTTGTCCACAAAATTTTGGTAATTTTTTCGCATTTGTATATATGAAATGATATAGAGCAAAAAATATCATTTTCAAAATTTTGTACTTTCCTAAATTTCTAGTACGTGAAGAACGTGCTTAACATAAGTTCTTAATTATTTTACTTTTAACTTTTTTTTTCAAGAAAAGCAGAAGGTTATTCGTAATTTAAACTTTAAAATTAATATCCTTCGAGACTCAGGGTAGAGTAAATATAGATGTAGATTTAGCAATAAACTAAAAAACTTATTATCATGTTTTCCTTCCTCAAAAAATTAATAAGACAAAACGGGGATTAACAGGAGCAAGCCGAGAAGTTTATTTTAGTTCCTCTTAATTTATTATGTTATTAACTATATGTGCTCCCTGCTCAGTCGTTTTGCACATATGCAACTGGAAAAATATAATATTTGGGTTTATATTAGCTACGGTTATTGGTTATTTAAGAAGATAGAATCATCGGAGATTGTGCAAAATTCGTAAGAATTTATTTCTAATAAAGCTGCTGTCCACTTTATTGTTTGGGTAAAACGTAAATATTTAAATTAAAAAATTAAGTTCTGTCAAAAATGTTTGCTTTTCCAATTGTCCAGAATTCCCTCATTACACAGTTGTTTTTAGAACCATGTCTTTTCGCATATATTTTCAACCACTCTTCTATTAAAAGAACCAATATTTGTAAATAAAGGGTTATCCAATTAGGGGTTTCGAAAGTGCAGAACTGTATTTTGACATAACTGTCAAACCAAACATTATTTGTTTTAGGTAAAATTCAGGCATTTATGAAAATCGAACGTGTCTATTTTTCGACGTTCTCAAGAACCTTCTTACGGCCCGTTATGACGTATATTGCACTTGGAATAACACCTACATCCATATAAAGTTCAGCTCACAAAACAACTGAAACCAGCTGATCACTTGCAACGCCGTACTTACGGCGATTTGGTGATTGAATAACAAGCAGTGGACCGTGATTTTTCCAACAAAATTTTCTTCAGCGGAGAGACACATTTCTCACTCGGTAGATACGTAAGTAAGCAAAATTGTCGCATTTGTGGCTCCGAGAATCCTCAAATAATTGAAGAGAGGCCATTACACCCAAAAATACTTACGCTTCGGAGCTTTACGGTCGTATCATAACCGGTTTTTTGGCCTGCAATTCAAGAACACGACTTGGACAATATGTGGTTCCAATAAGATGGTTCCAAATGCCACACAACACGAGCGAATTTGGCTTTATTTTCCTTGCCGGAGATACCGCCCAATATCTGCCAAAAAGTGGTCGAAAATTACCTCAAACGGATCGAAGTTTGCAAAAATTCACGAGGCGGCAATTTGATTGATGTAATAATACCAAGGTTCAATCTTTAAAATAAAAAAGGAATGCCTTTATTTTGGGAACCGTTATGTGGATAACCTTGTATATTATTTTGTATTCTACAGAAAACAAAAATTTAGATGCCCAAAACATACTTCTTATTTCGTCTCGTTTTACGTCAAAATTGCGTTTTGACAGATATGTTCGGAGTATGTACTTATATGAGTTGTAGTACTACTGTACTACTTAGTAATTTTTAGGCTTTCATTGTCGTTTTTTTACTTCTCTATGCAGCCGAAGTTTCATCTGTCCAGCAAGGTGATGCACGTTTTATGTGAATTCGCCTTAAGTATGACAAAGTTATCATACAATGTAAAGTTAGCAAGTTAACCCACCAAAATTTCTGAGTTAAATATTTAGAATTTTAGCCCCACTTTAACTCCTAACCTTTATTCTGCAAGATATTTTATTAATTTAAAATTCGAATATTCGTCGAATTTCTTGTAAGAAATTGCATGTCTGTGGCAGCTGCTTCAGGCATACAGTACTTATTGTATATACGAAAGTTTTGAGTAGTTATTTCCTCTGAATAAAATCAAAAAATGTCCATATACTTCGAGGTTTTTGAAGCCGATGAGTAAATGAAATAAAAATAATTTTTTAGATTGTGAAGTTGCAGAAGTGACTTAAAGGCCAAGAATTCGAAATACACTCAGCATTTTCGTAATTGAATGTCTTTGCAAGAATTAGTGCAATAAAAAATTTAGTAATGTTTAAAAACAAATTAAAACTTTTTGTCTTCATTTCTGAACGATATATTTTATGATATGATATACTTAAATTTTTTGTATCTTGCTACTTTGTTTGTTATGATTCGTTTGGAAAATTTGTAATTTTTTATAAATTTTTATGATTCCTTTAAAATTGAATCTCCTACTAAAATAAAGAATCTTTCTTGAAAAATAAGGAATGTATGCATATATGTGAAAAAGGCTTTCTGTACATCTTCAAACTTTCTTAAATGCAATAAATAGGTGGTAAAAATTTTGCCAACAGCTGCTGGAATTTTATGATGAGCTTTTGACAACATAAATGAAATACATTTGCCGCGGTTGACGTTCCCTGACGAGGATCGACCACATTTAGAAAGAAATTTTCGTTATAATTTTGCATTTTAGTATGGGCAAGGTTTGAACACATGACCAGCCCACGCTATCCACTCGTCTACAGCGGCGGCTTACGTAAGAAATCATTTTTCCCCATTCTCATTTTTATTTTTATTGTTGTTGTTTTGTTTTGTTTTTGCTTGTTCGTTGGTCGTATTTGTTGGTATTTTAGTTACGGCTGTATATGTTTGTTTTTAAATGTCTTTTAGTTTATTTTGTTTTTCTTCTGTAGTTATTGTTGTAATTGTTTGTTGTTATTTATTGTCGTCGTTGTGGCATATGCGTACCTGTTGCACCGCTTGTTGCAAGGCTCGAGGCGATTGAGCTAACTGACCCACTACTGATTGATACAGATGACTGTTGGCTGTGGCTGAGAGCTGATGATGGCCATGCGAGAGTATGTTGGTTACCGAAGTGGACGAGCGTAGAAGATTGCCCGCCGCCATGAGCTGCTGCTGCTGCTGCAGTAGAAGTTGTCTGTCCGCTTGCAACGCACTGACTTTGCTTCCAAGCTGCCCTGTTGACTCGCCGCGCCGACCTGTCTACATAGGACTCTGTATTAATCAATATTAATTTGAACGTAACTTTAAATATTAAATAGGGGATTTTCTAATCCCCTAAATTTTGGTTCTGTCCCCATATTCAGCTTTTTATATCATGTAAATATGTATTTGTTTTTTCAAGAAAATAGACACTTTCATTATTAATCATACCATTTGAGATTTCAGTATGAAGAAAGTGTTTAGTTATTAATGAGTGTTAATCAGCAAGTAAACTACATACGTAAAAGCCAAAGAAAATAATATGTATTTAAATATGAAAGTAAAGCAATTTTTGTGCTTCAGCATATATTAAAAATTTCCAAAAAAAAAAAAAACGGATGAAATGGAATTCGCTTGCTTACGCAATGAAGTGATTAACTTTTGCTGATTTCAATTATAAGGAAAGGTTTCATCAACTGAGAGGCCACATTTGTAATAAATGCATTTACGAAAGTGAGAGTTTTATTGAAATTGAATTAAAAAGTGCCTCTATTTACTTTGCTATCAGAGAAAAGCACTGATGAGTCGAAACTAAACAGCATGATGGGAGTTACAATCTTAATAATGAGATAATGTAATTACGTTACCTGAAACACCACCTCCAGCCATATTGCTCATACTTCCCGCGCCCGCCAGAGCACCTGCTGCACCAACCATGCTACCCATCATACCGGTTGCGCTTACAATACCGCTAGCAGACGCTTGGTGGTGCTGTGCTTGCGGCTGCGGCCAAATCTGTAGTAGATATTTCAGCACGGCAATTGGTTGGGCGTGATCGATATCCGAACCGGGTTGAGCGTTAGCGGCATGTAGCATCAAAGGAGGGCCCATGACGGTGGCCAATGCTTGAGCTGACATTTTATTGCGCTCCGAGTTGGAGACGACAAGGGACAAGTGATCGAGCAGAAATACTAAAGTCGCCTGCAAATGTTTCAAAATAAATTTTTATGGAAGTGTAAAAAATCTTGTACGATTTGTTTACCCTATTTGCCCGGGGTAAGCAATCAAGTATGCTAAGCATTAGTTTTGCGTTACCTTCAGGGTCATCGGGCAGGCAGACGGCTGAAAGTATAAAACACACTCAATTAGCTCAAGGCTCAGTAGATAATATATACAAAACTAACCCAAAGCATCGACAGTCATTTGGAAGAGACACCGCGTAAACAGCGGTTCCGGTAACTCTCTTAGGTAATCCTTTAGCACACCGGTTATAACATTAATATCAGGAACATGTTCTGGAGTCAATTCCACAGCACGACTGTTGCGCTCGAAGGCTTCGCGGAGCAGGCGTTTCTTCGTTGCTGAACCACATAAACGGTATAAACCAATAATGTCCAATCCTCGTCGCTCCACTTCCTCCACACAACGTCGCAGCACAATTGGCACAGGAGCACTACCTGGCGCACCTTTAGACTCACGGTTCACCACAGTTTCCAAATCTGCGCCGAACAATATAGGATACCCTGCCCTTAAGCTAGGTAAACCGCGCCGCCTATACAAAGTAATAGGATCTGTATGTCTCATTCGTATGTAAATGGTGCCACGTGGTTCCACCTTCAGAGCCAACTGATGTAGCGGCGATTGTCGCAATATAGACAGCGATATGGCTCCACGATAGCATAATTTGTGCCGATGTTGCGGATCCCATGAGTAAACCAATACATCCAGCTGTTTGTTGCCAACCAAGTCCAACTCGAAAGACTCGTCCCAGTCAAATTGGAGATCACCGGATCGCACAACAGTGCGTGCCTTATGCACGCGATCACATTCAATAACACAATAGAGATCACGTGTTTGTGTTTGGGCTGCATGATGTGGGCCGCCAACGTGCTGTGTGCTTAGTTCTGGTGCCGAACGTAAGCCACGGCCCGCGAGCAAATGGATCCACAACATACCCGATATACCGCCAATATCGACTATCGGTTTGTCGAGCTTGTACTTGGCAAACTCTGCTGGATTAATATCAATTTGTCTGTGCGTTCTGGGAAGCGTAGCGCTGGGGGTCGGCGCGGGACTTTGATGACCTCCCGTGCTCATAATGCTCCCGCTTGGGCTAGCCGGACCGGCAGACAGCTCAAGGAGTTGTCGCATGCGACGTATGCTTGGCGAACGTATCGACGACGGACCGCCAATATGTTGTGATGACATTGAACGAACTGGTAGAGCTGAAATTGGACGTGGCATTCCGAGATGACGATCCAGTGTACCAGTTCCGAGTATACCCGTCCGACTGGAGTAAATGCTTTCGGTCTGTTGTAAAGGAGGAATTTAAAAAATTATCAAAAATCTAGCTTTTCCAAGCTACTTACGTTCCTCAATGCGTCGTGTATATTTTCTGCACTACATGAAAATCGGTGCGATCGAGGCTGGCTAAGCAAATCTCTTGTCATACGCATTTGCTCCGCTATAGCTGAACTACTTGGTGCACGCCTCAACCATGCTCGATATTCATCCGATGTAAAAATTGAAGGACTCGCTGTTATTCGCGATCTTAGATCGCGATCACGACGAGCGTTAAATTCCGGTGCCGATATGTTACCGTCACTTTCGTCCAAAATGCGATCGCCGATACGTGAACGTATACCTTGTAAACGCACGCCCGGCCGTTCACGTGGCAGTGAATTAAACTTTGCCATATCTGGCCCACCTACCAATATGCCAGCTGCTCCCACACCTGCCGATGTGACACCACGTGGCATGCTGCCTACAGCAGGCCGATTATAGTAGTAATAGCTTGGTCGTGGGCCTATGGTGGCTTCTGTATCGCTCGAATAATCCAAATTTGGCCGTGAACGACGACTAAGGGACTGTGCGCCTAGATTGGGTGGTGCATATTTTGAAGGTTGACGCGGTGGTTCATAACGACCATAACGTCCTAAGGTACCGCCTACAGCTATTGGGGCCGCGCCAGTACCAGGCTTCAAGCTAGATCGCAATAAAGAGTGTCGTCCCAAAGAGTTTGAATAATCTGCATATTCTACACGTGGTAAATGTTGATCTGAGCCAGACCGCGGGAAGCGCGCATGTTGTTGCGCTAAGCCAACACCGGTACCGGTGGACATTCGCCGCGATGGTCCACTAGGGTAGAATGCGTGTACTTTCTCAGCTAAGCTCTCTAACGTACCAGCATTCTGATAGTACGCATGCGAAGGAGCAAAAGCATGACCCTTGGGCTGTTCGGTAATGACCGAAGGTGGTGGTGGTGGTTTGTAGCCCCAACTGGGCGGTTCGTTCATAGCACTCACACCAGCACGTGTATTATAATACATATCCAACTGCTCGGATTGCGGGCTATAGTTGTTGAGACCCAAACCAAGTCGGGAGCGCGATTCGGTCATCTCTCGTCCATCTCCTGGAACACAAGAAAACAGAGAAAGCAATGTCAGTAAAATATTACCGGCGATGATATCGAAATACCTGTACGTCTTTCGCGTGATGAACGGGATCTTGGCATGCGATCGGTCTCATCTAAGTCTTCATCTCTGAGATCACGTTTGATAACAACAACTGGCGGTGGCTTTTGTTCAGGACGCGACAACGTTGTTGGCCCCGGTGAACCGGTCGTGCGATTGTCTCGTCTTTGACGTATTGCCAAAACTAGTCGCCGAGGAATTGACATAATAATGACGACGTCATCCAAGGACATGTGTGTAACATCGACCAAATTAACGGCCAAGATTTCATCGCCCACCTTAAAAATAATGTGTAAAATCATGAATTTTATATTAAAATTTATATTAACGAACCCTCAGGCAACCGCTGTTGTAAACTGCAGATTCTAACGCTATTCTAGATATGAAAACTCCATCGGTACGGTCAGCTCCATTACCCTCACGTATGTATAAGCCTAATGTTTGACCTGGACGCTTAACTATCTCAACAAGCTGAAAAGAAGAAATTTCCTTATAGTATTAGCTATTTTTCAAAATACTTGTCTATTTACTTGCACTGTATGCCGCGCATCTCCTTTGGACATTAATTTGTGAGCTGCTTCCACGGCCTGCTTACCTCCGATACATCGCGGTTCCAGAATTCGTACTATCATTTCACCCCTTCTCTCCACCGCCTATTAAACAGAACAGTTGGATATTTGCTATTTACATATTTATAATTTTATTATTGTAGATACGACTAAGGTTATTTGTATAATACATATATGTGTACATATATATACTTCCACTCCCGCAGGGTTACGCAAAAAAGTTATTATTATAACTATATATTTGGTGGGGTACTGAGAGGTAATTTATTTCCTATTAAAATAAAATTGGTTTCAGATATAAATACAAAAACTGCCGGTACAGATGAAAAGAACAACTGAAGTTATGTTTACTAAATTTTTCCGTTTTTTTGAAAAATATTATTCAAAACACTCGGGCAATTCGTTAAAGATGAAAAAACTTTAATGTTAGTTTGAAAATTGTTTTTCTATGTATATCATTTGACTTCTTGTAGTCATCATTGCTAAGAAGACCGATGAAATTTACAAATTCCTACCCTTCTATCACCTGATATATTCTACTTAATTTTTAGTACGCCTCAGATTAATCTTTGCTATTTATATATTAACATTTTATTTATCCAGTAGATATGAGTAATTTAACTGCATCTATATTTTATTTGAGCGGTGGGGATTTATTCGAAATGGTACCATATCACTCAATAGCCCTAACTCCATATCATCAAATATTGGTTTCTTCTGAAATGTCCTCTAATTCGAAATAAGTCACCAGTACTATTTCTATAAAAGATATGAATTTTATTCATCAATTCAAAACATTAATTTAAAGATTAAGTCATCCATTAAGAATTTTAAAGTACATTCAAATAAAACTAGTTTTTTTTTTAATTGAATTGACAAATTTAAGGCTTTGGAAAACCGGTTGAAGTACATATATAAGGTAAATGGAAAAATACCCGAAATTTTATACCAAAATATTATTCGGTGTAGAAATTTAATTCTCAAAGTGAGAACGTGGCTTTTGCTTTTGAAGGTTAGGCTAACCATAAATGTAGCTAATATAACCAAATCTATAATTCAGGAACATTTACCCTGTGTAACTTATAAGGGTCGTAAGCAAGAATTGAAGATGAACCTTTAAGGTTGGTTGTCGTTAAAGGATTTGATCGCTTATTAGTGATTACCTCCAAGATTAATAAACTTTAGATTATTGAATTTTACCCAAATGATCCGTATCCATCACTTATATTTCCTTAAAATGTTTGACACCCCCCGTTAAGAATTGTACACCCTTCATGAACCTAAAATGCTATATCAACTTTGGCCCAAGGCATGTTAGCACCAAAAGGAGAAGTAATAAATTTATCAACCTTGAGTTAACTCCGTGCATTTGATTTAATGCAAATTAAACTCTTCGTATTTTGAGATATTTCAATGAATGATTGTGTTTGAGCGATGCGCAAACAGTACGAGAACCAAAATTTTCCAACCTTCTTAATATTTCCTAACTAGATATTTAGGCAAAACCAAAAACTTAAGTATCACTCACCTCCAAAGCTGCAGCTGTGTTTGGGTCATGGTCATTTTCAACTGCTTCTATCTGCCGAAAGATCTCCGAACTGATACCCGACACCTTGCGAAAATCACCTTGCAGCAACACCGGTTCCTTTCCTCCTGACCGTTGTTGTTGTTGTTGCTGCTGCTGCTGTTGTTGTTGTTGATGATGATGTTGCGACTGTTGTTGTTGCTGCTGCTGATTGGCCAACGATTGCATCTGACTCGCCGGCAAGGGACCAGGAGGCGCACGGCCAGGGCTGGCGGTAACATCAGGAACTGATCTTCCATTTTCCTGAAAGTAATGAAACAATGATTTAAAGCAAATGTGTAAAATTATCAACATTGTTTATATGGTTCAACATGATCATTTAAGATCCAATGTGCAGATTTTTACAGAAAAAGCTGTTTTCATAAGCAGCTAAAAATACTTCTATAAAAAAAGGAAATAAAATGCTGCTCATATTCATCAGACGTTCAGATGCTGCTTAATAAATATTTTAGGTACCTCCATTTGTTGCAAATACACCAAGATGCGTAGTACAAATTAGAGGAGAAATTGGTGGAACATGGCTTCAGCGCTTATAAAGCGAAAGTTGTAAATACATATGTTATGTATACTCGTACATATAAGTATATTTTTTAAGTCTTTCAGTATTCCAAAAGTTCAAAATTCCCCTCGAAGATCGAAAAATATCCGATGGTCAAAAATCATACAACCACGATAATTAGGAATGTGGAGTACGGATATTCATATATTTATTTAATAGAAGAATTCCAATCTCAGGAGGAAGAGTTTACCATTTCAAAGATGTTTAGCCATTTTAATGGGTTAAATCTTATATATATATAAATTGTTTAAACAAAAATTAAAATGACGAAAATAAAAAAACGAAAAATAATCCTTTTTTTATTTAGCCTTAATAAACACATTATTTATATGGATCGTGAAAACTCCAGCGATAAACATTAAAAGCCCTGTGCTAATGCGAACCAGCTGTGATTGCTTTCCTTGCTTTCTTATTTTGAATATTGGTATGACAACCACGCTGCAAAAATTTCGACCAATACGGTAACAGTGGTTACATAATCTACTGCCAAAAGCACAGACAAATATAGCATGCATCTATTGGTCACTTTGCAGTGCTTAAAGCAATATTGCATTTGATCTGTTTTGACAGTTCTCACAGCAATGCAAGTAAAGCCAGCTAGCACTTTAAAATTTGAAAGAATGCGCCCTCCCCATGACCATTCTCAGCGGAGACTAAAATAATCTTTGATATTAAATCTGAAATTAAAGAAATATTATTTGGTACTAAATGACATTAAAACTGAAATTCAATAACAATTTTTATTCAGTGGCAGTTTTATATGACTTCTTTCTGAATGATTTGAAGGCAAATTTGTAAATTCGATTTATCTCAAATAGAATATTTCTTACGGTATATAAGTTCATGCAATATTGTCGTTGGCAAGGGTGCGAATGTAACGCACGTTCACGAGAATTTGAATGTGGTTATAACGTCGTTTTTTTCTAAAAAAGGAATGTTACACATTTATTCTAATACATAAAATAATAATATTTAATACTCACCGCTGTGTGCCCTTCTTGAATTTCAAATAACGAATGAACGACTCTTAGCTGACGAGTTTAATCAAGGCGCATGAATTCGCCTTGACGAACAATCAAACGAAACGAATAGAAGGATAGGCACACAGCGATGAGTTTACAGTGATGCCAGTTTTTAAACTGTAATTATCTAGTTGCGTTCTGGGACATTCCCGCCCCCGTGAATCACCCGATTCACTACCTTCAACGTCCAGAACGGCTAACCTTGCGACAGCTCTTCGCTTCATACCGGAGTTTGTGCGCACATCAGCTTGCCGGATTTCGCCGTCTTTACCGGTATAAACTCGCTCTACCACTCCTCGACACCTTTGCCTTCGAGGCACGTTGGGATCACACACGAAGACTAAAGCGCCTTCTTTCAATGGCTTGGTTGGTTGACACCACTTTTCACGACGCGTTAGAGTAGGAAGATATTCCAGTACCCATCTTTTCCAGAAATAATCTCTGAGTTGGCGGACAACGCGCCACTGATGTCGGATAACTTGCATACTTGTTGGCACGTCTGCCACACTAGGAGTGTGTGCAGTGTTGGTGGAGCCCAGTAGAATATCATTTGCCGTTAGTGGTTGTTCTTGATCGGCAGATATGGCCAGGTGCGTAAGAGGCCTGGAGTTGATGATATTCTCCACCTCGAACAGAAGGCAGTTTAATGTATGTTCTCGAGGGGCGACTTCTGTGGGCGTTTGACAAAACACCCGCTTGACACACTGTACCATCCTCTCCCAGGCACCGCCTTCCGATGGGTTAAATGGCGAGTTAAAAACCCAACCGACACCTTGTTGTGACAATTCACCCTCTACGCGCTCGCAGTCGAAGACCTCGGTGAACCTTTTGGCTTTGTTATCGACACCGACGAAATTTTTTCCCTTATCGGATCTAATTTGGCAGGCACTCCTCTACGATTTATAAAATTGCGTATAATGATGATACATGAGTCAATGCTCAGATCGTGCGCTACTTCTAGGTGTATCGCACGTGTCGTTAGACAGGTGAAAAGTGCTACCCACCGCTTTTCGACTCTACGACGTACTGTCACGCTGAGTGGCCCGAAATGGTCCAAACCAGTATACGTAAACGGTCTTACGTAAGGAGTGAATCTATCGGTGGGAAGCGGACCAATCAATTGCGGAACTGGAGCAGACTTTCGGAGACGACATACATTGCAACTGGCAATGACACTTCTAAGGAGCGTTCTTAATCGAGCTATCCCATCAAAACATAATGATGTGCTGTAAGTAGTTTCGTGTATATGTGCGTCGGCGGCAATATAATGGGGCGCCTAGTGTGGATCGGAAGAAAGCTCGCGGCGTTGATGCGCCCATGGGCACGTAATACGTCATTTTCATCGAGATATGGCAACAATTGGAGCAGTGAACTGTGGCTTGATATATTTTGTCCACTGCGTATCTGATGAATTTCTTCATAAAGGGTGTTTTTTATAGAGGTATAGAACTTTAAGTTGGCATTACTTTTCAAGATGGCGACCGATTTAACAGCTTTCAAGTGATTTATTCTCAGTTTGGTTTGGCAATTCAATTCAATGAATATACTCACGCCTGAACAACGCTTGCAAATAGTGCAATTTTATTTCGAAAATAATGGTTCTGTGCGGAAAACGTATCGCGCACTCCTCCATTTTAGCGATGTTTAGCGATGAAGCGCACTTCTGGTTGAATGGCTACGTCAACAAACAAAACTGCCGCATTTGGAGTGAAGGTAATCCTCAAGTGTATGTTGAAACACCGTTACATCCAGAAAAACTGACTGTTTGGTGCGCTTTATGGGCTGATTGGTCCGTACTTTTTCAAAAACGATGGTGGCCAGAACGTTACAGTCAATGGTGATCGGTATAGAGCCATGATTACTTACTTTTTCATTCCTGAATTGAATAACTATGATGTCCAGGAGATGTGGTTTCAACAAGACGGCGCAACATGTCACACAGCTCGTGCCACAATAGATTTATAGAAAGACACGTTTGGTAACCGCCTAATTTCACGTTTTGGACCTGTGAATTGGCCTCCAAGATCTTGTGATTTAACACCGCTAAACTACTTTCTGTGGGCCTATGTAAAGTGATTGGTCTATGCGGATAAGCCACAAACGCTTGACCATTTGGAAGACAACATTCGCCGTGTTATTGCCGATATACGGCCACAAATGTGGGAAAAAATCATCGAAAATTGGACGTCCAGATTGGACTACATCCGCGCCAGCCGTGGCGGTCATATGCCAGAAATCATATTTAAAATATAAAGCCACAAGATTATCTTTCGGATAAATAAAAGTCATGTCAATCGAATAATCCATCGTTGTTTTATTGCAACTTAAAGTTCTATACCTCTATAAAAAAAAACACCCTTTAGAATGACTCTTTCTGACATAAAAACTGCTTTGCTTCATCGAGATCACCAGCACTGAGGCCATATTGAATGTTAGTACGGATGCAACGACAGGTCTTAACGAATAGGATAACCCAGGCTGTAGTCCTCAACAACCTGTTATATGAAGAATAACGATTGAAATTTATTAAGTTCTCACATACGATGGCAAGTATGCGTTGTGGTCGTAGCTCTTCGTCATGATCGTCGATTAGGGTGGCATCTATATCTTCTTTAGGCCAGTCACATTCTTTTTGTTGGAGAAACGACGGACATTCAGCTACTTGAGTGGCGGCTAAACTTTCAGCAATACGATGCTGGTCGAATGGTTTATACTTACGACGTACGCTTCGAATCCATTTGATAACTGTCGTTGAGTCACACCAAAGGAAACGCTTGTCAGGCTTGAATGAATGTGTTTCGCATATACTTTGTTGTAGACGTGTCCCGAGTACGGCGGCTTGCAGCTCTAAACGTGGTATTGTCAAAGACTTCAAAGGGGCGCATTTAGATTTTGCGCAAACGAAGGCAATCTCTGCCTCACCGCTGTCGTTTTCAGCTCTCCAGTACGAAACGGCAGCAAAGGCGTTTTCGCTGGCGTCAACGAAAGTGTGTATCTGTAGGTGCGTCGGTGCAGCGTTGCGGAAATAATACCTAGGACAGGAGTAGCTGATCGCCTCTGGCAATTATTTGCGCCACCTCTCCCACAATGTGGCAATGTTGACTGAAAGTGGCTCATCCAAGCGCGTCTCGTGTCTCCAGATATCTCTCATTAACAGCTTCGCTCCGATCACAAAATTACTTAAGAACCCCAGCGGATCAAATATTGACATGGCCACACTGAGGAGCTCTCTTTTCGTAGGACATCTAGGGCCGCTCATCACTGTTTCACTAACCTTGTTGAATTTGAGCTCAAATTTAAAGCTGTCAGTCTTCGAGTGCCAATGTAAGCCTAATACCTAAGCTATCTTTCACGCTAATAGCCTTGTGAATTTCGGCGCTATCTAAAGCAGCACCTCCTTCGAATTGGAAGTAAAGCGGCGATCGCTGCTGTGTTCTATCGCGTTCTTCGTTTTGACGTAATGGGCCGCGCAAGGCGAACAGAAGGCACCAAATGTCAACATGCACATCTCATATACGTCGGGGTTTCGGCTGGATTCATTGAGCCCATCTATCCTCTGGTCGTATAAGCACTTGGTGGAACATTTCCTTGATGTCACCACACAAGCCAAAACGGAAAATAATAAATGGCAACGGTTTATATTCCTGCGGACCTTTAAGCAGACATCTGTTCAATGAGATACCATTGACCTCGGCGGCAGCGTCAAAAACGATTCGTAATTTATTCGGCTTGTTCGGATTCAGTACTGCAAAATGCGGCAAGTACCATGCACATGGCGGCGGTGAGGCATGTTCGGAAGCCGTAAGCCTGCTTGCGTAACTCTTCTTCAAGTAGCTATCGATGATTTGCTTATAGGCGGCGGCAAATGTAGCATTACGACTCATCTTCCTCTCGACGCTATTTAACCTGTTGAGTGGCATGGAATAGCTATTCGGCAACTGGACCTCATCATGCTTCCATAGAAGTCCAGTCTGGAAACGTGGCCCAACACGGCGAGTTGTCGACTCCAAGATAGCGCATGCACGAATGTCAGCTTCGCTCTCAATGGGTGGCGCTGGTCTCACACCAAAGCTTTCGGTCTCGAAGAATGCGACGACCTTATCATGAAGCATTTTATCCAAGCTGGTATTAACGAATAGGCACGATGATGGCGATGGCAATTGGCTACTAACTGGGCCGAATACCACCCAGCCCAGTTTTGGCTGCAAACGGTCCGTTCTTCGTCATCCTAATGGTGGTCGATGATAGTCACAACGGACAATTATCTATGCCTATGAGGAGTCGCGGGGACGCATCGGCAAGCTACGTGCTTTTTCATCATCCATAATTATGTCACTCTGGCTAAGGCTTTGTACTTCTTCTTCATCCTAGCACCGCTTACATGAAAATCTACTAAAGAGAAGGCTCCTGCACGGCTTGTCCCCCAAACTATTGTACACGTAAACTATGAGGCTGCCCCTGGAGTCCTAGCTGGTAACGGTTGTAACCGGGATGTAACCGGGAGGATGCGATAGAGTACCTTTCTCTTTGGTGAGTTATTAGTACAATTTAAAAATATTGCATCATTTTCGCTGGACTGTTGCTGATGATGATTATTCGGCGGCGACGTGGTGAGTGGTAACCCGCAGCGGGCAGCGCTTCGTGACGACGACAATGATTGTACTGGCGGACGTTCGGACCGGGATTCATGCAACAGATTATTATGTGTCCTATCACAGCCATCGGTGCCACAAACCTTATGTCTCCTGCATTTGCTAGTAATGTGTCGCGGCTTAAGACAGCCAAAGCATAATCGCCGGGATTTAACTTCTTTCCACCGATCGCCCACATTTGATTCCCTAAAGCGCTTGCAATCATGTGGCTTGTGTTGACCCTGACATATCGGGCATCTCTTCGACGTCGTCTCATCCACGTGGAGTACTACACGGCGCTTTGGTTCGCGAGCGGCATATGGACCTTCATCACTTACTGTGCATATATGTAACATTAGCGAGGGATGTCACCCAGTCACTAAAGTGTAACACTGTAGCATGCGTTTGCATCGGAGTTATGTATCTGCCCCACTCAATACGTTTACTCATTGTAAGCTTTCCGATGAGTTCATCTAACAGCATCGGATTAGATATATGATGTTCAGCACCAGCTGACTGTAGGAAAGCACAGACGTTCTTCACTTTGGTCGCAAACGGTATTAGTCTACTCAAATTATTCTCTGAAACTGGAGAAATTTCTTTAATATGTGCTAGCTGGCTGCGAACTAGTTGCTCTGGGCGACCAAACCTAAACTTCAGCTGCTCAATGATGCATCCGACATTGCTAGGATGGATGAGCAATAATTACACGGTCTCGCGGGCGTCACCTTTTAAGCACCTTTGAAGACGTTGGTTGTTGTCAAAGTTGCTGTACCCATACGCCGTTGTAGACTCAACAAACGCTGCATAAAATACAGGCCAGTCTTCTGGACGACCTATGAAATCGGCCAAATCAATTAACTTTTTTGGATGGTTTAGTGGATACTGTACGCCAGCATAGGCCCCGTTGGCTTGCGTTGTTGGTGACGGAACGCTCGTCGACTGCGATGAAAATACGTTACTGGTGTGAAGCGTTGTTTGTGAATTATCGTACATAGCTGTGCTACTAACTGGATATTGTAAAGTACAGTAATTCGCAGAAGTAAATGGTGGCGCATGTACAGCATCAAATGGCATAGCGGTACCCGAGTAAACTTTAGTTTGCAGCGCTTCAAGATGCGTTGGCGTTAACTGCGACGCTGGTTGCGCCGACTGTTGCGACGGTACTAACTGCGACTGTGTGACTACGCCGCTTGCATGAGTAACGGCAGAACTACCGTTGCTCGATAATGCTGCTCGAAGTACTTCATTTTCAGCTTCACGTTCACGCAACTGTACCTGGGTGGTCTTCAAGGTAACCTCCAACATGGCTATGCGTCTCTCGATGTCATTGAAGTTACGACTATTGGATTTATCTTCGGTGGCTTGGCGTGTAATTGGCGAGGTGTCCGTGGCAACTACGCTACTTACGGATATTGTGGATGGGCTCCATCGGAAGCAGGAGTTTTGGCAATTGTGGTGGTACTATAGTCACTGACTATTGGCATGTTGGGACTTGTACTCACTGTAGCTATTTGTGACAACATCGAACCGGTGTTCATCAAACGAGCGCTTCTTCGTGGTGGCGTCCGCTGCATACGGTTGGCAAACAAAAATTAATAAAAAACGTCGACAAATAACGAAGGCGCTGTGACGGCTATGACAGATATAGACGATAGCTAAAACAAGACGGCACTGCTGATGGCATAGCTAAAATAAGGCGGCTGCGTTGGCGTAGCGAAATAAAATTTATCGTTGGCTAGGGGTGCGAATGTAACGCACATTCACGAGAATTTGAATGTGGTTATAACGCGGTTTATTTCTAAAAAAGGAATGTTACACATTTATTCTAATACATAAAATAATAATACTTAATACTCACCGCTGTGTGCCCTTCTTGAATTCCAAATAACGAATGAACGACTCTTAGCTGACAAGTTTAATCAAGGCGCATGAATTCGCCTTGACGAACAATCAAACGAAATGAATAGAAGGATAGGCAAACGGCGATGAGTTTACAGTGATGCCAGTTTTTAAACTTTAATTATCTAGTTGCGTTCTGGAACAAATATTGATTATGCTGCTCCCGCTAATACCTATAGTTGTCTCAATCTCACGATAGGTCACATGATGATATTGGAATATCAGTTAGCGCACACCGTCAATGGTTTCCGGAACCACAACTATTTTTGGACGGAAATCCGTCTTGGAGTGATCTATGATATCGAGCAAATTCACCATACCATCGATAAACACTAATCTTTGATGGAACTAAATATTTTATGTTACCGTAAATAACACAAATATTCCTCATATTTCAAAACGTTCCGAGTTTGATTAGTATTACAAATGTTAAATATTACGAAAAAGTTGCTAGAACTGCCAAATCCCGAAATATAAGCCGCAACCCTCATACTTAAACATAAACAGTTTTGAGTGCACCATAATTTTTTTAAACTATTTTGAGGGTGGTTTATGGGATAAAGCAGATAAATTATCTTCAGAACAGTATCCCACTTTGAAGGAGTGTGGGACGCATGCGCAGATGAGCACTATTCGCAAGATTAATCTAACTTTATCCCCCTATGGAAGCTCACGAAATTCGAGAAATATTTTAACTTTTTTGGCACATTTGGCCCAAAATAAACGAATATTTATGAAAATAAGGGCCCAAAATAAAAATTTAAATATCTCATTCAATGCTTAAAATATGAAAAAATTAAGTAAAAATTTATTCTAATTAAAAAATTGGTAAAAATTTAAAAAATTACACCTGCAAAAATTACATTTTTTAGCACTTGAAAGTATACACACAGCGACCATTTACATTTAAACTAATATTTTTTAAAGTGTCTTGATTAAAGTTGCGGGAAAGCTTCATTATGAAGCCTGTGTTTTTTTTTTTTCAGAATTATTTTATAAAGCGCGGCGTTTAAATAGCATTAAAATAATTAACACATCACCATTTATTTTGGTTTATTCAGTTATGTTGCCTTTCTTTTGCTCTTCTTTCTTCGTGATTATTGTTTTAAAGCTTAAAATTTGAAGAAAATAATCGAATAAAATACATACTTTTACTTTATTTTAAAATTTAATAAGTAAAGTGCATCTGAGTGTAAAAATATCGACAACTGTTGTTTTTCCTGCGTCAAAACGCCACAAAAAACCGCGCAAATGTCTCGAAAGTCTAAAATGTGCAATCTATAAACATTTATCCTGCTTAATAAACGAACAACAACAAAACTTTAATGGATTGTTTTTAATGCGGCCTGTAAAATTTAATTATTTAATAATAGATTTATATCGGAACGAATTTCCGTCATCCCTTGTCAAATTTGGTTTAGTAACACACCGGTTTCGCCAAACCGCCATAATCAGTGTTTGGTTTCGTTCTCCGGTGTTTGGTTTCGTTCTCCGGTGTGTTACTAAACCAAATTTGACAAGGGATGACGGAAATTCGTTCCGATATAAATCTAGTATCCACCCTGTCGGAAAAACACAAAACCAAATCAACTTATTTAATAATAGTTTATTATATTATGCTTCTATTCAATCATACGGCCGCAATAGTCGAGTAGTGTCCAGGGTCGAGCAACATCGAAAATTTTAGAAATTTAATTTTTCTAATTGCTGTTTCTCCACGGCAGAGAATGCCAAGCTCTCCGAGTGTATTTCTGATATGAAATAAAAGCTCCTCATAAAAATACATCGGCCTTTCGGAGGCGGCCTAGAATAAACTGTAGGTCTATCCATTTGTTGGTAAAAATATCAAGACGCAAAACCAAAAATTAAAGGAGGAGATTGGCCAAAAATCGCTTCAGCGGTTACAAAGCGCCAAATATAAATATATAACAACATAAATTCATTGAATTAAATGCGTTTAACATGATAAACTTAGTGAAAGAAGTACAATGGAAGTGTCGAAAGTGTGAAAATTTGCTAATTTTGTTAGACCTTTGAAGAAAAACTGCAGCACAGAAATAAATTAAACATATAGCGAACAAAAATTTAATTTATTTCCTATCAATGCTTTCATAAATTAAATAAATCATCCCACTCGTTTAGATAAAATAAGTATTGAATACAATTCTAAAGCCAGCCCAATTTTCATTTGAGGAATATTAAAATGTTTTTCAAAAATATAATACTTTTTTTGAGAGCAATCAAAAGTAAATGTAGGTAATATTAGAAAAAATAAGGCAGTCGAATGATGAGCCAAATAAAGATAAAGATGCACCAAAAAGAGAAGGCAGCTGGATGAAATTGAAATAGATCATAATTGATATTGATTTCAGTTAGCTTACATATATAGCTAACCATAAAACTTTAAAAAGTTCGATGTTTAATGTACAACAAAAGAGTTGCGAATTTTAATGAGCACAAGAAAGTGGCCATTAACTAAGTTGTCTGAACTTTATCACAACGTTGATTAATCAAAAAAAAGTGAAAATAACAGTAACAAAACAACATTCGAAAGCCATCGTACCGTTAATTGACGGTAACCACAACTTTAATGACGACCTATTAAACTCCACCGCAATCATCCTTCCTGTGGGATGATGATAAGTGAACTAGAAGTTGCAACAACAAGAAATAAACAGTCGTTTTCCAACCGCTCATAATCCGCGGTATTGCCATCATCAAATAAAGGCCAACAGCAGCATTTCAGTTCGTGTCACAAAATTTCATGCATCAACCGCCATAGTTAATGCGCTTCCTCACCACTTGCCTTTGTGAGTTATTTCCCTTTACATCTGCTTTTAATTTTTTTAAGTTCTTTACTTTTATTTGTTCTTTTCCCACAACAGTATTAACTTCCGTATAAGTTTAAAATAAAAACCCACAATGAGCGCAAGTGCAATAGCAATTCAGGTTATAAGCAAAGAAACAAAGCCTTGTAACTAAAAACTGAAGATGCAAACATGTACAAAACACACAAATGAGTATAACATAAATACATATTTATTTGCACCCTTCTTCACTCAAACATATGTACATACATGCACATGCTTTTATGTAATAATGTATTTCTCCATAAGAACTATTATACTCTTATCATACATATGTACATATGTCCATATTGCCACATTATTTCTAGATCAACACATTTACAACACAAAAACAATTTATTAATCCGAGATCGGTGGTTTTAATACGTGTATTTACTAGATTTTCGTCTAATATTTATCTATATAATTTTATTTGCAGATATTTTTAAGCTTTAGAGTTTACTTTCGTAAATATAGCTTGGACAAACAAGGGGTCATGTTTAAGTGGAACCGAAAATAAATTTAATTGAATACCCGCTATTTTAGCTTTAAGAAGAATAAGCGAATCGGATACACTGAGTTCATTACAGCGTCAGATATAGAACATTCATAACATTGATTTGAAAAGGATTAAAAAGTTCTGTTACTTTCGAAGAAGTAACTTTGATAAACACTTTTCATAAAAACTTCACAAAATTATATTTATTATGTTATCTATTTGGAAGAATTATTGTATATAAAGTTTATAATACAAATAAAAGAAGGGGGACCTTCTAGATCCCATTATTGCTTTAACGTCGAGTAAATGGAACAGATTATGAAATTTTCTCGTTACGGATGCCCTATATCATAGATGACACTTCTAGTGAATAACGATATAACTATTGGCTAATTTTAACCGCTGAAGCGATTTTTAAACGAGTTCCTCCTACAATTCGTGATGTTTTTTCAATGGTAATAAGCATTTATGATAAATTTCTGTTTATTAGTCATCTGAACTGTTTTAGGTCCAAATATGAACAATTTCACAAAGAAGAAAAACTGTTGATATTTTATATACTAACCCACTTTAAATCAATTTTCCTTTTTTATTTGGGTTGCGTGTTAGTTTCGAATTTTCAATTCGTAATTTTGAATTAGATCATGCTTAATTGCGGCTTTTTATTAACAAAATTAGAATAAAAATTGGAGAGGATAGTAGAATCAGTAGTATTTGAAAATGAAATTTCTTTGAAACATAAAAAATGTAAGTCTTTTCTAAATAACTACATTGGTAAATTCATTACCTTATTGCTAGTTGTTATCTTCTCGATAGAGAAGAAAATAATGGTTCTGTGCGGAAAACGTATCGCGCACTGCGTCCAATGATACGGACCAATGATTCCACCAGCCCATAAAACGCACCAAACAGTCAGTTTTTCTGGATGTAACGGTGTTTCAACATACACTTGAGGATTAACTTCACTCCAAATGCAGCAGTTTTGTTTGTTGACGTACCCATTCAACCAGAAGTGCGCTTCATCGCTAAACATCGCTAAAATGGACGTAGTACGCGATACGTTTTTCGCACAGAACCATTATTTTCGAAATAAAATTGCACTATTTGCAAGAGTTGTTCAGGAGTCTATTCATGATGAATTGCCAAACCAAACTCTAGGTCGCGAAGTTGTTAATTACATGAAATTGTTTGAAAATATGAAGATTTCCACTTTGCCTTACAGAGGGATGTATTAGAGAATCAGAAGAATATTTTTCCATTCCGTTTTCTTTCCTATATTATGATTAAAAGAAAAATATTTTTTATTCCACATCAAGATATTCTATAATCGATTGCTTCAAATATTCTTGCTGAGTGGTAACTCTAATATTAAGCTTAATTAATGTTGAGGTAGCTATTAAAACTTAGCATGTGGTTATTCGCCTGCAAGCACGCAATATACTTCTATCTTTTTACATAAATATAAGCCAAACATTTGAACGCTAGTATTTATACATAACTAAAATACATGGCGGCCGCGATAGCCGAGTGGTTAGCATTGCGTACTTCCATTCGGAAGGCCTGGGATCGAGCCCAAGTTCGAGCAACATCCAAAATTATAGAAAATAAATTTTTCTAATTGCGGTCGCCCCTCGGCAGGGAATGTCAAGCCCTCCGAGTATTTATGGCATGAAATAAAGCTCCTCATAACAATCCATCAAACCGTTCGGAGGCGGCTTAGAATAAACTGTAGGTCCCTCCATTTGTTGGTAAAAACATCAAGACGCAAAAACCACAAATTGGAGGAGGAGCTCGGCCGAAAATCGCTTCAGCGATTACGAAGCGCCAAATATATATATATATATAAAACACATAAGTATACTCTTATGTGTAAACTACTGAACCTATTAAGCTCTATTGCTAGGCTATATTTAAAGTTCCAATATACATTATTGCTCATAATTCGTTCTAACCTCCACCAACAACAGCGCAACGTCGACGTCAACACCGTTAAAGCCACCAACAAATAATAACACACCTCCTTACTCTCATATCAAGACATACCCTACTATTTCCTTATAATAAGGCAAGCTTAACAAAATTCAACGGTAGTCATTGGCTCACCGAATTGCGTGACTTGACAAATCAATAAAATCATTTTTTCAAAACTTTTCAGCGGAAATTAAGTGAAATTGTAGTTATGTATGCGTCGCCATTAGTAATTTAGATTCTTTTGTATTCCACACTTCAGCTGCTAGAATTCACGTTAACCGTTATCTTTAAACTTTTGCAGTAAATATCAAAATAAACAAAATACACGTAGCTGGATAACTCAAAGTAGTCAAATCTGGATCTGTGAGCTCCATGTCATATTTATTTCTTTTTTAATTTTTTTTGTCGTCTAATATTGCCATTATCATATTTTAATGGTCAGTGAGAGCAAAAATGCTTAGCAAGAACAAAGCTATAGCATAAATGTATGTTAACCCTTTTTCTCCATTTTTTGGGTTTTATGTGTAAAATTCTGCATGACTCCGTCAAAATGACATTAGTGTATATTTATGTAAATACATATATGTTTGTGCATTTACTTAAATATGTCCATATACAACATATAACGTATAATGTAATTAATAGCAACAGCAATACTTCAAAGCACTTATTTAGCAGTGGAGATTTATATATGTATATACATATGTTTATTATGAGCCTAAATTATACCGCCTAGAGTATACATATACTTACTAGCAATTAACTCGTCAATCAGGCAAAGGGTGAGTGACTTGCGTGCATTTATTGAAAACAAATTAATTATTAAAATTGCCGGAAAAATTACTTTCGTTTTTTGTGTGCTTATACATACATATCAAATACATTTCGAACTTATTGATTTTGTGTGTTCTTTTCAATTTCAGAATGACTTTTGTTCATACTTAGAATTATTTTACAAAGTGTATACACTCATATATAGATAATTCACAACAGGACTTTCAGCAATATATACACGAGTATATGATTGCGCTTTATTACTGCCGAGCTCCTCCTGCAATATGTGGCGTGGCTTTAATGGTTGATGGATTTTTACGAGAAGCTTTTATTTCGGCAAGAAATATACTCGGAATGGTTGACATTCCCTGCCGAGGGATGACCTCAATAGGAGAAATAAATTTTTAAATTAATTTAATTTGAGAGGAATGTTAACCAAAGGAATTAATTATTTTTCCTTTTTAATAATACCTCCCCTAATCAACTCTTTTTCCCATTGAAAAAATATTTTCTTAATTTTATCTTAATCTCATTCCCATCGGAAAGTTTCCTTCGCTCCTCTTAAACCTTAGATAAATACAACTGGATACCTCATTAGGACTTTAGAGTGTAGAACCAACTATTACAGACCGTGCCTGTGCAAAGCTGCTATTGCAACTCTGTTCTCTAATTTTTCAAATATATCAGATCCTTTGAAGTTGTTTTAGGGTGGAGTGACTTTTATATGTACTCCTCTTTTGTTTTAGGTTTAAATCGATGAGTTCAGCCTCATGGGGACAAACCATTCCAAAATGAGTAAAAGTTTCCAAAGTATTTCCAAACTTGCACTACTCCTATCATAGCCAAACGATCAAGTAGGATGAGAAAAATGTGCTAATTGATGATACAACTACTCTCAATTGTGAAGAACATCCTTTGATTTCACATTTTTAAATATATCTCCCTATGTTAATTCAAAAATGTATTTGTAAACCGATTTTCAAACTCCCTACCGTCTCTACAATCGAACATTAGTGGTTCGAAATTTGGAATCGTTGGAGCAACTGTTAGGTTTTACTTAAACTAATTGAACTAATTTTAAACTAACCACATCTCTTCCTCCAACATTATACGAAAAGCGCAAAGCAACGCAACACAATGCAATATACAGCCAATTAAGGTTTCCAATTTAGTTAAGGTATTGTTTAATTTAATTTATTAGCAATGACCTGCCACTTAGCCAACACTTAATCGCTATTTCATATTCTTCGTCTTCTTCTCATTATTCGAATATGCACAGCAATCAACGTCAGTAAGTTTCATTCAGCTTTTGTGAAATGCCCAAGTGATAATTCACTGCCAGCCAAGCTGTAGCTGACAACTATTTACAACAACAAGAACAATAAATATAATAAATAGAAAGACTACTGGTCCTGATAGTCATGTCTCATGTCTTGAGCCTTTTGAAAAACCATTTAAATGTTTTCTCAACGCCAAGACGCACACAAACACACATACATGTGTGCTGGGTGTGTTAGTCATATAATATGCTGCTATTCACGGTTGGCGGATAACGCTCGAATAAACCGACTAAGTGAGTTACAAGAAGATGAGTTCAGTTCCTTAGTGACCAATCGTTTTACGAGCATAGCTACATTTATTTATAGAGATACTATAGACGTTTTCCTTTTTAATATAAGAGTAAGTATGTCAGTATGCAAGTTTCAATCCCAGAGTGGATGAATCCAAAAACTTATGTAAAGCCCAGTCCTCGAATATGTAGTATGTTCTGTGAAGTATGTACTAAATATGTACGTATATTTACTGCACATAACAGCAGAGACAAGCACATGTTAGGCTGTCAAACACAAATCTATAGGGGTATTCTCTTATTTCCTATGGAATTGTGCCAGAGATCGAGAGCACCCCCGTTGCAAAATTTTGACATATTCAAGTGAAACAATAACAACCACACAGGCACAGGGTTACTTTTCCTTCACAGGGTTGCATTTTCCTTCTTGCTAGCTGTGGGAAATAAATATGCATCGGATTTGGTATAGTATATTTTTCCTATCGTACCATATGTTTTTTGCATGTGTTTTGTTGTTGTGCCATTGCACGGATAGAAAATTTTTTCTATCCGTGCACCGTAGCATGAATTTCCTAGACAAAGAGAATACCCCTTATATATTAATAAGACCGATTACTACATGTTACTCACATATGTTTTTTAACTTTAAGAAGCACTTATATATACCCTGCAGAGAAAAATATTAGTTATTAATTAGAGCTTGTTTGTATATTTGTACTGATACTTCAGCTTGCATCATTTCCCATGATACCAACTGATATTTTTAACGCGGCGATAACCTACGAATTTTGTCGAATTTCTACTCCACCGTTCCCGTTTGTGGTGAACTGCTATGCAAATATCGAACTGGTATGGTTTCATCTTTTTTTAGGTACTAGTATTTTACTAGAATTACAGCACGGCAGTGCATATATGTATGTATATGTACACATGTATGAGTAGACTAATGAGACGTCTTCGTGATTTATCGATTAATTTTAAGTTTCCGACACCATTAAGCACACCCATACACACAATCTTTAACTATAGCACTGCAGTGAAAAGTTTTAAAATCTATTGCAAAACTAGTTCTTGAAGGATACATATATAAGACTTAATATCATATTTAATTAATTTACTATTTTTTCCTTAATTTACTTCATATTGTTCGATTTAATTTGTGCTCAATAATGCAGAATTTAGGAAGAAACACTAATTTCCATAGTAATACGAGTGAGGGGTTGAAATTCCCTGCCGAATGTCAATAATTTCGGAAGTTGGTCCGACAAGGACTCGAAACCTGGTCTTCCTAATGGCAGTACGCTCTGCTAACCACTCAACTATTTCGACCGGTATATACCTTTGTTAAAAATACCACTTGCTTTAATACAAAAATCGCTGTTGTCTGGTTAGTTGGAACATCTTGTATTACTAGTGTAGTTTCGAAGTAGTTTTTCATTAGCTAATTTTACTTATCGAAATTTTCTCGTGGTTAGTCCTAAGTCAAATATTTTTCAAATTCGGGAATACTAATTAGTTAAAAGTGTAAACAAGTAAACCAGCAGAATTCTACTCTACGTCTAGTTTCTTTCTCTGTAGGGACATTGTCTCAGCAAATGACTAGTTGTCGACATCTATTACAGTATAATGTGCATAAGTAAATTAATGTGAGTGTCTGTGTCTGGATGTGCAAGTGGTAGTAATTTTCGTATCTGCTCAACTCAATCCCGCCAAGTGTGAGTGTCATATTATGTAATTAATCTGTATTGAAGATAATTTCAGCTGCAGTTTGAGTTAACGCAGCTGGAAGACAAGCACAATGAACCCACACGAGAGGTACGTATGTTTGGCAATAACAAAAACAACATGAGCATAATTATGTTGAAGTTGAACGCACGAAATTGGTGAGGAGTGATAGGTTTTCTACAAATTGAATGTATAAGTAATAACATCACAAATTCCATTGGCGCGAATACTTGTCTTGACGATGAACAAGCAGAAATGAATTAAGAGGAGATGCCATCTAACCAAATAGAATGATGCATAAGCCAGGCGCAGAAAACCGACAGAACCAGGATAATGCGAAAGGACATATCCGAAGAGAGATCACTACGCCCATTAGGCTGATAGGGGCGGTAAAGAGGATGATCAGTATTGAGTGATAAGTTACAAGTCGCTGGTTGTTGGTTGAGTGGCAATTGTTTTTGGCATGGAAGTAAAGTCGTCGATTGCGAAGACTGCTTGAGACAAAGTTTAACGTCCCTGTTGAAGCTTTGACGTTAATAGATGTTCGGAGCATACTTATATATGTTTTTTTTCCACATGCACACATATTTATATGCTTATTACGTAATTATGTGTGTTTGATTTTAAGAAATCACTAAAAAATAGATAACAGTCTATATAAATATGGTATTTTAAAATAAAATCGATAATGCATTTATTTTACAACAAATATATTTATATACCTGCTCAAATATTGACATTTTTACCGACAAAATTCCAATACCGCTTATGGAATTTTGTAGAATAAGTGAGCTGCAATACTGCGTATGTTTTAGCTCTGATTAATCAGTCATCTATACAAAATTTACGAAATAAGTTGCAAACTCATTAAAGAAAAGTATTATATGTTTTGTCTATTTTTTTTTTTGCGAATAAAATTTAGCACTATTTAAACCAAAGAGAGAGAACGAAACTTTCGTTGGCCTCAGAACCAAAAATCTGAAACAAAGTGGAATTTAAAATGATTTTAGCATAATACTTCAGCAACCCAATAACAAGTAAAACGAAAAAACTGTGCATACTTATGAAATCGCGTTTGAAAATATCTAATAAAAAAATTTAATATTTGCAAAATTTTTAGAATTTTATATTGGCTGATACCAAAAATTTTTAATGTAATTTACATCATGAGAAATAAACCTCTTATTATTTCTTTTATACTATTTTGATTGAATTTGACCTACCTCTGACTACCAATTTTACTTTCCTATCTAACCATTATTTCTGTAAATAAACTCACTATTATGAACATAATTTTCTCAGTTAAAACCGCACTACTGCGTATCTATTAACCCATTTTGGCGTGTTTTGTATTTAAATAACCACGCAACAGTGTTCACGCGAAGAGTCTTATCTCGGAAGTTGTCAGAGATATTGATTTGGTGTCTTTTTTAAATCATAGAGCAAATATGAAGTAATATGCACTCATTATAAGGCAAGACAATATTCCTCTTTTTCAAGGCTAAAGTTCAGACACTTTCAATATTAGAAAATGTATTTTCAAAGGTTTCCAGGAAATTAAAAAATAATAAATACCGAGAAATCAAATCAGAACCAGTTTTTCTAAAATATATTCTGTTAAAAAAATTTAAAAATAGTTTACCCCCTAAGATACTGGAGCTTAATATCCTCAGTTAGGTATTGGAATACCCCTTAGGCAGAGTAGTCTGCTATATGCTGAAAAAATTGGCGAAATAGAAATTTAATTTTTGTTTAAAAACATAGGTTATTTAATCATTTTACCTAAACTCATATAAAATTAACCAAAACATTTTGCTATAAGTTTATTGATTGTTTCTTATTTTCAAATCATTTCATGGTAACGCATTGAGGAAGCCAAAAAGCATTATTTTGGATGAAGCATTATGTCACATTTTCTACAACTAAACTGAGCTCTTTCTCCATATTGGTGACAGCGAGCACGTCTCTCCAGCTTTTATATTAAATTATCGAAGCCGTCTGTACGTCTACTGATATTGTCAAGGGCAGTGTTACGACTTGGAACGGCTTGAGTTATTTAAACTTCTGCAACTTCCACCCGGAAGTCAAAATGGCTCATAAGTTTTTAGTTTTCATATTTTGCACATAAAACTTTTAGCTTCCATGCATTTACCATTCATTCATTCATTTATAAGCAACAGCAAATACCATTTCTTTCCTCATACCTTAATGCGGTAGTTTTTCATTGCTTTGTGGAATAAGTCAACGCCACCCATTCGCTGATTACATTCGTGTATTAATAAAGGTTGCTCAATAACCGTAATTTTCCGACTTTTCCGATCGAATCTTTTAGTTCGAAACATTGGCGTAAGGAGTGATGGAATAGATTAGTTTGGAAATTTGGACTTTACATAACTGTCATTCCAGCGCACTGCTAATACATGATTAGTTCTGTCCACTGCAAAATCGGATTCTCCGCGCGGCTTCTTCCTCCTTTCATCTCTAATTAAGGAGCACGATTGATGCGATTATCACGCATAGTGCCAGTTACAATATATTTAAGCATATTTAATCTACACCGCAGTATTTTTTCCTAAAAAAGTTGTCGGATGTGATATTATGATTTTTTTTACCATAACCATAATTTTTATAGTAGTTAGAAGATATGCCAGCATATGGAAGAATTGATAATCATACCCTTTTTAAAAAGGCAAACACCAATAGTTATATCCAAATCAGTTGGGCTTACTTTTTACAAACATCTTGCAGGAGTGGCGTCCATAGTACGGAAGAATCGAGAATAACGGAGTGCCAGTAATCAAGCACTTTCCAGTTCGATATTAACAGTTTATTGTTGACACAGTGAAATTTTTGCGCTTAAAAATCTTTGGAAAGTTTCAAATTGTAGTTTTTAACACTAGATTTACCGGACCAGTCATTTGGACTGGTCGTGCAGTTTCAATTCAAAATTCCTACTACATATAACATTTGCTTTCCGAAATGATGTTACGACTTTTGTAGCTACAAGTAGGGAGTACATTTTATGAACTTAATGTTAATTTATATATATTAGTAACAAATATATTTTTTGTTATAGACATTTATACCAGTACCAGTCAAAATGACTGGTGCATGTTTCTATGAAAAAATGGATGATTTTGGGAAAATCGTGATATAGATGTACATACATTGTATGTACATACATACATCCATAGCATTCATGCGTCTTTCGTTCGTTTCATTATCGGCAACTACGGCAATAACCTTGTTTTTTCGAGATTTTTACGAGATTTTTACTTAGTTCGTAAATGCACCAGGAACGAACAGTCTTGCTTCGAGCCTCGTTCAACACACGACATAAAATCTTAGTCCATGCGATCTCTAAGTGTATAATTATTCGTCTTCACGGCACAGTGGCACAGGTAAGAAAAATGTGGATGTGGAAATATTCAAAAATATATTCTTCAGTAAGAAGCCTAAATACGAAATACGAAATTTCAACTTATTTTCTTGCAATATTGTAAGCACGTGAAGAAGTGGGGACCATCATTTTTCTCCAGCACTATGAGTAAACACGATTTTACTGAAATTCTACGACTTATTCGTTTCGACAAAATAAATCAGAGGAGTAAATGTTTGCAAACAGACAAATTCGCTTTAGTCTCAGCAGTTTGGGACAAATTTATTGAAAACAGCCAAAATTGCTTCAAACCGGGAGCTTATGTTACCGTGGATAAACAACTGTTCCCAACGAAGGCCAGATGCAGATTTACCCAGTATATGCTAAGCAAACCCCATAAATTTGGCAAAAAATTTTGGCTGGCGTCTGATGTAGAGACGAAATATGTGGTAAATGGCTTTCCGTATTTAGGAAAAGAAGAGACTCGAAATACATCAACCCCCCTGATCGAATTTGTTGTACTAAAACTTCTTGAACCGTATACTATGAAGGGTAGAACTGTAACAACGGATAATTTTTTTACAAGTATTCCTTTAGCATTAAAATTAAGATCTAAAAATACTTCCTTGCTTGGAACAATACGTGCAAACAAGAGGGAACTGCCGAATTCTTGCAAACCGAAAAAAGACAGCATGGCACGTTTCTCAACTGTGTTGTGCCAATCCAATGGATGTACACTTACCGTTTATAAGATTAAACCAAATAAAAAAGTACTTATACTAAGTACAAAATATAAACACATCAAAATCGATAAAGCTGCTAAAAGATTACCTGAAATTGTATCGGTTTATAATAAAACTAAATTTGGCGTCGATGCCACTGATCAAATGGCACGAAAATATACGGTGAAATCAGATTCCAGGAGGTGGCCACTTCAAGTATTTTTTAATATTATAGATTTAGCCGGAATCAATATGGTGTCAAATAGGCTATTGCAGTAACAACAAGACTATATATATATATATATTTGCAATATATACCAAAAAAATATTGTATGCGGAAAGTGTACACAAAGCAAACTCTATATATGTAGAAATTGTGATCAGTAAATTGTAAACACCTTGTCCACTTGTCTATTACAATTATTATTGTTCAACTTTTTCTGTAATTTTTTAAATATGAGTAAAGACTGGAAGCATTTTTTCTTATGCACCAGTCATTTTGACTGGTTTTGGTATAAATAGGCATATACAAATAGCTGGTAAATCTAGTGTTAATAAAAACAACAATTATTTTAATTATTTAGCGTTTTTTTATATTTATAGTTCTCATCAGCGCCCGCCATTTTAGAAATAGTTCTAAATTAGCCCCAACGACGACGTGCAGTTGTTTAAATAATAGTCTCCACCAGAGCGTAGTCTAAGTTTTCAATGCCTGAATAGTACGAATAATGGAAACTAACATCATTTCTATGAAAGATTCAATTTTCATTGAGTTGCAAAACAAGGTGTAGTGGAGATAAAATGTTAGCTTATACTCAAAAGATGGCAACAATTCAATCGATCGCTTAAATATTTTAATTGATATCTATTAAGCAAAATGTTTTAATAAGTAAATATATGATGAAGTGCTTTGAATATAAAAAATATTATAACTTAAATTATATTATATATAAATATTATATATATATAAATATTATAACTTAAAAAATTTCAAAACTGGTTATTACCAACTAGTAAACAGAGAGCATAGTCCTCAAATCTTATTACAACTAGCATTGATTTTTTCTAATGAAAACTCTGTACCAATTTACAGTTTGAAGTTATTTCATGTTCAAAGTAGATATAATTATTTTAATTTATTTAAAATTATCCTTTCATGTGAATTGAATGTCATCAATTTCTAGAATATACGAACTATTATATTTAAAAAAAATTAAACTTATATATATATATATACTTGTATATATACTTGTATATATATATATATCTATATATATATATATATATATATTTATATATATATTTTAATTTCAATTCTTACTTACTTTGCGATGATTGCTTCTCGTCAGAAAGCACCCGGTAGTGGCGCTATCACACATTAAGTATATATCTTTCGAATAAGTACTGAAGCTAGCTTGGACGAAAATTCACAATGCAATTTGCATAAATCAGAAAAATTCTACACTGTCAAGAAATTTATCTCTTATGGTGTTGAGACGGTATTTTGAATTTTAAAAATGTTTTTTCCTCGCACAACACACATTTCAAGAAATTTATCTCTTATGGTGTTGAGACGGTATTTTGAATTTTAAAAATGTTTCTTCCTCGCACAACACACATGTATTTTTTTCATTTACTTTTGGCGTTTTCTTTTCATTTGTTTTCTACTACTACAATATTCTTTTTTCATTCAATTTAGATGTCATCAATCACTTGAGCCCATTTCTTATCCTCCAACACACGCACTTCTCTTACTTTACTTCTTCATATCTTCGTTGTCGGCGCATTTCTCACTATCGATCTCTCTCACTCTCTACCGTCGCATTCTTTGTGCGCTTGCGGCTTGCTGTTAAGCCCATGGATGCCGTGGCGTATACTGAATTTTCACTATTAATATAAACTTGTGTTCGTGTATATTCTTTCTAATGTTTTGCTTTTGTTGCGTAGGACGGATTTTCGTAGTTTTTAGGCATTTATTTCTACTTATACTAAATGTCTGTCTAATTCTTTGAACTTTTCGGTGAGTACAAACGGCACGACCTCACAAAAACGTCCCATGCAATTTGCCTATACATATATATACTTATGCATATGTATATGTATATATGTATATATGAAGAAAAAAAATTGTTACACACACTCAATTAAATAAATTTTATAATTTGATTTGAAGGTAATATACGAAACCACGAGGAATATTTAGTCCCGTTTACTTATTTTATTTTAGATTTTTTATAACTTTTTGGCATTTAAATCATTCAGATATCGGTAGATATGCATAGATCCCATTAATATGTCCAATTCTTAGCGTTTGTATGTGCTAAAAGTAATGTAAGATAATTGGGTACCCGCAATAAAACTTCAAATTTCATCATATGAAAATTTTTAAAAACTGTTTTCTTTTTCATTATTGTATTGCTTTTAATTTGTTGTATTATGTAGTTTTGGAAAAAATAATAATTTCGCATAATCTCACACTAAATAAATATGTTTTTTTATATATATTATTATACTATAATTCTTAATATAAGTGTGACATAGCGTAAATTGAAAGGAAAACAAATTGTGAACATCACATAAACAAAAGCGTTAGAAAATATGGTGGGCTATATGTTAAGTTGAACGGGCCATTGTGTGCACTTCCTGCAAAGGTTAACTCTCCAACGTGCGTAGCATTCAAAAATAAATGGTAGCTTCAAAATCTTCAACTGCTATAACTTCTGCAGAAGTAGAAGGTATTCAATTTGAAGATTTATAATTGAAAACATCCCATTTTTTGACTACTATATGATATCGACCTCATTGAAGCATTAAATCTCTTCTATATTAAGCTATTCTTCGACAAATAACACTGTTATATGGGAAATGCAGATGAAAAGCGGTAGTTCTATATTCTTCCACAATGGGGAAGTTGAAAAAGAAATGCCCTTTCTTGGGAGCTCGTCCGCAATTTTGTTACCAGATATGTTTCTACACCCAAACCAGACTAAGGAAAACTGTTCTGTCTCCTTTAACGGATATACGGAATTTGTTTATCGTCTCTAATTTAATTGTCACAGATTAAAAATAATATCTTTATAGTTTATTTAAACCTAGCCGCTTGACTGTCTTATATCCTATGTAATGACGAGAACCGGTTCACATTCATTAAGTTTATATCTAAGCCAGTGTTGATAGTCAACTATATATTGATTGTGCTTTTATTCAGTGAATATTATATTTTACTTCAAAGGCACACTCGGAGCTATGGATATCTCCTCCTGAAACCATTTTTATATTAGTCATATAATATATAATATTAGATGTAAGATATTGCTGTGAACTG
This sequence comes from Neoceratitis asiatica, assembly GCA_030068015.2. Lineage (NCBI taxonomy): Eukaryota > Metazoa > Arthropoda > Insecta > Diptera > Tephritidae > Neoceratitis > Neoceratitis asiatica. The sequence continues at coordinate 74,116,214 of CM061528.1, forward strand.
ACTTGCAGCCCGGATCATACACTCGACCACAGACTCCTTTACCTACTTGTTGAAGTTTTTGTCCAAGAGAAATATAATTTTTTTGTAAGTATATTTATGTAAGCGCAAACCGTATTTCATTAACCTTCATATCTACTTTTTTCATATTTATAGTGTTTGTAGTGGTTGTAGGCCAAAACCAATTCCATTAAAATTTATTTAGCATAAAATAACTAAATCTTTCTAAGTATGTCACAGTGCTTTGATATCAAAGTAGTTTACCACACGGTTAGGCATGTTCCTGCGATTGGAATACCAAAGGGTGAACTGGTTTATATTTATAGAAATTTGCAACAATAGAATGCAAAAGAAATCAGATAAAAAATATATGGAAATAAGAAGATTAGAAACAAATTAATACATTATTAACGTAAAGTAGATATATTATTAATTGTTTATTGTGGCCTGTAATTGTTTGTGGTTATAAGTGAATAAGCTTTATTCGAAAGGCAACAAAGAAAAATGGTAGAAATGACAACTGTTTCGGAGATAACCAAATCTCATCAGACTTATTTTGCCTGGGATCGAACAAACGGATCCTGACTTCACAGGCAAATGCTCTACCACAGTGCCAACATCAGACATGAAATCCCTTGTTGTAATATTCAATTCACCAACCAACAACTATTAAGGGCGATAATATTTATGCGCTATTTTTACTTAATGTTAGGTTAGTGAGTTTTTGCAATCCTGAATACTTTGAGGCATTAATTGTCTGAGAAATGTATGAGCATGATTGATTGTCGGGCTCGACTTATGGACTTTATTTATATATATTATTATTATAGTATATTGAATGAAAAGAAAGGATGCAATTTTATTTTAAGAAACTACATACAAAAAATTTTACTTTTTCAAAGTTTAAAAAGTTTGTTCTCAATTTTCGATTGTTTGTAAAAAAAAAATTTGCTTGACGAAAATATTCGCCAATATCAAAAAATTAACACCACTTTTTTTCTGCGAGTGTTATAATCACGATATTCATATAACATTTGTACACATATTTCTTTATAAAATCAAAGTTCTATCTTTTTTCGGTCGACAACTCTTATTTCGAAATGAGCTAATTAAAAAAACAAAGCATTTGTCAAACTTCAAAATATATTGTGAATGCATAATTTTCTACTTCTTTCACTCAACAGCGATTTGCTTCACTTTTTTTTTTACAATCCGCACATTTTATTAACGCGAGTTGGCGATTCACTTCTCCAAAAATGTCAAAAGTTTCCATCTACCAATGTATACTGACATAGACTATATTCGTATATATTATGTATGAATGTATGTTACATATGTACTACTACATGATTGCGATATGCAATCAAATACTCTAAATAAAGTTTGGTTGAGAGAAAATACGAAAAATTTGTAAGCTCGGGGAGAATAAGGTGAAGTTTCTGAGCGTAGGTCACAGGATAATATACTACATAGCACATATATACAATTATGTATACATGCAAAAGATGTATGTAAGTGCAAAAGTAGACGCTTTGAGTTAAGGTGTTAGCATGTGACACTATGGGTTAGCTATAACGAAGCTTTATAAGAAGGCAGTGCGGTTAAAGCGTTGGGTAGACTATTTGGTGGGTTTAATGTAATTTAGTCCAAATGAATTCATGAAAAAAAATGTTGATATAAAGTTAACAAAAAGACCAAAATTTCTTTTGCTTATTATAATACCAGCCCAACTGAAAAATTCTATGGACAAATGATTAGACAATGTGTACGAAATGTCCTTAATGTAAGGGTTTGGAATTCTAAATGTATAAATGATGATGAGTTTTGACAAAGTACAAATAAAAGTTGTCTGGACCCCAAAGCTTTGTTAAAGTATAGAAATTGTAACATGTAAAGCAATGAAATTTAGGCAGAAAAATTCGAAAACAACAGATAACTGCTTATTGTATTCGAAGATGGCGAAAGTAGAGAGTTTATATATATATATACGTATTGTACATTAATAAAAACGCGAGGGCTTTGATAACATGGTATGTAAATATGTGCATTTTAAGCTCATTCAAAATGATTTATTCAATACTCAATGCCATACTAAACTAATTTGCTCGCATATACACACAAATCACTATGTGCACGTGCTGAACAATTTCAGGCGCGTAAAATTGTTCAGTTTTTTTTAATACGGCTCGCTCTATGTCTCATTCGTCACGTATTTGTTCGCCAATAGTTTTACTAAATGTAAAAAAATCGATTTATGATATTATTTGAAATCAACCAGATAAATATTTTTAAGCTTGCCACTATTGTTAAATAATATTTTTATTATGTATTTTGCATCAACAAAATTTACACTTTTCAAATACTATTATACATTCACTCACTTCGTAGTATTATTTACATATACATAACCACTTATATTATATTTATTTTTTCATTACTCTAAACTTTACTGGGTATACACTATACTTGTATACAGGACACGCGCGTATTGGGAGAACGCCACTAAACGCGTTGAAACCGACCGACGCACTCTAACGAAGTATTCGAATTGAAAAGCACCAGTGTACGAGCCGAACTCTCAAAGAAAATTAGCCCGAACGGAAAATAACTGTAACAAAAATTGGGAAATTCGAAAAGGCAAAGGCAAATGTAAGGGAAAACGAGACGAAATGAAACCAGAGAACAATGCCCCACTGAAAAGTTTCATAAAATCGCTTGTCCATTTTTGTGTTTGTATAAGTGTAAGCGAATAATTGTATTAAGAGTAAAAAAGCTCTTAATTCAGGATAACGAACATTTACAGGAATCTATATTATCGTATGTGCGATTTTTTTTTTTTTTTGCTTATTTATACATAGCCTCAGTCGCTTTTTGCGTAACATTGAAGATGCCACCTTTTATGAATTTTTATTTATTTAATACAACGATTTATCATGAAATTAAACAAAATTTATTGAATAGCAATTTTGAATGCAAACTATGTAAACTGATGTTAGACGGTTAAAATAATATCTGGTATATTTAGCGATAGTACTATTCCAATCATCGAATATAGAGTAATCGAATTTAGTGTGTGATTGCTGAAATAATCAAAATTTTTGTCAGCTATCTTGAAAATGTAACAAAAATCTGGAATTAGTTCTTCTTAATTGTTCTTCTACGTTCTTCATAACATACGTCAAACCACTATCACCACCTACAATAAATTGTTGTATGAATAAATTGATGTTGAACATAAATACATACAATAATCGAATAAGCTCCACCTTTTATTATTTCAAAAGTGGAAAGGCAGTGGACCACGATTCTCAAATAAAATTTGCTTTAGCGACGAGACATATTTTTCACTTGGTGGACACGCAAGTAAGCAAAATTGTAGTCTCTGTGGTTCCTAGAATCCTCAAATAATTAAAGAGAGGTTATACCCAAAAAAAACTTATTGCATAGTGCCCTCTTTGGTCCGGAGGTGTGATTGGACCTTACTACTGCCGATTCTGTCAATTCTGAGCATTATGATTATATGATAACCGTTTTTTCACCTGAAATTGGATAATTTGTGGTTCCAACAAGATGGTTCCACATGCCACACAACACGAGGGAATAAGGTTTTATTGCGAGAGAAATTTCCGGGGCGGAGATACCTCCCAATATGTGCCCAGAATTGGCCTAAAATCACCTCAAACGGATCGAAGTCTGCAAAAATGCACGAGGCGGTCTTTTGAATGCTGTAATCAATTCCAAGGTTCAAACGTTATAAAAAAAAAAACAAGAAAGAAAGGCTTTCTTTAAGCATGCCTTTCATGGACATATCAAATTTATTGCGAATCGCAAAATTCGACTTTGATGACTTTCAGCGTCAATACAGTTTTGAACTCACGTCTGTAGAATATCAAATTTCACGCCCTAGATGCCTTTTTATCGGACTTTTTGATCCAAAACCACATATCTGAACAAAACGTTTGTGTGGGGGCTATATGATATATTATTCCGATTTCGATGATTTTTACCACCAATATGCAATTCATAATATTTGTGCATAATACCAAATTTCACGCTCCTAGATGCAGACTTTTTTGTATGTTTAGAATACCAACTTTCACTTTCTTGACGGATTTATGGTCCGAAATTTCAATTCTAAAAAATCGGTCGTATATATGCCTTAGGGGTTCGATCTGACTAGTTCCGATAAATGATCGTTTAAGCGTCTTTCTACTAAGTTTGGTTGAAATTTCTCAAAAATTAATGGAATTGTTTGCTTTCAAACAGACAGCCGAACAGACGGACATGACTAAATCAATTCAGCTCGTCATTCTGATACGATCGATATAAATTTCTCTACCTCTTCTCCTTCTACTCTATTTCGGACCAAAGCTACATGATTGGTGCTTTATTATCGCTAAAATGATTTTCGGCCGGGGTCCTCCTCCAGCGGGTGATATGCATCTTGAGCTTGACACTTCTCGAGAAGGGGTGACTGCTATTGGAAAATAAATTTAAAATTTATTTTTCTCTAAAATTTGGATGTTGGTCTGGCCAGGTGTAGGTAGAACGCAGCGCTAACCACTTGACTAATGCTATGTTGACCAGTTTCTCGCCCACTGCAACCCAAAATTCGATTAATTAACTATCAAATAAATGTCCAAAGCAACCATTTAAAACCGACTATACGCAACACGATTTATAATGTTAAATAAACTTTAATACAATATACAACATCCATACATAATCCGTCTTTAAAAAAGAGAGTTTGACGAATATAAGTCTTTCCAAAACACATTTATATAGTAATGGTAGTGGTAGTAATTTATTTACACATTTTCTTTAGACACTAAATTAGAAAGTATAACAATAAATGTTGTATGTCTGCATATCACTTATAGCTTAGCTATATTTTTACATAACAATAAGCTTTCCATATTTAAGAGCTTTTTTTCCCTTTTTAATGATAGTCGCAACCGCTAATGATTCCTGTATTAGTTTTGTATATCCAAAACTTTTTTACCAAAACAATCAAAACGAAAATTTTGGTACACCCCAATTAAATGGCAGATATCTTCAATAGTATTTAAATTGCAAACAGAGTAGTTTTAAAAATGTTTGCTTTAAGATTTATCAAGCCACCCTGCTATCGGAAAATCATAGTTATAGCATAAGCAGAATATTCATCGTTGAAATAATCGATTCCGTCCCGGTTCTTTAGAGATCGTGAAATGTTAAATGGTGAGAATTTTCGGTAAAGTTGGCAAACTGCTTTTGAAACAATTTCTCAAGAAATATAGGAATGCTCAGCTTAAGCGATGTAAGTAAATTATTTGTGTGAATTAAATGCAAGTTTGTATGTGCGTAAATAAGCAAATAACTTTGTAGAAACTGTAATAGTTGACTATAAAAAGACTCACCATTTGATCAAACATATACACAGGAAAGTGTAAGCGATACAAAGTCTACAAACACAAGCAAAGGGGTAGTGAACTCGTACTTCAAAAAACCAAAATGGAAAATGTCTACCAGCAAAATGTGGGTCATTTCCATCACAAAAAGGCGACATCATACACGACACAGAATCAAAATGTAAAGCGGTCGTACACGTATATATACATATATACATATATACTTACAAAATACATATTTATAAACACAAAGCTACATATGAATGACATGACCCAGCAAAGGCGTAGGCTTGAATATTTTTCTTTTGTTAAATATTCATGTTTTGTTGAAAAAATTAATATTTAAAGCAATTGTTTAGGAATATATATATATAGGGGAAATTGCATCAGAGGCCGAATCGTAGATATTTTAATTTTTTCGTATGAAGAAATCACTACGAAAATTTCGTTCCACAAAAATTCATTCACCTAGGAATCAGCATCAATACCACAAGCAATGTCAGCCTGATGTACACAATTGGCAATTGAAAAGTAAAGGTCCCTGTCGATGAAGAAAGAAAAGGCCTGGGGTAGAGACTTGGACGGAAGTATCTGTGCTGAGTTTAACTAAAGTTTATTAGATCCATATATTGCGCATTTCCGAATTTATATGATTTCTTAAATCCATCTGAGGAGCCATTATGACACCTATATTTACCTATATAACTTATTATGATTCTTTCCTTTTTTGTTGAATTTAGATATTATAATTGGCATTGTAAAGAATAATGCGGTTAATCCAAAATATTCAACTATTTATTACATTATTGACCTATCTACATATTTGTATTTATGTGCTTACAATATTTGGTATTTTCATATTACAGTGGCTGAATTATTACCAGGTATAATCAGAGATTAGTCACCAGTCAAAGTTTTCCCGGAAAATATAAATTTGAATACCTCGAAGTAAGCCACGGCACTACTTTTGTCTACGCTTGTCTTCAATAAGATTGGACGACTAAAAGTAGATTGCAACCATGTGGATATAGCCCAATAATGCCTATTTTCGTCAATCTGTTGCTCTTTGATCCCTTTCTCAGAAAAAAAGTATTGTATATGTTAATATATACAAAAACATATAAACTTACTAAATTTCAAACAAATCGAGCTTGCTCCCTGGTCAATTTCAAGAATTTATTTGTCTAGATAAAAAGATACACTCCCACAAAAATTCAACAAAATCTAAACATAAATATATTTATCGCAATAATATTGGTAAGTGGTAAAAAAATTACTTTCAGCCATATTTTTTTTTTTTTTGAATCGGTTATTGACCGATTTCCCGAAAGAAAAATTTACCTGTGTACCAAATTTTAAATAAATAATTTTATTCTTCGTTATGTCATTTTATACTCTAGCTTCTTCGCATCTCTTAAAATTTATTTTTGAAAATACTAATGTATATATATATACATGTAGAATATAAAGTGACATAATGAAGAATAATATTATAAGTAGAACAAGAAAGAAAAGCTGTCTTCGGGTGTGCCGAAGTCTTAATACCTTTCATGTATATCGGCAAATTCAGTTTATTTATATACATATATTAATTTACTCATTAATAAAATTTACTATCTTTATCACAAGATTTTTGTTGAGCTGAAGTTCAGAATATTTTTTTAACGTAAAAAAAAATTACAACAGCCTGAGTAAAAGCTATTTCGGAAATCACTACGTCTGTCCATCAAGCTTCTTTCCACAATACTCATCATCACAAAGTATACTTATATAACTTCATTTAACATAAAATATTGAGCTTTAAAACATTAAACAACTAACTTAAGATGAACTTATCCGATAAAAAAAAGTTGAATTATCTTATACCCATTTATCTATGGGAACCAGTTATAACAAATAATTATATTAATTATTACATAATGCCCGCCACGCATTCTCGTGACCTAGATATACTACGAGAATATAAAATCTTTCAAATAAAAAATTAGATTACCTCAAATCTTTGTACTTATAAGAAAAGCATGGTAGAGAAGTTGGTTAAAGTCATAATCACAATTTTCAATGATTTTTAGAAGTGTTAAGAAACAAATTACTTTACGAAAATTTATTGTAGCTCTTGGTAATGTAAATTTTAATTCAATATTCTTCTTAAAGCAGATAAAAAAAAACGATGGATTCCTGTAAATTACTGCAACTGCCAATCTATCTTTGGATATTGGTAAATACTGATAAACTTTTCCAAATGCTTTTGGTAAAGCCAAGCGTGTGATCGATTTTACAGTATATGAGAACTTTATTTCTAGGACGATTTCCATCTAAACGAGCCTTCAATTTATAACTCTTCTCCTAGCATGGCCCAAGTCACTACAAAATAAGGTACATTTACGGAATAGATCAGGTGGTCCCTTCTAACAATGTCGATGTGCTTTGCTAGGTTTCTTATATTCTGATAGTATAACAAAAGATTACCATCTTGTCGCCTTTTCAGAAAATTGTGCCTTTCCGATTTTTTGCCATTTTGAAGCAAATTCATTTGTCTTTGAATGATTTCGTTTACTCCAAATAGCCGTGACGAAAAAAATTTTTCGACAATAAATAACCCAGAGGCACTTATCGCTCAACTGCAAGCGACTCAAGTTTTTTACGGCGTCCTATATACTAATTTTGGTTCTCTCAGATAAGGAGGCCGCTTTCACAGTATGTTTTGCTGTAGACTCTATATGAATTTCGGCTAGTCTAGTAGTATTGTATGCAGATACATCTGCGTTTGAGTAGAAAAGGTGCACCCAGTCGATAGACACATCAGCTATATATGTTTCCCTTGCTTTTATAAGATCAGTATCAGCAAATGTCAATTTCCTTCTGACTCATTGTTTAGAGCAACTGCAAACTCTTGATCTTCTAGTTGACACATAATCTCGGTGAGCTCAAAAAAGATAATAAATCCGATAAGCAAATAGAAATGGCATCATCAGTTCGTGTCAGCTCATAACATTTATATTTCCAGAGCGACGGTCATATCTCCGAATTTTCGTCCTTCACCTGGTGCGATTGCATCTCTGTCTATAGAAAAATTCTCTAAGAGTTCGTTGTCTACGAATGTTTGTTGGCCTCCTGGATTTAGTTCAACATCTCTATCCAAATCAATCCCTAACCCTTCTTGTTGAATCAATGCGATTTCTCTGACTGGCTCATCCACCGGATCGACAATAAAAGGTACTGCTTCATTATATCGCACGTCAGATAACCAGTCTTCAACTTTCTGAATCTGATACAAGCGTTACAGCTCGGTTTCCATAAAGCACTTAAAGCTGTCGTTACTCTAGCGTGTATACTCTAGTCGTCGCTTTAAATGTACTCGTATTACCTGAGCATCATCAAATCTTCGAAGAAAAGTTTTGACCATTTCAATCACAATAATAGTCACGTTCACCACTACTCCCCTAATTGTACATTGGCGCTCAAATCTCAGGGATGCAATTCGCATGAATGCAACTCTGGGGGGATCAACCGTTCTTCCAAACATGTGAGGTCTTTCAACGCTTCCGGTAAATCTGGGAATTGCAGTCCATTAGCCAAACAAATGTTTGGTATTTTACCGGAAATTGTTTGGCGGTAGCAATTCAAACAAAATGCGTCCATTCCTTTTAATCTCGGGTCTTGTTTTTCCAAAAGAGTATTTTGGTGACATCGAGCTGATGATCCCTTGCTACGACAGAACCCTTCTCCAGTTTTTTGGTTTTCTGAGAAAACCAAGTTCATATTGTTCATATTTAATTAGGTGGCGTAACTTATATCATACAGAAGATTCCTCTCTATCCTCAGGAGACAAATTTTCCCGAAGCTCAGCAGGTCTTATAAGCTGTCTCTCACTCCCTCTTCTGCGATTTTCAGGATGAGTTCTATGAACCTGGACTTGTTCCCGCACATGTTGCCTAAGATCTTCCTCTGCCCTATGACTTTGCTGCCTAGTAAGTCTCCACTGAGACTTATATAAAATTTGCTCTGTTTAATTTATCACTAATCAACTCAATCCTCCGTTCCGTAAGACGTTATCGTCTTAATTTTTGAGCTTCTAAGTCGCGAGCACATTCAGCTTGCCTCAATTCAGGCACGGTTCTCCTGACTATGTGCGAAGCAGTATTCCGAGTTTGCTACTCCAATGTCAACTCAGGAATGGCTTTTCTTTACCTATGCGCTATTGCATCCAATGTCCTTTCAACTGATCTAGGTGCTGGAAATTAGAATCCGAAGACCGAAGGGACACCATATAATTTGCTTCTATTTCCCTGTTCCTCGTAAAATTCCTGGCGTAATGTTGGCGCCTCCTGTCTATAGATTCCCTGTGATGTTGCTCCTGGGATCGCGCAGACACACGTGACATTATTAACGACATATGTATACTTGTATGGTGTAAAATATTTTCCCTCGATAATTTACTCACGAATATTTCACTAAGAAAGATTCCACGGTGACGCGGCAAAAGTTTTTAAAAGAATATCGTTCGAAATAAAATTTCGTATTTATTAAATTTAAAGATTCACATACTGGAACATATACAGATAGTCATAGGAAGAAACCTAATATATTAAATATTGTTCGGCGTATTTGTTTATTTGTTTCGTAGCAGGTAGTGAAGCTTACTCTAAAAATTTTACCATGTTTTTGGAAGCGTCTTAAATTACATTTCTAATGAATTGTATTTGTATAATTATTTATTGAATTCATAAGAGGTAACATATACTTAAAAAAATTCCGTAGGGAAAGATATGTAATGTAATGTATGGTATATGTAATACTGAATAAATCTAGCTATTGACGCAAATTTCTAAGAAATTAATTTCTGCATAACTGGCTTTAGGCACCACCCTACCGCAGTTTTGTTTTACTTAAAAATTTCTAAAATAACGTTTTCGGAAGCGGAAATTTGTTCCTTTGTTAAATTTCCAATCATTGGGTAGATTTCAACCCATAAAGTGTTTAGAAGAAAGAGTTTAAAGAGATTGACTGACCTGATTATGAAATAAAATTAAAAATAGTTTAAGTGCCCACATTCGACTTGGGGTAATGGGAGAGTTATCATCCGAAATGGTGTATCCGAACAATTCAGTTGTTTGGGAGCTAAATGTTATACACATCCGATTTCGATGATTTTCATTAACAGTCTTTAATTAATTATATGCGTGTAGAATACCGAATTTCATGACCTTATATGCTTTTCTAAAGTATTTAGGACCCAAAATCACATATCTAAACAAATCGGTTGTGCAGGAGCTATATGTTATAGTCGACTTATCTGACCGGTTCCGACAAATCATCAATACATTATAAAAATACATCCACTCGTTTCGTGCAAATATCTTAAAAACTGAGATACCAAAGTTGATATAAGTTGATATACCATTTTATGTTTATGAAAGGTTTAAAAAGTGGAAATAAGAACAAACAAAACATCAACAACATCAACATCGCTAACGTTCGTCAAAGTTGTAACGCATTATTGCCACATTTCAACAAGCAATTTCATGGGTTTTGCTAAAAAAAAATGCGACAACAATCACACTTAAATAAGTAGAAGTGCGTACAAATAAAATGTTTCTCAGATGCCCCATTCGATGAATTCATGCAATACACGGTATCAGTATAAATAGCAAAATCAAAATAGATTTGGCTTGGAGTATTTTGTGGACTATTATCTTTAACCAGATTTTTCGACTGATTGCAAATAAAATGCATCGAAGAATGAGGTGTACACATACATATATACTAACCAAATGATGATTATATTACCTCAAATGCTGCAGCGAAAATTCTCGATTGGAAGAGAGGGAAAAATACTTATAATGGAAATAAACATAACACTTGGTTAAATGAATGAAGGTCACTGATCCCATCAACCAACACCAATAACTTCAGTGTCAGCTCATTGCTTACTGCAGCAGAGCTTATAACTCATAGACTTTCATCCGTTTCGTACGCCAACGACGGATAAGCGGCTAACAAAGAATTTCCGAAAAGGAAAACTTTGTCTATTGGATTCGCTCATCCGTGCTTAAAACGAGGTTTAACAAAGATGTCATATATACCATTTTTGATTGTTTATATAAAAGAGATAATTCCAAGAAAAATCATTAATGGCTGTAGGTTAGAGCGTGAAAATTCGTATAGATCATAATTTTGCAGCTAATCACATAGCAAAAGCATGTTCTACGAATAATATTAACTAATTTTGCTGATGAAACCATAGGTCTAAAATGAATTTCGGGGCTTTTTACCAATTTCAATAACGAAACTTCATTAAAAGCTTAAAAACGTAGAATTAAGGTAGAACTTACTGATTAGGCTTGCTGAAAAGATATTTTCACCACCTTTCAGAATCACTATAAAATTTATAGATATTTCAAAAAATCTTGATTTGGGTATCAGGTACTTAAACGTTAAAACTTACTGATCTATTGGAGTAATAGTTAAGCGCATGCTTAAAGTTTCAAAATATTCGCAAAATCTGAGCTTAGATCAAAAACTGTACTTTTGAAGTATTTAAATAATTTTGTAATTTACAATGGATGAGGTAACAAAAGTTAAAATGGTGACGCCATTGAGGCTTAAATCTTGTTTCAACAGAAACTCATTGCTATGGAAAAAAATCCCTCTTATACCTTTCATAAAATGGTATATTAACTTCTATCCGAAGTATGTAAGTACCATTAAAATTATGTGCCAAGATACACCGTTTCTGGCCAGTCATCTGTTTTTGAGCTAAAGAAGATTATTGCCATCCTGGACCCAAAAAATATCTCCTGGACACAATCATATCACACCAGGGATGCTAAATAACTATCAACATTGCTCTCTTTTTCTTGCAAAGCTTTTATGTGTCATCATATAGACTAATCGGCCTGTCACTAAAGTATTTCCAAACTTTTCGAAAAAGTACAGCTATCAAAAATGTATCATTTTCTCCATAAAAATATAATAATTGCTACACATCAATTTGATTTTCGCGAAGAACAGGACACAACTTAAAAAGTAAATCGTATAACTAATAAAATATGAAAAGCTTTTGAATTCAAAGAGTATTGCTTGGCCGTTTTTCTTGATGTGGCTCAATCATTTGACAAGATGTGCTATGATGGTCTAATTCATAAAATTAAATAATCATTATCTAACACACAACCACAATATCCCTAAATCCTTTAATAAGCCGCCGCAAATGGCCCATAATAGCCACAAAAGTGTTAGAACAACATCTCAAACTAATTGAAGAATGGCTGGCAAGCAAAATGTCGAATAAAAGCTAATAACAATAAGTGCAAACGCATCTTCTTATAATAAAGTCAAAAACGCACTCTACTGCCAAGCTCAACAATGTTGCTATTCCGTAAAGTAATGAAATTTTATACCTCAGACATCACTTAGACAGGCTTTTAGCCTGAAGACAAAACATTTCCGTTAAAAAGCTGTAGCTTAAGAACAAGTCTGTCAGTCTACATTGGCCTTAATAACAGAGTCCTTCTATACTATAATGCAATAAAACCGATACGGAATCCAGTTGTAAGGGCAGCCATCTAAAACTGAATAATAACCTGCTCACCGTCGTACATGCATAATGAAAATATTCATAGATACATGGATATACAAAACATATAAAGAAGAGTTCGAAATCGTAACGGAGCAAGAATTGCTGTCTCCGGCCATGCCGGTCTTTGCACATTTATTTTATTTTAACTTGAATTCATGGCTGTATAACACCAAATTTCACGCTGAAAAATTGGTCGAATATATCATATTTTAATCAAATTGTTCAGATAAGTAATTTTGAGTAAAAAATCAGCAAAAAATCATATTGACATACTTAAAATATATTTTAAATACAAAAATTTTGAAATTTACATTTAAAACACACACGGAAACTCCTCATTAAGTTATGTTTTGGTTTCATTTTCTTTCTGATTTGGACTAATACCCCGAAAAATTACTAATTTGAAATTTGTTTTTAATCACTGGTTAAAAAGGTATATTCATACTCACAAGGTAAATTTATTCAAATATTGAAGAAAAAAAACCGTTCGACGAAGGTAGAGATCGAGCACTTTTAGATATATATTGTAAAATTTTAAAATAAACCCAGCCTCGATATTCCTATTGAAATAAAAACGGTTAAAAAAACGGTATACATAGTCTACATAGTATTATTGCTTTTAATAAAATATAAAAAAAAGTTTATGTAAACTTCTTAAATCTGATTATATCAAATATAACTTTTATACTTTGATAACTTTTGTATATCAAATATAATATTTGTACTCAAAAAACATTAATAAATGTTGTTTATCTGGTCACACCAACTTATTAATCAACATGTATTTTTTTCTCTTCCGAAAGCTTTTTACTATACACTCGATTGCCTGTTCTCTCAAAGCACTTTCATTGCTTATCTTTATTTACTCATTTGCAGTTGCTGGGATGGAAACCGAATCGGATGCGCATGCTCTAGTATCAAGCACCCCATCTCAACGTAGTATTCACAGATATAAAAACAAATTTTGAATAATGTAAAATTTCATGGCTTCAAGTACAGAATGAAATACTAACTGAAATACTACAAATGACGAGTACCAAGTAATAAAGTATGCAAACGAGTAATTCGCTGAGTGAGCAACGAATTCTAGCATAAACGTCATTGAGCGTTTTTAATGAGAGAATATGAAGTATGTTGAGAAAGGTAAAGAGTTGGAATAGCTGTGAGTGAAGGTAGACAATTTATTACGGACCTACCTACAAACGGTGAGAATATGGGGTAAAAATGCTGACAATGTGCTCTGAGGGTTTGTCCATAAGCAGATGAGGAACACCACACACACATAACCAAATTCTCAATGTGTCGGCTAGTCAGAGGCATATATAAACACATATGTAAGTGGGCCCCAACAGCGATTGCAGCTGAGCGTTTGAATTGCCTGCCATCTATACCACATTTATAAGTACTGTCGAAGATTGACGGTGGCTTCACTGTATGTATTTGCAGTAAATCGTTCAATAAATGCTACCCAACCAAGAAATATTTCAGGAATGGAATGATAGTAAGAAATTGTTTTAATTTTATTGAAAAATTTGGTTGACAGCATAGGTTCCTTTAGTATTGGATTGTTAAGTTTGTTTGAATTTAATATATTTTTTTTACTATTTAAATTTCTATTAATGTTTTTAAACATCCACAGAATTTAGTAAGTTTATGTATGTGCATGTGCCCATATTATATAAAGTTTATTAACTGTTTCAGGTGGTTGTGGTGTTATAATCCCTATTTGCTCATGTAGGATATTGTCGGGGCGAAAGATCAATCCTGCAAGGATGGTTAGATATTTGTTAGTAAAGAAGCTTCTAAAGCTAAATAACTTATGTATCTATAAATAAACTAAAAAGATAAAAATTAAAAAAGTATTTTGTTAGAGTAAAAATAAACGATAAGCATATTCTCCAAGCCGGGTTGAATTCATCTGATGTTTCAGCTTTAAATTTTCTTGTTACATTGACCAATAGGTAAAAAGTTAATTGCTGTCGTTATATACATGTTGGATATAGCAACAGAAGACCATGGCAAGCATATTACAAAGTTAGAAAAATCAAGCAAGCTTTTTAAATTGGAAATTTCAACAGTTCTTTGAAATCATCAGAACGTAGGCACATCTAGACCACTGCACCGAATGTCTTCCGTCTATCACATGATGACCAGTTGCGGGATTTTCGACTTTAAAGACATCTGAGTAGCCAGATAAATTGAGACGGAAACTGATGCTACATACAATCATATTTCGGCCCCTTCAAAATTTATCCGACTCAGTCTGTATAAAGAAGTTTCGTCATGGAAGCTGATTTTTCAACTGTACCTTCTTCGCTCACCTTGCCGTTAAAGTTGCTAAACAGAACTTGGACATCGTTGCGGGGGCTCATAGGTGCGTACTAGGCGTTTATTGAAACCATTTCTTCACTTATCTCGGAGCGTGAGCGAAAACCAGAAATTAGTTGAAGAACTTCGCTTTAATGCGGGTTGTGGCGAAACGTCCATCCGCCTTAGTAAATGCCGGTACTCGGCGACTGAGTCTCCCTACCAACACAAATCCAATAACAAATTACCGCCCCTTTATAGGGTACACTTTCTTCCGTCCTTGCATTGCATATCGCGCTTCTTGGACGGCGTTAACATTAGCCTTAACTTTCACAAGGACATCAACTAGTTTGGTAGCCCCACTTTTCTAATTAAGGGACCGGACACTTCAGGTGTTTGCCATTAAATCGTGATCCTTAAAACGTTTGCTAGGATTGTCATCAAAAGGGGGGGTCTCTCAGCTTTTTCGATTTGTTCATTGGAGAAGGAATTTTATGTGGTGGTTCCCAAACCCTACGACATTTCAATTTTGCTCGCCTTCAAATGGCTAATCAAAAAACAATTCGTCTTGGACCGTAAGTCGTGAGTTACTTCAAACATATGTAAAAGAGAAACGACTCTACTCCAGGTGAAAGGCAATAAAAATATTTCACCACTTGCAGGAAGTTCTACACATGTCTAATCATTTGCTTCTAGGGGTATTCATTTGTAGAATATAAAAAAGGAATGTGTTGTATAATACTTAAATTATTCTAAAATGTCTAATTTCAAAAAGGCTTTTTTACTGCTCTTATCTTCCTTAACAATGTATATAGTTGCAAGTCCAGTAATTAAAATTTTGTCTTTGATATAAATGTTTGTACTATTTTTCTAAAATATATGAAATGTAATAAAAAAACGACTAAATAAAAAACTAGCACTTTTCACACCTTTTCAAACCTTGGCTACGTTATCACTATCTTTACATAAATCGGAAATTATTTTATCAATTTAAGGAAATGCTAGTGTTATTAACCTTTAATTATTGAATCATGGTCAAAAAATGAACATTATTCGTAAACAACAAGTTAGTTACAAATAAAGTTGAAAATGTCATTCAGGGCTGCCTGAAAACAAAATTGGTTTCATTTTTTGTAGGAATAAGGAATGTTAATCTCGTTTAGTTTTGCTTTTTCCTCTATTGATTTAAAGATAAAAACCTTTTGAGATTTCAAAGATTAAATTATTACCACTCTAAAGAATAAACATAAATTTAATTTGATCGTTTCGTCAGCTTGAAATATTGTATATTGTAAATATAATAAAATAAAAATAAAAATAAAAGTAACGTTAATTATGGAAGAACCCAAAAATTTATTTGTATAAAACAAGTTTTTTCATCATCATCGTCTAAACTTCCAAATCCAGTTACTCTCCACGATGCTCGAGTGAATTTCTAGAATCGTGGACTCTCCTATTGTAACGAAAATTTGGGCCTTCGTCTCGTTTCTTGGAATTATTATCTTAATTAAAAATTGAGCTTTTATCGAAGAATTGTTTTGCTTACTTGGTTTTAAAATACTTACATACACTATTGTTTGAGGTGATGTTTACTCGTATGTGTGTAAATGATTGTAGAGATTGTCATTTATGAGAAGAGTTTGCGCTCTTATGATAATGTATGTATATTTATGGGTGTTTTTGTTCACAAAATTATTGATACGAATACATGAGTAGATACATATATAGATACACACTCGTGCTACATTTCACCCCTGCAGTGAAAACTTATACTTGTATCCAAAAATTCTAGTTGAATACTACTAGTATGAAATAGAATTAAATCATACCAGTTCGTTATTTCTATAGCAGTTAATCAGTAACGGGAGTAATAGTAATTGTCACCACCACGCCATTCGTATGTTGTTGTTATTTCTAGAACGCCACGACTGAGTTTCATTTCCTAAGAAAACGAACTAGTTTGTGCAAAAATGCTAAATAGTGGGATTCTAATTATTAACTAGTATTTTTCTCTGCACGGATACTTTCGCATTCAATGTACTTGTATCTGCCTACATATAAAGGGAGTTTACTTTTTTAACATACAATCACATGCATATGCAACTATCTTCTGTCTAGTTCCCTCCAAATGTTTATTTATATATATACATGTATTTTTGCATATTTTTTATAAAGTGAGTTTACTTTTTTAACATACAATCACATGCATATGCAACTATCTTCTGTCTAGTTCCCTCCAAATGTTTATTTATATATATACATGTATTTTTGCATTAACTGTTTCACGCTTCCACACGGAGCTGCGTGGGTGGGTGTCTACTGATACATACATATATCGGCATGCGGTGAATACACTCACTGAGTGCTGACACTTGAGCTCCAACGCATTTAGCTAAAGGTTGTTGATGTTATTTAAAAAATATGCATATTTATGTGGGAATAATTCGATGCTTCAATCGCTGACGTTGTTGGCGCTGGAGTAAATTGGGACAATGTGATACTATGCCACCCTATCACCCGCGTGTGTGTGTGTGTATGTGTGTGTGTGTTTGTTGCCTGTGGCCTGTCGCCATCACATCTGTGTCATGTGCAATTAATGAGACATTTCAATGGAGCATAACCTGGCCATATCGACAACGGCAAATAACTTAATTAGCATATTTACAGGTGTTAGTCTCTCAAAATAATTGCGACCTGCCAACACGTACAGGCAAGTATTACTGTACGAAAATGCTTCCAAGCGTTGCCGATGATAGCAAAGATGTTGACGAGGAATTGATAATGCGCTCCATGGCAAATGACCGAAGGTGTAATAAGAAGGACAATGTTTTTATTGCTATTTATTTTTAATAGCTTTATTGTTTAAAGTTGATCAGTGAATTCGAAAGCTGCGAATAAATTCCGTGAATTCAGACACGTGTCGCTTTGCCCTATTCAAATATTATAAGTTTCCAAACTATGATTATTATTTTTATAGCTGATATGTAATCTAAAATATGTTACAGTGAGATTCTACAACTTCGGAAATTAATATTTCGTTTACAATTGTCTCTGTTTGACTGCCGTTAAGAATAGATAATTTTTTAGTTTATCAAATGTAAGAACGGAGCCATTATTCAAAGTCACCGCATCGAGTAAAGTTCTTCATTTAATTTCTTAAATGTCAAAGTGTATTATTTTGATTTTGAGAAAAAGAGAAAAATTGTAATTTTTATTGGCTGTATTCTGTACACAAAGTATACAAATTAGACTGGTTCAGCTAACGATTGTATTTAACGGCATAAAATAATTAAATTTGATATGGACATACTCACATATATTTGAGAATAACGAACATCATGGAATGACGAGACGAATCGATTATGTTGAGTCTGTCTGTCCTCCGTCTGTCCTTCCGTACATCTGTGTACACGATAACTCAAGTAAGGATTGAGATATTTTTTGATGAAACTTGGTTTACAGATTCCTTAGGCAAGCATGGACGCTACTGGAAATGGGTGAGATCGTACCAAGCTCACGCCTACCTTTCTTATAACGGTAATTTGGGGAAGTATAATAATCGCAATAAAACAGTAAGAAAATGTGCAATTAAAGTCATATTTGATACGGATGATTGAATTTAATGGCAAATATGAGGAGTAGATGAAAATTTCAGGCGGACTTAGTACCACCCCTGTTTGGGTCAAAAAGAATATAGCTGACATCACTGGACAGAGTTCAATAAAATTTTATACTTATAAATTCCAATATGAACCCATATAACAAGCTTTTTACATCGTTTGACTCAAGAACGAATATTTAAGCCTTAAATTTTAAGGCATTCATTAATAGAACTAAACCACACTTCGTAGGTATGATATTTTTAATAGGAACTTAAGAAAAAATGACTGTAGTTCGAATATTTAAGGATTTTACGAGAAAAATTGACTTTACTTGATGGATATGATAGTTATATATAGTGATTTCTAAATATCTCCAAAACATACTTTTGTGAATGTCATATAAGCCGCCTGGCGTTGAATCTAAATATGTATCTAATATACGATTCCACTTGACCACTTTATTACTTGTTGTCTGCATTAATATTTGTAAATCGTTGAGCTCTAAAAAATAAATCGGTAAATTTATAAGACAAACTAAAAACAAGTTCGGTAAATCAAAGTCCGTGTTGCAAAGAGATTTCCCGCATTTCTTTCTCTATTATTCTAAACTTTTATATTAAACAAAAAAATTACGCGATAATTTAGTACATATTATAGGGTTTTCCAATAAGAGTGATATGATTTCTTAATAAAAAAAACACACACCCTAATTGTTAAGGAAATTCAAATGTTTTTTATATGCTGTGAAGTACAATCGATACAATTAAGTTCTGAATATAAAATCATTAAAATGGCCTCCATGACTTCTTTTGCAAGAACGAATTCGACTAATACAATTTTTGAGCTTTTTTCCACTAAATCAAGTCGTATGTCATGAATAGCATGTTCGATATTGACTTTTAAAACTTTAAGAGAGTCTGGTTTATTGCAAAAAACCAATGACTTCAAATAACCCCACAAGAAGTATTCTGATGGTGTTAAATCACAACTTCTTGGAGGCCATTCAATGTCACAATTTCTTGAAATAATCGAATCTCCAAACTTCTTCGCAATAATTCGGTTGTTGCACGTGACACGAAGCCCCGTCTTGTTGGAACCAGATATTGTTAAGATCGACTTCTTCCAATCGTGGCCATAAAAAGTTGGTTATCATCGATCTATACCGCTCTCCATTGACAGTAACGGTGCTACCAGCTTCATTTCGAAGGAAGTACGGACCGATGATTCCACCAGATCAAAAACCACACCAAACGGTCAATTTAGGTGAATGTAATGGTTGTTCATGAATAATTTGTGGATTTTCTTCGCACTAGAATCGACAGTTTTGTTTATTTACCGCACCACTCAGATGAAAGTGAGCCACATCGGAGAAATGATTTTCTTAAAAAAATAGTTAAAGTTTTGAAGTTGTTCCTAAGCAAAATCAGCAAATTCACGACGTTTATGGTGGTCCATGGATGAAATTGTAAACATTATTGAATACAATGAAAAAATGACAGATCATGACATATTAAAAATGGTTAAAACGACACTTAGAAATCATATCATCCCTATTAGAAAACCCTTTATAAGCTATTTTTTGACATAGTCGCCATTCATCGCTATGCTGGTGGTGAAATTTGTTAATGCCTTCCTCGAAGTAGTTCACCGACAACCCCTTCTTAAACTTCTCCACCTCCTCCATTACCTCTTCGCCGGTTGAAAATCTTTTGCCATCCATGTGCAGCTTCAAATAGGTAAAGAGATAGTAATATGAAGGTGATAGATCAGGGTAATGGCAGGATGATTCGGGACATTCCATTTAACGTGGCGAGCAGTTCCTTCGTGGCGTTGACCGAGTGTGATCTGGCATTGTCGTGCAGCAGGCAGACTCCTTGTGTCATCATATATCGTATGTTAACATAGATACAGTTTACTTATTTTAAACCCAACTTGTTCTTAAAACATAATAAATGACGACTCCATTCTAACAATTTCTGGACATCTCATTATATCATAGCTTAGAAAGCTTATTTCATATTGACATTGAAATTTCCTGTGAACTTTACATCATACAAAATCTTTTTTGTAAATTTCTTTTTTTGTAAAAAAAAAATTATTTTGTGAGAGAGCTAAAAGCATCTAATTATTTATTGCAAAGCTCTACCATATGCTCCCAAACAACGTACCCCGCTATAAACTTATCATAAAATATAACGCACATGTGATTAAGAATAAATATTTCAATGCTTCGTTTCCGTTTTCAAACCATTAACTAATAACTGAGGTATTCGCAAATAATTGGACATCAGACAACAATCCATATATTTGTTTATCAAAGCATATTTTAGACGGTGGAACAATGAGGCGACAGTGACAAAAGTTAGTTCAATGAATCAAAAGACAACGGCCACGCTGGCTAGGTTATGTCGAACGAATGGATGAAAGTACGCCAGCTTTGAAAGTACTCAATGGAGTACCCGTTGCAGGGATCAAGTGGATAGCGACCTGGTTTCACTTGGAATTTCCAACTGGCACCAAACAGCGAAGAGAAGGAAGGAGTGGCGCACTATTGTTAATTCGGCTATAATCGCGAAAGCGGTGCCCTCTCCAATGAATAAGAAGAAGAAATCATTTTATCTAAATTTCTAGTAAACTACTGTCTTATGAAGAAAACTATATAGTTATGTTAAAAAAGAATAAAAGAATTAAGTTTTCGAAAAAAGTTTCAGTAAATTTAGTAATATATATTTATGTAGCAATATTAGTAAATCCTAGTTTTAAGAACTGAATACAATAATAATATGTAGAAACTTCTACGCCAAATAGTTTAGAATTGAATGAGTGAAATGAAAACGTTCAACAACTAATAAACCTGAAATATGGAATAATCGCGTTTTATATGGAACTTCCCATTTCCATTGTATTATGTATTAGACATTTATATATATATATATATATATATATATATATATATATATATATATAAGTAAATACATTATTATGTACATTATTCATTTGCATTTTTTTGACATATGCACGATTATCACGTAAAATATTTGCTTGCCAATTTAGCCTTGAGATGTGTGCGAAAGCGACGAATACGTGACAATAATTCAGTGCTTTATAACGACACCAGCACAGACACTATCCCGCCAAAGTTCACGCCTTGTGCTACTTATTTTTAGCAATAAACAAATAAGGAAGAACTGCTCCAGTTGTACGAAAAAGGATGATTAAAATAGATTCAAGGCAAATACTTTTGGTGAGTACTCACCACACAATGAAGAAATGGTGTGGATAAATATGCAGATATGTTTCAATACATTCGTGTACTTGTTGACTTCTCTTCTATATAATGCAAGGCTGTAACAATCAGCCGTTACTTAAACAAACATTATATGCCTCGTAAAGACACCGTATTCGGGTATTAAAACTCGCACACAAGCATAATATCGCAGTCATTGTAGGAGTCATCAATAATTACTATATATTTTCGGTACTATTGGTCGATAAATCCATTTGATTTCTTGTTGTATATATCATTATTACGTCACAAATAATTTGCTCAGTCATTATTAAATATCCATGCTGCAATTATAAAAATATGATTTTTTCGTAAAAAAAGACTTAAATTGTCATTGGACATTAGCTTCACCGTTGTAATCTTCTGTGTCTTCTGTGACTAACTCTATCAAAATACCTTCTCTTCATAGGTAATATATAAGAACGATTTGCCGTGATAAGCTATTTGCCAATATTATTTCCATAATATATCGACTTTGTTATTTCTGTAAGATATACCGTTAATATTAGGAACTTCTCGTATAAGAAGCGCAACAACAAATATATTTTTTTGTTTTTTATTATTGTATTTATATTTATTTTTGTATTTTATTATTATTTTTATTTTTTGAAACGAATTAGGTTGAAGCATGGAGCACGAAATCTAGAGGCTTGCAAAGTTAAAATATATTATTTCCTTTTTTATATTATAGGACTAAAAATATATTTGAAAAGTACATAAAATTACATTTAAATTAGAAAATTATAACCAAAATACATATATCATATATTTTCTTATGTTTGTATTTCCATATATCCGTGGATATTTACACGGGTTTGAGAAGAAATCGCTTAAACAATATCCGACCTGACTAATAGTGTTGCAAAATAACAAAAAAAATACACTACTATGAATGGGCCACTGAAAACCAAAACGAAAATTCTCGCTAGACGTGAAACTGTTGAGAAGTTTTAGTCGTACTTCAAAATTCATTTGACACTTCAAATTGGAACATTAAGAAAAATCGGGCCTAATAGTTTATTAAAAAAAATATTAAATAAAATATGAATTATATTTTATAATGCAAGAAAAAAACTAAATATATTTATTTACAAAAGATTCTTCGGAATAACTAACTTTGCATTGCCTTTCACTTAAATATTTCACAAATAATATTTTTTTTTTCGACAGCTAACATCAGTCACTTTAAGTAAATGCAAAATAAGCCATCTGAGCGTTTTGAAGATCGAGTGCGAAAAAAATACATATCATAGAAATATTTAGGTAAGTATAAATCAGAAAATTAGTATTTAAGTATTTTTTACACAATCAATTGTCCAGCCGAATGTTTTTGTCTTGTCCCTTACATATACACCATGTGCAATTTGAAAAAGTACAAAGTATGTCGGTATGTACGAACATATCCGCCAACGAATTTATGTATATAAATATTTATGTATCAAAATTTTACTAGTTTGTATACACAACCATTCACAAAATTCTAAATTTAACAAACCTTCTTTGATTGTCCTTGAAAATATATAAGAAAAAGGCGAATATTATCTCGGAATTTTATTGAATAAACTTTGGGTAACGAAAAGGAGCTTTGAGCTATGGTTAATTCCAATTTGTAAAAATTTGGCATAAAACTATGAAAATATTAATTTATAACGCAACGCAAAACTCAACTGTAAACTCAGTTTATGTCAAGCAAAATTTTTAAGGTTTTCGTTATTCGAAAGAAATTTAAAAAAAAAACTTCCTTAAACGGGAGTAAAAATACATACATATGTATACATCAAAATTAAGGAAGAGATAAGTCCGGGCTGAACCGTACATTAGATATCCAATTTTTGTGGCTTAACGAAGAAGTGCCATTAAATAACTATTTAATAAGAATTCTTCCTTTGAAAAATTTTGTTTAAAATAATTCTTCTTTTCGAAATACTGAATCATAAGATTCTGTAATATAACCATTGTTAATCCTTACTTTGTAAATGGCGAGATTTTGCAACTTTTTTAATATTCATGATGTGTTCGTTTCCTGAAATTGCAGACTCATCGGATGTCGACATCGTCCAAGCTTCTGCACCATTTGTTAAGATGGTAATGATGAGAGACTTGTAGAATTTGGTTTTGGTTCGCCGAGGGAGGACTTTACTTTTCATGGAGCACCTGTCAGACAGAAGCAGCAACTGTGGACAAGAGTGATTCTTCGATAGATTTCAAGACTGACATTGTTGGTGTTGTAAATACTGATGCCTAAATAGACGAAATTATCTACAACTTCGAAGTTATGCCTGTCAACAGTGAAGTGGGAGCCGAGTCGAGAATGCGATGACTGTTTATTTCATGGCAGGAGATTTTTCGTATCCGCTCATTCAGTACCACACCCATTCGCTTCGCTTCTTTATCTAACCAGAAGAAAGCAGAACTTACGGTACGGTACCAGCAATTCCACACTCATGTAAAAATCCATGATAAGTAATATATGATAAGTACTAGGTAAGTAATTAAGAATAAGGAGTTCTGTTCTAGTAAAATTTATTGATTTACGATGTAGAGTAGTTAATGATAAATATATTAATTAATTAATCAATTTTTAAATAAATGATAAATACCCTTAATCTGTTGATTTAATTATTATTCATTTTTCAAATAGTCCGTTTTACATCAATGTGTATTGTGATTATTCATATTTTCGATAATATTCCGATGATTGGTTTCTATAACAATTCTAAGGATCCCAAAAATTCTAAAATTATTATTATTCTCATTATTAGTTTAAATATCCTATGTTTAAAATATCCTTGTTTACATGGCTTAAAAATATGTATACAACATTTTCACTTACTGGTTTTCTTTTTGATTGCCGTTTTACTAGTACTATACTTGGCTTTTACTATTTTGTTCAGTTCAGAGAAGTTATGAAAAGGCCTAATTAAGCTTCAGCAAACTCAAACAATTAAATGTTATTGATCTTGCTCCATTTTTATATGTATGTGCATACAATTTGTTGAGTTTCATATTGCTGAGCTTATCTGATACAGTCAAAGATCAGTCTCTTTTTCGCTACTCAAAGTCTTCTGTGAAAGCCACTATTGTGTTAAATAAACAAGCATAGCTTTCAACCGCGACGGATGCAAAAGTACCGTCAAACTCAAAACCTTCAGCCGAAGTTTGCTAACATCACATAAATTTTTGTCGATCTGAAGATCTCTGATCCCATTTCCAGAAAGAAAATATTTAATATATACCAATCTAAGCGAAAATCTACCAACATACTAAATTTCAAGAAAATCGAACCCTGTGTTTGTAGCTTCCCGGAGGGAAAATAGTTCTAGTGAATTCAATTATAAATCAAATTTTGTCGAATAGGTCGGTCCCTGATCTACTCTTTATTTTATATTTATATTTCTCTCTCCATAAATCTTCTCTGGGCTTCCACAAATATTTCAAGATTTAAATTAGACAAATCGGTCTTGCAATTTTCCAGTTTTTGGAAGATAAGCGACAGGAATTCACAGGTGGCAACACATGTTTCTTTTGATGCAAGTGTTTCTAAATATACCTCTAAATTTCACACAAACACTCTTCGGGTTTCAATGAATATATTCTGAAAATTTGAGCAGAATCCGCTGAGTGGTTGAAAAATACCCATTTCTCAATTGACGAAACGCAGTCCATAACAACTTTCAGCATGAATGTGAGCGGGTGTGATATAAGTAGATGCTACATTCACTATTTTTGTTGTTGTGAAAGACACAGCCGTAGCTGTGGAATGTAAAATGTAAGTAAGTATTATATATCAACCCACCAGTCATCCATCCGACAAAGATGAACATTATATTAAATATTAGAGCAACAAAAACAAAAAACTTATGTACTTATATGCAATACTTAATGGAAAAGGAAACGTCACTGACATCAGCAAAATAATATTCGAGAGCATCTATGTAAAGAGCATCAAAATGCCAGCTTCGACTAATATGATGATAAACTGCACAAGCAAAGTATGTGGCCCTGACATACGATGTATGGGAACATAGAGGCACAAACCGAACGCTTTAAGAAGTTTGGCTCGGTGCAAAAGTTTCCAAAAGATTTCAAGTCAAATAACAAGGCCGACATTGTTACTCCACCGAGTTATCAGCAACACTCGAGTACCCAGCCAGCCAGCTTTCACATTTCCACTGCATCGAAGTTGTACAACAATGAGTCCCCAAACATTGGAGTTATGCGATTTATGCAAATTACTAGCAAAAAGCATAGAAGGTAACAGAATAAGAGACAATAAAAGGCAGTAGGTAGGTTTGAGAACAAGGAAGAGTGAAATGAAAGGAAAAACTTCTACAAATAGTTTTCAGTTAAAAAATAAAAAAGTAAAACAAAACAAACTTAAGTTACGTAAAATATTAGTATTTAAAAACTCCTCATAAGTGGAGGGAGATAGTAAGGAATGAAAAAAGAACGTCCACACAAAAGTAGACACCTCGGTACTATTAACAGGTATGTGGGACATTGCCGTTTATTACTGATAATTACGACGTGGCTACAACTATCAACCAACTAACATTGCCAAGACACACTTATAACTATTACGGTAAGCGCTAGCACTTCGACTTTTGTAACACAAAAGAGGACAAGTGTCGAAATGCACAGCCATTCCAAATCATAGTCGACGCCACTAACTTCGCACATTCATAAATGGGCAAAGTTTGTGAAATTTGCAAAATTGTTATAATTTAAAGCTACCATGAAATGGCGATGCACTCGAATTCACGCGCTCTTTCGCCTTAACCAAAGACTTTTTCCCGTTTAGTTAGTTGCTGGACCGCAGAGGTAAGGTGAGGTAAAGTAACTGATACTAACCAAAGCTAAGACAAATTAAACGAATTAATTAGTGAATTTCAGACACTGGTTAGACAAATAACTCAAAACCAACTGATCGCAATTCATATTGGGATCTAAAAGCTTGTTCCTTAAATATGTTGTTGTCTACCTTCGGTATATTCACTGCGAAACGAAAGAGGTATACCATCATACCTCGGACGGCGTATCAGACTAGAGTACAACTGGCACTCAAAGGCGTAAGGGGACGAAGTAAAAGCTGATTCACATAGGATTTTCGTCTCGCTTTACGCCAGAGTTGCGTTTTGACAGATATATTCAAATTTCTATTAGTAAGAACACATAGAAAGCATTTTAGTCGAGACGAGCACGGTGAAGTAAAATGTTGCCGAATATTCAATTTTTTCTTCAATTCTCTAATGCAATACATGAATTTAAACAGAAAAGTAAAAATAGCAACAAAATTTATTTTGTACTGGAAAATTTAAATTTTTTTAAGTTTTTCAAAATTATTAAAAAACAAAAATAAAAAATATCGAGTAATTTTTATTCTTTCATTGTGAATTACGCTTTTTCACGTTTGTTTCGGTCTATATTCAGAGTCAAAGATATCATCTTTGATCAGAGTTCCAACCGAAGCATGCTTTATGTGATTCAGCTTTAACTTACACAGTGTAGACAAAAACGTATGCCTGTTTTTCAAAGCAAAGATGACTAAATATGAAACTCTTTATCTCGTGCGAGCGGTCTGAAAATTTACATTTTTTTAACATTTTCGAACCGCGCCACTGCGATGAAAAAGTTTCGCTTTGGGATTTCTGGAAATTTTTTTGGGCATTTTTTGATAATTAAGAATTGTAAAAAAAACATTTGTTCTTAATTTTAACATACAAATTTACCGTGCATAATGAAAGTTTCATTATTGACTAAGTGGTACCAAGGCTTGTTTACCATCAGCTGTTCAAAATTCCTTCATTTGGCTATGTTACCATCACTAAGAAAATAATCGAGGAACGCATTTATCTACATTTTAGAGAGTTTCGTATCTAGTCATCTTTGTTTCAAAGTAACAAAATATATGTCGCAATGTCACGTCAGCATGTTTACATAATTACTTTTATACACATCTGCGTGATAAAGCATATTTTCATGATTAAACAATCAAAGAACAACACAATTATTAAACACAGAACTTAGACTATTTTAGGATAAAATATGTAAATTTTTGAATATATGCTCTTTTACTCATTTCAAAATATACTATGTGGCCATATTCATGATGCAATAAAGAAAGGTAATATACAAGTACGTAGTGACAGCTCGTTTTGTGGCTGCCTTAGCTCAACGTTGTATTTTGGAAAAACGGGAAAATTTGTATTTTTATTTCTAATATTACCTGAATCACAATCAAATGAAATAAGTCAGAGTTAGAGTTTATTTACTTTAATAATTAGTCGTTACGAAAATATAATTTTTAAAGTTCTTAAAGTGCATACGAAATTTAATTTTTCAAAAGAAAGGTTATCGCGAAATATATTAGGGCATTTCCTATATTTAATATTTCATTACATTTATCTATTTCATTACAATAGTTTATTTACTTTGGTGCTTGTACTACATGATTTTCCTTATTTCAGAAAACTCTGCAAGTATTTTTCACAGGTTTGGACAAAAGATCCACACTTAGCATTAATTATTACTTCCAGCGATTTAATTTTATCTAAAAACTCCTTCTGTTTTATTTAGTTTTCATTTTCAAGCATGATTAAGTCTATAATTTGTAATCAGCATTTACATTACCCCGGTCTATCAATGCGTTCGTATTTAGTTCCAACAATATTTTCCTAATCTGAACCTAAACTCTGTAGAGGTGGGAGTGTCATGTAGTGTCCTCCGCATTGCTCTAAAGTGTTCCAAAATTAGTTGATTAAATCGATGTGTTCAGATTTACTCTAAACCATACAGGATGTAATGCATTCAACCACTGATTAGACCAATTACAAGATTAGAAAAAATTTATTAAAAACAAGAACGAAGTACTGTCTTCGGTCTTATTTTTCCTTTGTTTCTTTCAGGAGCATATCAAGTTATTGTATTGTTTAAGCGTTTTCGACGATTTGAACCGAATTATCTGAAATACAGAGGGATATAGATATAGCCATCCAAATTCAAAGATTTTTAGTGTAAATAGTTAATTGAATCTTTGTGTATAGCACACCCAATTTTCTGCACTTAGATTCTTTTCTGGCAGATTTTTGAGCCCAAACCTCATATCTGAATAAATCGGCTGTATGTGGACTCTATGTTATAGTGGACGGACTTTGATGATTTTCAGTACCAATATGCAATTTATTATATGTGTGTAGAATGTCAATAGAATAGCATGATCTCAGATGCTTTTTTGGAGTGTCTATAACCCAAAATTCCACCTCAAAGCTCTAAAAAAAAATTGAGGAACTAGTTTTCTTTACAACAGAAAGACAGAAGACAGACAGTCATACGAATATAGTTAAATTGACTTGTTTTTGTTCATATAATATAAATTTTAATGGGTCTTCTTCTGCTACGTATCAACTTCTGACCAAAGTTAATATATCATTTCATATTCATGAAAGGTTTACAAAAATTATGTTTTCCAATTTTGGTCACCCCTTGGCACATAATGTGAACCCTGATATAAAATAAAAAAAAATTCCATAAAAACCCATTAGCCATTCAAAGGCGGATTAGAAAAAACTGATGGTTCCTCCATTTATTGGAAAGACATCAAGACGCAGACCACAAATTGGAACAGAAGCAAAGCAAAAAAACTTTAGCGTTAGCAAGAGCCAATTATATATATTTTTAAATTTCATTAATTCTGTCCTCTAACGTTCCATCTAAAAGAAATTTTTCGTAAAGCTTTATTTCTTTTTATGGCATCCTTCTTCTCAGAAAAGTCATTTTTATTATTTTATTTTATTTTATTAAGACGGTTTATGAAGAATAAGCGTGCCACAAACAGCTCGATATGCTAACTAGAATGATTATAGGCTGCCCTTTACTCTGAAATAGATATCCATTCTATGTGAGTTCATTTCACACCATAATATTCTCGAAAATAATAAGATTTCTTTATTCAAACTTAAATATATGCCACGTAAGGGAGGGTAAATTGAACAGATATAGCTTTTGTCGTCCAAATGCTAGGACCTTTGAAAATTTTCGAGATAAATCTTGAGTTTTATTAAGTATATGTATGTAATCGTTAGTAGGTTCAAAGCTGTAAAAATCTAGTCTATATAATCCAGAAATAAATAATAACAAACAAAATGAAACAGTATCGCCGAGTCCTGATTTCTTCAACTTTTACTATTATTCAACAAAATCCCTCCAAATCTCCCTCAAAGTTGTAAAATAAATAACATTGTTTTTCTAAGGCAGCCAATGTGACGATATTAGAGCGCGACTTTGTCTACGTACTTCAACTCTCTTCATTGCATCATGGCCATATTGAGGAAGAGACAACGGAGGTCTATCCGTTTTCTTACAAAATTTAAATTTCCACGTTGATAAATATTCATTTACTTGACGTTCCTGTAAGTTTGAGGAGAACTTATCATGTTCAGTTATCTCTGATAATGTCAACGAGTGCTGATATTATGAGGAGTATGGACTGAAAGTTTTCATTAGATAATTTGAACAGAAAAACAAACCAAATTGTGTGCTTGCACATAGAAGGAAAGAAAAGTAAAATAATAAACAGAATGAAATGGAATAACTGATCAGGATTCCCAGAAAAAAATGTGAAGTTTAGAGAATCCAAATTGTCCTTTCAATAGAATGTAAGAATGTTGTTGTTTTTCAGAATGATTTAAAGCTACATTAAATTTAATTTTGTAAAAAAATCCATATATTTTCAAATTTCAAAATTTTTATAAAGAAAGTTATAACCAGTCGATTCTACTTCACTTACTCCATTTAAAATCTTATCTATAATAAACAAATCTTAAGATAAAAAGATATAAAATAAAACGTCTTTTCAGATACTTAAGTCGCATCAGATTGGCTTCAATAGATGAAATCGTGTCGGTTTGGCCTTTAGCTTTTCATTCATATCTATAAAAGCTAAAACATGCTTCTTCAATGAAATAATGATATTTCATATATGCAAAAATTTTAATAAAATATAACTTTATCTATTGCATATTGCAAAATCACCGAAATACTATGCCGTCAACAGAGCTAAAACAACGTGAAGAAAACTTGGTGCTGACGCGCGAGACTTTTACACGCAAATTAATTTAACCAGGAATTAAATTTATAACATTGGAAATTCAATTTCAATTTTGTTACGCGCGTTATAAGTTTGCTTTACTCGCTCTCCTCCTACCAGCCACCCACGTATAATATATTTGGCCGGGCGTACTAAAAGACTTGTATAAATTGTTGCGGTTTCCTTTGCTTTTTATATTTTGTTGTTTTCGTTATTTGTGGACAGTTCAGTTTGAAGAGATAGTTTTATGAACTGAAAAAATTACAACCCCAAATGGTAGCAAATTTGTGTAAAAGTAAAACGTCAGCAAAGCTTTATTATTGTAAAACACTTAAATGTTGCCACCGGCTTTGTCGAAGAGGCGCAAACCTCTGTTATAATATTTTAAAACAAATTTTTCACATTTCACTACATTTAGTGGTCGTGAAGCCGAAGTCGTGGGCTCAAATCCTGACCCAAGGAAGGACTAATTTTTTTCTTAATACGTTGCCCAACAACAGAAATAACGAATAAAAGCTTTTACTATTCAGATGGTTGCATGTTTGGTCTCTCTATTTTTAATAAATAAATAAAAACATGAAGATGCACAATAAAATATATCAATCCTTTCTTTTATTAAATTCAATTCATGTTTGGTTGGTTGAAAAGCTAGATTGAAGACATGAC
The DNA here is from genome assembly GCA_030068015.2 of Neoceratitis asiatica. Taxonomy (NCBI): domain Eukaryota; kingdom Metazoa; phylum Arthropoda; class Insecta; order Diptera; family Tephritidae; genus Neoceratitis; species Neoceratitis asiatica. The sequence goes on from CM061528.1 coordinate 74,148,129, forward strand.
TATTGCCGAACTTAAAACATTTCTTTCAGCCATGCGTGCCGATCTCCGTGAAGCTGGGAGCATCGTACAGATATAATATCTCAGCCGACTGCACCTTTCCTAACTTTTGGAGATGATATCTCATTCCCATATGATATTTTATTTGTAGATGATATCTCATTACAGAAATTTAGTGTTCAGCTCTACTTGGGAAGAGTTTCTCTTGTGAACACTGCTTTACACAACATTTGAAGACAACAACAACAGAGCGGGGACTCGAACAATATGTCCTGTATTTTCCTACTGTAATTTGTTCATTACCTTCTTGAAAGAGGAATCTAAAACATTTCCCTATCGGAGCGGATGATCATTGGCACTTTCAGCAATACTCTCAATTTCTGATTAGTTTCTGCAAGGAGAAAATTCTAAGTACAAGAATTCGTATACAATTTTTTCGTGAAAAGGAAACATATATACCCAGTTTAATAGCAAGCTAACCTAGACCTAACCATGAAATTACAATGAGTTTACCTCTTGTTATATATATTTGACGCTTTGTAACTGCTGAAACGGTTTTTGACCGAGCTCCTCCTCCAATTTGTGGTTCTTCGTCTTAATGTTTTTACCAGAAAATGGAGGAACCTACAATTTATTCTAACCTGCCCTCGAACGACCGATGGATTTTTATGAGAGGCTTTTTATTTCATGTCAGAAATACATTCTTAGGCCTTGACATTCCCAGCCGAGGGCAGGTCGAACTTGGGCCCAAACCCTGACTTTCCGAATAGCAATACGCAATGCACGGGAGTTTGTTTGCTCATTGAAGCTTCGCTTAAAATAATTTTTCAAAATAACTCGTTACTATTAAATTGAAATGTATATTCCCATATATTATAATTAAAGGTTGGATAAGTGGTGATTAGTGAGTTTTGGCACTCCCTTACAAGCGTTTGCAATATGAAAAGTAGTAAGTGGGATAAAATATTTCTCTATTTGTGAAAATGCAGTGAAAATGTAGCCGAAAAGGAGTTAAAAAGTAGAAATAAAATACTAACTAAAGAATCTTTTCGTTAATAGTAGTAAGAAAAGTTGTAAAAAACTTGTTGAAATAAGAACCTTTTTTTTTTTTTTTTGAAAAATCATGCACGAAAATCTTTTTTATATTCAACAAATAAATACCCCTAGAAGCGTAGGATGGGACCATGTAGTGAAATTTGTTGATTTCCTTTCACCTGGGGTATTCGGAAACGATTCTTTTACATATGGCTGAAGTAGCTAACGACTTCCGGTCTTAGACCAAGTATTCTCTGATTAGCAGGCAAAAATCCGTTTTGAGGCGAGCGAAAGTGAGAAGGCGTAAATGAAAAATCCCTCTCCGATGAACAAATCGAACAATATACTTCGGATGAGAGAGCCCCTTTTGATAAAGACCGCTGCAAACGTTTTAGGGATCAGGCTTTGAAGGCAGGCACCTGGTGTGTCCCTTCCTTAATTGGAAGTGAGCGGCTTGTCCTTGTGAAAATTAAGACTTCCGCCGCCCAAGAAGCGCGATATACAACACAAATACTGAAAAATTAGGTCCTTGTGAAAGATACTATAGCGGTCCTATAAAGGGGCGAAAATTTTGAATTGAATTTGTAGTGGGAGTTAGACTCAGTGACCGAGTCCCGACATTTCGGCGTATGAATCTCGCGACACAATCCGCATCAAAGCGAAGTTCTTCAACTTATTGCTGATTTGCGATCTCGCTCCTACGGAATAAAAGGACGCCACTATTTCCAAATCTGTTTAACGATTTTAACCAGGGTGAACGAAGAAGGCAAAACATTCGAAAAATTTAAAAAATTATTTAGTTATTTGGTTGTCTTAGAGTCGAAAATTCCGTAAATTATTTGATCGTGTTATGGAGACATTAGTCTAGATGTGTGTGCTTTACGATGGCCTAATTTCAAAGAATTTTAGAAATTATCAATGAAAGAAGCTTGCCGAATTTCTCGAACTATTTATCAAGCTTGCCATGGTCTTCTGTTGCTATATCCTATATAACGAGCAATGTACTTTTTCCCAATGGTGGATTTAGCAAGAAAAATTAGAGCATTAATCAGCTGAATTCCAATTGGCTTGGAGGATAATTAATCGTTATCTTATAGTTTACTTATAGTTATTTATGTATTTAGATAGGAATATCCGCTAATTATTTATGGTTGTGTATCCTTGTTATTATACATTGTTACTGTTCGCTGACCAAGCAGATGCCATGCCATTCACGTTCACGGCAAGTATACCTACCAACAGATTCACAGTGATTTTAGAACCAAAATTACCTGAAATAGCTAAAAAAAATTATATATATTTTGGACACATGTATTTTAGCTTACCAAAAATTTGGGGAGTTATAAAAATTTATGTAGCAAATATTATGGTTTTCTAGTAAAGGAGCTGACCTACAATAAGAAAGCGAGAAAAGTGTCTATCATGAAGGTTACTTATGTTTAACTAGTCTCTAAGACCCCTAAATATATTTAAGATTTATAAAAATATTTGTAGAAAAATAATCTTTAAAGTTTTTGCTTAGTGACTTTTCTTTCTTAATTTGATAAGAACGATCAAGCATATATAAATATAAAAATATATGTATCAGTTCAATACTTAAAGTTGCTAAAATTTCTCTACACATAAAATTCGTTTAATTGGGAGTTAATACTATATACATAATTATAAAAGGTGCTCTTTAGACATGTTGTTTTCAAAAAGAAATAAAAGGCAAATATTTGCCAAAAATTTTGAATTGTTATTAAGATAAGTTATTATGTTTTAAAAAAGATTTACAGCAATTATTTCCAAGATTACCAAAATAATTGTGTGTTTACGGTTCGAAATAAACGAACCGTTTGTGTGCTCTGTCCATTTCACCAGGGCAGACTTTACTGTGCGTAACGGGCGTATAATTCTTTGCCGAAATGAAATCCAAAAATTTAAACGTAAGTAAATAATTAGGATTTATACGTAATCAGTAAGACAGTTCATATCTTTTAAGCGATAAAGAACCATTAGTTGCCGATGAGTCCCGTGAGGACGAAGTCTGTAAATCTACCAACATTAGAATTTCAAGCATTTCAATTCAAACTGAGTAAGATGTATTCGCAGTAAAGATGTTGCGTTGGAGGATGGGGCCATGTGTAGAAGAAGAGGAAAATTTTTGACTGCCATTCATCTGGGAGTGGCCAAAAAAGATTCTTTAAGCAGTTGACGACTTCCGGTCTTATACCAAGTATCTAGGCAGCCTTTTAGAAACGAGTTAAAGTGAGAAGGCGAGTCCTCTGCAGTTGTGTGCAAACGGTTAAAGGATAACGATTTAAGGGCAATAACCTGGAAAGTCCGGTCCCTTGATTGGAAAGGTGTCGCTCCCCAACTGGTTGATGTCCTCGTAAGACTAAAGGCTGACATTACCGCCGTCCAAGAATTCGATGGACAGGACATGGGCGGAAGAAAGTGAGTCCTACTGCAGCGGTCATTTAAAGGACCACAAATTTGGTGTTGGGTTTGTGGTGGAAGAGAGACTCCAACGCCGAGTCCTGGTATTCACCCCGGTGGATGAACGTCTAGACGAAATTCGCATCAAAGTGAAGCTATTCAACATATCCTTGTTTTGAGCCCACGCCTCGACAGGAGAGGAATGATGTGACAAAGATGCTTTCTATGAGAGCCTACCTCCGCATTTATCAGCGCTTCCCCCGCCACGATGTCAAAATTGTGCTAGGTGATTTCAATGCCAGAGTAGGGAATGAAGGTATTTTTGGTGCAACAAACGGAAAATTCAGCCTTCACAATGAATCATCCCCAAACAAGTTGAAACTGATTGACTTCGCCGGGCTGGATATATGGTTGTCTGTAGTACCAGATTCCAGTACACTAAAATTCATCAAGCGACATGGCTGTGGCAGGTCGAAAAACACGAAACCAAACCAAATATCATGTTGTGATACACGGAAGACATGTATCCAACGTTCTTGAAGTGCGTACGTTTCGAGGGCCAAATATCGACTCGGATCATTATAATGGTAGCAGCCAAGATACGCACGAGCCTCTGTGCAGCAAAGAAAGCCAGCCAACAAAGCACAAGGAAGGTTCGACGTCGAAAAGCTGCAATCACAGCAGATAGCCAGCAGGTTTCTACTCAGCTTGCATTTCTGCTCCCTGAGAGCAAAAATCATAAACTCGATTTAAGGAAGGTGTAGAACGTAGTAGAAAGCTCCTTACGTACTTCTGCTTCGGAAACAAATAGGAGGCGATGGCTTGCCGCCTGAGCAATAGAGACACGATGCATGCATCAGTTTCTTTAGAGAATATGGTCGAACGAAAACATGCCTGACGGATGGAACCTAAGTGCGCTCTGCCAATCCAAAAAAAAAAAGAAGAGTGACCAGGGGATAAGCCTCCTCAATATCGCATACAAGGTCCTATCTAGCGTTTTGTGTGAGACTAAAGCCCATCGTCAACAAACAGATTGGACCTTCTAAGTGTGGTTTTAGACCTGTCAAATCTGCCATTTATCAGATATTCACCACGCGCCAAATCTTGGAGAAGACCCGAGAAAAAAGAATCGATGCACACCACTTTTTCATAGATTTTAAAGCTACCTTCGCCGCTATGTGTGAATTTGATATCCCCACAAAACTCATAGGGTTATGTAAACTAAGGTTGGAAAGACCTCTCCGAGCCGTTCGATACTAAACGATGTTTCAGACAGGGTGACTCTTTATCGTGTGAAACCAGATGCAAATTTGTATAATTTTTAACGTATGCCGATGATATTGATATCGTTGACCATAACAACTGTACAGTAAGTTCTGCGTTTTCCAGTCATCGCATTGGCTCTCACGTTACTGTTACAGTTCGAATTTCGTCTATCTTGGAACCAGCATTAATAACACCAACAATGTCAGCCTTGAAATCTAATGCGGAATCGCTTTTGCCAACAGGTGCTACTTTGGACTAAGTAGGCAATTGAAAATAAAGTTCTCTCTCGACGAACCAAAAACAAAGTCTACAAGTCGCTCATCATTCCCTTCGCGACATATGGTGTAGAAGCCTGGCCGATGTTGACATCCGATGAGTCGGCTTTAGGAGTTTTCGAGAGAAAAGTTTTGCGGAAGATTTAGTTTGTTTAGTGTCGAGAACTAAGAAAGTTCATATCCAGAACAAAATTTCATCAGCTGATTTTTAAAAATAACTTAATTCAAATGATTAGTTGCCTTATTAAGATCTTTAAATTTAGCTTTTGAGAAATCAAATTGAGTATTCTAATCGATTTTATCAGTTATTATAACCTGATCACATATTATTTCGTAAGTAATAGCGAGAGCTAGGTGGTAAACGTCCTCTGGTGTAACTAGCGGCGTGCTTTTTTCTATTAATGCTTTAGTTGCATTATCAACGCAAATGAGAACAAGGATGTTGCCAGACTTATCTTTATATAGATTTACTTGATTTAGTCTGAGGTCAGTTACCTCTTCTAAAAATGTCAAAATTGTCAAATTTATTACATGATACGCATGGAAGATTAAAACCGCCCAAAACGATGGCTGAATCATTATTTTTCATCATTACGTTAATTGATTTCAAAAGAGAGATCTGTTGGAAATATACAAACAGATCCTATTGAGAACGACTACAACAGAGAGCCAAATACATATATCCTCTTTCAACATGTACTCGAATTACACTGTTTTCAAGGTCTTTTCTAAAAAAAATTATAAGTACGTGGAAGGATCTCCGAGTTAAAAACGTGAGGTTTAAGCCAGGAGCATTACATTCAGGCGGAACTTTAGCCAAATTATTATTTATTTTTGGTTTGTATTCGAATTCACGAAAAAAGCGCCAGAAGGCTAGAAATAACTATTAAGCATTGCTTCAAAATGTTCCAAATTGATGACAATTTTCAACGAGGAAATATTGCGTTCGTATGTAAAATTAAATTTTCTAATAGCTAAATTATCAGGTTTAATTTTAGGTAAAACGTAATATCATCGGCGGAGGTATGTCTTTCAAATCTCGAGAAAAAGACAGATTTCATTCCAGAGACTACAACTAACTTCTTCGAAGTTCACGAAGAATCCGGTTGTTGGGGTTCAACAATAAGGTTTGGGTTTTCAGTCCAGCACAAGTGTGCAATGCCATCGCAAAGCCAGCAAGACAGAAAACGTTCTGAATCGCCTTTGACTTAGCAATTTTAATAACCACAGTTCATATCGACAAGATTAAAATTACATATGTAAAGTATATAAAAGTATTAACACCATTTGAGGCTAATTGAAATCAGCTGACAAAATTTTATCTCAAGTGAACACTTTTAGTATCCCTGTATTTCAAGGCTGACATTGTTGGTGTTGTTGACACTGATTCCAAGGTAGACGAAATTATCTACAACTTCAAAGTTATGACTGTCAACAGTGACGTGGGACCCAAGACCCAAATGCGCTGACTATTTGTTTAATGACAGGAAATATTTCGTCTTGTCCTCGTTCACCACGAGACCCATTCGCTTCGTTTCTTTGTCTAACCTGGAGAAAGCAGAATTTACGTGCGGTTGTTGTGGTCAATGATATCAATATCATCGGCATACACTAACAATTGTACACTTTTATAAAATATTGTACCTTATCTATAGCTATAGAGCTAGGCTCTTATTAATTTCTGCAGCATCAGGCTTAAAAAATCAGACGATAAAGTCACCCTGTCTGAAACTACGTTTGGTATCGAACTGCTTGCAGAGGTCATTCCCAATTCTGATTGTGTTTGTTGTATTATCAGCGTCAGCTTTAAAATGAATGAAAAGGTGGTGTGTATCGGTTCTTTTTTTAGATCATTTTTCAAAGATTACATGGTGAATATCTGGTCTTGATGGATTTAGCAGATCTAAATCCACACTGAAAAGGTCCAATCAGTTCATTGACGGTTGGCTTTGATCTCTCACACAATGCGCTCGATAGGACTTTCTACGCGATATTGAGAGGCTTATCCCACAATAATTGGCGCAGCCCGTGGTGTCTCCCTTTTTTGGATTGGGCAGAGCACACTTAGATTCCAATCATCGAGTATGCGTTCATCCGACCATATTCTGCAAAGAAACTGATTCATGCACCTTGTCAGTTCTTCATCGTTGTGTTTAAATCGATCAGACTGTAAGCCATCAGGTCCTGCCGCTTTGTTATTTTTTAAACAGGCAATCGCTATTCGAACTTCTTCATAGTCGGGGGATAGAACGTCTATACCATCGTCATCGATTGGGGTTTCGGCTTCGCCATCTCTTGGTTTTTCACTTTCACTGCTATTGCGCAGGTTGGAGAAGTATTCCCTCCATACACTAAGTATACTCTGCACATCTGTCCTTGGACCCTACATGAGGTTGCTCTGGTCTTAAAACCATCTGTAAGTTGGCTCATCTTCTCATAGAATTTTCGAGAATTACCCTTGTCGGCCAGCTTCTCCAGCTCTTCATACTCACGCATTTCCGCCTCTTCATTTTTTCGTCTGCAAATGTGAAATACTACAAAACGAACTCAAAGTACTGTCCCCGAGCTGCAACTAAGTTGTTCCGTTGCAATCAGAAATATATATTCTACCACAAATCAAAATCACCTAGATATTCGCTAAAGGATGTTGCGAGTGCAACATGTATTTACTCTGTTAGTCCACACCGTTACAAATTATGAAGTAAAACAAATTTTCCGTTACTCTCTATAATTAATCGCATTATAGAAAAATTATACTTTATTGGATATAGGGTGGCTGCAGCAGTGAGTGATTTAAGCACGGAAAACCAGCATTTGTGGAGAACTATGGGAGTAACAATTGACCGTTCATACATATATTCAGCACCCATGCGATGGAAATAAATTAATATACATATGTATTTGCTGATATTCCCCACTTACTTGTCCGAAACCATTTTGTCGACAATGGTTTTTATTTAACAAAACAATGGTTGGCAAATTTGAAATAAAATAGTTGATTAGCCTATCGAATTCGGATCTTTCTATCAACAAAAAACAGTATCTTTGGAAACGCTCAATGTTCAAGGCTCAGGTATATTTTATTATTTTATTATATAATCGAATACAATTATTGGGGTTTTAAAAAAAGTTAAGGAATAATTTTGAAAGTTTTATTTGCTTTGAAGTCGAATGCTCGAAGACTTGAAATCTCCACCAGCTAATATATTTGGCTGGGTCAAATAAATTTAACATTTTTTCTAGATCTGACTCACGAAAACTAATTGTAATACATTTTAAATAAACTATGAATATCAGGACGAATTAGGATTCCACTTACGTGTTTTCGAAAGGTAGAAGGTGAAATATTTATTATTCCAACGTGGTATATTGCAAAATAATGCAGCTATTCTACTTCTCTTTAGTTATATGGTAAATGAATATGGATGGAAGTACATACTAGCTGGTCGTCTCATTCAGGATTGTCTAGGAAACTTTTTAGCGCAATACGCTTTAAAGGGGGAATTCATCCGTCTCCGCTAGAATTCAATTACCGACTAAAGTCGTACCTCTTAGGTAAAATAGCAGAAATAATGTTATTGTATACAACACCAAACGGCTTCAAAAATTTTTCTAATTCAGGTCGCTCCTCGGCAAGGAATGTTAAGCCCTCCGGGTGTATTTTTGACATGAAATAAAAGCTCCTCTTAAAAATTCATCGGCCGTTCGGAGTCGGCTTAAAATAAACTGTCGGTTTCTCCATTTGGTTAGAAAACCAATCAAGACGCAAAACCACAAATTGGAGGAGAAGTTCGGCGAAAAATCAATTCAGCGGTTACAAGTGTCAAATATATATATACATATATATATATATATATATATATATATATATAAATATATATATATATATTAATATACAACATCAGACACGCAATGCGATCAAAAGTTATCTGGTTATAAATTTGTTCATTTGTTTAGATCTTTGCTTTAAAATTCAGTTCCATAGGGCGAAATAAAAGTATGATTTGCTCCGGTACAAATGTGCAACTCACCGAGGACAAGTTAATCGGGATTCAAAATATTGAATCTAATAGAAACATCGATTTTATAGAAAATTACGATGTTATAAGACAGTATCTGTTTAAAGATGTATTTAAAGAAGAAGAAATTTCACAAGAAGAAAAAACTGAAGTGAAATCCATTGCTTCATAAGCATTGTTGTAAATGAATAAAGCCATATCTTAAATTACAAATTAAGCTCACAGAACCAGTGACCGTAATCATTATAAGGAAAAAAATAAAAATCACAACTTAATAATTTTATAATTTTGTTCAGTTGATAATAATTATTTTTCGAGGTTTATTAAAGCGCTCAAACAATAATCATTATGACTGGGAGCTAAAATATATCGCCCAGAAGAATCATTGTCTTTTGATGTTTAGTTTTTTCGCCAAAATATCGCTTAACTTGGATTATCTTTTATCACAGAAACTTTGATATATGACTTTATCAAGTGAATGATTGAAAATGATTTATCCAAAGTTGAGCCATATTTGAGCGAGAAAAATAAAGATTAAAGAATAATGAACTTTTCTGAGCGATATTTCTTCGCCCTCAATGATAATAATTATTTTTTGAGTCTTTAAGTAAAACTCGAAAAACTCAGATCTGAAAAAAGTACACAACCTTCTGATGAAATTCGATTATTCATGCGGTTTTCTTAAGTGAATGATTTTTTTTCATTGAAGAAAAGACAGATAATCATTATTTACGTTCCCTGCACAGAACGGGGAGAGCACATTGGCCTTTTATCAGATATCGCAAAATTAAAAGATTTAGAATTTAACGTTAGAGTATTTTGGAGGATATATAATTTCTAAATTAAAACTGAATATCTATGAATCTCTAACGGCTGAAAATTTAAATATTTTGTGTTAAAATACAACAAAAATATAACAAATATAGAGGAAAAATGTGTCTAAAAAGGCTCTTCTTAGGAAGAACATAAAAAACCGACTCAAAAAAATCAAAGGTTAATGCATTTATCTTGGACGACTTTATTTAAAAAAATAATTATTGAAAAAGGAGAAATCAATCAATCTCAAAAATTACAAAAGAGTAATGCTTTAACTGTGGCAACATCACATTTCATCAAACTTCGAAGTAAGACTACCTTATAAATTTTTGTATCGTGGTATTTGGTATCATTTGTTTGTTGACATCTAAACAATGTTGCCAAATTTTTGAACACATCTGCATGAGCAAGCGGAATGTTTCAATGTATAATAAATCTACAGAAAATAAAACAACCAATACTAAATTATTAAAAAAATGTGAAATTTAAATTTCTCAGTCACACACGGTCTTTATTTCATGAGAGCGCTCTAAAATCCATATTTTTATTTTCCAACACTGCCACTTCGATGAAAAAGTTTTCCATTGGGATATCTAGAAATACGTTGGCCATTTTTTGAAAACAAAGGGTTATGTAAAAGAATATTTTTGTGCATTTACAGCAATGTTTGACAAATATTTGATTTCAACAAATATAAAAAATATTTAGATACTTTCTGTATCTGACCATATTTTTTTTTTTTTTTTGAGAACAGTGAAAAATTTACAACAACAGTCTGAGCGGTAGAAGTTATAGCTATTTCGGAAACCACCACGTTTCCTCATCAGACTTCTTTCCAGACACCCTTGCTCGAATTGGATCCGAACTTGAGATATCCACAGCACCAGTGGTTAAACCATTATTTTACGTGTGTGCCGTGTTAACTTATTGTTTCCCTATATATTCACGATCAAGTGCTCAGAGTTTCCTTCATGTGACTTTGTTACCAGTACAAAAAAAAAAAAATAGAGGAACGTATTTATCTACATTTTGAAAGAGTTACCTATCTAGTTACCTTTGACTACGGTATATGGTAGGCGAAATAATTTTCTTACGTCGAGATCAATAGAGTATTGCTTCATGTTTTCGACTTTATAAAATTTGACTTAAACGACAAGATATAGATCGCACATAGAGTAATTTTAAACATTTAAAATATTTTTAACATTTCAATTTTTAACCACTACGACAAAAACTTTGTTTTGAATGGCAGTTCACTCCTTCGCTCAAAAATTTGCCAAAAGGCACACCGCTACAATGATTTCTAACATAGATGAGCGACAACAATACCTTCTCTTAGTCTCAATAAAAGGTAGTTTATATTTATATTTAAAGTTCATAAAATTATTTCCAAAATATTACAGAATAAATATATATATCATTATATAGATAGATAGTTCTCAAAACGTCGTATTATTGAAAAATTGTCTATGATTTGAAAAAAATATGCACCGAACATACCAATGGTAAATGCATATTCAGGAATATATATTTTCCCTCACCTTTCTTCGTCCACAACAAAGCATTCTTCGCGCACGCGAATTTCCTGTAGCTGCTTTCAATCGAGTAAACTTCTTCTTCCACTGCATCTAGTGGTAGTAGGGGCGTGGCGACACAACGTATCTATTGCACGTTTTGGAAATACCACTCCAATATTGCATTACGACGGGCACGAAAATACCTCAATTGCAGCATTCAACACGAATCATAAAAACACACAAGATAAATTCAAAGCGACCACTGATTTCCAAGGGTAAAGGTCCAAGATGCCTATGGACCAATGATGGATTATTGTGGTTAGTGTAATCTAACACATTTCATTCCCATGACTAAATGCCTTTTTTTAGTTCTGATTTCTGTTGTAGGCGTGTTGTGGTATTTTAGTTGGCGTTAGAATATATGAAAGCTTCTTTGGTATTTTATTGCTCACAATTATTATTGGATGTCTTTATTTGTTTTAAGTAAGCATATTACTTCCAAAATTGTGCAGGACCTATAAAGAAGTGAAAAAAAGAGTTAGCAACATATGTTAGGAACAAAATTAATGCATATTTCAATACTTATTTTATGAAATGGAAAATTCATTTATATATATTAATTTCAATTATATTTTTGTCTTTGCATATATGTATGTACCATACTATTTAATGTTAATACAAGTGAGCCATTCAGTTTTAAATCGAGAAATCAAGTTCTTGGATTATGAACTGAAATTAAACAGTCCCGAAAACCATGAGAAAAGGAAAGAAAATTTAAGGACAAACCCATGCTCAAAAGCTCGTATTTTTGTAAAAGCGCACGTATGGGCAAACTGAAAGATGGAAAGAAACGCATGCAAAAAACGTTGACGCGTTTGGATTTCAAATTTTCGAATTTCCCTTACCCCAAACTAAGTATATTTTCTATAGCAACTTTAGGTTTGATTTTATAGAAAAATATCTTAGTTGTTTTACTTACATCCATATAAGGACTAATATTTATTGGGAATTATTATTGAGATATTTTTTTTTAACTTTAGTTGACATTTTGGCTGCTGCACTGCGGTGAGCCCATAAAACAGACCATAGTAAAAGAATTCGTTCAGCTGGAAAGAGCTACATGAATAATGAGTCAATAAAATGTTCATTTAAATGGTTAGACTCCTTCGACTTTTACAGTCTAATGTGCAAAAACTAACATGTCGTTAAAACAACGAAAACATGACAGCGAGGCGCGGCTATAGGCGAAGTGAAAATGTGGAGAAGTGCCGAGATGGTGGAGTTGCCTGGCGAACTGACGAGCAGAAGAAAATTAATTTATGTTTGGCAATGTATAGAAACCAACCGATAAGGCAAGCGAGAAACATACGAGTACATACATTCGTACTAATGGATATACGAATTTACCCACATTCATGTACATTGGTTAACTAAGTATTCACCAGCATTCGAGCCCCACATTGTGCAATAGCTCGAAGCTAACGCACGCTAACGGCAACTCAATCAACCCTTTCCCCAAATGCAGTCATGCACTCTTTCCAATTTGATCCTCACCCCTCCTTTCACGCGGCATGAATGCATTCGCATTCTTAGTGGGGGCCAGCCAGCATTTCCGCTTGGCAAGTGGAGTGTACATACATGCATACGTGTTTGTGTCGCTGCATTATGAAGGAGGAATAACTACAAAGAGTGGCAGGGTTGAGAATTTAAACAGCGCGCGGCACGAGGGGCACTACAGCTGGCAGAGAATAAACTTCAGCGAGCGGACGCCGTAATGCAAGCGCGGCTTTAATGGCTACTAAAATTGTGAGTACACACTCTTCCATTGAGCCAACAGCATAGAGTAGAACAGAAAAGTGGATGAAAGAGGAATTTGGTCGTAAATGTTACAATGCAATTTTTTTTATGTACGTGTGCATACTCGCAAGTACGTTTTTACATATATACATATCACAAACACTCGTATAAATTCAATTTAAACGCCTAAAAGTGTGCAGTAAAATTGAAACAACGCCTTGTTGGCGGCACCTCCGCTGTTTGTGGAGTTCCAAGCCAAATGCGCCCTGATGATGCGTGACGCCTTTATCATTTCTATATCCTTATATATGAGTATACAAAATAATAGGTATATTTTTGTTAAAATACATTATATTAAAAAAAAAACATTTTTCATAAATACAATTTTAATGATGGGATGAAAATAACTTAATTATATTAAATAAATTTAGCCATTGTGTCCACTCAGTGGGAGAGTAACAATATGAGGTGCGATATGTAAATAAAAATATTATAAAATACATCCATAATGATATAAAAATAAAATATGATATGGCGACCGATGTTATAGGTAAGTACATATTAAATTAAATTTCTACCCAAAAAAATAATTGCTAATCCGAAGATGGCGTGCAGAGCATTTGTTCAAGATATTCTCATTTGGCTCTTCTGTGCAGCCATCCATTGATTAGCTGATAAGGAGGAACAAAATTGACAGCTTTGTGGAACACGTTCAAGTACGTTCAAGCAACCTCAAAATTAAAAAGTTTTGAATGCGTATGTAAACATTTTTTGTTGTAAAGAAAATTTTTCCAAGTTTTTAAGTAGTTATATGTATTATTTTTTTAACGTTCTTTGAATTATATATTCTCTCTCATTTCTATAAATTTGGGCTTGTATAAAAATAACTCCCTTTTAATAAATTTAAAACAAAATTATAAAAGCAATTCCAATAATCGCGTTCGTGGGCGATGAAAACTGGATCGTTTTGGATGTAATGGCTTGTCCTTTTTACTATCGTTTCCATTTTATCGAAATACAAATACAAAAGCTATATACATCCTTAAAATGAACAAGACAATTTTCAACTGCCTGATTTACTTTACAATACTGTTGATATATATAAATGTTGCTTTGTAACCGCTGAAGCAATTTTCGGCCGAGCTCCACATCCAATTTGTGTGATTTTATGAAGAGCTTTTTATTTCATGTCAGAAATACGTTCGGACGGTTTAACATTCCGTATTGAGGGGCGATTAGGAAAATTAATTTCCTCTAATTTTGATATTGGTCGAATTGAACTCGAACGATTGCATTCTGAGTAGTAGTACACAATGCTAGTCACTCTTAGTATCCTTCAAATATATGACGCTGATGTGGTGATATTGTTAAGAAAAATTAGGTCAAAATTATGAATTCGCACCAAATTTATGTTAATATATTTATTTTATTCCAACTACGCTGATGTGGTGATATTGTTAAGAAAAATTAGGTCAAAATTATGAATTCGCACCAAATTTATGTTAATATATTTATTTTATTCCAACTACTGTAGAATAGTGTGTGAGCAGGTAAAAATATAATATTCACTATATTTGGCATTTTGCTGCTACTTGTGAGTTTCTGTGAAGTTAATCATCATTTTAGCATTTATCTGAAATTTCATCAGATATTGGTTTAACCAAACTCGTTTATATCAACTCATGTTCAAGAACGCGACATTCGTACATCTTTGATGTGCAAAAAATATACCTCAATTATATGTTGTTTTTTTATGTTTCGATAGAGTTTTATGAGTAATATAATTTATTTCAAAGGTATATTCTGTTAAATTTTTGTATTTCCAAAATATTAGTAAAAAAGAACGCGACATAAAATGGAAGTCATTTTTTCTTGTATATATAAAAATACAAAAATCTGTGAAACGGAATATAAATAAATTAAACGGTTGTTTTTAGCTGTCGTGCATAAATATTTGTATTCACTTTATCTTAGCATTAGTTGAATAAATCTCAACTTTTCATTACACTAACAGCGAATACACATTTTTTGTGGGTATTAATAGTATAATATTAGTAAATAATATTAAAAACATTAGTACATGTAACGAATCGGAGAAATTTAAAAATGTTACTTTTTAATGAATATATTCGTCATATTTTCAAGTCGGAAGTCAATTTTTTATACGTGTTTTTAATAAAAAATTTAAACAAAAATCACTTTCTTATTAACGATACCCAGTTGTTTTTATATTTAAACTATTAGAAGTATCGAACGGATTGACAAACAACCCACAGATGTCTATTTGACGGGTTTATTTCCTTTATTTCCTTGTAAGTGTTTATATTACACTTACAAGGAACTGTACATTTTCTTATGCCTAAGGATCATGACACAATATTTCTAATAGTATGTTCAAACCAACCTCATTTAACATTTTCAAGTAAAAAGAGCATTTTGTTAAAATTTGCCAGCTATTTGTTTAAAAAATAAACTACCAAAAAATACCAAAATGAACGGGCGATGAAATGTTTAATAGCTTTAAAATTTATTAATAATTTAGAAAATATTAAACAAAATAATAAATTTAATGATACAAAAATGGTTTAAGTATCACTTCGAAATTTTTGACACTAAACGTGTTTGCTCAGAATTGTTTGACCATACCACTTCTGAAATATTAATTTTTGGAGATATTTTTTTAGGCGAAAGTCGTTTCTCTTAAACGGCGGAGGTAATCTAAGAAAATAACTTTTAAGAAAAGAAAAAGAATAGAAAATATTTTTTTAAGTGCGCCTTATCACATCTCGATTCATTTAGCGCTTGGACTAAATTTAAAATTGTTAATCAACTTGGACAACTTATAGTGAAAATATAGAAGTTGGCTTTAAGGCTTCAGCTTGAGCAGCCACAAATCAGGAATTACGAGCTTTCATGTAAGAAACCGATGATACAGTTTTGTATCCTATTAAATTTTAACGCAACAAAGTGCAACTTTTAACTAGAATTTTTTGGGCAAAAATTTTTTTCATATAAGCAATTTTAGTTTTTTTATAGAAAAACATGCCTGCAGAACATAAATTCTAAAAATTCGCGGCTACTTTTAAACTACAAATTCTACTAAAAAATCTTTTGAAATTGAAACGGAATTAGAGTAATGTTCCGTAAACGCTATGGAGGCTGTATAAATTAATCGTAGGTAAGGCTAGTATCTCAAAAACTGAACCAAAAGGAACATTTTTAAAATTTGTGGAATAAAATCTTGCTGCTAAATGAAGTAGTACGGAAATACTCAGCGGTGCTGAGCAACAGTTGTGTTCGCTGAAAGCGCGCAATGATATTGGCTTTTCCTTGAAAAAGCAAAAGCAGACCATGAAACAAATTTTCAATTTACCACTAAATTATAATCTGACTTTGCCTCCCGTTTTGTTAAAAAAGTTAAAACAGCGGTATGTACCTATGCCTGCATTTTCATTTCAATGCAAATAAGCAAACATACATACGTAAATATTCATACAGCAGTGGCTATAAGACGGCATTGCGTTGCATTGGCATACAAACATATATATACCAGCAGCACAGCGGAAGCTGACTGCCTGCACTAATTAATCATCATACAATGCTGCTGTGGTTGAAAAAACACTTCGCTTAAATACATATTCTGTACACCTACGCTTCGGAATAATCGAAGCAAAATCGTAAGCTCAAGGAACCTTAACAGGTCGTCGCAAAAAAAGTACTTAAGCGTGGCAGTTTTCTAATTAGATCAACTAGAATTATAAAAGTGAAAGTAAGTGTAAATAAAGTGTTTAAGAAAAAAATAAACAAAGTGCTTTTTTCGATAGAAGCATCAGGCACCAAAGAGATCAAAAATTGGTAGCAAATATGCCTTGGAAACTGCTTCTACTAACTGACTCAGTTGAAAAATATAATTCGACAGGTTGCCATTAAAAATAAGGTTTGTGCTGTAATAATCAAATAAAAAGTAAAATCTTTAAATATGAAGCGGAATTTGTTCCAATATTTTAAGGGTGTTGATGCCAGACCTGAATGCAGTAAAAAATCAAAAACGGTGAGGACTATTTATTGGTATTATTATATTTATTTGTTATTGAAGAAAACTAAAGAACATACAAACATATAGAGCCCTAATTTCGATTTTATCGTAATCACACTAAAACAAATCAAATTTTACAGGCGATAGTTTTTTCTTCGAAAAACCCCTATTCTGAATCAGGACTTATGTTAAAAAACATCTCTGTCCTCTTGTCAAACTCCAGAAGCTTCCTGTTTTGTTTGAGACTTATAACAGAAACTATATTCAGTAAATTTTACTAAATCGGTTAAAGGACCACGTCCTCTTTTATATAAAAAATTTGTAAAAGTTTTTAGATGCATAAAATAAGCATGTTTCTAGTAAAAGCTGGAAAATGTGTTAATAATCCTGCCGTTCGTGTTTAAAATGTGCCTCAGCAGGATTAGAAAAGTTATTTATCTAAAATGAACTGTACAATTGAGACTCATGCCTAGTGTACAATGTTCGGTTACATCCGAACTTAGACACCCTTACCTGTTTTTACTAAGATCTTACTTTTCTAAATCTTTATGCATCATTGAAACAATTCAGGTGAATGAACGTAATGAAATAACCAACACCACAACACCAAAATCTACAGAGCAATAATCGTCAGTCTCCGAAATAGTAGCTTCACCATCTGTAACTCCTGAACCAACTACAACAAAACATTTGGCAGCAGTCAATCAATTTGACGTTAGCTTGTTTGTCAATAAGTCAACTGCTGACAGTATTGAGTCTTCTATTAAGCTTCAAAATAAAATTTGGATACCTCCAATTTATGAGTTTCGTGCATCTGAGCAACGAAATTTAAAATTCCAATGCGCTTGGCTGCAGAAGTACACATGGTTAGCCTATTCAGGAAAGGAAGATGGTGCTTTTTGTAAATGTTGTGTTTTATTTGATGTGCAAGAAGAGGGAGCTAATAAAAAAATATTGGTACAATTGGTACTAATACCATTCCGGAACTGGAAAAACGCGTTAGAGGCATTCAACAAACATCAATCTACAGATTATTACAAAAAAGCACTACTACAGTCGACTATGCGAGCTAGTATTGACCAAGAAAAAAATTTACCAATAGATTTGCAACTATCACAACCAAAGTTTTATTGCAAAGAGCAAAACATTTTTAGTTCCCATTATCGATACCATAATTTTATGCGGTAGACAGGGATCGGAAGAAAATGGCAGTATAACTTCTAGTGAGCCACTCAACAACGATGGAAACTTTCGGTCGCTACTAAGATATCGAGCTAGGGGTGGTGTCGAATTGAAAAGCATTTGGAGTCATCATCGAAAAACGCTACGTACACAAGCCCTCGTATTCAAAATGAGTTGATTTTTATTTGCCTCTCATTGATACAAAAACAAATTATTGAAAAAGTGAATAGATCGCAAGCTTTTTCAATATTAGCGGACGAGACTTCAGATATTTCAGGCGTTGAACAAATGTCGATTTGTGTAAGATATTTGGACACTGACGAAGGTACTCATAAAATTTGTGAAAGTTTCTTGACATTCACTCCTGTGACCGATTTCTCTGGAAAAGGATTAGCGGAAACTCTAATAAATTTTCTTGAATCTTCTGGCATCGACCTTACATATTTAGTTGGGCAAGGATATGATGGAGCTAGGTCTATGAGTGGCGAATTCCATTGTGCGCAGAGTTACGTCAAGGACAAATATCCGCTAGCCAATTATTCCCATTGCGCGTGCAAAAGTAATGAAATAAAAAATTGCATGGGCACCATCAAGAGTGTTTACGGATTTTTTAAATATCCAAAGAGGCAACTTGCTCTACAAAAGGCTATTGACGCTGAACAAAATTTTACGAAGAACAAAAAATTAAAAAGTCATTGTGCCACAAGATGGGTTCAGCAGCATGAAGCTGTAGCTGTAATAAAGGTAAGTTATTTACAGCCTGCAGTTATCTCCGCCGTACAGAATATTTCAGCTACATGGAGAGACTCAACAGCATCCGAAGCTTTTCAGTTGATGTCAGCAATCAAAACATTGGTATTTCAGTTATAGTAAAAACAATATGGGCCTGCTCGATAATGCATCACTGCATAGTATTTTCAAAGCATTACTTTCAAAAATCGAACCCTAGTCTCCTTTGTTATAGGAGTATAAGCAATTTTCGCAAAACAAATAGTAATTATTGAGTATTATCAGGAAACTGCTTAGCCGGCAGCCAAAGATCGAGGCAAACTATGCAGTGATGCTTGTATTTACTGCATTATAGGGTAAGGTCAATTTATCAAATTAAATCTTATTTTTTATTTAAGATCACATTGCAAGTACTCACGTCAGTCCATTCTTTGACCTTGACATTGAGTCGCGCTCTACAAAGTGTCAATCAGGATTTAGGCAAAGTAGTGGTGGTAGCAGATGCTGCAAGAAATACTTTGGTATCGAGGAGGGAACTTGCGGAAGAAAATTTTGAAACAATTTTTCAAGCAGCATTGATTATATGTGATGAAGAGTACTATAGAATTGCAATTTACATCCCTTACTTGGATCTTTTCATAACGCATTTGCAAGATAGATTTTTGAAAGACAGAGACATTTTATCTAATTTTACTTGTCTCTTCCCAGACAAAACAGAAGATTTTGATATAGAGTCTTGTTGTAAGCTATTCAAGACATATGAATCTATTTTACATGACTCATTGTCAGCAATATGGACGAGTGAGGAACAGTTGTGGAGCAAGCCCATAGCGGGTATGAAGATCAAGAATTCTTTAGAAGCCCTTGATATTTGTAATATTGATGTTTTCCCCAATGTATATCAAATTTTGAGAATTCCGGCTGTTTTGCCTGTAAGACTGCAGGAAATGAACGAACATTTTCAACTTTGCCTTCTTAAGACTTATTTAAGATCGACAATGAGTGAAGACCGCCTTAATGGTCTTGCTGTACTTAATATTCATCGCAATTTAGAGGTCGACGTTGAATTGGTATTAAAAGAATTTTTCTCTATACACCGACGAGTGGCACTATTGAAAGATTATTAGTTTTAAAATATGCAACTAAAATGTGATTGTTGTTTAACAAAGAAAAATTATAAAATAATCATATTTTAAAATATTTCGTTTTTGTTAATGAAAGTAGTTTGTAGCGCCCGCTAGATACACCCACCCTCCTCCGACCAGCTAACTCTTTGAACACAGTATTCCTTAATCCGGTAGTAATAATAATTTTTACTGAAAACCCCCCAAGGGAAAATCCTGCGTACGGCCCTGTATATATATATATATATATATATGTATAAAGATACCCGAATACCGTTCAATATAAAATTAAAAAAATTTAATTACACACTTAAACACGAAACGAAATACGAAAAAGTAAGTAACATACAAAGCTATACTTTAAGGACTTTAATTTATTTTTTATCACACAAAATAAATCGGGATTTGAGCGCCGTATTTAAAAATAATGTGTTACCGTCCGCTCTATAAAGCTAGATCAAGTTATTTTCCCACATATATATATCGTTAGACTCCGATTTAGCCCATTTTAAAATCCGTGGCTAAATTCGATCGTCGCGTTCTTACATGATGTTTGATATAAATATATATGTGTATATTACATATCTCGTTTATTATATGTTTTTACAAGCAACTCGCAGCAGAACGAACGAAATATACCTTATTTACACAGTAAAGCCGGGTATATATGATAGGCCAGATTTGGGAAATAATAAACTTTAAATAATTGAATTAATATCAATTTATTACTGCCTCACCGCTTATTGAGAAATTCTACTAAGTTTATTAAATGTTTTTATTATATCAACTTATGTACGTAAATAAGTACGAACATTCCAGTGATTGCTATTAAATGTATAATTTTCATAGGGCCACATTAATATTTTAAATACTCATAGCCTATGTAAAAAGTGACAATTTTTCTATGCACCAAAGCGTTTACAAAACAAAACTCTTTTAATTAAGTCTTACTAGGATGCCAATGCTTAAAGGCCTATTTTTGCACAGAAAACTGTGAGACCAGGCAGCAGAACATAAAAGGCAACATGAACACAACTGCATTGTGAATGCCGGAGCTTGATTTGTTTGGCAACTAGCCACATTTCCCGGCAAACTAGAATATACATACATATATACATATATTCAGGAACACTGTAAATAGAT
Organism: Neoceratitis asiatica; assembly: GCA_030068015.2. Taxonomy (NCBI): domain Eukaryota; kingdom Metazoa; phylum Arthropoda; class Insecta; order Diptera; family Tephritidae; genus Neoceratitis; species Neoceratitis asiatica. The sequence goes on from CM061528.1 coordinate 74,169,486, forward strand.
ACTCGAAAGGACGGGTATGTATGTTGGTCCTGGTTGCAGCACCATCAGAGCAGCAAAAATCCTTGTAAAGTTTACAAGCAAAAATAAACTACGATTTGCAATAGAAAATTCAAATGCATACGGATGTACGTATATAAGTAAATATTTTTTAGAATGGTAGTTGTTCGAACGTTACGTTTTTGTAAGCGCCGCCTTGTTTGCAACGCGAATAAAATTACTACTAGAACTATCAGCATGTCCCGGCCGACGTACGACAGCAACGACAATAACAACAACATGATATCTCCACATGAGTGCGGGGGAATTTGGTCGAATCATTTACCAGCAACGTGCTCGGCCGGCAGCAATGCATATATCATATTCCACATACGCTTGAGAATGTAAACATGAAGTAAAATATATGTATGCATAGTCCATATAGACAAATGTAGATACATACGTAATGTCTGAACACGTTTTTATACACGAACTAACAACAACTGAGTGCAATCACAGCAGCCAAAAGCCGGCTACTTTGAAAGTACCGTGCGGCATGCATGTAATATGTAGCATGTGGCATAAAGCCGTATTCGCCGCGTTGATATATTTCAATGAACTTGTGACACATTCGCATAGACATTTTCTCTCTGCGGCCACTAGATATATTCGGCAACCGCTGCCTTTTGATTGTTTCGCAAGGCTCCATATTCCTCGATTTAGTCGCCGTTTTCGAAAATCAGTAATTAATTAAAGTAGTGAGGAACAAAAGGGAGTGCTGGTACTTGTACTTGGACTGATAATTTCGAAATTTTCTGAAATTTACAATAAGATAAGCCTGTAGTACATTAGCTCGAAGCATATTACGGTATGTCTTTTATATATATACTATATATAAATAAATAGAGGAAAATACTCTGGACAAAATAAATAATTTATTCGTAAAAAAGTTTAAAAACTTCTAAAAACTATGTTTGAAAGTAAAACACATAGGTGTTTATATGCCCACTTAATCCCTTAGTTTTATTAAAGCTAAAAATAAAAGTTGCTTTTGAAGCTCACTATAACGCAATGGTATGATTTCCTTCCTCACTTCGATGCAGTTGCCATCTGCATGAGGCACTATATAATATATAAGTAGAAGATCTGTAGAGCACAGTGAAATCATTTAGAAAATAGCTATATAAAACTCTGCTAAAATGCAAATTTTATTGAATTTTATTGCCATTTAGTATATAAGGTATTTTCCTAAATGACGGCGGATCAACCGTCACATATTTCAATAGCTATTCTCCTAGGTTATTGGTGAAAAACTTATGTTATGACAAAATACCTATGGGCATTCCCATGTTTTAGAACGCGACATTCGTACATCTTTGAGGTGCAAGAAACTAAAGTTACTTTCAATTATATATTGTTTTTCGATAGATTTTTATGAGTAATATGCGTTATGCCAAAGGTCGATTCTGTCAAATTATGTATTTCCAAAATATTAGCAAAAAACGTAAAATCAAGAATGTTACATCAAATGGAAGTCGTTTTTTACTGTATTTACAAATATACAAAAAACTGCGAAACGGAATATAATTAGTTTAAATGGTTATTTTTAAATGAAAGCGGATTAATCCACCTTTCTTAAGTATTTGTATTCACTATTTTTTGTTAGCTTAAGGACGAAATTAACACGTTTTTACTTGACTTTTCTGAATATAATTACTTAAATCAATTTCAAATTTTCATTGAATTAACAACCAATACGCATTTTTTATGGGTTTTATTAGCATAATATTAGTAAATATAAAAAAATGAATACATGTAAAGAATCTAAGAAATTAAAAAAGGTTACTTTTTAATAAATGTGCTGTTTGATCAACTTTGAATTTCAAATATTCATCATATTTTTAAGTTTCAAGCCAACAGTAATTTTGATAAGTCTTAAATGCATTAAACCACATTTTTAATAAAAAATTTGAACAGAAATATTAACAAGTTAGTTTTTAGTCCCGGTAGAGCATTCTATGAAAACACCCATATCGCAAAAACACTATTAAAAATCTTATTAAGACTATCTTCAAATTTAATGCGGACGAAGTCAAAAACATTAACTCCAGATGTGAGGTATAAAACTATCCCTCCCCTATCTAGAATTCGTTTCTGGATCCGGTCGCAAACCGAGGCAGTTATTGTGCTAAAGAAAAATACTTACTGTTTTTGCTTTAATGATTATAACGACGAATAAGGCAAAATTCTCTAAAAATGTGGTTAGATATGGGCAGCCCAATCTCCAACAGATATTAACCTGAAGTATTATTTGCTGCTAATAGACTACACCATCTTCAGTCGACCAGCTTTCGGAAACCAGGTAAAAGCATAATACAGCAGCTAAAACTATGTAAAATATATTTTTGCAGCTTTGGAAATTTCAATATTTTTCGAACCCATATGCAAAACAAATTCTGCAGGTCTCTTAATTTAAAAAACACACATAGTATATTCAACATCTTCGAAAATTCTTTAGTTATGACAGTCCGCTGTATGCAGTGTTTGTCGAGGTCGCGGTTGTACTCGTATATACAATAGTAGCATAAAATAATCGATATTAAAACAAATGTGTAATCCAGAGTTCTATTTACTCGCACTATAGAACATCGTGATGAGAAAAATCAAGAAGTTTTTGTTAAAAATGCTCTTAGAATAAATGTTGGGTTCCTCCACTTGTTGAAGTAGGAACTCCGTAGAAAACACTTCAGCCAAATAAACTAAAAAAATTTTAAATATACAAATATTTCCGGGTGCGAAAAAGTTAAGTCTATACTTTCTATTTAGTTTATTTTTTGTTAATATATATGATCACTGTACATAAAACGTACTTTTTCTCCATAGTCGAACGCGAGGAGAGTGTTCCTGTGAAAGTGTGGCCTAGGGGCTGATCTACCCAAAAAAGAATCATTTTTATGGTTCTATTTACTTGAAATTTGATGCACAGGTAGCTTTTGACTTAAACTAAGATAAGGATTCTCCGGGAAGTGGACCTATAATCGATCTATCCCAAAAAATCTTACTTATGGTTTTTGAAATTTGGTGGACAAGTAGCTTTTGAAATAAATTAAGATAAGGATCAGCTTTTCTTACGGGAAGTGATCCTATTATCCCAAAACATCTTATTTATGGTTTGATTTACTTGAAATTTGGTATATATGGACATAGGTAGCTTTTTGCCTAAATTAACATAGGGAAAACTATTTCTACCATGAATGGCTGTAAGCCGAATAAACAAAATAGAGCTTGGTTCAACTAACTTGAAATTCATTTTTTCCAAGAAGAAGTCAGCTACCAATTTTATTGGAATAAATATATTTATAGTTCGATTTTGTTGAATTTTCGTATTGACCACGGATCATAGATCAGCAAATTTACGAAAATAGGCATTATTACATCCATAAGGTTGCAAACTACCTTTAGCCGTTTAATATTATTGAATACAAATGTAGGTGAAAGTAGTTTTATCTCTAATAATAACTCAGCCTCTGCAATATGACAAATACTAAATATTGTAAGCACATAAGTACAAGTATATAGATAGTAGGACATTGCTAGTAATTTATATTTCCGCCTGCAAACATAGCTGACTGAAATAGATACTCAAACCTTGTCAAAAACTGGGAAAGTGGAATTATTGAATTAAACAATATTACTACTTTGTTTTGTTTTATTAAAAAGTAGACATAATTTTATATTTACACTCTTCATATCGAATTTACGTCGGTTTTGCGAGTACACTTATTGCGATGTAAAAAACATTAACAACTTCCTGATTCTACGAATAAGAAATATTTTATTGAAGATTATTTGAGATAAGTACGAACAGATTAAACATAGAATATACAGTCCGATTTATGTGATTTTCAGTAGTATTTGTTATGAAAAGAAATTCCGTTTCTATCGGAATCATCTATCAAACCTAGCAACAAACAAATATTGGCTAATTATTTAATTTTAATTTTATTTTATTTTAAAATTGTTAAAATCGCGAAAATTGGGAAAGTAAAAAGCTTTGAAGGATCACGAAAAAGGTGAAATCATATACTGTATTTTGAAATTCTGTCGAAACGCTAAATTGCCAAGAGGATAGATCGCAGTCCGAGTTAAGACTCCAACGTTTGGAAAGGAATTGTTTTTATCGACGAGAATAAATTCAATCTAGATGGTACGAATGGATACAATAGTATTTTCATGATTTAAGAAAAGAATAGAGGCAATTGACATCATAGTCGTCAAGGTAATATTATGGGGAGGTGCGCAATATCCTACTAAGTCGCATTCACATTGGCAATTGTGAACTCAGAACAATTCAAAATGAATTTGGAATCTCTTTTTTTGAAAGTTCGGAGGTATTTGGACCGATTAAGTGGGTCTACATATATTACCAGGTAATAAAGCAATTTTAACTTAGTGTCCACGTTTCCACAGACCTCGATATAATGGAAACCTGTGGGAATGGATTGCATCCAATGTTTATGAGATTAGGCAATAGTTTAAAACTAAGAGTGATCTAGTTTAATTATTCAGTGTACAAAATAATATGAATTTATGATGTAATTTATGAAAATGAGATAGCACAAAATATTCACATTCCAAAGTTGAGAATAAATAAACAAACCAAAAAAAATATTTCTATATTTGTTTTTACTTTCAATAATTATATAAGTTTCTCTATTCAAGTGAACCAATAAGTTGTGCATAAAATTAAAAAGCAGGTATTTTAGGGCTATAAAATACTTATATATTATTGGATGAAATATGTATATCTGACATTTGAAGATTGTGGTAAGTTTTTCAGAATTTCTTGTCTATGACTTTCAAATTTATGGAGGTAGAAGTGCATCAATAATTTCCGAAATGTCTTCATCAAAATATTTTCAAACTCTAATCATTCTCCTACATTTTTGAGAGCCACCAATGTGGGAAATACATTTTTATTGGCAACACTAAATTTTACTACGTACTTACACACACAAATAATAGCAATGTACTCGCACATGTATAAATTATCAATGGCAAAGTAAAAAAATACAGAAAGAGCCAAAGTTCCAGTGCGGTTGGCATTGGTGAATTTTCTTACAGATTATGTGAGTACAAATACTGAATGGAGTGAGTTAAAATTTCCACGAATTCGTTGCAATCGGGAGAGTAAAATTGTTACGAGCTTACTCATTTTCATATATTTAACTTCAATGTAACGTAATACGATAACTCGGCTCACCTGTTTAAAAAAAAAAAACTGCCTTTTATCCCAAAAAAAAGCAAATCGGTTGTTTTTCTAAAATTTCAAAGAATTAATTTTGCTGAGCTTGGTATGGCACCCTTTGCAGTGAGAATTTTGTCATAGGTACAATAATTTTCTCTTTTTTTCTGTATATCACTCTTTCCACGTCTGCGTAGTCTCTATGCCTCTGTGCACTATTGAGAGTCAAAATGGAGTTATCCAACGAAATAGTGAGTAAAAATTTTACTTATGTAGATATATAAAAGCTCATAGAACAACGAAAAAATAATCAATCGATTTGTGACGAAACATTTCACTACATATGTATTTACTTCTCACACCTACCTTAAAACAGCGAACCTCACTCAATATCCTCCGTCGTTTCATCATTCACATTATTTTCTATAATTTAAATAATACTACTTTGTGCCTTGTTGGTGCTTTATTCTCGTTTGGTTCAGCTTTTTCTATACATATGTATGTTATTACATATTTATTAACCAATCTCTCTTAGCAAGCAACATTAGCACATCATATCATACACCAACCAGTTAGATAGCTTATCATCCCCTTAACTTGAAGCATGCACAATTTACTGGCATCCATGCCTATTCCAACCGATGCTTACATACATTTGCACTCTTATTACTCGCTGGCCCATTGATAGAGCACTCCCCCTTCCAGTAATAAAATTCGTACATCCTGGCACCCCCTCAGTTTTTTCCGTTCTTGGTCATAAGAATGTTTAAAATGAATGTTGAAAAAGAAAAAAAATTCAGAAAATAATGATGGAAAAAGGGACCAACAGCAACTGAAGCACCAAAACAAAAACGAGAATGACAACAACATTGGTACACAAAATTCTACACTTCCCACATGCTCGCACACACAAACCCATTTAATATGGGAACCCAGCAAACGCGAGAAAGCGTATAAACTCTGCGTTTTTTAAAAACTATTCGTTTTCAAATCCAAAATTTTTCTCAAAGAATAAAATAACTTTAATTACAGTAACTTAATTTTAAATTTTGCTTAACATTTCTGTTTAAATTACTTTTAAAATCTCATATTATTTCAACGATATAAAAAGAATAAAGAGTAATTATTTACGATGCTCTCCCGTCGAATTAATAATGTCGGATTATTGTTTTCAAAAGCAAATGAACCTAAACTAAAATTGCTAACCCTGAAAGCTAGAACGCATTTAAAAATCAAAAAAAAAAAGAAAGGGCATAAACAAAGCTATAATAAATGATTTTTTTTTTCAAGTTAGGCGGTGAATATTTGTCGTCTGAAAAAATAATTTAAAATCTGTTCTTTTAGTTCTCTAATAAACTGTAACCCTTTCAACCCAATATTGGCAGATATTATTTAGTTGGAAAATATACGGTTTCGAAAAATTCGATAATCACATTTTTATTTAACAAGTTACTCGTTGTCGAAAGTGGAGAATTTGAACATAGTTCATTTGAAAAATTTGTTTAAAATGAAATGTAATTTATGTTAATATAAAACCAAATGTAAGCTGGGTAGATTCCTGTCGCATAAATCTAAAAATAAACAAAAATGAAAAAAAAGCTCACAAGCAAATATTAAGTAAAATACTCGCTAGAATATCTGAAAATTGTGAGAAACAGTGCAAAGTTGGATGAAAGATAGTTTTTCTTTTAATTTGAAATTTAGAAATGAAAAACAAACCACATATTGCAAACTCAATACTTGAATAAAAAATATATGTACGTACTTTAAAATTTTTACTTTCTATTAACTGTATTGTGAACCATAGTAGCCGAATGGTTACTATTCAGAAAGCCAGGGTTTAAGTCCTTGTTCGAATCGTAAAACATTAAAGGGGAAAAAGTAATTAATCCTAGAATTGCAAACACTTGTTATTACTTCTCTAAAATATCTCTTCACAATTGAAAACTTCTACGAATATATCCATCAGGAATCCTCGAAAAAAATTTTATCTTTCATTGTGCAATCCACCAGATCACAAATTAAATTTTTCAAACATGTGTGAAGAAAAATTAAAACATGTGTAACTAAGAAACTTCATGAGCTATCTGCGCTCAAATTTTTAAAAAGGTACCAATTCTTTTCAAAAACTTTTAGAAATCTATACCCATATTGTTATTTTTAATTTCTGAATTTATATTTTAAATTAAAACATTCGGACAGGTGGAAACCCTTTTCTAAAATATTTCCGAGTTAAGCCTTTCTTAAATATATTCCAACTTGATACCAAATTGTATTTATTATCTTAATAATTTGATTTAAATAAGATGGCATCACTCAAGATGATTTCGCACTTCAAAATTTTCTTCAGTTTAATAGCCACAAATTACATTTCATTTAACCTACCATTTTATGTGTATTACAATTTTTACAGGAACACAAAAAACCTTTCATTAATTTCGGTGCAAATATTTAGCTTGAGTTCTGTCATAATTACATATAGAGAAGACTTTATATAGTATACAAACAGTTTCAGAACTGATGACCACTATGCTGAATTATAAATTTAATTATTCTCGAGTTCTCTAGAACGCACACATAATATTTCATCTAAATCGGCTTACCCATTTAAGAGGAATTTAGTCACAAACAGAATATTTGTATATGTAAATGAAAAATGGAGGTGCTACGCACCCTTTTCCAAATTCGGGAAAACACAAAATAACATATATATTATGAATAATATAATAATATAATAATAATGACAAATCCTGTATAATTTTGTTTGATTTCGGTGAAGCCTTTCTCGAGTTATAAGGTAACAACGAAAACGTGAACTTATCTTTTCATATAAGTGCCATGTGCCACGCCTCTTTTACAAATGGCAATATTCTCATAAACTATCTACATAATAGTCCAAATTTTTCCATTTTAGGTAGTTACCCTGTAAACTCATTGAAAGAATTTAAACTAAACAAAATAAACAGTGGTTGGCACATATTCAATTTTTCTCGCTGACAAATCGAGTTTGTAAAAAGAAGAGAGAAACCATATAAAAAATACAATAAAATTGATTCTAAATATATCAGAATCTATTTTTGGGCAATTCCATCGTAACGGGTGGGACACATTTACACGAAATTTTATTTTTGTTAGTAGATTTCCATAAAACCAACTAACGTTTTCTGCTTTTGGTGAAGCGGTCTATAAATATAATATTCGGTTAACGTTACATTAAAAGGAAAACCTGTAGTAATGTAACATACATGAAAAAAAATTAAGGTTTAAAATTGTAACTGTTGGGACAAATTTTAGAACCTACTTTTGAGTCGAAAAATGTATCATAAAAACTTTGCGAATTCATAACATTTATTAGTTTTATTTACATATTTCCTTTTGATACCATATATGAGTATTATAACAAAACAATCATAACAAAGTTACTTTCTTCATTTCTATTGTTACAATCCAAAACTTAACTGTAACTAGTGTAACGGGTGGGACACGAGCGAATTTAAGTACTTGAGAAATTTCTTGACTATGAATTAAGGAGGCTAAAGGTTCAGAATCAGAGTCGCTCCATACACTGGCTTCATCCTCTGAATAAATTTGTTATTCATTAAGTTTAAACACCTTAATCTTAGTTAGTTTTGATTATAATGTGCGGCCTACGAAAAACCTAATTAAGCTTACCTGAACTGATATATTTAATTGAAATTAATAAAAATGAATTTCCGTATAGATTTAAATTATTAACCACAAGAATTATGAAACACAAGCTATTTGACAGACTTTTCGAAAGTAGCTATTTCAACCTCGCTCAAATAATTCGTATAGTACTTGGTTTCAAAACATAAAAAAAGTCAATAAATATGAATTTAAAGCTTTAATTTGTTATTTTTTGGTTGACTACGAATATTACCAAACTGTTTATTTAAATATTTGTTAGTTAATATAAAATAAGATTTTGGCTTCAAGGTTCACTTTCTCATGGAAAGACCTTTTTATAACTCCCAAGAAGATGAAATGATGTATTAATTTTGGTTGGAAATATGTAAGTACCAGAAGGAGAAAAAATAGGCCCAACAATATGATCAGAATGATGAGCTAAGTTGATTTAGCCACGTCTGTCTGTCTGTCCGTTCGACTATTTGAGCGCAAGTTTTTGAGTTATTTCAACGAAACTCAGTATGCGTGTATAGATTTGTAATGTATTGATAATTTGTCAGAACCGGCCAGATCCATCTACTATATCATACATACCCATAAATCCGATTCATTCAGAGATGAGGTTTTGGGTAAAAAATCCGTTGGTCGTGAAATTTGGTATTCTACACACGTAAATTCATATAAATATTAACACTGAATATAAACGAAATCATTTTGCTATAAATTTGATATGTTCATGAAAGGTATAAAGACTTCGAAATGGCTTAATACAGCACTTCTTTCTTGCTATTATAATTTTTTTTTTTTTTTTAAATTTATGTTTTACATATCCAACTCTTATGCCTTCCATGATTGCATTCCAACAAGCATTCAAAATTTGTTAGGTTAACGAAGAAGACTCCAAAAGCTGATTAACGTAAATGTTTCGCCCCACTTTGCTTCAGAATTTTGTTTTAGTATACGTGATAAGGCGAAATCTTTTGCCCAGATGTGCATACATAACACTATAATTTCTTTCATATCCGTAAAAATAAAAAATAAAAAATTAAAATGTCCCTTAAAAGTTTTAAGTCAAATCTTTCATTGTGGCATCCCTCGGTTTGTTTCCCTCTGTTCCTAAAGTTTCATCCGTGCGGCAAGGCGAAGTAAGTTTTATGTTAATCAGCTTTAGGACTGCTTTGAATTCATTAATCAAATAATATCCCAAAAGACTAGTGACTGACGAATATTACAGTTTTTAATCAAATATGTTTTTAGACTATTCGATGAAAGTGTCTTTCAATAAATATGAGCGTTTCGAAGTTTTTAGGGTTTAAGGAATGCTTTCGATATTTGTTACCAACATTTGTATAGCAACTGACAAGTTATTAATATATATATATATATATATATATATATGTAATATTTGATTTTATAAGTATATCTATGTAAATCTATTATATTATATTTTTGTATGCATATATGCTCACAACTGCTGGACCTAAGAATTACACATACACACAGAAGCTTTTTCTAAAAGCGGTAACTTTTACATTTTAATAAAAATCACCCAGCCGTTCGGAGGTGGCTTAAAACAAAGGAGCTCTCCGAAAAAGGGTCAGCTGAAAATTCGCTTCAATAGAATACAATTATACTGTTATACATTAGCATGAGTTGGGAGTAATCGCCACCGCAAATTAATGCGCAGAGGCAATCATTACTTCTGCATTACATTTCGTCCTGTCTTTCGCCATTACCATCGTAAATAACAAATTCTCATGTTAATAATTGTTTTTACTAAATTTGTTTGTTGTTCATTGCGCATTGCGAAGCAGTAAGTTTGGTGATTTTTTTGGTAATTTCTAAGGTAAACATTATGTTAATATTTTATTTTGCAGTTTGTACTAATTTTATTGCTCTGGTATCAACTAGGGGACTGACGAAAGACATACGAAAAGTAACGTAGAGGTGTTAAGTGTCTTTTGCACCAATTTAATTAATTAATTACTCGGCCCACCGCCTGGGACATGCCCATAAACAAATACGCGAGTCGAAAGCATTACGAGTAGGTTGGACGGGAACTACTGGTGTATACCAAGTGTTTGCCGATTCGTTAACCTGGGACTGTCCCCTGGTACTAGAGGAAAGTCCTTGTTCATATATATAAACTCATACTTTTAAAGTAATTTGATAACATCTCTACTTCTGGAGTGCATAAAATATTTAACACGTTCCACCTCTTCAAGTCTCTCTCAATCATTTTACCTGTTCTCTCAATGTAACAGTGGTATTCCATGGTGAGTAGTTGGCACATCGCATAAAAATCGAGCAGCACAATGAGCAGCGCAAAAAAATTCCGGTGCGATATTAAAAAAAATGGTGCAATGATCCAAGTTGCCCGCCCGTTGGTGTCGACAATGTGAGTTCAGCTTGGATTTTCAATTCGGCTTTGATTTGTTTAATTTCCGTTGATGCTGCAACGCATTTCCGGCAGTGAATGGGTCATGACGACTACGAGTTGTGGGTACGGTACAACAAAAAATTCGATTGCACGATGACACAATAACGACGACGGTTACGTGCATGTACAAACATTAACCTATAGATAGATGTAACGACGACAACTAAAATGCGTATTTATCATATACATGTGTATGTACGAATATGTATGTAAGTGATGACGACAGTAAAAGCGATTGCGTTATGTGACAATTAGGTTCGATACATATATACTCGTACTCTAACTATGACGATGCGTGAGTGTGAAAGCGGTCGTTGGTTATACCCGGTGGATCAGATGATGTTTGAGTCGAAAGGAAAAGAGATTTCAGATTATAACTCGACGTTCTTCTGACAAGCATTTATACATCTTTAAGACGTTCAATATTAGTCCTCGATTTGCACTCGGCATGTGTCTAACTTCTGGTAGAGGAAGTAATGCGAGCTGTCACTTTGAAGTCGATCAGCGGAAAACAGTTTCATCTATATGTGTGTACATACATAAAGAGGACAGACGGAGGCTGCAGTGGGTCTGGCTGGAGTACTACTGGATGTGTATTTACTATGGCTATAGTGTGTGCGCGTAAAGTGTCTGATGAAGTTATTTAAAATGTTTTTGTTGTTTTAGTTTTTGACAGCTTCTTCTTGGCAAATGCAATGACTATGACGATGACCTCGACATCGGCGATTGGCAATGTTGCTGTTTCTATTACTTGTTGTTGGTTGATTGGTGACAGTTATGATGGTGAATAATATTTTCAATAGTAGAAAAAATCTCGTTGTAATTCGGTGGTCAATAATTGCATTGCTTTCATGCAGTACACTCATTCACATATCCACACTTTTTGCATTATATATTTCACTATTCATATATATATCTTTTTTGCTTAACTTTTTGAGATCAATTTTTTTCTCAAAGTATCTTTTTGTTGTACGACTTTTCTTTTCTTTGCCTCTTAGCCACACTGAAATATGCAAAATATAATTAACTCCTCAGCATGAATCTTTTAAACAATACACTCTCACACATACACGTATATTAATCACATAATTTTCTAAAAAGAAATGCACTTTTTCACAGAGTTCTCACAATTTTAAATATACCATTGATATGAGAATAGAAAATCTTTTCTTTGCACTTATTTAAATTGATTTTTTTTTTTTAGTTTAGTCGTGAGCGGGGAATGGCATGAGGAATTTTGCTTTTGGTATGTGTAAAGCGAAGGAATGCGTCCGAATGGCATTGCGAAACTTTTTCTTATGCCTCGTACAACAGTTTTATGTGACCACGAGATGGCTTGCGAGAGTATTTTATATTTAAATTTGGTCCTTTTCCCCGATTCGGATCTGCGAAAGTACCTGCATACATTTGCTGACACATAAAAGCTAACACACAAATGCGCTTACCAATTCGACGCGTTCAATAGCACGCGAGGTAATACGATGCAATGCGATGAGACGCGTTGTGATGCTCCAATTCCAGTGAAATTCTAACTGCTCAACACTAATTTCAACTAATTTATTTTTGTTTTATTAAAAAAATGATTATTAATTTGCAGCTCTTCCTTTACAGTTATTTTCAGCCCATTACGACAATGTGTGAACGGGACAACCTACTTCGTTTTGCAGGAATTAATTTCAGTATAATAAAATATCGCTTAGAATAAATGCATCCACTGAGCGAGCCTTTGCGAAGTGCTTAGTGCTGATAGAGAAGAGAGTTTCAAATCCGAATTGGGTGTGCAGCGATAAAATGGGACACACTCATGATAAGTTAAATGTGGAACAGGATACTTAGAATCTATTGCGGTTATTATCAATACCAAATTTTTTATTTGTACGAATATTATTCGTTCATTTAAATCACCAAGAAAAACTTACTTAACCCGAATTCCCGATTTCCTCTGTAACTTTTGCACTAATTTTCGCTAAATAGAGTATACAAACTTTGCTGTAGGAAAATTGGAAAAGTGAAAATTCACCACCACTCAGTTAAGCTTTTTATTGCTTCATAAAAATCGTTTTTGCCAATTTTACATCTTTTCTTTCAATACATTATGAAACTCACAATTATATTTTACACTTAAAATTTTTTTTTATTTGTGTATGGGCAAGTAATTTCATCCACTTTGAAAATTTGCTTGTATAGTGGACGTGAACGCACGGCAATGCACCAATGCTCCGCACACGCACTCGGCTCAACTCGAATTGAGACCGAAAAGTATGCAAGCATCGAGTAACACTTTTGGTTGTTAAATTTTCTCGTTGGTGAAACTACTGCAACCTGCAATAGGTAGTGGGAGATTGTACACAGGAGTCGCGACCGAAGTAGCGCGAGAGCGACTTTACACACATACAGCGAAAAATGACAGTTAGGGGTGGTTGCTACTGATAAAGTGGAAATGCAAGAGATAAGCTCTTCATTGAGTTTAGGGTGCGAATTAAACGGGATTCCTGTGCACAGAGTTGCATGTAGTGATAAAATGAAATCTAAAAATGTGTAACAGTCAGCCATGTTCTAAATTCCACTTTTAGTGAAATTAATTTCCAAAAATACTTTAAATTCACATTTTTGTGCTCTGCATTCTGCCCTGTTCATTTCAATTTCATTTTGTTTTCGAAGATGAAATCGCCATGTATTTTCAAATCACTTTAAAATTTTTATGTGGATCTAACCGACGGATGTGCAATATGTAAGTAGAACAAAATTATTCTATAAAAAATTATCGAATATATGACGCATTAAATATTAAAAAACATATATCATTTTTATGGGAAAACATAAGAATAGATCACAAAATTCTATAATGCTACGTTTTATGCAAGCACATGAAGTTTTGGCGGAAGGCTTCACTAAAGCCGACAAAACGAGGACTGAACAATTGTGGAAGGAGCTCACAATGGAGCTTAAAAACAGTGGTTTCCTCAAACGTAAATATTTGGATGGAAGAAGAAAAGTGTGCTATTTCAACGTATGATTTTGTTTTCATAAAATGTTTTCTAAAAGTTTGAATGGTGTAAGGTATCTCACAATACCTCAGAAGCAAGAGCGACTGGAGGTGTTCCCTTTAATAAACATATTTTAACGAATTTGAAAGAGACGGTCGCCCAGATATGTGGCATTTTCAAAGTCGTGGAAATCATTCGTAACACCGTGGAAAACGGTGATTAGTTCGAAACTCCCACAATCGTATTAGAAGACGATGGCGGAGCAAATGTAGAAGTCAGCACTTCAAGGGCTACCCTCACCGCAAAACGTCAGAGGGAGATTTCCTGGAATTGGAATGGTATTAGGGAATGCATGAAGAAGCAAACCGATATAGTATTGCCATAGCCAAACATTTAAAAGATGAAAAGAAGACAAAGGAAATGTGAAAAATATGAAAGACTTAAAATATGAGCTCAGGTCCTCAAAACACAAATGAAGTCAAATGTATGATGTATTAACATCAACAAACGATAACGTCGTCGTTTGGAATAGCTGAGAAGAAAATTGAGCTCTTAGAAATGGAGCTACAATGTAAGAAAAACCGTTTATAATTTTAAAAACTACAAACATGTTAGTTTTTAAAGTTTTTTTTAGTTAAATTAATGAACTTAAATATTTAATGTAAGTGAACTATGTAAGTATACATACAAATAAGTATACCTATTTATAATAAATTCAATAATATGATTAATTTTCATAAAAACTGGAATACAAGGTTCAATGAATGAAGTTATGTATATTGTAGTATTTTTTTTATTAACCTTTGAAGGATTAGTAAATTGGCGCGAACTTCTTCATATAAAACCTAAATCGTTTTTAGGCTACTATTGGCTACTCATACCAGTCTTCGATATCTTCTTCATAAAAATCAATTAGTTCTATATATTACTACTTTTTGTGGCTTATATCGAAGAATCTAAGTCAAAAATCGAAAGCAACTTTTTAACACACCGATAGTTCTTTGTTTTCAAAAGAGCCATGCAATCGTTCCTAATAGGCTATAGATTCAAATGATCTCGTAAAATCTTTCTTTGCAACATTTCTTCTGTAGATAGCAGCAGATAGTTCTTTGTTTTCAACAGAGCCATGCAATCGTTCCTAATGGGCTATAGATTCAAATGATCTCGTAAAATCTTTCTTTGCAACATTTCTTCTGTAGATTCTGTATTTTGTTGCGCCGCAATTAATAAAACATCATTCATTTTAAGTAGTATGTTTTATGTAACTAAAACTCCTATATCAAATTTCATTCGTAGTTTGTTAAATATAAGTTTTCAATTTTGTCAATTCTCATCAGCTGTTTGATAGTTCATTTCGAAATGTAAAAAGTAACTTCGAATCACTACTTTTGCAGAACTCCCAAAAAAGGTTTACGTTTTGAATCTCATTTCATTTAAACGTCATTTATGGGGTGACTAGAATACGAAGCTATGGTTTCTTAAGCGTAATATTATTTTGATGGTTTTTTTTTAGTAAATAAGTCCAAATTTGATTACGAAAGAATATTTTACATCGGCAACAAAATTGCCTTTGTCAAAGATAAAAAAATATCCGGATATACGGCAGCAGCAGGAAAGCAAGCTGTGAAATTTCTGGGGCAAAGTGAAACTTTAATGAAATAAAAAGTATTGAATAATTTGCATACACACACATACATCAGAACATTTTTTTTATATAACCCTACACCATCCCTGCCAACCAGCACTGGGTAAAAAACTAGATAATTTGAACAAGCATTTGCTGAATAGTGGTTAAAAAACTGGTGAACAGCATATTCATTTTATTAAAGAGAGTGATTTTACCCACTTTTTCCGTGTACATGTGATCTTGCTGTCCTGTTTCACCCATTCAGTTCAGCCCATAAAGAAAACACATAACTGTCATTTTCTAATTTCTCTCGTCAGATGGACACAGGGTTGCATTTTTTTTAAAAGGCGAATTCATACTTACATATAATTCGCTTCCATATTTAAAATTAAAATCAGTTGTTTAAAAAAAAATTTTATAAATTTTTTTATTTTAAAAATATGATTACATATATTTAAATATCTAATTAACAATTATATATTTTAATCGATTTATATCTAAAATTTTACAATTTATTATTATAACTAATTATTTGTATTAAAAAATTACAATATCGAAATTTTAAATTAACTTAAATTCTAAATTCCGCAAACATGATCTGAAAATATAAAAAATGAGATATTAGAAAATAATGTAACATTAAAAATAATAATCATCATAAAATAATAATAATAGAAATTAAAAATTTAGTTACAGCGTAAAATTTGGTTATAGGAATTTGAAAACTGAAAAAAATTTTAAGAAAAAGTTTTTACAATTTTACAATTTCACAACCATTATCTTTATTTTGTATTTATATTAAAATTTATTTCAACACTGAGAAAATGAGTGTATTATACCAAGATACTTGCACTTTTTACTTTAAATTTGCTTACACAGTGCATTTATTTACCTGGAAATAAATTTAGTAATTATGAATAGCAGCGGCTTTTGTTTAAAATTACTCAAAATGTTTGGAGCTCCTTTCCAAAATAAGTGTAATTGATGTGTATTTCATTGATAGTTGCCGTGCTTTAAAAAAAAATGGCTCTGGGCCAGACCAACACCGATTGTGACTTGCATAGTATATTCACGCAACACTTTTTATTTATATAATTTGCTTGCATGTTTTGTTATTTTATAGATTATTTCACGACGCACAATAAAGCCAAGCATTTGTAGTTTGTTTGTTGGCAATATACAGGGGGTCCTGTACATATGTATGAAAAAGTACAACTTTAAACATTAATAACTTTTGAACTATTTAAACTATTTTGAAAAAAATACACATCATATTATTTAAACAACAGCCACTGTTCTCATTATCACCGTCACATAATAATAATTTTTAAAAACAACTACTCACTGTATATGCGTATTTGAAAATCCTCGAATTCTGCGGTAAACAAATCTGCAATGAAAGAAAAATTGTATATGAGCATAAATTATTACCTTTAAGATCACAGTTTTATAATAATACTTACTTGTGTTGGCTTCTCTATGAATTTGAACGCCTGGGAAATCTGAAATGAAAATGATATTAATAATTTAAATAATTTTAATAATTTCGTTGAATTTCTTACCGCTTACTTCAGCACAGCAAAATGGTATGTATTCGTTTGAAGTAATACCATTTCATGTGAATTTTCAAGATGGTTGTGATCACTGTTGCCACTCACGCATCGAAAATGCACCAAAATTATTACATATTTGCTCCTAAAAATATACATACTGTGACGAAAATCCCAAATACGAAGGACAGGTATAAGAAGTGACAGTAAGATGCAAATTACCCTTACCAAGGACAAACAAAAGGGTACACAGTGTAAAGAAAATTCCACGTCGTTAAGGATAAACGGAGTAGCTGCAGCAACGGCAGGCAAACGAATAATCAGCTTATTCTGAAGCACGTGAACAGAATGTTTTGATCATCCTCAGGAATAAAAACAGCGGCAGTCACTATGTTCTCGATTCACGCTCTAATTTCAGTTATCGGCTTTTGTCTTTTATCTCACATTCGCTTCGCATATCCGCCACAATATGCAATTCTGCATTTAAAATAGTAAGTTTATTTGGATTTGTGAGGTTCATATAATATTATATACAAAATTATATGAAAATTCGATTTTAAAATACTGCAATTATTCGTAGAAAAATTCTTCAGTTTTTTTGCTAGAGTAATTAAGAAACAGTGATAAGTCTTTAAAATTTTATATTAACAGATGTTTACTAAATACACCATATTAACAATTAAATTGGTACATGATAGTTCGAACGGCAACCATAACTGAGAGAATGAATTCGCTTCATGTGAGAACTTTGAAAAATCCTATGTATATTCTTTGCTTTCTCTAACACACGCAGTTCCTAATAGAATACAAATTATTATTAGATTCGCTGTTCTAGCAGGACTAAGTTAAGGAAATTTATTTCTCTATTCGATCACAAAATTTGTAAATGTGTTCGTGAGAAGATAAAAATGTGTGAATGTGTGGGTAAAAGTGGTTAGTCGTGGTTGGCAGGGATAACTTGCTCTTATTTTGGTTCCAGAAGATATGTATGTATAGGTTTATAGGTAGGAGTGCTCCATTTTGGTGTAATGCGTAATTATCGAAATCCAACCTTCGGGGGATATAATCTGATTTATTTACAGTTGTTGTGCACTGGTTCCAGATATCACTGTGTCTATAACTCTTCTGGTTCCAACCACCAAACTCCTTAATTCTTAGTGCAGAACATGCTGCTTCTTTCCGTACGAAAATGTCTATGGGCACTTGATGCAGGTGCACATTAAGCGAATCAGTCGGGTATGACTTAATGACTCGAGTAACCCCTTCACACTCTGCATTGCTGAGCTCTGTATTGCATTTAATTTTCTTATATTACATCATTTTTTAATGCTTTCTACCAAACCACACCATAAGCAAGAATTGGTCTAAAGAAGGCAGTATGCATCCACAACCCCAGTTCCTGGTAAGTATCCTCTTACAAGTGTAAAAGTCCACATAAGTTTTCTTTATTCGTTTTTCAATGTTCATTTTCTAGTTTAGTTTGGTATCAATCTCAACCCCTAGGTATATCGTTCAGCGCCACCACCCTTAAAAGCGGGGAAAGGAGTCTCTCTGCTTACGTAAATTTTTCACTAAACTGTTTGATGCTATAATCATTCTGTTCATAAGCATTTGACAGATAATCAATAATCGTGCCTAATTCTATAAGGGGAGTACTGGATTTCTCTCGAATGCTAAAGAGTATCCAGGAATGATCCGACATAATGACTCCTCGGACACCGTTCAGTTACCGACGACAAGGCTATCTGACTCTGTTGGTAGCGTATGGTCCAAGACTTCCTCTTAACCCGAACATCTTCCCTACTTCAATTGCTGCTTATTATATATTGTAAGAGCGTCTCATCTCTGGGGAATGTAGCCATGTGTAGAAGTTCACGCAAGTGAGGAAAGTTTTTGATTGTCATTCAACTGGGAGTGGCCAGAAACGATTATTTTACATATCGTTCAAGCAGCTCAATATTTCCAGTCTTAGGCCAAGTATCCTTTGGGGTAGCCAACAAACATCCGTTTGGAAGCGAGTTAAAGTGATAAGGCGAATACCCTGCGGTTGTGCGTAAGATTTGGGCCCCACCACATGAAAATCCTGCCCTTATGGAAAATTAAAAAATTGCTCGGATGAGAGGGGGATCTTTTGATGACGACCCCTGCAAACGTTTTGAGGATCACGATTTGAGGGCATGCACATGGAATGTTCGGTCCCTTAATTGCGAAGATTCCGCTGCCCAGCTGGTTGATATCTTCGTAAGGTTAAACGCTGACATCACTGCAACCCAGGAAGTGTGAAGGACGGGACACGAGCAGAAGGAGTTCGGTCATTGTGAAATTTACTACTCCATGACGAAACATCTCCAAACGGGCTGAGGCTAATCGACTTCGCCGGGGCTCGGAATATGGATGTCTGTAGCACCAGATTCCGGCACGAGAAAATATATCAAGCTACACGCAACCAAATCGATCATGTTGTGATAGACGGAGGGCATGTCTCCAGTGTTCTAGATGTGTGTACCTTCCAATGATCAAATATCGACTCGAATCAATATCTTATAGCAGCGAAGATACGCACCGCCCTCTGTGCAGTAAAAAACGCCCGCCAAAAAATACAGAAAAGGTTCGCCGCCGAAAAACTGCATTCATAAAAACAGCCGTGCAGTTTTCGACTAGACTTGCACTCTGGCTCTCTGAGAGCACTCATCAGCATCTCGATTTAGGAGAGATCTGGAACGGCATCAAAAGCTCCCTTCGTACCGCTGCTGCAGAAACAATTGGATTTTGGCTAGGCAAAATAAAGAACTGGTACGATGAGGTTTGCTGTGTTGCCTTGGAAAAGACCAGGGCAAAAATAATCGATACACACCACATTTTTATCGATTTTAAAGCTGCTTTCGCTAGGTCATCTCGTCCGAATGGATGAAAGCGCTCCAGCTTTGAAAGCTTTCGATGCAGTACCCGCACATGGAAGAGAAAGAAAAAGACCGCCACTCCGTTGGAAAGATCAGGTTCAGAAGGACCTGATTTTGCTTGGTATTACCAATTGGCGCCAAACTGCGATAGGAAGAAATAGCACAAGTGGTGCGTACGCTAATGATTTAGTAGTAGTAGATTCACCTCTGTTGTTTTTACTGGAGCATCACATAAAGTGTATTTTGCGATGGCGTCACACCCTAATAGGATATCTTCTCTTTTGTTGGCATCTATTAGTTTAATTAGGATTTCAGGCGACTCATCCCCATCGTGGGTTATGTAGGCTGATACCAAAAATACCTTGCTTTCTTTAGTTCCTCGTTTACCACTCTGTTGTCTGCTATGCTGTAATTATAACAAAGAAATGCAATCATATCTTAATTGGTTTACCCTCGTTTTATTGATGCAAAATGTTCTAGGTACTTCTATTTAGTCCCTTGATTATGTCATTTTTAACTGAGTCCTTTATGAGACCGATATCATTTATGAGGATTTTCAGATTGGCTGTAGCATTTTTCGATCTCGCAAGTTAATATGTATGCATATAAAATACTAGGTATTTGCTTTTCTTCTTGATGGCAACATCCCTTAGCAACTGACCTCTCGTAGTCGATCTCTTCCGTATCGATTTCGTTTGCTCCGGAATTGATTTTGTTGTCAGCTTTCGACAAGGCCTCTATCGACTCGTCACAAATGGCCACTAGTATCGGGCTGCTTGATTTATTTGGTTTGTCCTCATTTATCAGCTGCCACTCGTCTTCGCCTGACTCTTCTAGATTGGTAGCCAAATGAGTGCACCAGGTCTCCTTGGGGTATCTTTGTCGGGTATGAGTTTCAATTTGTTGCGCTGTCATGCTCTGTTCCTCACTGCAAAACAGCAGGGCTTTTAACACAAAGTTTCCGCGGGTTACGTATGGTAGCGGTTCCTTTTCTGTATTGTTTGCTGATCACTCCACTTTGCTACTGAGGCACCAGCAGCCTGATCATTGGCTATCTTACCTAGTGCAAAGACCGTCTTATGGTATCGGCTTTGCCTCACTTGTTTCAAAGGCTTTTTCCTTTTCTTGTGCGGATTCTCTCCTTTAGCTGCCAGTGTACTTTAGTTGGTATATACAAATAATTTTTTTCACAACAAAAAAAGTCATTTATAAAAGTTGGACAAATATCTTTCAAAATACAAAATTCCATTTTGACGATTTTTAATGTCAATATTTAATTGAATTTATCTGAACAAATCGGTTGTATACGGGCTATATCGATAATGTTAAGTGTTAATGTAATACCTCATCTGAAAGTTTATGTTTTTAGTAAATATTTATATCTGCGTTTTTTAATTTTTGCTTGTAACTCCAAATTAATTGGGATTATCCGAAAGGCATACAATTTTGATAGTCAATGCTTACCACCTCTTCCTTTTAAACTTAATTAAGGCGTTTCAGCGTAGAATTAACCAAAGACGGCAGAGTAGTTATGTCATGAGGAGACCATTCCTATTCTAAATTCTAATTCACCCACATAAATGTAGCTAGCAAATTCTATCAGATCACTGTTCAAAAGGTCTACATACATACTGACATTCATCCGAGTGAATATGAATTATACAGACGGATTTCCTTCATAACAAAATGCCGCCAATACCATCAAGCTAACACCTCATCTTCTCTACAGAACTGGTATTTGTTCGAAAACTCGAAACGTGCCCTAATATTCTGCTCCAATAGCTTTGATTTAGATACCATGTTTAAGAAATTTATTTTAGGAATTCAGTAGAATATGAACAACTCTATTCCTGGTTATTTTCAGCAGAGTATAGACAAAGATGACTAAATACGAAATTCTTTATTTCGTGAAAGCGCTCAAAAATCCCATTTTTTATAACATATCCGAACAGTGCCATTGTTATAGAAAAATTACATTTTTGGATGTTTAGAGGAATTTTTGGTATTTCACTATTAACAAAAAATACAACAATAGCTTTTAATTGCAATTTTAGTATATTATTTTATTGAAAAATAATCGAATATTTAATTCTATTAAGTTTTAACATTAAATCTATAATAATTTCTTTAGTTTTTCCTGCTGCAGCAACTTTAATTTGAAATTAAAACAGTGGATATTTTATATTTACATTGTGGTACTGGTGCCTTTTGCACATCAGCTGTTGATTTTCCCTGATCTGACATTGCTGCCAAGATTAGAATGAGAGATGGGCGAGCGCTCTCAGCTACTATATTAGCGAATTTGAGTAAGTTTCGTGTCTAGTCATCTTTGGTATAGAGGAGTATTGAAACTCTTGTTTTTTTAAATAGGTAGTAAAGGGTGTTTTTATAGAGGTATAGAACTTTAAGTTGGCATTACTTTTCAAGATAGCGACCGATTTAACAGCTGTCAAGTGATTTGTTCTCAGTTTGGTTTGGCAATTCATCATGAATAGACTCACGCCTGAACAACGCTTGCAAATAGTGCAATTTTATTTCGAAAATAATGGTTCTGTGCGGAAAACGTATCGCGCACTACGTCCATTTTAGCGATGTTAAGCGATGAAGCGCACTTCTGGTTGAATGTTCAACAAACAAAACTGCCGCATTTGGAGTGAAGGTAATCCTCAAGTGTATGTTGAAACACCGTTACATCCAGAAAAACTGACTGTTTGGTGCGCTTTATGGGCTGGTGGAATCATTGGTCCGTAGTGCGCTATACGTTTTCCGCACAGAACCATTATTTTCGAAATAAAATTGCACTATTTGCAAGCGTTGTTCAGGCGTGAGTCTATTCATGATGAACTACTAAACCAAACTGAGAATAAATCACTTCACAGCTGTTAAATCGGTCGCCATCTTGAAAAGTAATGCCAACTTAAAGTTCTATACCTCTATAAAAAACACCCTATATATTTAGTAGCATAATTTTTAAAACAATTTCATTTTGTGTGTGTTTATTTACACTTGAATATAAAAAGTTAAAAATATAAAGCTTATTCTCCTCAGGCTATATTTATTATTCTGTTTTGTTAAATTGAAAATATTTCATAAATTATCTTTAATCAATTTTAACAAGGAAAGTTAATAAAGAATCAATAGAATTTGAATTGAAAAATATTTGTTGTTTTCCTGCATATCTGTTCTTAATTAAAATATCCTGAACATATTTCTTGTTTTTTCTTTTTTTGTACTATTTTTATATAACTGTTGAATCGTATCTATTTTCAAAATTTGCGGACAGACTAATTGAAGACATAATTTTCATAGATAAAAATATATATCAATTTTTAATATATGTAATGAAAATGATTTGTTTTTGCCTTCATATATTATTATTCTTGCTTTAAAAGCTTTGTATTTATTTATTTTTAAATTTAAGTAATTTCGATCAAAATTGCTCTAGACCCCCAAAAAATAACTTACGCGTCTTTTTGCATGTGGTGAGGAAAATGGTAAGTACAAATCTCTTTCAACCTTCTTTATTGAGGAATTAGATGAGAAAAACGAAAGCAATCAACTACCTACAATATTACACAAAAATGCAAGTAAATAATAATTACTTTTTATTCAAATAAGTAACAAATCAACTTTCCTAAACTTTTTAAATTTTTATTTAATGAAAATAATTTAAAGTTTATCATCAGCCTTATCACTTTGTTTTTGATAATCACCACCAACCTCTTCGTAGTCACTCTTTAATGTAGCTAAGTCCTCTAATGCTTTTGTGAGTTCCGTTTCTCCTATTCCCTACATTCCATGGTTCCTGAATATCAGATCAAATTTATAGAATGCGACAGAAATAGAAATTCTTTTTGATAGCACTGCACGTGACGTTTGATCTAAATGTCCGCCTAGTTCACATGCACTATTCTCTTAAATACGAGACATCAAATCCATCAACAAACGAGTTGAATATGTCGATGGCGATATCACTGCGTTTATATCCTTTGATACACCACATCGATGGAGCATGCAACATGTAATAGATCTACATACATACATGCGTACATCATCTACAACTGTTAGTTCCAGACCTAGCAGCGTTCCCAATTAATATTTCACCTTATCCAATTTATTTGATATTACTCCACGCTGAAATAATAATGAATGGTCATTTAAATCATCCTTGATATGAATTTAGTATAACATTTAATAATAATCGGCAGGGAATTTCAAACCCTCGGAGTTCGGAGGCGACTTAGAATAAACTGTAGGTCGCTCCATTAGTTAGTAAAAACTATCAAGACGCAAAACCACAAATTGGAGGGGGAGCTCAGCCAAAAATCAGTTGTCGATAGTTGAATATCCATATAAATATGCGCTTCATACATATTTTTCAATACGTATTTTATTAATATTTATTTTTTATTTTAGAAGTTAATAAATTATATTGTAAATTTTAATGTTTTGTTTTGTTCAACCAACATTAGCATCAAAAAAAAAGTATTTTCATTAATATAAGGTCATGCGTATATATTACAATATTAATCTATATATTTCGTATTTTAATTTTAAAAATATTAACAAATTTAAGTTTTTCGGTGCTAATGCGCCTCTATTGGCGGTGACAATATTGCCAGCAGTAGAAACGCAGCGTTCAGCACTGGCTAATGTAGCTGAAAGTGAGATATATTGAACTGCTATTTTGATGAGTTCTGGATATTTTGCTTGACTTTTCCACCACTGATAAGGATCCTCGTTATAATTTATTTCAACAGTCCGTCTGATGTGGAAATGGCATATATTCCTCCCAAAAAGAAAACTTCACTTCCGGCTAAGGATAAAACTCTTCCAACAATTAATTTAATAAACTTGTCGTCACCTTGCTCTCTGGTTGAGAAACCCTCTACATTCCAGGTGCAGACATATAAATCTCTAATATGTTTGCACAATTTTTCAGGTCTAATTACTCTATCAATTCAACTGGAAATAATTTTGTCCGTCAAGAGAATTTTTATCCTCAAAGCTCAATTAACACCCCAATTGTTTCTTCCGAAGATGTGTTATGCAGTTAAAGGCTTTAAAGAGCTCTTTCAGTTAGGGCCTTGACATGACTCCAATATGCTTTCTTAAATTTTGTGCTGAAAATTTGTACCGGCCTTTGACAAACATATTTAATGCATCCCTAAAACGAGGCGTATTCCCTTTGACATGGAAAAAATCATTTATAATCCCCTTGATTAAGAATGGTCTTCGATTGAAAATTATAGAGGGATAGCAAAGATATCTGCTATACCTAAACTTTTTGAAGCCATAATTACTGCCCAAATAACTTTTTCCATATCCCCTTTACTTTCCAGTTTCCAGCATAGGTTTTGCAAAGGCAAATCTACTATTACTAATTTGCTGGAATTTTTTACTCACGTTTCAAATGGATTTAGGGAAAACAAGGATACTGGTGTTATATATACTGACTTGAGTAAAGCATTCGACAGAGTAAATCATACAATACTTATTGAAAAACTAGATCTTCTTGGATTTCAACCAAGCCTTCTCCAATGGATATCTTCCTATCTCTGCAATAGGACTCAGAGAGTATTATTTAATGATACCTTTTCTGACATAATTGATGTAACATCTGGTGTTCCACAAGGTAGCCACCTGGGACCGATTCTGTGCTTGTTATTTATTAACGATTTGTCTTCAGTTATAAAATATTCAAAGATTTTATTATATGCCGATGATGTAAAGCTTTTTCACTCTCATACCTCAATTAATGAAAGATGTTTTTTACAAACCGATTTGAACAATTTAGTAACTTAACCTTAATAAATGTAAAACCATGTTATTTACACTAAAATATGTTCAACCACCATCTTACACTATAAACAACTATAGTCTAGAGCAAGTATGTAATTTTGTTGATTTGGGTTTAACAATGGATACCAAACTCAACTTCAATCTTCATATTAATACAACTGTGTTGAAAGCTAAAGGTGCCCTTGCCTTTGTAAAGCGGTGGTCTAAAGAATTCAGAGACCCTTATATTACGAAAATACTTTTTACGTCATTAGTACGACCAGTATTGGAATAAGGTTCGGTTGTGTGGAACCCTAATTATAAAATCCATTCTGATAAAATTGAACCCGTTCAAAAACAGTTTCTCTTGATGGCTTTGCGCTTAAAACTTATAAATTTACCCACACTTTCTAGCCGTAGAGAAATGTTAGTAATAATTTTTTTAATCAATTGATTGGAATGATTTGCAGTTAATTTCTCTTAGGTGAAGTACATTTTAATGTCCCCATCCGATTATCACGACAATTTAGACCAATATTCTTAAAATCTTGTAAAACAAATTTGAAGTATATAAACCGTTTCGCCGTTTATGTCAGGATTTCAATTGTTATTCCAGAATATTCGTTATGACAGACTTACTTTTCGTAACAAAAAATTCTATACTAACTTCTCTTAACAAGTAACCCACTAATTTTCTATTGTAGTATAAATAATCTTATATTTCAGCTGATGAATTTTTTTTTTGTAGCTGAGCAGTTTTAAATCTCGACGCTTAACAAACTCTTGCTTTCTTGACTCGGCAAATTCCGTACGTTATGCGGATGGCGCCCCTCGTTGAGTAACCGTTGGGCTTAAAAAAAATCAGCTGTCTCTAAATTTTATTTTCTGAATTGTTATGTGATTTTTTTTTAATTAAGTCTAATTTTGATAATTTTTCATCATTAATAATCTAATTAAATAAAATTTATCTGTTTCTGTATACCTTTCCTTGTCGGAAATATCTTTTTTGATATGCTCTAAAATAAGGTATTTTATACGTGGATTTTCGTGATGTAAATTTTTGTATCGCGGATCAAAGAAGCATGGAATCATTCTGGAGCTACAATAGCTTATTCATTATCAAGCTGAAATTGTTTTTTAATTTAAATATTAAGTCGGCTTTTAACTTCTTAATTATGTTGGAGTCCTCATTATTGAAATTTAAATAAGAGAATGTTAATATAATGAGAAGACGCATATATTAAGTCAAATCTGTGGTGGAATTCAGTATGCTATTATAACGATTTTCGGATTGTTAAAAATACTTAGCAACAATTTTAACGATTCGAGTATTCGCTAAGCATATTTTAACGATATTCGCTATCGCTCGATCAGCTGTTGTCGTTATCTATACGATAGGTTGTTAATTAAACGGCAGAAATTTTCGAGTTGTTAGTTCCATCGACAAAAGATCTCATATTTTACGCACGCACAGGTCAGTGTTACGAGAAGTGAAAGATCCTTTCGAGTTGAGCGAAACAGAATTTCGAAAGTTATATCGGTTAACCCCAGATTAATTTGATGAAATTTATTCTTTATTTATGTCAACCACCATGAATTCTATCAATGTGTAAATGGTAAGAGAATTTCTTTTTTAATTGTTGCAATGTATGTATTTTGTGCATAGATATGTGATCCTAATCTCAAGATTTTGGTGGTGAATGCTAAATACTCGGGGGCACAGCATAATTCATTTATTTGGAACTCCCCTGCGGTGAACTCCCCCAAGTAGATAAAGCTTTATTTCTTTGTTTTTTTCTTATTATTAGTTTTTTATTTATTATAAATTATTCCGAAGTTCAAAATCCTTAAGAAAGTTAATCATCTCTCTGAAACTTTTTTTAAAAATTACAAGGTTGACTTTGGCAGTGCTACATTTAGGACACTCAAAATTCATATGATTTTCAGATTCTTTTACCTGACATTGTGAACACATCTGACTCACAGCTCTTCTAAATTTACTTAATAATGGCTTTCCAGAAGTATGTCCTACTAAAAGTCTATTTAATAATTTAAATTAATAAGCAGAAAAATTATACTTCTTTTTATAAAACCAGGGTTTTTTTCTACAAGATCGCCATTTTCTAGACAAATCCTACATTTAATACAGCTTATAGCATAAAATTCCTCTTTTCACTCATTCCAAATAATGTTAATTGCTTGTAGAATAGCGGTGGTTTCCCCAAAAGTAGATGAAAAGTTATCTTAAGGACATAAAAGTTATGATAGATTTTCACTGATATCATGAACTGCCATTCCAACTCGATTTTCTTGTACAGAGGCATCGGTTGCCAAAACATAAAATAATCCTCTTGCCCTCTATATATTTTTTCATTTTATACAAGTATAGTTTTTAGCTGATTTGTTGAAAAATTGTTTTTCTCTTTCTCCAAAAAAGATGAAATTAGTTCTAGCCCATTAAACTTTTCAAAACTAATATTTGTATATATATGTTTAAAAACTTTTTCAAACTTTTGGTAAACAAAGCTGTAACTTGATTTGCAACTCTGATTTATCAAAAAATTAATTTGTTATTACACAACCATTGCTTGACTAACACTTTTGAAGTAAGCTAATTAATGATAGTAATTCCCCAGCCAAGGCATGTCTATCGAATTGGAGAACTTATAACAACGAGAAGGTACAAATTCATTGCAACCTCGAACCTCTTCAAACAAATCCTAAAAAATTTCGGAAAAAGGATTCACCACACCTAATTTAAGAGCCATCGAAAAAACTAAATGTTATCAGCAGTATGGTCACTTGATTTTCTGCTAAAAGTAAATAAATTGTATGCAATTATTTTCTTTATGTTAATATTTTTTTGGGCTTTGGCTTTTTAACCAAAGGAATTCGAGTACGTTGAAAAGTAATTTAAACAAATTTTTTTTTTGTTTTTCATTTTAAATCTTACTTAAATTATTAGAAAAAAAAACAGAAAAAAAATTTAAATATAAAATAATTTTATATAACATAATATAAAAATTAATCAAATGAGGGTCATGAGGGTTTGATTTGGATATTATTTCATATTTTGTAAATTCTGTCGAAAAGAAACGCATCTAAATAGCAATTAAGGCAACAGTTTCATGATCATCGAACTGATTCAAAGCAAAAATACATGCAACGTACGTCTTTTGTAAATTTGTCGTATGTTTAAAAGAAAGAATATGTGTCGAATAGAGAAGTTTTACGAGTGATCGCATTAGTGACTTGCGAATATGAATGCATAATGCATTATTAACTTTAAATGCATTATTAACTTTATTTTCCAAATTCATTAAATAAATATTTTGGATTATTTTACGTAGCTTTAATGAAATTATTTGCATGTAAAAGTATAAGTTAATATTTCTTTTTTTTGAATTAATTAAAAAAAAAATTATTTTTTTTTGAGGCCGGAGCCTCTTTATTTACCGGAGCCTCTTTATTGAATCATAGTAACACTAAGACTGATTTTACAATTATGATTTTCTTAACACTAAGCTTCTGTGTCACGTTGCGGGCACAGGTGAGAGTTTGCTGAGTTGGCTAAATAGATACGCGTGTTCCGGCTATACGATACGTTGATCCGGCGTGGCAGACATGGCAACAGCGTTTTATATGTATTGTTGTTGCAAATGCGCTCCCGTATCGTGGAAACGTATGTTTGGGGTTTTTGAGTGTCAACAGCGTTAACTCCTCCCCCTTTAAAGCATGCAGCGTCCTCGATGGATGGCTTCGAATTGTCGGCGGTTGCAGGAGATAATCTTTCCATTAGTATTGGAGGATTATTTTGCAAGCTTCTTGCTTCAATTTGGATATGGATTTTACTTTTCTGGTTTGCAATGATCTTCTTAACTATGATTACCAGGGAAATTATTAATGCATGTAGTAGTATGGTTGGTTCTGTTACAACGCTGATTTTCTATTTGTTGTTGATGGCTTCGATTTTTTTGATGTTCGCTACATTGAGATCTTTCAAATATTGTAACGAAAGTACTTCCTCTAAGTTTGCTGTGACATTTGCGGAATTAATAATTGCAGGTAATGGTTTTGCGAAAATTTGATTTCTGTTAACATAACTTCTGCCTTCGATTTGGATGGTTGAGTTGTCGTACTTGATGAGGAATGTGCCCTGCAATTTAATTGCGTCTTCATCTATTTGTATGATGCCATTAAAGTTGTTGATTAGTATTAGCTCGGGTCTTATTTCTTCCACAATTGGTATGTGGTGCCCATTAACTATAATGCAATTGGATGTATGTATATCCCTTTAGTAGATTTGGTATACAGCTGTTTTCCGTGACTTTTACATTAACTTGTTTACATAACATTAATTCGTTTATATTCTTACCATTATTTTTAACATTAAATATTCAAATTCTAGTTTTATTACTCTATTCCCTTGTTTAATGGGTTTACCATTAATGATTTACAATCTTCTTTATTTGTTAAAGGAAGGTTTACAATGTAAATGATAAAAGATAAATTTGATGCAATTTTGACATCACTAAATTCTATGCTTCAATTAAATATAGATTTTCTATATAGATAGGGCATATTTTGATTTTCTAATGTTTCTTTAATAACAATAAGTTCTTCATTAGATAATATAAATGAATTTATAATTTTGGCTTTTGCCCATTGAATAGAATAATCTATGTTTTTTAATTCTTCTTTAATAAAATTAAGTTTTCTTTCTATGTTTTCTAATTTCTAATTCTAATTTTAAATTTATCGCTTATTTTTTTTTTTCGTTTAAAATTATGTTTGAAATATGCGTTATATTATTTATTCTTTCTAGTATGGATTTATTGATTATTATTTGCTGATTATTATTATCAAGTATATTATTTATTTTATTATTTATTATGTTAAAATCTTCGTGGTCTGGTGATCCGGCTAACCATTTCCAGGCTGTGCCGATGGAATCTATGGATCTTTTTGGTCTTCTGGGTTTGAGTTGGGATAAAAGGATTCTTAGAGACTTTTCTTCTTGAGAAAGGAATAGATCATTTCGGCTTTTTCTAGTCACGTCATGTTCTATTGTGTAATGTATCTTGTCAAGTTCGTTGTCATATTGGTCGAGGTCAATAACGTGTTTTAGTCTAAAGGTTCCAACTTGTACCTTTGCATTTCCTGTTTCTATGATTAATATTGCTTTTTGTGTAATCAAGTATTTGTGTTTCGGCATTGCACAAGGCAATTAAATATGCTATCCTGTAATGATAATGCAGTAATTCTTTAATTTTTAATGTGGCTTTTGTGCACAGTTCGACCTGATTTTGTTAATATTGTACATCCTTTATCTTCCTGAACTAATTCTTTTTTATACTTAGGTGTAAGTTTGTTGCCTAGTCTTTTGTTAATTTTTACATAAACGGTATCGTCAGTTTTGTCCTGTTCTTATTGTGGTACTCTAAGTCTTTGTTCTGTTTGTCAAAAATTTTTTAATATTTTCTTGTCTGTATTTTTCTAGTTGCACTGGGTCGGTAGTAACTGTTCGTCCGAAAAAAGCTTCTACAGGTTTTTTATTGATGGTTGAGTGAATCGAATTGTTGTATTTGTGAATGGCTCTGCAAAGTAAATCTTCAAATGAGTTGTGGGTTTGTTTTGTTTCTTTTTTTTGTCCTTTTACGGTACTAGTGTAGGGTGGTGTTTTGTAGATCTGAATTCCGTATTGATTTTCTAGCATGAATGTTTTGGGGGCTGCACTAAGAGATTTTTCGTTATCTATTACGATGTTTACGGGTATGCCAAACATTGTGAGGAGTTCCTGCAGGGGTTGTTTTATATCTTCTGAAGCTCTGGATTTCACTATCTTTCCCTGAGCGTATTTAGAAAACTTATCTATTGCTGTAAGTATGACTTTGTTATTAGTGTGATACAGATCAATGTGAACGATGTGGCCCGGGAAATTGGGTATTGGAGTAGCTCCTAAAATTGGTTTTACTGGATGCCTTTCATACTTGTTTTCTAGACAAATTTTACATTGTTTTACTATTTTTTTTATTTTAGCATTCATTTGTGGGATGTAACATTTCTGTAATAATTGTGCCTTGTTCTCTGTAGGATTACGATGTGCTCTATTATGCTCATTAATGATTTCTGTTTCTTGTTCTGTTTCACTTACTATGTCTTTTACAAGTTTCCTGGTGTAACGTACTCTATAATTGTTGAAATGGATTTGGTATATTGCCTGAATTTTTCCTAGTATGCTGTCTTCGGTTTTAATGCAATTTGTTACCGAAGGGTTATGGTATCTTTTTAGTAATGCGGTGAGACTTTCTTCTGTAAAATTGCTTTCAATTATAATATGCCTATAATAAGTTGGGAAAATTATTTGGAATTGGTGTGATGCTGTTTCACCGGTAGCAATGAAAATTTGATTCTTAAATGCGTTAAAAGGCGCGTCAGTATATTGTATTAATGTCTGTCCTGAGGTTTGGTGCTATGCTAAGTTGCTGTCAAAGAATTTACTTGCTGTGGCGGTCTGGAAAGTGCGTCGGTGACGACATTGGTGTGGCCGGGTTTATATTTAATTTCGTAGTTGTACTCCTCTAAAATGAATTTCCATCTTTTGAGTTTATTGTTAGTGTTTCTGTAACTAATTGAATATATTAATGGTTGGTGGTCAGT
This sequence comes from Neoceratitis asiatica, assembly GCA_030068015.2. Lineage (NCBI taxonomy): Eukaryota > Metazoa > Arthropoda > Insecta > Diptera > Tephritidae > Neoceratitis > Neoceratitis asiatica. The sequence goes on from CM061528.1 coordinate 74,202,300, forward strand.
AAAGATTTTTACGGCGACTGAGCCATAAAGATAGTTTCTTAAAGTTTTTAATACCCAAATGATTGCTAATAATTCCTTCTCGTTGGTTGCATAATTTTCTTCCGTTTTCGACAATGTTCTAGAAATAAATGTTATTGGTTTTCCGTCCTGTTCCGTTTCCGTCCTGCTCCTATTGCATAGTTCGATGCGTCCGTGGTTAAATTAAATTCTTTATTGAAGTCGGGATATTGTAGCATGACGTCCGTAGATGCTAATGAATTTTTTAATTTGTTGAATGCTTCTTTTGCCTTATCGTCACGAGTAATTTTTATTTTTGATAACTGATTTTTGGACATGCGTCCCTCCCCCTCTCTCAAAATTAGAGTTAGAGGTTTTGCGTTATGTTCTCTCTAATAACTATTTCTTTAACAATTCTACTAATAAGGGCTTCAAGTTCAGGTGTTGCATTGGGATTTGGAGGGGAATGTTTAAATTTAGTGGAGAGGGAACATTAAGATTTTGGGGAGGGGAACGTTTGTATTTAAAACGGGTGGCCTAATAATATTTTGATTGGGCATTTTTGCTATAGTTAATATTTCTTATTTGAAAAAGTCGATATAATTCAATTAATCAATTTAATTAATTTAATTAATTCTCTTTTTTATCTTTTGCAATAATTTTCTCTTCAATTTGTTACACTTTGGTTGTTAACTTTTTGTTAATTTTCCACTTATTTCGCTTTCTTCTAATTATTATTACCATTTTTTCACTTCAAAAATTTTTCCTATCTCTGTCTCTATTCTATTTCTTGAGAAGATTCTATTACATTTAGTTAATATTTCTTTTGCTTAAATTTTATATATATTGAATTATGTTTTCTTCGATTATTCTTTTTTACTATTATATCTTAATCTATGCTTACAATAGAAACATCGGCGGAGTGGATTGTCCTTTTTGCTTCCGCTACTGGGGTCCACTTGTTGCGCACTCTTTGCAGGTCGTGCGTACTGCTGTATCAGGTGTTTGCACTGATGACCGTTGTTGCTACTTAAGGAGCTTCAGGTTATCTTGTCGTCCGATGATACTACTTGAGGAGCTTTTGCGTTCGTCGCGGTACCGATTTTTTACTACATTCGTATTTTATTTTCGGCGGTCGCGACTGCCAGTTGGGCGTCAGTTAATATTTCTTTTTTTGCATTAATAAAAAAAAAGAATAAATAATTTTTTTTAGGCCGGATCCTCTTTATTGTCCAGAGGATCTTTATTGAATCATAGTAACACTAAGACTGATTTTACAATTATGATTTTCTTAACACTAAGCTTCTGTGTTACGTTGCGGGCACAGGTGAGTGTTTGCTGAGTTGGCTAAATAGATGCGCGTGTACCGGCTATACGATACGTTGATCCGGCGTGGCAGACATGGCATCAGCGTTTTATATGTATTGTTGTTGCAAATGCGCTCCCGTATCATGGGAAACGTATGTTTGGGGTTTTTGAGTGTCAACAGCGTTAACTTATACATACATACTTCTATTACCCCAACCCTCGAAATTATTTTTTGCTTCTGTTGTCCAAAAGTACAAAAGTCAAATCGAATACAACAATAAAATTTTCACTCGTAGACGCAAGCGCCGTACAACAAAGCAAAGTCCGTTTATTCATAAATACCACCGCACACATGCCCCGCATACTCATGCCTTCAAGTTGCTCCTTCGCGACGGTGACAAAATTCACAAATACAAAAAATCATGGACGCTAAATGTGACGCAAAAGCAACAACAAAAACTTCTTTAAAAAAAAATATTAAAAAAATAATAGGGGTATTCTCTTTGTCTAGGAAATGCATGCTACGGTGCACGGATAGGAAATTTTTCCTGGCACAACAACAAAAAACATGAAAAAATATATGCTACGATAGGAAAAATATCCTATACCGAAACCTATGTATATTTAATTCCCACAGCTAGCAAGAAGGAAAATGCAACCCTGTGAAGGAAAAGTAACCCTGTGCCTGTATGGTTGTTATTGTTTCACTTGAATATGTCAAAATTTTGCAACGGTGGTGCTCTCGATCTCTAGCACAATTCCATAGGAAATATTTGCATAGTATGCATTTCCTAGACAAGGCGAATACACCTAATGAGTAACAAAATAGCATAAATACAATTAAAGTAAAACACGATCCGTCAAAGATGGGCTTGAACCCAGGCTACAACGGCAAAATGGAAAATAAAATTGCTTCGACTAAACTAACTAAGCCTCGTACTTATTTTATTTTGCTTTTTTTGGCATTTACTTAGATTGTAGCGAAACATTCTATAGAAATATTAACTTCAAGCCCCAGAGTGCTTTGCTACACCTATAAAAATAATCAAGAAAACCTAACTGAAATTTTGAATTTTCGATTTTTTTTTTGTAAAACGAAACAAAAAAGATTGATTTAAATTTTTTTCCAAAGTTTTTTCTATTAATTTTTTTATTTTGTATTTTCGATTTTTTGGAAAACGAAACGAAAAAGTTTTCCTACTAATTTTTTTATTTTTATTTTTAAATTTGTTTTAATTTTCATTTTTTTTCACTCTTTCTCTCGCTTTTTCAACACCACATACAACGTAATGTACGCGTATTTTGGAATTTTACATGTATTTGTTGTTGTTGCATGTATTTTGTATGGGTAGCGACCAATGTTCACTAAAATGGTCATATCTCTGGAACGGCTGCGCCAATCTCATAAAAACACCCACATTAACCTTATCCTAATATTCCTTTTTAAGTCCTAAAAATTTGATTGGTGGTTCTCAAGTTATAGGCGTTCATCAAAATTTGCATTGATTTTTATTTATATATAGATTGCATTGTCTTCTAAAAGAGATGAAGGCAGAAGGGAGTGCATATGAGTGTTGTTATTGCTCAGAATTACCCGTTGATTGAAATTTCGCAGATTTTCTGACTTTTAAGAGTTTTTGTCGACAACTGGTGTTGTAACGATGGCAAATGCGTGGAAAATGGGGGGAGAGGATAAGAATGGAATACTGAATGAAGCATGAATATGAATGAAATTTCCCTTTTATTATGATTTACTTATAGTTTACTATTTTCAGGATAAATTATATATGTATGACAAACACAATATCAAATCATTAAGAATAAATTAAAACAAAATTGTATTAAATAAAATTCAAATAAATTCAGAAATTAAATTGAATAAAGTAGAATAAAATAAAATAAATGAAAAGAAACAAATTAAACAACATAAAATTAAACAAAGTTAAGAAAGAAATAAAAAATAATTCAATTAATTTAAAAAAAAAATAATTAATTAATTTAATAAATGTAAAAAAAATTGAATTAAATTAAGGGAAATATAATAAAACTAAATTAAATTAAAATAAACTGAATCGAATAAAAAAATTATAAAATAAGTAAAAAATAAAAATGAAAATTAAATTAAATAAAATAAGATGAAAAAAATTTTATGAAATTTAATCGTTTTTAAAATTTTAATTAAAAATCAAAATAAAATAAAATAGTTTAAGATAAAAAAATAAATATGTAATAATAATAATGTAAAATAAAATAAAGTAAGGTAAAATAAAATTAGATTAAATTAAAAACCATTATTAACTACAAAAATAAATTTATAACATAAATAAATTTTGAATTGATTACAAAGTATGTACATATGCAGTTCATAAATACATATGTATGTATTATGCAGTTCATAAATACATATGTATATAAATGCAAAATAAATATATTGTTTGAGTTTACTAAATTTTTACATTTTTAAAGCGTATTCTCGAATTGCTCAATTATACCAATATTTTGCAACATATCATATATTAAACGGCGCGGCAATATAATTTCTTATGGCGGAGTTGGTATAGGAGCAAGGACAATTTGCAGTAACTTGCGGTTTTTCTCCCATGGCTCGAGCTCAGACCCAACTCAGCTTTTCCGATATTTTAATTTTTTTGGTTTCTTTAAATTTATTTAATTCAAAATATAATTACATTGCTTACAGATTTATAATTTTTATTATAATTTGTTAATTAAATATAAACATATGTATATAATTTGGGATAACAACACTGAAAACAAAAACAACAGCATATTTAAAGGACCTGGTTAGCCCGAATTCGAAGCTCACAGCCCTAGATTATAATTTTTTTTTAATTATTTACATCTATTTTTGTTTTAATAATTTTAACAAATTTAATTGTTCACCAGAGAACTTATAACAACGAGAAGCAGAGAACTTATAACTTATAATCTCGTTGTTATAAGTTCTCTGGAGAAGGTGCAATTGACTTTTGGATTATAAGTTCGATTGAAGCTTGTGCAGAGTTAGAAAATCACGGGAAAGGGATTCACCACTCTGTTAAATTTTGCCTGTTAAACTAACAGAATTATGTAAACTGAATGTTTAATATAAGGAAAAAATGTAAAACCAATAAAAATATAATGAAAATCAAACTATTTATTATTTTTTTATTTCTTTTTCATAAAACATTTTGTTATTTTTTAATTAAAATGCAATAAAAAATAAAATCTTAAAATTTCAGAAACTATTTCAAAAACTATAATAAGTTTAAGTTTTTGTATTCAAGTAAAATGTAGTTTTTATGATTACAAAAAAAAATTAAATTAAAAAATTAATAAAATATTTATTTTGAATTATAATATAATATTCAATGAATAATGATAAAATATAAAGTAAATAAAATAAAAATTAATGTCGTAATTATTTTGAATTATAATATGGCATGAGCGAAAAGAATTTGAACTTGCGCCAAAAGTAAAGACACTAAAAACTCCAAATAGCACTCGCGCTATACCAGCTCCGCCACCGTTGACTTAAAAAAACTTTTACATATTCGGCACTTGTACCCAAATACAGAATAGAAAATTCGTTCTTTTTCTTAGCTGAGTAATCATACGAAGGAATATATTCTCCCATCGCGGATGCTTCGTCTATAAACGACTTCGCTAATACACAAAATGCTTGTGGAAGAGCTGCGCGCGGGGAGAAGTATTGCTTGTCGTATGTGCTTTGTTGACGATGCGCTTGCGTTTATGTACATTAAGAATTTTTTCGCATATTTTACTAGGAACCGTTGAGTATACGCACATGAATTGATATGTATGTACATACATACGTTTATTTGTTTATGCGTACACATCCAGCAGGAATATCATTACCATGACAACGCTATTTTATTGGCCGCTAGTTAAAATTGCAAAAAATGCCCTTCTCATGAAAAAAACACCCATCATGTCCCTTCGCGCGTTTCTTCCACAAACCAAAATGCCAAAAATTAGAAATTGAAGAATTTTGTGTCTTCACTGGACAATTTTTAGCAATTTTGCCATCATCATCCTCGGCTTGTGAACAAAGGACACGCGAGAAGGCAAGGAATTTCTTGCTGGGCAATATGAGGTAATAGGCGAACATTTTCTTCGCGACGATGACAAAAATCACAAAAATCAGAAAATCAAGTTGATCTGAAGTTGAACACACATACATTCAATGGTACTTGTATGTATACGAAAAACGCATACATACAAAAGGGCATGCAACTTCTTTCCTCTGTTCCCCGTCATCCACAAGCATACCTTGGCGACGATTGAAAAATCTGCCAATTTAATAAAATTTAAAATGCGAAAAAGGAAGAAGAAGAAGAACGAAGATAGATTTTGTATGATTTACTTCATTTCGGTGGTTGATGACTATTTGACTTTTTGCCGAAGTCAAAGGAATTGTTTGTTGTTGTTGCTTCTGCATTATATTTCGCGACCATAATTTTTTGAATTTGTATTTTTTGTCACCGTCGCAAAGAAGCAACTTGAAGGCATGAGTATGCGGGGCATGCGTGCGGTGTTATTTATGAATAAACACACTTTGCTTTGTTGTACGGCGCTTGCGTCTATGAATGAAAATGTTATTGTTGTATTCGATTTGAGTTTTATACTTTTGTACGACAGAAGCAAAAAATAATTTCGAGGGACAGAGTAATGGAAGTATGTATGCATACGTTTACATGCAAATAATTTCATTAAAGCTACATAATATAATTAAAAATATTATTTTTTGAATTTGAAAAATAATTTATTTTAGGAAAATATACATAAATATGTACATATGTATGTACATACGTGCCTCTAAATTAAAAACAAAAGCATGCATAAAGTCATTCAGGCAGAGTTAATAATCCATTATGCATTCATACTGGCAGGTCACTAATGCGATCACTCATAAGACTTCTCTATTCCTTAAGCTATTTGTTATAAGAAGAAGAAGAATAAGGCAATAAAAACAACTACCGCACAAACCCTCCTTCCTTCTACACTTCATCCACAAACAGTTTCCTCAAGCGAAGTCAAACTTTGCCAAATATCCAAATTTTATGTTGAGCAAAAGTCGCAAACTCATACATTCAAAAGTACCTACATATGTGTATACAAAAAACAAATACACACAAAATATTGTGCGATCCCTTTTCCCTTACTCCCGCTACCAACAAGCCGTCTCGGTGACCAAAAATCCTAAAATCAGAAATTCAAGTTGATCTGAAGTTAAAGACACATGCATTCAAAGACATCAATGTGTATACGAAAAACTTATACATGCCTACACAAATTGTCAATTCTCTTCCCTTGTACCCGCCATCCAGAAGCAATTTCACTGCTTCGGCAACTTACGATTTTTACAAACGACGGCAAGCTGAAAAATCTAAAAATTATGTTCAGCGAAAAAATCTAGTGAAAGAAGCAAAACAAAACTTCTCGTTTGCTGAGATTTGAACCCGAGACAATAAAATTAAATTCAAAGCAGCATAGCCACTACACCACAGACCACTTTAAAAATGCGCGATCTAAATAGCTCATTGATGATGGCTTGACGGTAAAAACGGACAATTAGTCAATTTACAAAAGACTAATATACATATGTACGTACGTGCAGAATTTACAAAATACGCAATAATATTCAAATCAAATAAATGACCCTCCTTTGATTAATTTTTAATATTATGTTATATATAAATTATATTATTTTAAAATTTTTTTTTCTGTTTTTCTTTTTTTTAAATTATATAAGTAAGATTTAAAACGAAAAAATAAAAAAATTGTTATTTAAATTACTCTTCATGGCATCCGTATTCCTTTGGTTAAAATGCCAAAGCCCAGAAAAATATTAACATAAGGAAAATAATTGCATACGATTTCTTTGCTTTTAGCAGAAATTCAATTGACCATACTGTTGATAACATTTATTTTTTTCCGACGGCTGTTAAATTTGGGTGTGGTGAATCCCTTTCCCAAAGTTTTTCAGGACATGTATGATGTGGATCGAGGTTGCAACGAATTTGCACCTTCTCGTTGTTATAAGTTCTCTGGTTCACTGGTATAACCATTATGCATGGTTTAGAAATTAGATATAATATGAAAAAGTTCTTAAAATTGTGCTGGCGTCATCTATGTGCCAAAAGCAAAAGCATAATTTAGTAGTTTGTAGGATATTAGAAAACTTTTCCCTTCGATTTGGGGTGGACTTAGCTAAGAGGACACACTTAGCTGGAGAACATTAACAGAGAACGTAGTTCTAAGTTCTCTGACATTAAATAATGTTATCAAATAAATGAAACTTCAAAACAATTAAGGTTATTTGTATTGTTCACCCTGTGTCATGTTCCATCTGAGAACGTACTGATAGAAACAACTTTGACAATTTTGTTACGATTTGGCAAATAAATATATTATACGTTGTCAAGGAAACAAGGAAAACAATATTGGACAACACAAAACTTTATTCAAGATTTAGAATTTCTTCCGGATCGCTGTTGTCTAAAAAGGACAAATAAAATTTGGTTAGCTAATCAAATTTGTATGGAAGCGCTCCCCGGTTGCCGCGCTCTACAGTAAGTGCTATTATAAATATATATATATATATATATATATATATATTTATATATATATATATATATATATAGAACTTTAATTTGCCTTTAATAATAACCAATTGGTGCTAATTGCATTTAACGCAGAGCGGTACCACACCTTTAAAAACAGCTTAGTCTCTTATAAGAGGACACAGGGATACGCAAAACGGCCTTAAAATAAGCCTTATATTAGTTGAAAAGCAAACCATTTATGGATGGATGGAGTAAAATCTGATGCATACATCTGGAACCACGTATTAAGTAAATGGAAGAAACATAAGCAAGGTATGTTGTATAAGTGGGCTGAACGCAAAATGCGAATTAGCGTTCTACCATTATATCAGAGGCGGACATGTCTTCCTGCGTAGTGTAAATAAATCTCAACAAAATGTCAATTGGTTTCTGCTAGAACTCCAGATTTTGCTCAAACATTTTCAAGCTGTGCGAGCTGTGCGAAAAATTGTTGAGCACGACCATTTCGAGTATTTTGACAAACACTGACATTTTTCTAAAAACTTTTGTTTAATAATTTTAAATTTATTTATGCAAAGTGTAAAAATCATTGAAACACCAAAGAGATTTTGACAAACAAAATTAAAATGTTTTTGTTCTGCTGAGCAGTTGAGCAAAGAACGAGTGACGAGCGAGTATCGAGATGCTCGCAATGCTCGATACCCAGGTATCTGGAGCTCTAGTTTCTACTCACTGTGTTTCTAACAACTCAAACACGATGATTTTTTTAGTTGAAAAAAATTAAAAACCATGAATATATCCTTGAACATTTAATTCCGGATCAGTCACACATTTTTAAAATAATGGTTTGAAATAAAAGTGAAATTGATTCAGGAAGGCCCCAGGTGTGCCTTAAGAACGGACTGTCCATATACCTGAAGAAATAAGTTTCTTACACATATTTAGTTAACGGACACACCGTATATTGAAAATCAGCTTTATTTTCATTCCATTATCGAGGCAGTTGAATTTATAAAAAAATATTTATTTTTTAAGAAAAAATCATATTAATTAACAAAAAAATTCACACTTTGTTCTGGGTGCGCAAATAAATCTTTTTAAACAGAGACGGTAATAAAATTGCTTGAAGAGATTATAAATGAATTCCTGCTTCGATTGCATTAGATATTGATATAAAATTGTTAATAGTTGTCTCATTTTCATCATATCATATTTCAATCGTCTTTAAACGCTTGATTCCACCTAAATTTAGCCTCCCTCACCCCTTTCCTATGGTAATATGCAAAATTTTCTTTTTTGGAGAAGCGCCCTTGGCTTAAAAAGAATTCACATTGAACGGATATCTATTGTGGTCTGTGATCCAGTTAGCCTAACGGGCGATTTCGCATACACTTATTTTTCATAAACCGCCTAAAAATTTTCAGCATATTTCAACTAATTTTTCGAAAACAATTAAAATATAGTAATTTAATTAAATAATATTAAAATAATTTTTTACACCCTTCATGAACATTAAAGAATATATTAACTTCGGTCCGAAGTATGTAAGTTCCAGAAGGAGAAGAGATAGACCCATCCATATTTAAACCAATATGATCAGAAGGACGTTCTGGTTTATCCATGTTCGTCTGCTAGTCTAGTATAGTTTTTGTGATTTTTCAACAAAACAGTATTCGGGTGTATTTTGTAATTTATCGATCATTTTTCGGGTTAGTTCGATTATTTCATATAGCTCCCATATACCCCATTTTTTCAGATATCTGATTCTGGGTCATGAATACTTCAATAAAGAATTTAATGAAATTTGGTATTTGGTACTGAAAATCTCTGAAATCCGACCGCTATAACATATAGTCCCATACACAAGATATAGTATACATACACAAGAGTAATTTCAAATAAATATTGACATGTAGCCCCGAAAACAATTTTTCAGATAAGAGTTTTGATTCAAATCGTCAAAAATAACTTGTAATACAATAAATTTGATGTGCTCATAAAAAGCTGAATTTCTTTTTTGATTCTAATTAATTTACTATAATTTAAAATTTTTATCTGGTCAGAGCTCGAATCCATGACAAAAAAGTGCATCTGAACTTATCAATTAAATCAACATATTTTAGAAGATATTAAATAAATGTGTGTCAAATGTAAGTTGAGAGTACGAATTAATTTTTCACTAAATTCGCTAAATTTTAGCAAGTTAAGTCAGCTTTGAACGAAATACGAAGACACTAATAAACCGCGGCAATATAAAGGATAATGATAAAATCTAGACAGGCAGAGAACTTATAACAACGAGAAGCAGAGAACTTATAACATCTGCTGAGTAGTTGAGCAATGAACGAGTATCGAACGAGCATCGAGCTGCTTGCAGTGCTCGATACCCGGGTATCTGGAGATCTACTAAAAACCAATGCAAATAGGCTACTTCTTAAATTTCGTATACATTTGCGAATAAATATCCTTATCAAAAAATTTGCCTTATTTTCTTTCACATTTGCTTTTGAACTTTTTCCTCAAATCGGCCGTAATTTATTCCCGTTTTCCTGTTTTTCCAAGCTACAAAACAAGTTGACACTACGTATAACGTCTGCAAATAATTGCGTCCGGTTTCAAGAGAAAGAAAGTAACAGCAGAAAAGAGAACAGCGCCTTAAGATTAGACGCCTGTGGGTTAGGGCTTCAAAAATTTTTCCACGGTGAAGAATGCCTGACGTAAGAGGCGACTAAAATCCGAAAGTTTCTCCGAGAGTCAGGTTTCTGTACTAGATCGGCCCAGAATTTTACCCGGACAAGAACTTTCAATCCCAAAAAGATTAACATTAATTCCATACCAGCGATATGCTCAGCAGAATTTTTAAAATTTTAAACCTGAATTTGTTTCTACGTACCCACATACAACTGCTGTTAAAAGTATAATTGAACTTTTGTGTATCATTAAAATATTTGTATATTTATATATTTTAATATTTTATTGGTTGGATAATGTATGTTTAAATAATAATAACGAAAATGTTCTTCAAGCAATTTGTCTCCATTCCTGGACACGTGTCAGTGATTTTTTTAATTTTTTTATATATATTTTTCTATAAATTTGTGTTCTAGTGAGCCAGAGACCCCAATCCTGACCATATTGTCTTGAGGTTTAGCTTTCCTTTTTTATTAGTCTAATAGATACCATATTGATATACATACGATTAAAAAATATATAGATTCGTATATGAATATCCACCACATTGTGTCGAGAAAAATCTTACATATGTAACTAAATGTAATAACACAGTTGTAGAATATGAAACGTAATCCTTCATCTGTAGTAAATGTGGTTTGGTAAAACTGTATGTTTAAATGAAAGTTTAATTTAAATTGGCTCATTAGTTGGTTGATTGAATGTGGGATTTAAGCCATTGAGTAGACTTATTGTGCTGCCCTAGCATATTTTCGATTCAATAAGAGTGCAATTAGTTTTTGAACCATTTTAATATATTTTAATCTTCATTATAATTATTGTATACTGCATTTGAGTTATTACAAACCAGAATGTGGAAAGTTATGTATTCAATGTTCTTTTCAGTATAAATGAATCCATATATTGAACAATACTTGTTTGTATGTTGATGCACACAGTTCAAAAAGAGAATTTGCTTGATAAGCTCTTTTTTATCGCTGCCTAAAGTAATTATAACTTTTGTTATCACGGAAGAACCAAATGAAATCAAATCAAACAGTGGTTTTTAGTGAGTACGTGGAATATCAAAGTGTTTTCTGAAAGAATACATTTTTGAATTCAACTTTTCTCAATTAAAAAATAAAATTTACCTGAAGAATGTTCAAAACTTTGAGAAAAGTTAGAAAAGCATTTTGAGGCATTTCTTTATTTGAACTTTATCTCGGTTGCATAAATGTAATGTAATGCTGTGAGAGTAAATTCAGTAGACGTGCCTGCGCTTTACAGCATGCACTATTGAACACAATGCGTTGGTCACACAGCCGCTGTGAGGGTGTTTTACTGGTGTTGTGTCAGGTGTATAGACCCTGTCTCAATGCGGGATAAATACTTTTGTTGTTGTGTACTATTAACAGAAAATTTTCTTTCATTTCGCTTTGCGCTTCGTTGATTCACACATTTGATACAACGCTTCAACGTACGCCACAATGCTTGCTGTCCATAGTTATAAACATCACTAATCTACTAATAACTGTGAATGAATATACATATATTCATAGGTATGTATGTGAATGTATGTAATACGATTGCAACATATTCAAACATACATATGTGAATACGTATGTGAATATATCGAGCTTAAGTGCAAATACACATTTGTACTTGTTATTGTAATTCTGTTATTAAAAAATATGTTCCTGAAAAATTTACTTAGGTCCTTTTATGATATTAGGGCTCGACAACCAGGAAATTTTTAAAATATCTGTAGATAATTTAGATTTATACATAATTTAAGTTATTAAAAATAGATCTAAATAGAACAATAAAATTAATATAAAAAAATTAATATAAAAAAATAAGAAATCCTCTTTCTTAATACCAGTCTTTCAAATTTGCTAATAATGATTGAATTTCTCAACTTATATTTACCGTTGCCTAAAAAAAAAAAAATTATAATCTATCCTTTTTTAAATAACGAAAACATTTTCACAGTACATAAAGCAAATATATAGTAGTTTCTCATTTAACATCTTATAAGAATAATGCGAACGAAATCCTAAAAGAATAAGCTTTAAGATTTTATTCAGAAAAAATAGGCGACAATTTTATTTGATTTCCTTCTTTCCCGAACAAGTTTTGCTTCGTTAGTCCCGTTATGAAACACCAATACTGGCATTGCTGTTTTGTGAAAGAAACTCGAAGTCCCCAAAATCAAAATCCCTAGTTAAAAAAAACCCAAAATTATAATGTTAAAAAATACCCAAAATTATAATCCCAAATTCAAGTTCTCAAGATTTATATATGTATTCTCATGCTGAAAAGCTTATCATTTGTTCCTCCTGAAGTCTTCTTAATATATTACAAAAAAATAATAGCCAGCACTCAAGATAAAGATTTTAAAAACCAGCTGTTTGATTCAAATAAAACTTTTTAACTGGAAAAGCTGCAGAGGAGTGGAGCGGACTCCTTTTAAAGACTTAAAATTGTTTTTGGAAGGAAAACTGTGGTCTTTATAGAATTAGAGTAATAATGAGAATAATGAAATGATTGTAACAAAAACATACTAGTAAAAGTTACAGTCGGGAATAGTATATTACCCAAGAATAGAGTAAATTTGAAACGCCGACGAAATATGTATATATAATATAAAATAAAAAATAATGAATGTTTTTGGACCAACTTTTTTTACATATTTATTGATATATATTGTATACAAAAAAGCAGTATTCATTTCGAAATGCCCGCCTTTGGCCTTCACTCACGCCTTAAGTCGGACTGGCCGCACGCACCTCCTCCATTGGGAAATTGGCCACAGCACGAATTAAAACTGTCTTAAGAGAATCAATGTTGGGGTATCTTTTGTGGGAAACCATGTCCTCTAAAACTGTCCACAATTTGCAATCCAGCGGGTTCAAATCAGGACTGCCAGAGGGCCACTCTTCAGAGGAAATGAATGCTGGTAAATTGTTTTGGAGCCAGATTTGGGTCGTTTTAGCTTTATGGGCCGGCGCAGAGTCTTGCTGAAAAGTCCATGATTGCTTTTGGAACCTGGAATGGTTAAGTGGTCTTACAACAGCTTCCAAAACGGTTTCTTGGTAAACTTTGGCCGATGTTTTGACCCCTTGTTCGCAAGAATGCAAGTCAGTTACCCCATCATAAGAGACACCCCACCAAACCATGACTGAAGCTGGGTGATGACCTTTTTCCACCCGTGGAATCAGTTCAGATGCTTCCTTAGATGACCGTGCATACACCCTATCATTTTGTTTATTAAATTTTTCTTGCACGGTAAAAAATTTTTCATCGGTAAACAAGATTTTTCTGTGCAAGTTATCAGCGTGCTTCACCAAAAGACGTTTGCATTTTACCACCCTATTTTCTTTCCAAAGCTGCAGTCAACAAATGTCCGGTACGTCATTTGAAAGCCCCAAGTCCCAAGTCTTTTTTAATAATTCGACTCATGGACTTTTGCGAAACATTCATCTCGCGGACCATGATTTTCTGTTTTCGGAGCAGATTTCGCAGAATTCTTGATTTGACAGCTTTGATGACTTGCGGCGTTCGAACTGTGCGTGGACGGCCCGACCGGTGGCGGTCTTTAACATCCTCAAACAGTTTTATGCACCGGTAGACGAACATGCGACTAATGCCAAGCGGACGGAGTGTTTTGAAAATATCACCTCTTTTCATTTCACACTTAAAAAGCGCTATAATAGCGATACGATTTTCATTACCTGACCATTCCATGTTGAAAACTCACACAATTTAGAATTCCCGATACAGGCTAACGCTTTACAGGTTATATTTTATAAATCATATGGGAATTATGTGGTATGCTCAATTCTTCTATTGAAATGCGTGTGTTTAATGTTGTAACAGTATTTATGTCCCTACCAAGTATATATATAGTCGAATCTGAATTTAGTAAACTAATTTTTTAAGATTAACATTTTTTATTCAAAAACTTATTTTATTTACTCAAAATTTATTTAAAATTCGGAATTATAAACGAGTATGAATGTTTATTGAAAGAATTCGGGAGTAGATTTTTGCTTCTTGCCTTCGGATATTGACTTTTGGACCGCTTTATCCCGTAGTTTTTTCAATAATATTATGCCAGCGTAGTCAGTAGTGTTGGCTTCAGCCCATGCGATAACTTTATCGAAGCTTTCAATAGCTTCTGTAGTTTTCATAGGATTTCCGATCTGTCATTCGCCTTGGCCGTCATCATCATATTCTTCAGCATCCTCAGCATCTTTACCTAAATATATCGGTTCATCATTATCGGTTGTATTCCACTAAGAGGGTGAAAAATTACGTCCGGGACTACAAGTTGCAGCAGACCCTGTATATCATGGACGGAAGTACGCTCAAAGGAACATCATCTTCTTCGTCCTCGCTTTCATTTAGTTCTGTAGCACTGAAGCATTCTAATAAAGAGTTCCAAAATTTCGATATTACACTCGTTTACAGCTGATTCCAAACAAGCATTAAAAATGATACAGCATCTTTCAAAGTTAAAGTTTTTAAAAAAAATTTGTGATGTCATCCTTTCTTACAGCTAATAGCAGCAGATGTTTTTTGTAGTATAGCTTAGTTAAGCGAATTACATTTTGATCCATAGGCTGAATCAAAAGTGTTACATTTGGAGGCATATAAGGACGTTATCAAGCATTAGCTTTGGTTGATGATCCCCTTTGTAGCAAATATTTTTGAATCTAATAACAATTAAAAAGGAATAAATAATTTGTAAAACGGTTAGGTGTTTAAAGTGCAATATTCATGTACCTGTGGGACGAAGCAATGGTGAAACCATTCTCTGAAAATGTTTGCAGTCATCCATGTACTCTTAGAGTTCCGGTAGTCTACTGGGATATCATACGCCTTAAAAGAGCGCGGTTTTTTGGAACGCCCAATTACTAACGGCTTAACTTTATGCTCCCCGGTTGCATGTGTACGTGGAAGAAAAGTAATTCTTGCTTTTTCTGCTTTTCTCCCCGGAGCTGTTTTTTCGGTCTGGCTGACATACGTTCTTTCAGGAAGCATTTTCCAAAACAAACCGATCTCGTCTGCTTTTTGTTTTTGGTCCTCGCAAGGCCACTCGTAAATAATATTTTTGAGTTTGTGTTTGTGATAATAATTTCTCGCCACACACTATCAATAATCGGATTTCAAAGCGAGATTTAAATCCAGATAACCATCCGGAGCTGGCATGAAAGTTACCGTCAACTTCTTGAAAGTTAGTGTGCAACTTTATTGTCCTTTCCCTAAGCATTTCACCAGTAACTGGACAGTTTTTTTTCTCGTTGAGCTATAAACCACTTGTATAACATCTTCTCCATGCGGGGATACTCGCCTTTTCTAAGAGTCTTCCGTTTGGATGCTTCAATCGTCTGATGGGATATAATGTTACGGGTATTTTCTTTTATTCCTGAAATCGTTGATTTCGATATACTATAAATCTTTGCCAAGGATGAAATACCAGCGCCTTTTCCGTTTTTTTCAATAATTTCAGATTTTTGCTTTAACGAAAGGAATTTCCCCGCAGGCATGACAACACAAATTTATTAGCGAAGAAAAATGTTTAAAAACATAAAACAGCGCACATTCACTCATAAGCGGTTTGCACCCGACAGGAAACACATAAAAACTGGCATCAAATAACAGCAACTATTCCAGTAATAAATATAAAAAGAACAATTTCGGGGAATACCAGACTTCATTTCTGGTTAATTTTTGTTTTTGTTTGTCAATTTATTCCTGCTGCTGCGTTTAAAATTTTGTTCACTATATTTTTTCTGCTGATACATTAAGCAATGAACGAGAATCGATCGATCACCGGCTGCTCACACTGCTCGATACCCGGGTTTTTGGTGCGTTTTGCACCATCGTCATAGGGATTGCTGAATTGCTCTGAATAAAACGACCTCTTTTTTGATTAATTGTTACAATTTTAATTTAGGTACTTGACTTTGGTAAAATATAAGGACATTTAAGGGACAGACTAAAATGAAAGATTATTTTTGACTCTCAAAAGTGAAAAAGGCATTACATATACATATGAAATAAAAGATCAAAATATTTAATGATCCTCAAGAGTGGAATAAAAGCTAAGTAATAATTAAAATTAACAACTTTTCCGTTATTTAAAAACTATTTAAAAGATTCGTTATTTAATGCATTCGTATTTACATTACTTTGTGCTTTTACCATAATTCAAGTGAAGTAAAAGTACAATCGGTTACTCACTCATTGGCCATATGTGCGATTGCTGCTTTTTACTACACCTCCTTACCCCTATTTGACGGAAACTCCAAGCATACATTGGTAAATTCGCCGCACGTTTATATTTCGGTAGTAAACCACCTATTTGATTTGGCTTACTAAATGTTCAGGTTACCCCATCGGCAGAAGTCGCACACTGCAGCTGCTGTTGAACGCTATAGCAACTATTGGCTTAAATATGTATGTCTATTTATTGAGTATATATATGTATGTCTGTAAAATAATGCAAATGCCAACAATATATAGACATACATAAATATTTCCATAATTCAACCACTACTTTATGTACTTGCAATTAGAATCCTTTCAAACACATTTTACATATGTATTCCCAGTAAGCACCACGGACTCTTCTCAAATCCGAAGCGAAACGTTTTCTAGAATGTAAACT
Organism: Neoceratitis asiatica; assembly: GCA_030068015.2. Classification (NCBI taxonomy): domain Eukaryota; kingdom Metazoa; phylum Arthropoda; class Insecta; order Diptera; family Tephritidae; genus Neoceratitis; species Neoceratitis asiatica. The sequence goes on from CM061528.1 coordinate 74,219,538, forward strand.
TTTTATTGAGAGAAGTAATGACAGATATACCTTTCGCTAACATTTTTTGTTTTGAATTCAAACTTACTAAATTTGAACAATTTTTCTCGAATCTTTGTTGAATATTAAAACAGTTAAAAAATGCTTTCGCAAGCTCGCTAACGAATTCGCCGCGACGTCATCGCTTTTTTGTTTATTGGGTTTATGTATGTATATTTTCCTATGGCCATGCATGTATGTATGTGTTAATAAAGGGTATGCATTTTCCTTATAACCATTATTTTGCCAATTGTATCAGCTGCATACATTCTCTCCGACAAAACAAAAACCATTCGCTCGTCGAAGTCTTTGTCGAACATTTCACTGCCAAATCGAAACTCTCAACCTCCGCGACAACATTTCATTTTGAACTTTATCTTATACCTATTCTGTGACTAGTGAAATTTTCATTTATTTAGTGCCGAATTGTTCAAACGAGTACTTTTTTTTGGAAATAAATGACTGTCCTCTTCAAGTGAGTTTCCGCGCTCATTTCGCTGATTTGATTTCTCGCTGCTATCCATTTTGCAGAAGTTTATTTGATCAATAATTCCAATTCCCGTAACACCATTTTATTACGCGCTTCGCTAACAGCGTTTACTGTTATTACTGTACGTCGTATACCACCCACTCTCTGCAACCAATCTAAAGATGTATCTACATATGTACATATATAAGAATTCATACGAAATCTTTAGTTGTTCGATATGACGGGCGCGTATAAGAATCGCGTGCATACTCATGTAAAGTGTAGTGATTATGTGCTGAAGAAATGTAAAATCCCGTATACATATGAATGTTGCCCAAAAAGCATAGAAAGTTATCTATTAAAAAATCATAACGAAACAACACAAAAAAAATCAATAAGCCTGAACAGTGGTATAAACTGCTGTTTGCAATATCAAAAGCTTGTAAAACTCCTGAATCCATATTAGTAATTATTCAAAATAGTAGTGCTCTTTGAGAAATTTGAATGAATTTTACCTTAAATACTCATTTATAAAATCAATTGGAATTATGTGTTCGTTAAAAAATTATAAATGACAAAATAAAACCATAAGGGAAATTGAACTTAAGAAAATTAAATGCCAGTAAGAGCACAGTGGTTAAATTTTGAAGTAGTTTATTATTAATTATAATCATAATCCACGCCAAATTAAATATATTGGACAAAAAAAATAAAAAGAAAAAAACCATAATTGCTATTGCTTATGCTGACTTTTTAACGATTTTTATAATGAAGATCTATTTTAATATTGCTAATAAATTCATAAAGTAATTATTACAAAATCTTATCATCATCTTATATGTGTTATATATCCATGTTATATCCATGTTTGTATTATATCTTCTGGAACGATTTTCGACAAATGGGGGACCTACATTTTTTTTCTAATCCGCCTTAAAACAGTTAATGGATTTTTATAAGTACCTATTATTTCATGTCAGACAAACACTCGGAGGAGTTTGTACTCCCTTCCGAGGGGCGATCGCATTGTCTAGTCAGGATTTGGGCCCTCCGCATAGAAGCAAGAATATGTTTTCTATAAATCAAAATTTCGACTTGCACCGAATCCGTATTAATGTATTGAGGAAAGTGCTTGTTTGTGTTCTAAACGAACGTTCCAAGCTGTTACTACTCCACCAACGCACTCATTTTGTCCCTTGCATTTGATAGTTGCAATTTGATTTATTCAGTGCACTGCGTTGCCTTCCGTCAAAACGCCGACACCTAAAAATTCTAGTATAAATACAAGCAATAAATACTTACATATAACTGCGCCATAACCGTCTAAGTCCAAGTTTCTATATATTCATGTATAGCTTTTGGTAGATAGTTTTCGCTCCATGAAAAATAAAAATATAAAAAATATACACACACATTATATAAATACAATTCGACGCACTGCATAAGGTATTTCTAACTGAATTTAATTATGAAAACTTTAGTTAGGCGGTTATTACTTACAGCCACTATTTCGTGGGAAACAAAAAGGGTGGAAACTATTGAAAATGTTGTTGTTTTTTATTTGATTATATTATAACGTATCTACTCGTTTACTATTTATAAACAAACTTCAGTAAACAAATCACAAGGAAGTCAGCAGAACAAGTAACTGTCCTTTCGTTGTCCATAGCTTCCACCCACATAAATTTCAGTTTTAGTGCATTAGAGTTGTGTGCACGCGAGTTATCAAGTAATTTAAATTGAAGTAATACAAATGTAAAATATAAAGCGTATAATGTATAATCAAAAATTTTGTGTAGTGGAGAAGAAAATTCAAAAACCTGTCGTTAATAGCTATTCTAAACTTTTGTGCGCTCGAAATGTTCCTGCTTTGGAAATATTAGCCCTTTTAAAAAAAATTTGAATATAAACTTTAACGAACAATTGGGTAAAAATATTACATAACTTTATAATAATCCTAATAAATATTTTTGAATATCATGAGTGCTTTGAGAAACTTTCTGGCTCTTGAATTTCTTTGATGTTTTTATTTACATGAAAAATAGTTTCAACGTGAACTGAAATTTGTGTTTCCTATAGAATCAGATATTCCGTATAGAGCTCTAGATACCATTTGCATAAATAAATTTCAAATTATACAAAAAGGTGGTTAGAAAAAAGTCAAAGTTTTTGTCAAAATATTCCAAATATTTTGGATAATGAACAGTGAGCAAGTTTGCGAGTGTTCGTTGCTTAAATGATCGCACTGCGCGAAAATGTTTGAACAAAATTTTGAGCTCCAATTAAATATTATTTTTATAATTTTTATTAACTATGAACTGATGACTTCAATGATTTTTTTTTAATGAGTTAACCTCCTTTATTTTTTATGTTTCTAAATTAAGTGTATGAGGTTTAGTAGTAGTTTAAAGTAAAATGGTTGAATAAAATAAAATAAACATAAGTTAATAAATAATTTTATTTATTATAACTTTAAAGACAAAAAAGTTGTTTGTTTGTTTGTTGATTTCCAAAAAGTCTTTGCATCGGAAAAATCTAGAAAAGAATGGCAGTTCCTTGATTGTTTACCTTATATATAATATGTTATGTTAAAGAGTTACATTTATATTTATTTTAATCACTTTACAAATCATGTATTTATTTATGTATGTATACAATGGTACATAGATTCATATTTGTTAAATACGGCTTAACAGACTTCAGGTCGAGCTTTTCCATCAATTTGTGGTGCATCTGTCATTATTTATTTATTTATTTTTCCCACAAGTAGAATGGCCATAATTTTTTGAGATGTTTTTTTTTTTTTTTTGGATCGAATCAATGGGCCTCCGGTGAAATGCAATGTTATTTTTACGTTTAAAAATTTAAGATGATATGTATATGTATGCATTTATTTGTCTCTAATCAGAAAGTATTTCAATTAAAGTCGAAAATGTGGAATTCTTTATTTGAGTATGTACCTATAACTGTGTAACTTACAAAGATTCATTGACAAAAATAACAACGCTTCGTTCATTGGCGTCCCTAGCGACGGTGTCAGCTGTCATGGGAACACTGTGCCTCACACTAAAAAAAATTAGTGGGAGACGCAGAACGACGCAGATGAATAGAGTATGGTTGCAAAGAATACCTGCAAAATTTAATTTCATAGCAACACCCCAGGTGAACGAACAATTGGAAGTCATCATTAGCAACACCCGCACTTCCGTGAACACTAATAAATACAACCGCATGAATATTCATGTATACATGAGCACAAAATACATCGAAACACACAATTTCAGTAATCAATTTGATTGAATTGCGTACTTTTAAAGCATAACGATTTTCGTCATGGATATTTCATATTATTTATACATATGTATGTATGTTAGATACGTATATTTGTTCTCTACTCATATTACATTTTATTTACCTTTTTTGCAGATGTAACCATCCAAGATAAATTACCAAAAAATTTCAATAAACAGTTGCCTTCATTTGTAAACTAAGATCTAGTCAAAAGTATTTTAGTATAAATACAGAAAATATACTCACAAATAAAGTATACATTACAACTTATACTCGTATACACACATTAACCATATACTTTCTATATACAACTTACATGTAAATGCATAAAATATTTATATAATTATCAATAAAACATCGAGTCTTGTAACACAAAAGTCGTTAATAAATATTATGACCACACGACTTGCTACTCAGAGAAATTTTATAATATCAACAACAAACACAAATGTGGCAGCAACATCAAACGATGCCACTGGAACGACATCTGCAATCGTCACCGTAGATGACGATCACGTTGCAACCGTGAATGTATTGCCAACATGCGATATCAAACATGAGGATGTGTCCATTGAAACCACAAATGCTTGCTCTTCCTCTTCACATGGCGACCACTTTGAATATATTGAATCTGCAGTGGATGTTGTGGAGGAGGTCATGACACAAGTAAGAGAGTTCAATTTTTGTTATTGAAACATGTATACATATATACATAAATGCATTTATATGTGTATATGTACATATATATTTCTAAATGCCTGTTATTAATGTTTTTTATTTTTTATTTATTTTTATTTACTTTCGCACACAGCAAAATAAACTAGTGGGCAATGATCAGAATGAAACTGTTGCTCTTATCAGCGTTGTCGTACCAATGGATGCATCTGATTCGACTGGCAGTGAAGGGCATGTCCATTTGTCTGATCTAAGTGCAATTAAAGATGACACTGAGTTGTCGCAACAGGTGGCGAGTGGTCAAGTAACACTACTGCAGGCTCAAGCAACGGATGGCGACGAAGGCGCCCCACAGTTCATTACCGTTACAGGTGCGTCAAGCAAATATTTCACATGCGAACTTTTTTATTTCCGGTTAGGTAAAACTGGGAAAGATTTTAAAAGGAAAAATGCTACAATTCGTCCTTTAATTTGCTTTATTCAAGGACAGTTACATCAGTTCATGTATATACATTCAGTAGTTTTTAATGGATTCAGTTTGTGGGCTAATGTTTTTGTTCAAACAAATTGCAAATTAAAGTAATGACCATTAGTTAGATGTGTATATATATATACATATTTATATTAAATATTTTGAAAAGTACAGCGTGCTTGAGACAATAAAAATAGGATATCCTATTTCGGTTCGCTATGCTGATGACAAGTAATAATTGGAAAAACCCAGAAAAACTTGCAACGAGGGGGCACAATTCTGAAATTTAGCATATACGTAGTGGAAAAATGTCAACCAAGAAGAATTAGTAAGCGAGAAAAACATACTGAAAATTAGAATGTCACTAATACTTTTATATGAACGATTTAGTAACAATTACATATTACAAGAAAATGTGGTGCCATACTAAGATAAGGAATTAAAAATTTAATTTATAACGCATTAGTTTTTCATAAGAAGATAAGAAATATGATAAAATTTTAATTTAAATCCTAATACTACATTCAGAGAAAAAATAACTGGTCCACATATCGGATAGACTTTTAACTGAAATGTTTTCTGTTTTAAGCTTTATTTATGATTTTTAATTTCTTTAACGTAACGGGATTTTATCCCATATTTAGAATATATTTTAATAACTGAACTTTTCAACAAAATAATTTTCATAAATATTCTAAACTTCAGTACATATTAATCTTCGTAGCTGCTGTATATATTTATTATAGAATAAATCATTCTTCGAATATACGACCTACAGTTCATACTTAGTTTTTACGAGGAGCTTTTATTTCATATCAGAAATACACTTAGAAGGGTTAGGATTCCCTGCCGAGTGACCGGAATTAGAATGAAATAATTTTTGAAATTAATATTGTTATAATTTTGGATGTTGGACCCTCCGCACTATACTACGCACTGCTAATACTGGGCTAATGCGGTCGCGACCGCAGATAATAATAAGCAAACATAAAACATTGAATTTAAACAGGGCCAGTAATGTAGAATCTCTGGATATATTAATTCTTTCACTTTTATCTCCATGACTTTTTTCATTTATTAATAAAATAGTAGAAAACTATAGCTCGAGAAACTCTGAAATATTATTTTATTGATAATTGTATGATAAGGCAACGAAGAATCTTACAATTTATAAAATTTCAGAAAAATATATTTTCTGGCAACAATTTTTGATTGAAATCACAAGTCTTAAATCTAGCTAAATGGTCCCAAAAAGAAGTTAAAAAATCAGCCAAAATTTTTTCTTAAAAATACTAAAAGTGTAAAGCCAAAAATTTAATTGTTTCACTGATTTTTTATAGCTTTCATGAATACGAAATGGTATATTAACTATGGTTCGAAGTATATAAAGACCAGAAGGAGAAGAGAGAGACCTATTCAATTTTATATCGATCGGATCAGAACGACAAGCTAAATTGCTTGAACCTCAACCAAACTTGGTATGCAGATGTATTTTTATGCTGTATTGATCACTTGTCCGATCTGAACCGGTCAGATCGCTCCAGTATATATATTTATCCAATTTTTTCAGTTATGAGGTTTTGGTTAAAAAAACTTGAAAAATACCTTTAAGACCATGAAATTTGGTATCATACACAACTAAATTCAAATAAACTCTGGCACCAAAGTAGATACATATGTATAATGAATTTTTATGATGAATGGGATTTTTTGACAATCGATGCTTATATAATAAATACAATAATAATTTGTTCTTTATAACCACCGAAGCGATTTTCGCTCGTCCTTCAATTCGTGATGTGCATCTTCATATTTCATCTGCAAAATGTTGGGTCCTAAGCTGTTTCCGAACGGGTGATAGATTTTTCTTGGGACTTTTTTATTTCATTTCAGAAATATGCCCGGAGCGGATTACATTCCCTGCCGAGGGGCGACCGAAATTAGAAAGATTAATGTGTTAATTAATGTTGTATAATTTTTGGTGTTGTTCTGGCCATGATCCTTGAAGACATTTCTTTTTCAGCATAATTTATAAAGACAAACATTTAAATACAAAAACCGTATGTTTGTTTAAGAAGATTACGCCCGAAACGTCTAAGACTAAACCATCCTAATGTTTTCCATATACATATTTTGTTTGTGTATTTCGGTAAAATAGAAGGAAGAACAAGCAATCATTTGGTGGAACAAATTCACTTTCTGTAAATTCTTCTTGATAATAGCATATTTAAAAAAAGTTCCAGGTCTATGCTTCATCTCTGAACCCCCAATTATAAGTGAGTGGTGCTTGCATTATTTTTTGTCGTACTTAGAGTTAGCGATAAAGTGAGTGTACTTCGAAAAACTATATAGATTAAATATGCAGTGTATACAATATAATGCAGAAGGTTGACACTCTCACCAGGACAACCAGACCGCAAAAACCTACTCCATCAGACACCAAAATCAAATTTTATATCTCCAGGTCAAAGGCTCAATTGTATTACAGCAAGATCAGCTTTGCAAATGAACATCAAAATTATGCACACATCTCAACTGAGACTTAGAGGGCGAAAATAGTGGGAAAACAGTAATATACTAGCCACTGCCCTATTGGTATTATTGAACAATCTAGATATTGTACTAGTATCATATTCCTTTAAAAATATATGAGTTGTTTACATTCTCCGGCATGAATTATCTTAAAATACATTTCAAAAGAATTAATGTTATGGACTGTTCGCTACAAAATTATGATAGCGACCTATTGGAAAATTGTTAAACAAGATTTGAAGAATAAAAATCTGCTATTTGTTTGCAGCGAGATCTAAAGAATATTGACATTGTCGGCTATGTATTTAGTCGAAAGATTTAAGGTCTAAAACAACATATTGTAACGTTTTTCGTAGCCACAATGGCTTATTTTACAATTCTTTATGTAACACAATTATTTTGCGCTTCACACAGTTTATCCGTTTGTAAAACACACAGCTCACTGCAATGTCCCTATTCGTCCCTTCCTGTGGTAGCTGCTGCCGCTCTTTCTATGCCTGAGTATGACCCAAACATTCTGTTCACGCGCTCAATAATAGGCTGATTATTCGTTTGTTTACGATAGCTGCTGCCGCTTCGTTTATGCTTATCGATGGTCGAAACATTCCGTTAATTGGCTAACTCGTCTGCCTGCAGTAGTAGTTACCGTTCTTTTCGTCTATCCTTCATATTTGGGATTTCCGTCACAATATGTTATTAATGCAATCGTTGTATAGGGGCTTTACGCTGTACGATTTTGCTTATATGTAATTATACGGTACTGAGTAACTTGTGGGGCATTATCGTGATGTGCTTTATTAAATAACTTCCGGATTGAGGGTTTTAGTCAGAATTTAAATAATTAAGATTTACTTAAGTATTTTTTAAGAAAAGAATATTTTTTTCTTTTTGTTTCCAATCATTTTTAAATCTTTTTTTATGTATGTACCTACCTAGTTAGTAATACTTATCGCGCAAACCGTTTTAGCACTGCCATTTTGTAGTTGCTACCACGAGCTTTTAATGGTTTTGCAAGGTAACGTTGTCTCCATTGGTAGGTCCAAAACTGTAATATTTATCAATGGTGTGAAAATTAAACAGAGATACATATATAAAAATTAATCCAAGACTAATTCAAAAGTCATGAAAACATCTCTCCCCAATCCAATTTCGGTGCGATGGACTCGTAAATCGCAACAAACACCGTTTTCACTTTCTTGTAATTTATTTAACAGAACTCGATCCAACCCTTAAACAGTTTACTTGGAATCACCAAAATCTTATCGAATTTATATTCCGAGAATGAAGAAATTAATCGCATCGAAAGGTGGAAAATATCAGGCAGGATAAAAAACAGCCAAAAAACTTAAAAAACGGCGACCTTATTCCAGTCAAAGTATGTTGCCATCGAAAACAACAGACCGTAATGGGACTATGTGCGGGTTTGGGAGAGGAAACTGTGTCTCCCACATAGTTTTTCGTTAACATGTTTCTCGCATCTAAGAAGTTCAAGTTGTCCAGACTCTCACTATGCCAAATTCATTCTGAAAGGGCGGAAGATATTTTACTCTTTTAAAAATTCAGTGAATGTATTTGAGCAACCTTAAGTACTATAATTTTATTTTTTGTTCATTTATTCATTTTCATTAAGATAGTGCCTTTAATTTTATTTTTTATTTTATATGTTTAAAGAATGTTCATTTAATGAGCAATACAAATTTTGGTGTCGAAGGGCTTTGATATATGTAATTATTAATTATATTATTATGACAAATTTGATCCTCTGGTAAAATAAAGCTGCATAATACTTATATGTACATTGCACACTTGTCTTGTTCTCTCCGCCGCCCAAAAATATAAAGTGCGTACGGCCATTCGTAAGGCCAGGGTTCGAGTCCTAGTCCGATCGAAATAAAAGCTCCTAATAAAAATCCATCGGCCGGCGTAGAATAGACAGAAGCGACATAGAATAGACAGTAGGCCCCGGATGCAACCGTAGTTCACTACCGAAGACTTACTTCCGCTGATTGAAAATGCAAAGCTGTCGTTCGGGATCTTCGAGTACCCAGTTTCTGATTGACGACAGCCAACCAAATAGAACCGTTGCTTGATCTTCTAAACTAATAGTAAACCATTTGCCTTCGCGATTGTGATTGCTGTCATTTGCTTTTTACTTGGCCGCCTGTCCATATTCAGCCCCGTAGATGACTTGCCTCCCATTCTTCTGCTGACCTTATTGTCATTAACCGGACATCTGTTATGTATTATTTACCTTCAGCTTTTAAGCAGTGCTTGTATTACAGTTACATGGTCGAAGGAACATTGCGTCAGCATTCCCGTGGGTATTCTCTTTGCGTTGCTCAATACGTTCTAATTCGGCACTGTTGACCATACATATATCTGGGGAGATATTTGATGCAATCCACCAACGCTAACAGTTCACTCCGAGTTACGCAGTAATTCTGCTCTGATTTTCTAATAGACCGACTTTCTTCTCTAGCCCATCAGGTATCTGTGAAAGTACGCCTCCTATGGCAAAACCACTAGCATCTGTATTTAGATTGAATGTTGCCCCTGGAAACGGGTACCCTAGCATAGGCGCAATGCATAACCATACTTTCAGAGCTTGAAAGGTCTCTTGTGCATAATCATTCTTTTAGAGCTTGGAAGGCCTCTTCATGTTCCTTGTTCCACTCGAAATCTCTATTTTTCCTATTAAGCTCATCAGGACTTCAGAACACGTCGGCGATAGTAAGTGCATAACCCAAGAAACTTTCTGGGCCTTGGCGAATTCTTCACCACTTCTATATTTTCTTTTGCTGTGCAGACCTATATAATTCATCTCCTTCTTGAATAGCAAGCACTTTTTAGGACTTGTTTAAGAGGAGCGCCAGCTATCCTCTGAAAAACTTCCTCTAAATTGTTCAAGTGTTCCACACAGTACGATGACATCGTTTAGTTGAAGTAAACATGTTTTCCTATGTAGTCCATTAAGGACATCACCTAAATTGCCAAAGACCATTTCCAGCACTAAAGGCTGTGTTCTCCTTATCTCTCTCACTTATTTCCACTTGTCAATAGCTGCTCTCAAGATCGAGTGTTTAGAACCATTCTGTGACAGTTCACGAGTCTAGAGTATCATCGACCCTGGGCAACGGATAAAACTGTCTTTATTTGTTACATCATTTAGACTCCGATAGTCCACGCAGAAACGCAACTGCCCTTCTTCACAAGTACTACTGGTGAGCTCCATGGACTTTCCAATGGTTCGATAACTCCGCTTTCGCTCATTTCTTTTATTATTTGGCTAACAGCTGACTAGGGACACTTCGGGGAGCTTGGCGAACCGGCCTAGCGTTACCAGGATCAATTATATGTTTTACTTCGTCCTGCCTTTTTTGTTCTCATCTTTGTCGAATATATTGGAGTATTTGCTAATAAGTTGCTTGTCCTTGTAATTGTATTTGCCTTCTAACATTTGCGTCCATGCATTTACGTTTTCTTGGATGTCCTTCTCGCAATGGAACCATTTTTAAGTAAATATCTGCAGTTAATGATGGCGTGTACAAATTTACATTGCCCCCAATAGAGTTCCTCTTCATTGGTGATTTGAATTCATTTCGTACTCGAACTAAAGTGAGTCCATATCTCTGCGTCTTGATCATGGTTTTACCAATAAATACGTCTTGTGTAGATCAATCTTTGCCCAAACAACTGCTTCTTTTCTTACTTTGGTGGGGTCTGTTCACTGCCTTCTAGAACCACTCGCTTCCTACTGTTTGATGCATTATAGCCAATACTAAGTGACAAAAATTCTACTTCTCATCTAAAATCTGCGCGACTATGAACATATTTAACACCGCCAAATTCCCTATCACGACTTCACATGCTATTTCTCCTACAACTTGGGTGTCGTCATCAGTTGACGTCCTCAGTATTGCTCCAGGCTTCTTCAGTGATCAAGTAAGATCCAAGGATTGAGTGCGATGCGCCCCTATCTATAGTTAGTATTCGCTCATCCAACAATTGTCACGTTGCTTGCCTTTCTACCAATTTGGGAGAAGGAGATTATGGGGCATTCAATTGCAGGAGCCAGCATAAGCCCCTTTCGGCTATCTCGTCTTAGTTTAATGGCTGATTAGAGTCGGTTTCTTTTTCTTTAGTTCGTCTAACATTCTATCGCGTAGTGGCCTGGGTTACCACAATTAAAAAATTAAAGCTTTAATTTTCATGTTTGCATGTTTCAAAACGATTATTCTCATCGATCGACTTTGAGCAAATCTCTCAATTTCGGAAGCATATTCTTGCAGATATTCGTTGAGTTTTTGGTCGCGCTTCTCCAGCTCCATCTGGTAAATTTTCCTCCTGTGCATCGTAATATGCATAATGCATCGTAATGATCTCAATTTAAAATAAAGTTATATTTAAAAAATTAATAGGTTGTATTTCATTATTTTGAATAATATAATAAAAATAAAATTAAAAATGAATATGTTGTTAATTCATATTTGGGAATAATCGGCGAAATTTCCGCTGCAGGTCCTTCCACGAATAATATAGCGGAATTTATCTCTATGCTCCAGTCATTTGCTTTGAACTGAAGCTTTAATACCTGCAAAAGAATTGTGCCGTCAAATGATGCCTTGTTTTTGTTTACCCTGGGAGAGAGGCGGGATGAAATACTAGCTTCTTGGCTTTGCCTTTGTTCTTAAATGTAGGTAATCATTTGTGATATGTTAGCATCCTGTTCATCCAATTTCTGTGACATCTTGGCATATTATGACAGAGAATAACGCTACTTCGTAAGGCGTAATCTCTGCGATCTATCATTCTTGAGAATCAATCATATGTGGAATGCCAAATATCCTTTTCTCAGCTGCAAATCTTTAATGGACACCATTAAAACAGCATTATTTTCTTTAAATGCCGATAAGACTAGGACTTCACTTTACTTATTTATTTTATAACCAATGATCATCAACTTCATCTCTCTAATGACCCAGCTGCAGTAGCAATAGTAACTATTTGTGGCACTCGCCTTAGAACAGAACAAAAGTTAAACAAACAATTACCAATGAAGCATTAATTAATCCAACCAGTAACTTTCATCTACAAATACACTTGCAGTTACAAAACGGATTGTCTTCGTATGCATATCTATTACTCTTCGTATTTCTCGCATCGCTGCCTCCGCAGCTTGGCAGTTTCAATGTGTGGCTGCCAGCTCGATTTGTTTATTGTTGATATCACAATTAAGAGGACTTAATTTGTAATGAAACCTACCTGCAACAATCATGCTGCAGGCTGCATTACGAACATTGTGCACGTGTGTTCTGTATGTATGTACATAGTAAAATACATTATTTGAAGGGAGCAACAACAAAATAGCGCGGTGTAGAATGACAAAAATGTATCTCATTTTCGAACCACAATGACATGCCCATAGTACGAGTGTTTGCCCTGCGAAGGGTTAGTTACTCTTGTTTGTTATGACACCACGCGGCAGTAATGCGGTGCGGTGGGCTACACGTCATCGTATCACGGGTTTCACGAGCGTATAATTATTATATTTTTATTTCCCAAATACCACTTTGGCTTTGCCGTTTCCATAATTCAGCAAGCGGTGCTTTTTAACATATCATAGATGCTTCATCAGTATCACAGTATCAATGGCATGTAGGCTTCAGGTACGCTCTTTAGCTAATATTCATTTGTTCTTGTATGTGTTTATAGGTAAATTGGCCTACACCCTACACTCCGTTGTTGAACAAGAGATTTGTTTAATAAGGGTTTCGCGATTTAAACACGATAATTGTTGTTGGCACACTTCTTCACATTCATATATATGTGCATATGTTTGCTGTGTTGTTTGGCACTTCTCAATCAATATTGTTGTCAGTGATGATACTTGATTTTATTACAAATCTCCACCTCATCAAATTTTACCCACTTTTTTGAAGTAGTTTGTAACTGATATCTACCCCTGTCCTCATTGTCCATGAACGTTATAAGGCGGTGAGTGAGCGATCTGTCGACTCGGTAATAACCTCCCGCAGTGTGGCATTGTACTATATTGGTGTCTATTGTTGTTGTTTGTGATTTTGATGATTATGCTGGAGGCTTAGCTACATACATACATATGTTACACACAAATACAACTAGAGTATTTTACCTTTATTCAATGAAGGCAGTATCTTGTCCTCCAAAGTACTGGCACAGTGGTGTATTTACAATTGGATATGAGTCTACTTCGCGCTGCTATTATATATTTCGCTATACATTTATTTTACCGTTAATCTTCGATTGACAAGAATCATCTTGTAAAATGTTATACCATCTACACCAGAACTTTGTAATAATTAAATACTGATTACACTTGTCTAAAATAGTTTTGGTGCCGAAAAGTTGTAATATTTTTTTAACTTAAGACTCTTTACTAATAACATTCATAAAAAAATATTGAATTTCTACTTGTTTTCTGTATTTTAATTGAATAGAAATAAAATATTTACACCAAAATCTAAATTTATTAAATTCTTATATACATAACAACTTTATTTTACAAGATTTACATGAACGACGTGTAGATGGATACTCACGTTGCATCTCCCATCAGTAGTCAGTTATCATGTGCTGATCCATTAGACTTGGTACCTCTCATAGTATTATATATTCTTGAAGTTATCCAGCATGTTAACAATTTCAGAGTAGTTTCTTGACATGTGTGAGAAAGTTTTTAAAAACTTCAACAAACGAATTCAACGAAAGTCGTTCTAAGCTGGTCATTGAACTTAAGAAATTAGTATTTCTTATCAATATTGTCATCTGTGGGCCAGCAAAAATGTCCGCTTTTATCTTTTCTATGCTTAGACTAGGGAATTATCCCGTTATATAATGAAATTGTCTCATTAAACCTAGTTCAATGCGCAAAAAGGACAATCTCATTTAGTCTCTAGTAACTACAGATGGGTGTATTGCACAGATGAAAAATTTTTGTCCTCTGTTAATGGTTGGCACGACTATCTCGCAGGCAATAAAAACGTGTGTATTTATTGTAACATTTTCTTTTCTTTTCCTACTGATGAAGCAAATTTTTCAAACAATTTGAGGCATCCACAGCTTGTTTTTACCCACCAATTTGCGACTTAAAATCCAGAAATATGCACTTTTTATAAAGTCCCCACAAAACACGATCTAAACTTCTTAGCGATGACCACATGATACCTATCACCAATTAGATGTCGCCACCAAATTTTTTTTTCATTTGTTGAGGTGTGTTATTTTCTCAATTTTTTTTCGAAATAAAAACACAGTGCGTGACTCTATACCACTCATTGATACAAATATTAAAACTTCAACAAATAAGCTGAAAAATTATTTGAGTAGGTGAGTATATTGAATATCCAGAATTGATTAAATTGGGCTACAAGTTTGTGAACCATTAATGCAGAAAAGCTTAAATTTTAATCTAACTGCGTAGCGCATACACAACTTGATATAAATAGATGGTAAAACCTGCTATTAAAAGCAGATTATACCTTTGTACTTTCTATAATATGAGATGAGTGTTTTATGCATGTAAATTCTACTTAATTTGGTTGAGCTTAGCCGAAATAAAGAAAACACGTGCGTTCTTCACCTACTTTGTTGGTATACGACTATGTAGTATATGTGTATATGTTTTATATCCATTTTACATCTTTGCTGTGAAAGCGATCAAGCATTGCACATGTTTGGTTTCCTTTAATTGTTTGTTCAAACATCAATTGATTTAGATGATATCTAATATGACATTATGCACCCTCATTTATGAATAAATGTTATATCATGTTTTACTTTGATTACTTTCAATACTTTGATGATCATATTTTCATATTGTGTATCTCTCACCCTCTACCTCACATTCAAATGTAGACATATATGTACATTTTTATAGTACTATATGTATATAAAGGGTTATCCATTTAGTGGTTCCGAAAGAGCAGGGCTGTGTTTTGACATCTACCAAACTTAACTGTCAAACCACACATATTTTATTTTAGTTAAAAGTCAGGCATTTATGAAAGTGGATCCCTTAGCAACCACACAACACGTTAAAATTATTGAAACCTACTACAAAAATGGTTATTCAAACATCGCCACTTTTCGTGCTTTAAGAGGAGACTATGGTGCACATAATCGTCCAACTACGTCCGAGAATCCGAGAATCCTCAAATAATTGAAGAGAGGCCATTGCACCCAACAAAAAACTTACTGTCTAGTGCGCCCTATTTTAATTTCATTTGGCCACCAAGATTGTGCGATTTGACACCGTTGGACTTTTTGTGAGGCTACGCGAAAGACCGTGTTTATGCGGGTAAACCTTTAACTCTTGAACACTTGAAAATCAACATTCGTCAAGCTATGGTTGTAATACCGTCCAATATGCTACAAAATTACAATTATTTGCCAATAATTACCTCAAACGGATCGAGGTTGGCAAAATTTTACATCATTTGATAATGCAAAAGCTTAAACTTTATAAAAAACAAGGAATTTAATTTAAAAAATTATTTTACATGCGTTTTACTTGCGCTTATTTTGGAAATCGTAAAATGGATAACCTTGTATAGCATGAACCTAGAAGCATATCAGAAATCTCCGTCATTTATATCCACAGGCAACCCACAACAAGAAAAAATCAATAAATATACATAATATTTTTCCCTTCTATTCTTACTAACTGTTATCTGAATTTTATCTTTACAATTTCAAAATAGAATTAAGAGAAAATATGTTTTTGTGATAACTTGATAATAGCTCTGTTAAGGGAAATATTCCTGTAGCTTGAATGGATTTTAGCCCCTCGGTGGTCAAGTTATTCATCTCGAAAAGAGTAGTTTAAAAAAAAATTTCTTTCGCTGGCTGCAGTTGTGTATCAATATGTAGTTTCCATGGAAAGATGGCTCTTGTTCCGCATTACTTTGACATTGTGTAATAATATTTTATTATTGTACATTATCTAAAGGTACACAGTTCTTTGAAGGTTTCTTACAAAAGATGAGGGGAAGCATTTAATTTAAAGTATCAGTGATTCTACATTGCATAGACAACTTTAAAAAGTGTTAATTATGATTCAACTCAAAACTAGATATACGATTAACATGCAATTGTTATTCGGTTCAAATAGTTGAAAATTTTTATGTATATGAAAATATCTTTTTTTGTATCTACAGTCTATGTTCTGCCACACGCACTGTTTTTTAGCAGATTTTAGTTATTCAAAGCTGTATGTTCGTCTGAACAAGGAGCTATTTGGGCGAAAATTGAGATATATGAAACTCCCTTGGGTTTTAAGGTAAGATGGTACTGCAAATTAGTAAAATCAGGCAATGACCTCGCCCACACTCCCTTATTATGAAAAAATACTCAAAATGCTGTAATTCAATTACTACCAGAGTTATAACTATGGTTCACCGAGGCAATAAAACGTCACCTAATAAAAATCCATAAAATTAAAATAAATCATCATTGTTTGACCAACATATCAATTTAATTCATGATCATGCTTAGATCCGAAATGGTGCCTCAGTAACCAGGTGGTTGGAAATGCCTGCTATATTTTCTTTGAAACTAGAGTGTGGTCAAAAAACATATCTATAATTTGAATTCACGAGCTGAGATGTATACATGTCTGTCTGTTTGAACGCCAACTAGTCCCTCAGTTTTTGAGATATTCCAACCAAATTTGGTAGGAAGAAGCACTGGCACATTTGTTGGAACCACTGTAGCATATATACGACCGATTTCTCAGATTTTAAACTTTGTACCATAAATCCGTCATAAAAGCATGTAAAATCTTGATATTTGGTATTCTAGACATATGTAATAAATTTCACTTTGGTACAGAAAATCATCGAAATCCTATAGCTTCCATACAACCGGTTTTTTGGTCATATTTTGGATATATGTATGTATTTGTTATTGAGTTTTAATTAATAACCCTCAAGGGGCTGCCAGACATAGCAATTAATTAATTTCTAATTGCATGTCAAATTTTAATTTCAAGAGTAGTCACACGTAGCTTAAAAATTTTCATGAAATTGAATTTCAACATCTGGGAATTAGTCTAGATGGTCATTTTGTGAAATTAAATTTCTCTGACAATTCTCCAATTATTTGGCAGCACTTTCAATAGAATAAAAATTATTAGTGTAGCACGAGCAGTTGGAAATTTAATTTCAAAAATAAAATTTCAGATAAATGAGTGCATTCACACACTGCAATTATTATTTTTCCAACATCGGAAATCAAATCGGGATTTTTAAACGTCGAAAATGAACTTTTTTAAGGTAAAAGGTGAAAGGTGAACGAAATAAAAATTTCGTGAAAATTGCTACGTCAAACAGCGCCTTTACCATATCTGTAATTTTTTGCATTTAGATTAAAAATTGTTTTAGACTTTTTCATTGCTGATTATGCTTTGAATCTCCCTGGCCTCAGGATTCATGCTTTATCATGGGTATATTCTTGAGCATGTGTCATCTGTTATTTTAAATCTTCTCGCTCTCTCTAAACGAAAATATACCTTCTCTGTAAGCATTTTATATCAGTTTGATATCCATTTTGTAATATTTTATTTTTTAAGATCTATGTTAGGGTTAAGTGAGATATAATGCAAGGAAAACTCAAAAAGTGTGGCCTGTCACTTTCTTTTTTGCAGTAACAACAAAATGTGTTGAATTTTTTCAGCCAAAAAACCCTTAAATAGAAGTTTAAAAAACCCTCTTTTTACAGGATCAAAAACGGACATTTCATTGTTATATAATAAAATTTTTCCAAAATTAAAATTCCTTTTTATACCTATAAACCATTCATTTCATTTTAATTTCTTCTTCGCTAATTCCAATTAAATTAATTTTGAAACTAAACATCCCTATTAATTAGGTTTTGTATACTTTTCCTTAAATCCTTTTGCAAACCACAACATAGATGACCACATAAATGCTAGAATCTAAAAAAGTTTGCTTATTATGTTTACATGCATATGTACATACATATAAGTACATACAAATATTTAAATTTGTAAGTATACGTTAAAGCTAAACACATTTATGTATCTACAAGCTCACTTCCTTCTTCTCTACTAACTCGAGTAAAAACGTAACCAAACCAGCGAACCAAATTAAAAAATGCGAAGTTAAAAGTGAACTTTAGTAAATAGAAAACACCACAAGGTAACTATATAAGCACATGTACACAAATACAGTGGCGGACAAAAGTCTACATACACCGCCTGTATTCGTTGTGTAGAAAGTACTATCACTTAGCTGAAAAATTTAGGCATACAGTTTTACGTGAAAACCTTTTCTAATCACATGTATTAAAACAAATGCATTCTCTAACATAAAATGAAACAATTATGGTGAAAAAACGCAAAAATATCCTTGACAAAAGTCTACATACACCACGGGTTTACTAGCGATTAGCGTCGATATGTTCTATTGTTATGGCGATTAGGTACCCTTTTTTAAGATTTTTTTAAATTATGTTTTTTAATTTGCTAGTATTAAATTTAGTTGTGGTTTAAACACATGAGCATCAATGGCTCCGCGAAAAGAAGTATCCATTGACGAAAGAAACTTGTTTATTCAGCACAGAAAAGAGAAGAAATCGTATGATGAAATTTCAAAAAATGTAAACTTAAGTCGACCAACAGTACAGATCATTGTACAAAACTTTGAAAAAAATGGATCCACCGAAAATAAGCCGCGTGCTGGCCGCCCGAAGAAACTAACTCGAACATCAGCTTTATTCTGAAGGAAGTAAATGATGATCCTAAAGTTAATGCTCCAAAATCCATCCAAGAACAATTCGAAGAGCTCTGAAAGATAACGGCTTCCACAGTAGAACGCCACGTGAAAAGCCTCTTATTTCTGAAAAAAATCGTAAACTTCACGCGGAGTTCGCTAAAGCTGATTTACACACGGGAATGGATTATTGGTAAAAAGTCTTGTTTGCAGACGAATCGAAGTTCAATATATTCAATATATTTGGAAAAAAAGAAAATACTGCACTTACCGCAAAAAAAGTAGTACCAAAAGTGAAGCATGGTGGCGGCAACGTAATGGTTTGGGGAGCGGTTGCGCCATCTGGATTGGAAAGCTGGCTTTTATTGAGGGTAATATGGATCAGTTCAAATGTAAGTCATTGTTGGAAGCTAATCTAAAGCCTTCGGTGGACTGTTTGGAGCTTGGCGCAGGCTGAAACTTTCAAGAGGATAACGATCCAAAGCACACGGTTCATATTGTTAAGGATTGGTGGTTTTGTCATGCTCCAAGGCAAAACTTGAAGCCCAGATTTGAATGTTATTGAACTTGACTGGGAGATTTTTGAGCGAAAAATTAGAAAAAATCTGATATCCAGCTCAGCATTACTGAAAAAACGTCTTATTGAAATTTGGGATAATATTACTCCCTCTGAACTGACAAAGTTCGTAGCTTCGATGCCACGACGGCTTCAAGCTGTTATTGATGCGAACGGTGGACTAACTAAATACTAAAAAGAAAATTAACCAAAGTTTTTGCGTTAAGATAAGTTATGTATGTACTGTATGTGGACTTTTTAACTTTACTATTTTATGTAAAAAAATTTTGTTTTTGTTTTTTTATGATAAGGGAAATTAGTTGAAATGAATTGTGTAATTTTCCAATAAATTTTTTGGAATTTCAATTCAACGAAAATGGGGGGTGTAGGTAGACTTGTGTCCGCCACTGTAGATAAAAGCACAAAATATTCATACACATCTACACGGTTAAATACACATATGAAAGTAGCTCCTAGCTCCTCATACTCGCAAAGGAAAAATTTCATAATTCGGCACATTTGGCATTATGCCACTTATTATTTAGTGCCGCTTTCAGGCTTTACGGTTGGCTGAAATGTCAAGTGAGAGAACGATGTATGCGACCACCAACCATCAGCCGCTGTCTGCCCGGAAACAAATATCGGGGTTGAAATACCACTCATCTGTTGTTGAGCTGGTAACATCGTGCGAACCGAGACGGAGTGAAAAAGAAAAGAGATCTAGTAACGCAGGCAACGCCTCACATAAATATATTCCCCACCCTGTGACGCGTCTGGGTGATGCTGTGTGCATACAACTGCACAATTTCGTAAGTGTGTGTATGTATGTTTACGTGTATCACACACATTGCTCGCAGGGGGAGGTGCTTACCATGGCGCGTTCAACGGTCGCGTCGGATTGGTCCATTAATTGGTAGTTTTGGTTAGGAGAGACCCACCTTCAGTTTACAATGGGGAAAACAGCGGAAGGACATCCAAAATGGTGGTGATACTGAAGGATGGCAATTTGCGGCTCCAAATTATTGTTTCTTTTTTGTTTTGTTCGACATATTGCTGTTAATGTTGTATTCCGACTGCGCTGCTAATAAATCGTCTGCACTTGCTGGTGTTATGATTATCCCGGTATTAGCTGTGTCGGTTCAAAGCAAAAAGCTGAATGCAAAAAAAAGAACCAAATATGTACACCTTTCATTTACAAAATGTTTTTTCTATATTGTTGTGATTAAAGCAGATGCTAAGTGTAAAAAATGTAAAAAAACATGCTAAAGCCTATGGTTATTTGAGAGTTAACCACTGCGTATAAGCAACTACCGTGTTGTTGC
Source organism: Neoceratitis asiatica (assembly GCA_030068015.2). NCBI lineage: Eukaryota > Metazoa > Arthropoda > Insecta > Diptera > Tephritidae > Neoceratitis > Neoceratitis asiatica. Next base: position 74,240,641 of record CM061528.1, read on the forward strand.
ACAAATAATGTAAACATCCATTCACACTCTTAATAAAATGGCGGAAACGCTTTTTTATTTTGTTCGATGCTGATGGTGATGGTAGTGGTATTTGCGGATGCTACCTGTTATTTCACGAGTGAAAAAGTTGAGGTGGTGTGAAATCGTTCAAAATCATGAAGCGTACTACCTTTAGATGCCGCTGGCCGAAAAGAACCACCACCTCTTAGCTCAACATTATAGCCGCGCTTCACCCTCAAAAACAGCCCATCAGTTGCCATTGTCTCGTAGACGCCGTCGCCGTCGTCTCCACTTCCACTGCGAGTTTGCCGTTATTAATGTCGGAGGCTTATTGCTAGGATAACATTTGAGTTTGGTTTCAGTTGTAATTCTACCGTACATCATCGTCGTTGTTGTGTACATTATTAGCACGCATCTCCAGGTTGCTAGGCGCATTTGAGCTATACAAAGTATACATACATATATACAAATATCACCAAGAGCTCTTCATCTCCACTGCCAAAGCTGAATTGACGAATAAACTTTGCAACAACCACATTCGGTTTCTTCTCACTCTCTACAACTTACAAAGTTTATATTTTGAAAATTGATGCGACCGATAGCATCGAAAGTGGACGCTCCCGGCAGTGTAAAACTTTCACTCTCTATTAGACACTCGAGTCTATCGCCTTGTCTACATTCAAATCGTCACCAGCCTCCTCAATATAATCTCACATAAGCTTCGGGAGTGTTCTTAGTTGTGTTCGGTTCGTCGTTGTTATCGTGTGTGTCGAAAGTTTCGGTCTGTCGGTCGGTTGGACAGTGGATCGATAGATTGGAGTGGAGTCGGTCAGTTGCTCGGACGGTATCCTATCACACGTATTCTATCGCTGTCAGTGTCAGTGTCACTGTCACTGTCGCTATCGTTTCAGTAAACTTGTTGTCTCTGTCGGTCGAAGCGTTGAAACATTATTGAAGTTCCTTTCACTTGTCGTGCCGCCTTTAGCATACGATACGATATACAAATCAATTGGACATAATAACTGTTGTCATTTTCCGGTTTCCTAGTTTCGTAATTGGAATATGTCGCATTAGGAGCTAATATCAATTTCGGTCGTTACTATTGGCATTACGTCGCTGATGTGTTTTCACCATATACACCAAAGTATTGATGTCATTGAACCAGTGATTTATTCCCTTGAATTTACACAACGTTTATCTCTATATGCATACACTGTTGTGCAACTGTGCGTGAAATAATCTGACTCAAATGATATGTGTACTCCATGGGAAACTGAATTTCTTATCGAGTTGAACTTCTTTTGAAATACAAAGTATTTTGTCAAACATTGAAAGTGTTTAAAATTGACATATGTATATGTATAGATGTTTTTGTAATTTAAACATTGTCAGTGAATCTCATCAAAAACGTGTTAGTGAACTGAGAAAAGAGAAAAACGTGACGAATGCATTCGAAACTTTCTTTGGATCAGAACCAGCGTCACTTGCAACAATTGAATACTACTCCAAATTATCAGGTTTTAGACAAGTGCCGCTGTAAAGTACATCATCTGCAAAATAATTGCCACCAGCAAATCTTACAAGTACCAGTACAGCAGCCTCAGCAGTTCGCTCCACAGTTTCATCTGCAGCAACAATCACAAATTCCGCAACATCTGCACCATCACCATCATCATCACCACCATCACCATCAAACATTTGTAGCTACAGCTTCCAGTTTTTCCGCCAGCTGTTCATCATTTTCTTCATCGAGTTCGGCTTCATCACTGTCTTCAACGTCTTCAAGCATGTACCGGCGTCATAATAATCTCTCATATTGCGGTGGTAAATATATAAATTTCGAAAAAATAAGCCAAACTATTGTAGGAAGAAATAATAGAATTAAAAAGTTTTCTACTAAAATATCACCCTAAATAGATGAATAAAAACCATGAAAATGTTCTAGTTGGTTTCTGTTAAGAAAGCTATGGCTGAAAACATACAAATATGCAATATGAACGAGGTGTGTTCAAATTTTTTTTGTTTAATTTTTTAATTTTTAATTTTTTTGAAAAGTACTTATTTGTTCATTAATATCTATTTTGTCCCCTACAAAGTAATGAAGTGCGATTTGCCGTATGGCCATCAGCTCTTTCTTCGATTCTGACTTGATTTCATCAATTGTGGCAAAACGGTTTCCTTTCATTGGTTTCTTTAGTTTTGGGAATAAGAAAAAATCGCAGGGAGCCAGATCTGGTGAATACGGTGGTTGAGGCATGATTACGGTTTTGTTTTTGACCACAAAATGACAAATAAGCATTGATTTTCCACAATTCCGATCGTTTGAGCCGTATTGCTTCACGCAAACATTGCATAACTTCCTTGTTGTACGACCTTTTGGCAGGAACTCATGATGCACCACTGCGTTTTTGACCTTATGATCGGGTATGTGCTGCGAAATCTTAGCAAAAAAAGTTAGACCATTTTATACACGTATAAGGGGTAGCAAACACTCTTTAACTCGTTGATTATGCCCACAGAGAAATTCGGGGTCGGCCTTTTGCTGCACTGGCTATCTCTAATTCAGGAATATCTTCGTTAGGTTACATTGAGTAAAACTGTTAATGAAGAGAAGTGCTTTCGTCCATTTTACATACATATATTTCGTCGTTCATAACTACACAAAAGTTTTTCGTTAGTCAGTTTCGTTCCGTACAATTCCCGTAAGAGAAAAGCTTTTTATGCGTATTACTTGTGCATGGGAAGACTCAGCGTTATACTTTGGAGTTCTTTTTTTTTTTTTTTTGATTTGCAATATTTATGTACAAAAAAAACTAAGGTATTTTTGTAAGTGACAAAAATTAATGCAAGGCGAATTTATAAAGGTGAGAGCAGGAGAACAAAAAATTATTCTTTATTTTTTTTTCCTTAGCGATTGTCAAAATCATTGCCTTTTAAAAATGCAAAAACTCTCTTATCCGCTCTTTTTTCGCGTAAATCGCAATCACATTATCACAATTTTGAAGATTTTCATGTTTACAAATAGAAAATCAAGTAGAAATTCAAGCTAACAAAACAAACTAAAAAATAATGACAATCTTTGGGTACAATGAAAGAAGCAAGTTGAATTCGCTGTCATACTAACTTCACCCTGTATAAATGTTAAAAAAATATATTCCAAGTCCACTTTATAACCAGACATTTTTTCGCAGCAAGTGAAAAGCGGAAAAGAAATGTAAACAACTGAATGTTCAAAAGTTGGTATTTATAATATTCTACTTTATTATTTAATATTAGCTGAAATCTTTAAAAACTAAAACAATGAGTTTTTTAATTTCCGATCTATATCTACGGGACAAACCCCACCCTCGCACAGCTACTTGAAAAAATTACAGCAATTATAAATTTTACTCTACATACATATATGTTACATGCATAGGCATATAGGCTCAAAGCGCCAAATATTTAATTAAAATTAAAATTAAAAAGTGAAAATAAATATTACTACAGATAATGTACTGCGTATTCGATATTAGTAACGATGTTGAAAAATTCGTAATTTTTTGTTTGGATCAGATTCAGAATAAGATTGTTAATTTGGGTGACAGTATCAGTCTTAAATTTTTGAAGTCAACGACGGAGATTTAAAAATAAATTAAGCAGTTTTTCCATCTTTTAAGAGAAATTATTAGTATTTTTTTATTAATTTTAATATACCTCAAAATATGTTCTACTGTTGCATTAACGTGTTGCGGGATTACAAAATTAAAGCAGATGGTCAAGCCAAGTAATCCTTTGCTCACTTAAGGAAGCTGTGACCAAATTGCTGCAGTTTAATAGACAACTAAATCCGTCAGGTACTGTGCAGGCTGTACAGTCTTCAAATCCATAATGAAATAAAAATTAAACTACTAACAGAAAGATTAATCGGAATTGCAAAATCACGTCTTTAAATTGCAACAGTTACTTGTTATCTGGCAAACTAAATATATCAATGTTAAGCCTTATAATTTTTCTTTTTGCCCTTAATTCGTTTTTGTTCTCTTTGTCGCTCGAGCTTGATATAACAGTCCACATTAACATTTTTAAATACATAATTTGGCATAAAAGTTGCGAACGTCAACAAGATGTGATGTCATCTGAAAAACGGCGACTAAGTCGACGACGCCAACCATAATAGGGGTGATCGTCTATTTTACGTCTTAGTTAGGAGTACACTGGCAAATAAATTGTATTAAGAATTAGGTTTGCCATACCTTCTTTTTTTTTGGCAAAAAGAGTATTGCCAATTGAGTCTATGTTCTCAGTTTATTTCAAAAACAAAAATATAATACAAATTGTCGAAAAATTATTATTTAAATCGTTATCGTGTCTTTGCTGTATCCTTACATTTTACGGACCGATAAAGCATGGTCAGACCATAATTTCAATTTGTAGCCTCCGCTAGAAATATTAATGCCTCGTAGTGAAATTCTCACTTATCATAATTCATTAAATACATTGTTAGATTATTATTATCATCTCTTATTATCGTAGACATTAATTCTAAGCTGTTTATTTTACGAAAACATAAAAAATATTTGACACGACATCATATACGAAAAGAATTGCAGGAATTTGAAGTGTATTTGAGCTTAAACGTATTGAAAAAAGTGTATAGCTGATTCAACAGAATAAAGCCTCGTTAAAATATATATATATATATATGTATATACATATATATTGAATGTGAGAATAGTGTTCGGGACGTATGATAGTGTTGCACCACTAGTTAAAATAAATTTCAAAATATACAAATTTAATAGGCCTATTAATTGCATTTTTATGGACGATAGCGTTTAGCATGAAAGCGAATCCCAGTTATCGAGTGGCCGGTCGTCAAAGTCTAGATCTTAATTCAATTGAGAACTTGTGGACTTCATAAAAATTTAAGATGTTTAGAAATTTCTAAGAACTTTAGGTAGGAGCACAGGAACCTGGAAGTCGAATATTTTGAATAGGTGCCAGAAGCTTATACAGAGTTTACCAAATGCATAGGCGTGATCTTATTCGGAATAAGGGTTAAAGTATTATCAGCTAAACACTAGTACTGAATAATTTTTTTCTATCATGTATGTCATATAAAATAATTTGTATACATCGAAGCATTATCGGCCCCATTTGCAGAGTGGTTACCAGTATGGGTCGAATACTGATCAGAACAACATAGAAAATTATAGAAAATTTGTTTTATTGTTGGAAAAATATTAAAATGCATACCACAAATTGGAGGAGAAGCTCTACCGAAAGTTGCTTCAGTTCAGTGGTTAATGTATATGATATATGTAGAAATGTTACGCATACAACATCGATGTAAGACGCATGAACAAGCAACTCTGTATGAATGCCGGTATAAATGAGCTTCTATTTCTTTTTTACACGTGGAGTTCCTAGGAGAGCATTCGAAAGTCAGAGAAAATCCATTTTATTAATTATTAGAAGGAAATATCATTTATTTTTAAAAATTAAGATTTCTCCAAAAAATTAAAAATAACTCCTATTACAATCTAATACTTTGTATGGGCTGTCGTCTATTCATAGAATGCATTAAATTTTGTTTAAGTTCAAGAGCTATATATAGGTCCATATTTTCTGAGAGCAGTCTTAACCTCCTTTTTACTATTAACTTTGAGCTTTCATAGCTTTGTCTCCATATAGGGCCACATAACACAATGGAATTGAGGTCTGCGGATATTTTAGAGTCTTCCTTGATACTCCGAGCCGTTTTCCTTTCAGCCTGGGGCGTGCAAAATTTTTTGGGCCTTCCACTACTATGGGTCTTCCAACTTCACCAGTTTTTTTGAATGTAGCAAAAATGTACTTGACCGCATACTAGGTTCTTTGACAATATTGCCTATTTCATGAGTGCTTTTGCCTTCTTGTCAATATTTGACTACCAGAGCTTGTAAATCTTGAGATGTTTGTTTATTCCCTATTTTTTATCCAAAAACTACCACTTCACAAATAAAATAAGCATATCAAAGGACGGTACCTATTAGATAACTACATTTAAAGTGTTGCCAGAGAACCTTCCTTGCGTTGGTTGACGGGCGTTATTTGCTGCACAAAGGCGGGTGCGTATCTTTACTGCTACAAGATAGTGCTCCGAGTCGATATTTGGCCCTCGGAACGTACGCACTTCTAGAACATTGGATACATGTCTTCTGTATATCACAACATGATCGATTTAGTTACGTGTTTTTCAATCTGGAGTCTCTCTCACCACAAACCCAACACTGAATTTGTGCTCCTTTAAAAGGCCGCTGTGGTGAATTTTACAAGGACTCACCTTCTTCCGTCCTTGTCCCGTCCATTGCACTTCTTGAACGGCGGCGATGTCAGCCGTCAGTCTTATGAGGACTTCAACCAGCTGGGCAGCGGCACCTTCCCAATTAAGGGACCGGACATTCCAGGTGCATGTCATCAACTCGTGATCCTTTAAACGCTTGCGGGAGGTCTCTCATCCGAGGCATTTGTTGATTTTTCATTAGATTGTAATCATTTTATGTGGTGGGTCCCAGACCCTACAAACAACCGAAGAGGATTCGCTTCTCACCTTAGCTCGCCTTGAAACGGATTTTTGTTTACTACCCAAAAGATACTTGGTCTAAGACCGGAATTGAAATATTTTGTTGCCTTTTTTAAATATGTTACAATAAGTGTAACTAAAAAGTGAGCTAGTGCTCTATTTGTGAATGTTATGGCTGTATATAAGAAAATGTGGTTGTTATTGCTTTATTAAAACTATCATTTATTTCAAAATATCTAATTTAAAAAGTGATTTGTTGAGATAGTCATGACCTTGCATCGAATTAAATTTTTATTATGATTTTTGTACGAGGAATCCATTTTATAACTAAGTTGACTTTTATTTTAATATCTGATAATTGAGCTTTAATTTAATGGGCACCATTTATCATTGTGTTATTTTTGAAATGCAATTTGAGAAGATGACGAATAAAAATATGGCCGAGAGTTTTTTCCATCGCATTGTGCTGTAACAAAAAGTAGTTTCCGTTTTTTTTTCCAGAAATTAATTTTGGAAATAAAAATTGCAATAAAAATAAAATAAAACTTAAAAAGGTAAAATTATTTTTAATTTATTTAAGCTTAATAACCAAGTTATTAGAGTAATGTAAATATATATGTACCTAAATAATTTGAATCATGAACTTCTGCCTGATAGTACGCACTCTAATCACCTGCATACCAAAATTCGTTCAAATATCTCAATAGTCGAGAAACTAGCTAACTTCTGATCAAAATTATGATTTTATTGCATTTTTCGGAAAGCTTCATAAGTAACTGCAGAAATTTATTATCAATGTTGTCAAACTATTACCACGTTACTCAAGTTATACCGAATTGAATATTCCATCACAATATTTTAAGTAAAGTTATACATAAAAAATTTGAACAACCTTCCGAAACAGAAACTTCAAATCTAATTTTAAAGATTAGTCAACTAATTATCTATGAACTATTTTAACCAATTACATATATATATATATTTCGCGTTTTGTAACCGCTGAAGCGATTTTCGGCCGAGCTCCTCCTCCAATTTGTGGTTTTGCGGCTTGATGTTTTTACCAAATTGAGGGACCTACAGTTTATTCTAATCCGCCTCCGAACGGTCCTTGGATTTTTATGAGGAACTTTTATTTCATGTCGGATGGCTTTCCATAATTTGGATGCTGCAAAAAACCTAAACTCGAACCCAGGTCTTCCGAAATGTAAAGTAATAGGCAATTGGGCCGCCAATAGTATTTTCAAAGTAACGAAAATTAATAATTATTCCATTATAATGGCACTTCTTGTGTTATAGAATATTAATATACTGCTTTAAAAATAAAATGTAATCAGGTGCATTTCATATTCGCAAGAGGAATAGAAGAAACAGTGATAATGAAATTTATTATCTTCAAAAAGTAGGAATGGAAAATAAATAAATAAATATATATATATAAGTATATATATTTAAACCAGCAACCAAAGCTTTTAAATTATGTTTTTTATATATTTGTATGTTCATAGTTTCGGCACAAGAGGCTGGTCAGAATTATCAAGTGCAATATGTAGATACTGAGTTGTATCATGGCAATTCCAGTCAAACACAAATGTAAGTAGCAAACAATGTAAGAATATGATATGGATGAAAATACTCATACAACTTTAACTTATTCGTTTTATTTAGGACATATCCTTTTTGCCCTGTTGGCGACTATCAAACAAATGGTCAAACCTACTATTCAACGGCGGCAACCAGCAATTATGCCACCGCGGCGGTAGCAAACGCGTCCAGCACACACGCAGCGTCATTGCCATATTTGGTACCAATTGAAGAGGGATTATTACTCAATACATCATCGCATTCACAAAGTCGGGACTCGCCGCACAGCTTAACGGTAACTGTTCAAAGCAAATAATAACCTCAAACATTTTCTATTATGGATTAACGTTTTTAATTTAAGGAAGTGGCTTACATTCAAGAAGCTCAAAGTACACCACAAACTCCTACTTCTACAACGGCAACAAACTCGGTAAGCGGTGGTAGCGTCGGTACTGGTGGCGGTGGTGCGTCCCCAGATAGCGAACAAAATGGACTTGGCACAACGAATAAAGTTGCTTCAGCGACGGTAAGTTATGTTATCCACTTTTAAAATATTTTGATTTTCATTGAATTTGAAGTCATCAACAAAAAATTTAAGATGCATGCGCAAAATACGTATTGTCGAAAACTTGAATGCAAATTTTACGCATTTCCCCATCCAAATTCAAACAATCTCTACAATTGCAATTTAATTGAATACCAGCCCAAAGTTTAAATTTCCCTTCATATTTCTTTCTCTTTCGCACTCAACTGTTACTTTGGCTTCTGTCCTGGTGGTGGCTGCTGTAGATCAAGTGGTTGTCACGCAACTACGAAACGGCCGATGGCGTCAGTTTACCACGTTCCACGCTATATAACCACTACATGCAGCATTGCAACGATAACAAATTGGAACCAGTGAATGCTGCCAGTTTCGGCAAACTAATTCGTTCGGTGTTCTCTGGTTTGCGTACACGTCGTTTGGGGACACGCGGCAATTCCAAATATCATTACTATGGCATACGCATCAAACCGGATTCTATATTGAATCACATGATGGACGAAAAGCCGGCATATTCCGGCAATGGCGCGTCCGGCGGAATTGGACATTCAAACACTGGTGGCAGTGGTGTTTCACCAAGTGGGGCGGGAACTAGTGGTGGCAGTGGCAATATGAGTAACAATGGAAATCGCAGTTTGAAGAAAATGAGTTTTAAACCGGAATCTTATGAAACTTGTGCACAGGTAACACGAAAGTGAATAAAATGTTAAATTCGTTTTAAATAATTTATTAATGTTTTAATTATAGTATTTGGGGGATGGTGCTGGCGCGATTCCCTCTTTTCCCGCTATCGAATTGGACCACACATACAGTAATGAGCTCTCGCAGGATGATGTAGAAACTTTTCGTGCCATGTATCGGGATCATTGTGAATCATTTTTGGATGCTATACTAAATTTAGAATTCAGTACCATTGAATATTTGTGGCGTGATTTTTGGCGTGCGACCGACAACAACAATTTGGAAGAATGTGAAGAAGAGAAGTATCTGAGCAAGACGAAACTATATTTGCTGTGCCATTGCGCAGAAGTGCAAAAGTTCATCAAAGAGGTGAGTAAGGTGCCAAATTCAATTGTAGAGCAAAGCAAACTCTTGGCAATTTTTTTTACGTATTCATCTTATTTTCAAACGTCAAGGTGGACTATCAATTTTATCAAAATATGGTTGACGTCATTATTCCTGATGTTCTGCGTTCCATTCCGAATGCGCTCACTCAAGCCGTTCGCAATTTCGCTAAAAATTTAGAGCTGTGGCTATGTGAATCTATGGTGGGTGTACCCGATCGCTTGATACAAATTAAATCGGCTGCGGTATCCGCTTTTTGTCAAACTTTACGCCGATATACATCGCTCAATCATTTGGCACAAGCAGCACGTGCTGTGCTTCAGAATAGTTCTCAAATAACTCAAATGTTGAACGACTTAAATCGTGTAGACTTCCATAATGTGCAGGTTAGTTACGCTCATTTCACTTCGAAAGAGAGTAAATGAATATTTTGTAAGATATATACGTTTCACTTTTCCCCAGGAACAAGCTGCTTGGGTATGTCAATGCGAGCCAGCGGTGGTACAACGTTTGGAGAATGATTTCAAAGCGGCTCTTCAACAACAGAGCTCTCTAGAACAATGGGCATCTTGGTTACAGCTAGTCGTAGACTCTGCCTTACAGGAGTATCGTGGAAAGCCTAGTTATGCTAAAGCAGCGCGCCAATTCCTACTCAAATGGAGCTTTTATAGCTCAATGGTAATACGTGACCTGACACTACGCTCTGCTTGCAGCTTCGGTAGTTTTCATCTGATACGTTTACTCTACGATGAATATATGTTTTATTTGGTAGAGCATAAAATAGCCGAAGCCCAACAAAAGACCGCTATTGCAGTTATATGCGATCGAATGGTAAAGTACAAATTATTTAATTAACAAAACTCTTATAATATGGTATCTCTTTTACGACAGCAAAAAGATATTGACTTTGAATTCGATTATCAGTTAGAGTTTATCAACGAAAATCATGCACAGCAACATCACAGTACAGCTAACTGTGCTACTTCTTCGGTTGGCAATTCGGCGAAACGTTTAAAGCACGAATGAGTAAGTGCTGTCGCAGATCTTCATAGTGTACATGGAACAACACCCAGCAGTATTCAATGTGGCGATGTTGGTGTTTTGCAAGCAAAATTCACCGAGTATCTTTGCTTATTGGCATCCTTATAGTAGTAACAATAGTCAAAAGTGAGAGCCATAGCAATAACTTTTCAAGATATATAACATACGAATGTATACAAATACATATGTATGTGTACATTTGAACGAGAACAAATATTTTTCTTTTTTTTCTACAAAATACAAAGAATTCCAGACATTTTAAAATTAATTGAAGTACTATATGTAAAAAACAAAACAGCAAAAGTTATCAAATTAAATCTTTACGTTTTTTCCATTTAAAAAAGGGTAAGCAAATAATATTTGTGATTGCCTCCAAATAGTGTTAAGCCGTCCAAATAAAAAATATTGCTAATAGACCCATGACTGTGGGTGTGAGCAAACTCCTTTCATTAAATGTAAAGTTATTTTTCTCAAAATTACTCAAGGCGAATTAGTATATAGAAATAAATATACTAAATATAATTGTCAAATTTAAGTGTCATACAGTATATTTTATATGTTTATATGCATATTTACACTTTTTTGTAAGTAAAGAACACTCGTCATAGTCAGTTTTGTATGGTTTCACTAGGAAGACCAATAATTTCTTGAAAAACAAAAAAAAAATATATATATATATACCAGTATGCACATATATATCTCAACCTGAAATTCTCTTTCCCCGAAAAACTGAATATTTACAAAACGAAAAGTAATATACAGCACCACATATTCGTATTTATAATACTCCTTTCTTATTTTCAGAAATCATGTTTCGTTATTTTCATATCTATTCAACTATTCTTCTACTTCAAAAATTATCACTGTATTTGTATTCTACCTATTCTCTAGTTTTCAAATTAGTCATGCAGGCTACCCTCTTCATAAGTAAGATTTTGATTGTTTTGATGTGTATATGTGCCACAGTAAACAGAAGCTAAATGCTTTAAAATTGCGCCAAAACTTGCAGGATAAATAATAGATCATTTATAATTGCTAGCACTGTTACTACTCGAGGCAACACTGATTTAAAAGTCTTAAAACATAGTTTTTTCATAATTATCTGTTCCGTTGCTAAACAGTTTTAATGATGATGAGTTCATATTTTCATCATCCTGTTACTTAACTGCAAACATTATATTTGTGTTAACAGCACTTTGGAACATTAGGACTAATGTTCAGCTAACTATCCTCATATAAGATTCGAATTTTTTAACGATTTACTCAACTTTGCTATTATTAACAACAAAATATGGTGAATAAATTTTAATACTAAAGACTAAACTTATAGTGAATTTTACAAGGTTTTACAAAGCATCTAAATGTATTTTTGTTTGAAGAGAATTTCATGGAAAAAGAAAAAAGGCCTTAAATTTGCAAAATGGATGCTACTTTGCTATGCCGTATTGTAAGAGCATAATACTTATTTGCATTTAGATACTACAATAGGAGATAAGAAAGTAGAAAAAAGAAGAATAAGAATTTTTTTTAAACAAATATTAAATTTGGCGAAAGTTTTGAAATGGATTTGTACACAACGAAAAGTTGATAAATAGGGACAAACCCCTTCAATATAAAATAGCGTTTCCGATATTGTTTAATATATTACAGACCTTAGAATTTAAATTTTTATTATCAGCCCAAAGTTCACATTTTAGTAAAACTACTCTGTGAAATTTCAAATTGTATATATACATACATACCGTGTTCGAAATAATAAGTTTGCTTATTGAAACTAAAAATAGAGTAGAGCAGAACAGAACAGCAGCCAAATATTTAGTGGATCAATTTAGAGCAACTTGAACAGTAATCTCATACAACCACAATTTTGCAAATAAAATTAAAATATTATTTCAAAATAATTATTAAAATTTATCATAAATACTTTCATGGTCATATTCTGCCCATAACTCTACCAAAAAAAGATAGAACAGAAAATGGTTCTCTAAGTTTTTCTATTTCTGCTTAGAGCATACTCATGAAACAAAAAGTAGAGCTAAAAAATTTAATGAAAACAATGGTGCTTAAAAAATTTCCTGTATTATTGTATTTAGTGAACAAATTCTGATTTGCATCTAATATGTTATATAATCGTTCCTCAATGATTTTTAATCACTGGAAGCCATAGCAGATATTAGAGCTTGGCATCAAATATCTTTTGCTGCGTTTGTTTGTCTTCGGTCTGATTGTACTTATTATTTCGAACACATCTGTATGCTTCAATAACTCTGGTCGACAAAAGAAAACTTTAAAACAAATATTAGGGATTAAATACAAAAATAATAATATTTAGGATAGTACTTTTCCAGGGTCACCAATAAACCATCTTTAGCATTTTAGCAAAATATATTTTGCTTCATCTGCATAAATTGTAAATTTTATTTTGCACAAAATATTGATATTAAAGATAATTTATCAGTTTCCTAGTCACTCGCCATAAGAAATTCATAATTCCTTTTGCATTTACAAAGCTTTACAAAGTCAGAACATGTACGTAGATATAATAAAAAGATGTGTCAGTACAACACCAGGCAGTCTCACAAGTGTGGGATCTTATGAATTTTTTTCCGTGCACAAATAACTAAAAGAAAAGATACTTTACATATTTGTAAGACCATAGGATATACGGCATACTAATAAACATTAATATTAGCACAATAAAAATGTGAAAGACAAATTTTTAAAAATATATTTAAATCTCAATGCCATATAAATATTTTATGTGCAAATAAAAATGAATATTTTTGCATGAAAACAATAACGTAAACAAATTAATAAATTATGGCAGCACCTTAAACTTACGCATATACATATACATTTGTATGTAATATATCTTAGTGTCATTACCAAAGCAAAGGGATTACCAAATGAGGTAATTATAAAAACTAATTCATATTTTTTATTAACATTATGAAAATGTTGTATTTCTACATACATGATCATTTACTTTCTATCTATGTAGCAGTATTACATACATAATGAATGGACAGCACAAAGCAATATGATAATATCAAATGCAAATGTACGTAAATGTTATGTATATGCGTGTATTAATAAATTAAGAAAACAAATCATTCCAATGCTCAATTTTTAGTTGTATCAAATATATACATACATTATTATATTTATAACTAAATTAAATATTTACCTATAGGTATATCATTATAATAATATATTGGTACAAAATATATCGCGCAATTCGATTCACTCTTGCGAATAAATTCTTAATTGGTTGTTAAATGTAAGCAAATATGCTAATGACTATACATATACATATATATGTATTTAAAAAAAAGTGAAACATTAAAAATATAAAATTCCTGTATGTGTCTCTAAAACTCAAAACAAACTGTTTTGGAAATCAATATATTTACTATGACTCTCAATTTGTGTAATGGAAATAAATACAATGTTACCAAATATTCCAATTATGATTTTCTTTGGAAGTAGTATACAAAATGCAGCATAGTATAGTAAGTAAAATTGTAATCTTTGCAAGTAATAAGTGCACATTAAAAATTATGATATTTTAGTGAAACTTGGTACACATGCCGAAACCGTAATAGTAATAGTATCAGTAATTACGGTAAACTAAAACAACATATTGTAACGTTTTTCCGTAGGTACCCTCGATGATCTCCCAAATCCTTCGATTCCAATCACTGGATTGTTAAATAAAACTCAAAAGATTTGTTCGTTTGGCCTCTTAATCGTCAGGAATTCACCAACGTTTACTTAGTCCTCAATAATTATAATTCTTCAATATACTGCCACTTCTTTTGTCTGTCCTTTGTATTTGGGATTTCCGTCACAACATGTATGTACTTATATACTCAGTCGTATTATACATTTTGGTTCGAAATTTTCTCCGTATAGCAGATTTGGTGTCCTTTAATCCGTTAAGCATTTCAAAATTCATCTTTGAAACCGTAGGCAAAATTTTTATTCGGAATAGTATTTTTTATTTAATTCATTAGATTACAATAATTGAGTTTTAATGTATAATATGAACAAGTGCTTATTATAACCTACTCTCGCTCAAATCAAAGGAATGTAAATGTAACTTCGAGATATACCTCTTGTTCTAAGTTCATATTTAGTAGTGCCTAAGCTTAGAATTTTGAATTTATTCATTAAGCACTAGGCTCTTAAGAAAAAAATTTCTTTACCCAACGCCATCAGACATCTGACGCTGCAAACCACTCAAGATAGCAGGGATGGGAAGACGCAAAGAGATCAGATAATTAAATATCTGATCTGGACCAGAAGATGATTAATTCCATTACAAACAATAAGAACGAGCCGTATCACTTCATTGACTACGAGAGAATTGCATTTATGCTTATATGCATGCTAGTAAATAACTTTTTTTACTTACATAACTACATATATGCCAAAATGCAAAAACGCAAAAATACCCAAATGGCAGAAAGTAATAACACAGAACCTAAAGTTATGAAGGGATTTACGCTCCTCGCCTAAACAAGCAGATTACGACAACTAAATATTTTCCTTTTGCAAATTACCAACTTTGTAGATCTTAGGTTTTATTTCAAATACGTGATAAAAAATGCAACCTGTTTTGCATCTCTCCAGAACTGAGCGGTTGTGAATTTAACATAGTATATTTAACTAAAACGTTTTCGATGTGTCGACAAAGATGACCAGAGAACTTATAACAACGAGAAGGTGCAATTGACTTTTGGATTATAAGTTCGATTGAAGCTTGTGCAGAGTTAGAAAATCACGGGAAAGGGATTCACCACTCTGTTAAATTCATCATCCTCGGCTTGTGAACAAAGGACACGCGAGAAGGCAAGGAATTTCTTGCTGGGCAATATGAGGTAATAGGCGAACATTTTCTTCGCGACGATGACAAAAATCACAAAAATCAGAAAATCAAGTTGATCTGAAGTTGAACACACATACATTCAATGGTACTTGTATGTATACGAAAAACGCATACATACAAAAGGGCATGCAACTTCTTTCCTCTGTTCCCCGTCATCCACAAGCATACCTTGGCGACGATTGAAAAATCTGCCAATTTAATAAAATTTAAAATGCGAAAAAGGAAGAAGAAGAAGAACGAAGATAGATTTTGTATGATTTACTTCATTTCTGTGGTTGATGACTATTTGACTTTTTGCCGAAGTCAAAGGAATTGTTTGTTGTTGTTGCTTCTGCATTATATTTCGCGACCATAATTTTTTGAATTTGTATTTTTTGTCACCGTCGCAAAGAAGCAACTTGAAGGCATGAGTATGCGGGGCATGCGTGCGGTGTTATTTATGAATAAACACACTTTGCTTTGTTGTACGGCGCTTGCGTCTATGAATGAAAATGTTATTGTTGTATTCGATTTGAGTTTTGTACTTTTGTACGACAGAAGCAAAGAATAATTTCTAGGGATAGAGTAATGGAACTATGTATGTATACGTTTACATGCAAATAATTTCATTAAAGCTACATAATATAATTAAAAGTATTATTTTTTGAATTTGAAAAATAATTTATTTTAGGAAAATATACATAAATATGTACATATGTATGTACATATGTGCCTCTAAATTAAAAACAAAAGCATGCATAAAGTCATTCATGCAGAGTTAATAATCCATTATGCATTCATACTGGCAGGTCACTAATGCGATCACTCATAAAACTTCTCTATTCCTTAAGCTATTTGTTATAAGAAGAAGAAGAATAAGGCAATAAAAACAACTACCGCACAAACCCTCCTTCCTTCTACACTTCATCCACAAACAGTTTTCTCAAGCGAAGTCAAACTTTGCCAAATATCCAAATTTTATGTTGAGCAAAAGTCGCAAACTCATACATTCAAAAGTACCTACATATGTGTATACAAAAAACAAATACACACAAAATATTGTGCGATCCCTTTTCCCTTACTCCCGCTACCAACAAGCCGTCTCGGTGACCAAAAATCCTAAAATCAGAAATTCAAGTTGATCTGAAGTTAAAGACACATGCATTCAAAGACATCAATGTGTATACGAAAAACTTATACATGCCTACACAAATTGTCAATTCTCTTCCCTTGTACCCGCCATCCAGAAGCAATTTCACTGCTTCGGCAACTTACGATTTTTACAAACGACGGCAAGCTGAAAAATCTAAAAATTATGTTCAGCGAAAAAATCTAGTGAAAGAAGCAAAACAAAACTTCTCGTTTGCTGAGATTTGAACCCGAGACAATAAAATTAAATTCAAAGCAGCACAGCCACTACACCACAGACCACATTAAAAATGCGCGATCTAAATAGCTCATTGATGATGGCTTGACGGTAAAAACGGACAATTAGTCAATTTACAAAAGACTAATATACATATGTACGTACGTGCAGAATTTACAAAATACGCAATAATATTCAAATCAAATAAATGACCCTCCTTTGATTAATTTTTAATATTATGTTATATATAAATTATATTATTTTAAAATTTTTTTTTCTGTTTTTCTTTTTTTTAAATTATATAAGTAAGATTTAAAACGAAAAAATAAAAAAATTGTTATTTAAATTACTCTTCATGGCATCCGTATTCCTTTGGTTAAAATGCCAAAGCCCAGAAAAATATTAACATAAGGAAAATAATTGCATACGATTTCTTTGCTTTTAGCAGAAATTCAATTGACCATACCAGAGAACTTATAACAACGAGAAGGTGCAATTGACTTTTGGATTATAAGTTCGATTGAAGCTTGTGCAGAGTTAGAAAATCACGGGAAAGGGATTCACCACTCTGTTAAATTTTGCCTGTTAAACTAACAGAATTATGTAAACTGAATGTTTAATATAAGGAAAAAATGTAAAACCAATAAAAATATAATGAAAATCAAACTATTTATTTTTTTTTTATTTCTTTTTCATAAAACATTTTGTTATTTTTTAATTAAAATGCAATAAAAAATAAAATCTTAAAATTTCAGAAACTATTTCAAAAACTATAATAAGTTTAAGTTTTTGTATTCAAGTAAAATGTAGTTTTTATGATTACAAAAAAAAATTAAATTAAAAAATAAATAAAATAATTATTTTGAATTATAATATAATATTCAATGAATAATGATAAAATATAAAGTAAATAAAATAAAAATTAATGTCGTAATTATTTTGAATTATAATATGGCATGAGCGAAAAGAATTTGAACTTGCGCCAAAAGTAAAGACACTAAAAACTCCAAATAGCACTCGCGCTATACCAGCTCCGCCACCGTTGACTTAAAAAAACTTTTACATATTCGGCACTTGTACCCAAATACAGAATAGAAAATTCGTTCTTTTTCTTAGCTGAGTAATCATACGAAGGAATATATTCTCCCATCGCGGATGCTTCGTCTATAAACGACTTCGCTAATACACAAAATGCTTGTGGAAGAGCTGCGCGCGGGGAGAAGTATTGCTTGTCGTATGTGCTTTGTTGACGATGCGCTTGCGCTTATGTACATTAAGAATTTTTGCGCATATTTTACCAGGAACCGTTGAGTATACGCATGAATTGATATGTATGTATAGGGTGTTTTTTTATAGAGGTATAGAACTTTAAGTTGGCATTACTTTTCAAGATGGCGACCGATGTAATAGCTGTCAAGTGATTTATTCTCAGTTTGGTTTGGCAATTCATCATGAATAGACTCACGCCTGAACAACGCTTGCAAATAGTGCAATTTTATTTCGAAATTAATGGTTCTGCGCGGAAAACGTATAGCGCACTACGTCCAATTTAGCGATGAAGCGCACTTCTGGTTGAATGGCTACGTCAACAAACAAAACTGCCGCATTTGGAGTGAAGGTAATCCTCAAGTGTATGTTGAAACACCGTTACATCCAGAAAAACTGAATGTTTGGTGCGCTTTATGGGCTGGTGGAATCATTGGTCCGTATCATTGGACGTAGTGCGCGATACGTTTTCCGCACAGAACCATTATTTTCGAAATAATAAATTTGGCCATAGTTTCAAAAGTGTACGTACCCATTGGGTTTACATACATTTGCATGTACATCTGTACGAGTACGATGTATGCTTACCTGTGTAAATGGAAAATTTAAGCCATACATACATATATGCATATAAACCAAATGGAAATGTTTGTAAAGTGTTATTTCGATTAACAGTTTAACTTTAAATAATTAAAACATACTCTAAACGAAAATTTATTTAATTATCTTTTAGTTCATATAAATTTATTTCCAAAACATTGATGTTGTGCTTTTGTTATGCATACAAGACGAATTTCATATCTGCCGAATGACAATGTTGTTTTCAAAGTGTTAATTTTTTTATTAGTTAAATGCATTTTAAAGGAAAGTTCATTTAATTATCTTGTAGTTCATAAACTATTATTTGAAAAAATTGGTCATTTTTGTGAAACTTTTATGCTTTTCTTACGGCTTTTTACATTTGCCAGTACACTGACATTCCATCCTTACAGTTTAAAAACAGTTTATACAGTTTATAATTGTTAAAAAGGATTATAAAGTCCATCTTTAATTATTCGTTTATATTAATATCTTTGTTATGAATTTTTATTAAAAATATTCTTTTATTTTTTGTTACAGATTTTAACATAGGTGTCGTTATAATCCCTTGAGCATGTGAGTTCAAGTTGCGGTCACAACTGATTTCAAAGCAAAAATTAATGTCACCAGAGAGTGTGACATAGAAAATATTTTGTATGTTGATGTGAGTTATTTTGCTGTATTGAATGGACGATTTTCTTTCTAAAATCTTTTTTTTAATAATTAGCTACTGAACTGCACAAAAAACTGCGAAGATCAAGATGGTGGGCGGCGGTGGAAGTTGAATGTTATGGTGTCGTTGTTGTAGAAACGGGAAAAATATTCCCCCAATTGGTTGCCGAGGAATACTGTGGGAATGGCAGTCCTCTGCCGGATAAAAATTCGTGTCGTTCCGATATAAAGACCCACAATCCACAGGGAGGAGTTGAATGTTAACTTTAAAGCCTTTGCAATAGCATGACTGACGGCTGTGCGCAATGGATAACGGCAAGGGCTTATCTTTTATAAATTATTATGACTGAGATAATTAATAACATTTTTAATGTAATATAAAAATTGATTTTAAAAAGTTTTTAGCAAAACATATTTTCATTCAATTTTTGAGAATTTATGTTAGTAACATATACATTTATAGAAAAATAACTTATTTACTTTCTAAGCGCTTTATTTTAATTTTATTTAATTATTGTTATCATGTAAAAATTAATCTTTTTTTGTTGTGAACTATTATTTTTCCCATTTATAGAGAGGTATATTAAAGTAAAAAATGCTAAGGCAACCCGTGTTAAGTTTGCGCAATGATAACATTTTACTAAATAAATATTCAATATTATTTATCATATACGTATATAACAATTGGTAATACTGTTTTTCTTATTATATATCTCAGATGTCTTATGATCTACTTGGGATTATGTTGGAAATAAAGATGTCCCAATATTCAAACATAGTTATACCGCTTTTATAGGGTTTTATTTATTGTTTATTACTTTTACTGAATGGTAAAATTCTAGTGCCTTTGTATATTAAATAACACAAATGAATATATAAACAATATTTTATCGTATAACTTTATATAAGCCCTAGGTTTATATGTGCTTATAAGTAAAGTTAATGGTAAAACCCAAATTTCATTGTAATTGTTGGAAAAAAACTAAAGGACTTAAATTTTTAATAATGTATTTAACCAAATATTCAATCGAATGCCTATACAATGTGCGCGAGTGAAAAAGAGACTCACACGTATGACTAGAACAAAAGTAACAAATGGAATAAGATATGCATAAACGAAGAGTAACAGCAAGCCAACATGTTAGGTAAAACTTACCCGTCTTGCAAGGTGATTCAGAAATGACAAATGACATTAATTTTATTGATAAACTGTCGCCTCGTCACAACACTTTTCGGCAATAGCTGTTTGCTTTAACGATTGCTTCATATGTCCAAGGCTTCTGAATTTCGGCCCTTTAGATGCAATACAGTGTGCTCAGTATGTCTTTGCGATGTGACTTTGCGCAGACATTTGTTCCTGACTTGGCCGTGTGTTTATCTCCAATCCGTGCATTAGCAGTTCCTAGTCCGGATCTTCGATTTGATCTTCTTCGCACTCTTCTGCTGGGGTACTTGTCATTAGCCGGATATCAGCTATGTCTTCTTTACACTAATCTCTCGAGCAGTGCTTACATCAAAAATTACATGGCCGTGTGTATTTCCTTTACGCTGCTCAATGGTGAATTCACAACTTTACAGCCTCTCAATCCACCAAACTAGCTGTCCTTCGGTACTCTTGAACAGTAGTAGCCACTTCAGCACTGTGTGATCCGTTTTAACTTGGTTATGTTGCCCGCACAGAAATTTGTGGAATTATTTTGATACAATCAAGTGTCAGAAATAGTCTGCTTATGAGTGTCGTCGTTTCACATGTTGGAGCATGCACGAAAGTTTCAGAGAATGTTGATTTTGCATTCGCATACGGATTCCGCTTGGTTTATATGTTCTTTATTCCGCTGACAAACCTCTGGATTTTCACTAAATATAATAATAATCTATCAATTTTGGAAGCACTTTCTTGTAGATTCGTTGAGTCTGTGCTCATGCTTCTCTAACACCATCTGTTAAATTTGCCCCATGTACTCGCTACCATAGTGTCTTTCCACGGCTCGTATTAATGCGTCGTAGTTATATCCATCATATTCGGGAATAGTCTGCAAAATTTCCGCTGCAGGTCCTTCCAAACGATTCAAAAACAAATCGTGGATACGACCTTCCAATTCGTTGACTTTAATATCAATAAGCTCCTCAATTTTACTTTGCCTTCCTTCGTTTATATCCTGTCTTTCACCAACTTTTGCTGTATTTGTGCGATTGTACCTTCTAAGAATGATATCTCCTCCCTCTGTTCAACACTTGATTTCAGCTCCGCCTTATTTCCAGTTGTAGATAATCCTCGCTTCACCAACACCCTCTTGAGAGGAGATATCGTCAAATCCTGAATCTTGACTATTTTCAATTCTTATCTTTTTGGGATTGATTTAACAATCCCACTTTTGACACCAATTGTTACGATTTTGCTGAATTAACCTCGATCCCAAATCCTTCGGGCCCGATCACTGGTTGTTAAATAAAAGTCGCCAACTATGCTTGCAGGTTTTTAATTATAAAGAATTTACTAAACATTTATTTATTACTTAATAAATAACAATTCACTGCACTATTTACCATCACTTATTTTTAACATCCACAGTGTACTATTTTTACTTCACAGTAATGTTATCACCAACGATTTCGTCTTATATATTGCTCAAATTACTGGTAATAACGTCTGGAAAGATTGATATTGTTACGATCTTGCTGATTAACCTCGATGATTTCCTTAATTATTTCGGGTACGACCTCTGGATTGTTAAATAAAATCGCCAACTTAATTTGCAGTCTCTTTATTTACAAAGACTTTAATTAATGTCCTTTTAATTATTCGGTAATTCACAATTCAATTACAATTTACTTAACTATTTATAATCACTTGTATATAACTTTCACAATGTACTGTTTTTATTACTTCAATGTAATGTAACCTCCACGAGTTTAATTCACAACTGATTGCTTTTGCAGCCGTACGTCGCCCTTATATACTTGTTAGCTGCTTGAAAACGAAACCCCCGGAATAATCTCGTCTATACGATAATCCTCTCGGTTACGATAATCGTTTCGGTTACGATAATCGTCTCGTACGCTCTAGAAGATGCCAGTTGTCGGCTCCTCTCTTTCATCTGTCATTCGCTTCGCATTTTCGCCACAATATGTTTTCGATAATGAACATTATTGATTTTCATGTCAGTTATTGGCATCCCTTTTTTTCTGACATTTGTTTCACATCTTAGCCACATTATAGAAGACGTTGTTTGTAATTCTTAAATTTAGTTGTTATATGTGTTGAGCAAGGATTTTAAAATGAAGACTAGTACAGAACAAGTCGAAACTCAGTTATTTGAATCAGAAAATCCCTGCTTAGTAAAGGAATTTCGAAATTGAGCGACACCAGCTAATTTTAGGCAGCAATGCTAGGCAATTGGCCTCTCAATATGAATATATGAATATTTTTTCTGTTGTTGTATTAAGGTGTGCCGCGATAACAAATTTAAATTGGCGGAGTGCAATACAATGAGTGGTATACGATACTGCCAAGTATAGCTTAATAGGCGAATACGCCCGGAAGATACTGTGCAATGTGTATAGTTGAACGAAGCTTTGTTGAGTCGCAAATAGTCTTTAAATCTGAAATTAGGCAAATCTTAAGCAACTAACATAAATATTATTCGAAATTACAAATCCACTAATTTATATTGCAACCCTTTCTCGCTATCTGGCTATCTAAATGTATCAGTGGTAAAATTCAGTGTGCTATTATAATGATTTTCAGATCGTTAAAAATATATACTTAGCGACAATTTTAACGATTCGAGTATTCGCTAAGCATATTGCGACGGAAATCCCAAATACAAAGGACAGACAACAGAAGTAGCAACAACTACTACAAGCAGACGAGTTAGCTCATGAACGGAATGCTTCGACCATCTTTAGGCATAAACAGAGCGGCAGCAGCTATCACAGGCAAACGAATAATCAGCCTATTCTTGAGCGCGTGAACAGAATATTTAGGTCTACCTCAGATAGAAAAAGAGCGGCAGCAGCTATCACAAGGGAGATGAGTACAAAACGCAGTGACGTTAACATTGCTGTGTGTGTTAAAAACATATTGTTACGATCTTGCTGATTAACCTCGATGATTTCCTTAATCTTCCGGGTACGACCTCTGGATTGTTAAATAAAATCGCCAACTTAATTTGCAGTCTCTTTATTTATAAAGACTTAATCAATGTCCTTTTAATTATTCGGTAATTCACAATTCAATTACAATTTACGTTACTATTTACAATCACTTGTATACAACTTTCACAATGTACTGTTTTTATTACTTTACTGTAATGTAATCTCCACGAGTTTAATTCACAACTGATTCACGACTGATTGCTGACTGACTGACTTGCAGTCGTATGTCGTCCTTATATACTTGTTTGCTACGTGACAACGAAACCCCTGGAATTATTGCGTCGTTTACGATAATCGTCGTTTACGATAATCGCCTCTTACGTTCTAGAACGTGCCAGTTGTCGGCTCCTCTCTTTCATCTGTCATTCGCTTCGCATTTTCGCCACACTGCCCTCCACCTAAGTCTGATCGTCCCGATCAGACACATTCGCTGTTCCAAACGCAGCAAGCCTCTCTAGGTGGATCACTTTCATCTTGCTTCCTGGGCTCCCAACATTCTGGATTCGATACACTGCATCATTCAGCCGTTTGATTACCTTATATGGACCCTCCCAAACGCATTGAAGTTTTTTGGACAAACCTCTCTTCTGTTGTGGACTGCACAGCAACACGAAATCTCCACTTTGGAAGCCTTCAGAGTTCATTGCTTTGTCATACCTGGCCCTCAATTTGTAATGGTTTCGTGGTTTTGGCCCCTCAGTTGCTATGCACTTCTTGCAGTTAGCAACCCACTCAGCGATCGATTGACGACAACCAACCCAATAGAACCTCTGCTTGATCTTCTCCAGCATTTTCCTAATGCTTAGATGCTCTCCACTAGGACCATTGTGAAATTTCCTAAGAATATCCGGAATTCTTAACCTCGGAACTACTGTAAGCTTCCGAGAGCACTGGCCATCTTCACTTTCCCATACTCTATGCAAACAGCCAGATATCAATTCTAAACTGTTCCATTGTGCCCAGTATGCCTTCGCGATGGAACTTCCCTTTGCCATTTGTTCCTTACTTGGCCGTCTGTTCACCTCCAATCCGCGCATTACCAATTCCAAGTCTGGGTCTTCTTGCTGACATTTTCTTAAGTGGCTTGCCTCCCACTTTCCTGCTCGTGTAATTGTTATTCGCTGGACGTCTATTATGCCCTCAGCTTTTGAGCATCGTTTGCGTCGTCTTTCCTCTCTGTTGGAGCCCGACTGACATTCGCGTGCGAAGTGACCTGCTTCACCGCAACTGAAGCACTTTCCATCTTGATTCTTAACACCACAACGATTCATTCCTGCTATCGACTTCAGAGTTTTCAATATTTCAGTCCTCACATCTGGTGTTTCTACCTCCAAACGCTTCACTTTTTGGGCCGGCTTACATAGCAGTGCCGCTGCTTCACGTGTCTGAGCATACGCAACCGTCTCAGCGAATGTTAACTTCGGATTCGCATAAGTCTCTCGCTTGGTGTACACGTCTTTAATACCGCTGATGAACCTCTGGATTTTTAATCTTTCGAGATATTCAGCCGACGCGTGCCCTGTGGCTAAATGAGCCAATCTCTCGATCTCAAAAGCATATTCCTGTAGAGATTCATTCTGTTTTTGGTCACGCTGTTCCAGCTCCATCTGGTAAATTTGCCTTCTGTGTTCGCTACCAAAGCGTCTTTCCAGGGCTCGCATTACTGCGCCATAGTTATCCCTCTTACATTCGGGAATAGTCAGCAAAATATCCGCTGCAGGTCCTTTCAACGTAACAAATAGCGCAGCGGATTTTTCCTCGATGGTCCAATTATTTAACTCAGCCATCTTCTCGAACTGGAGCTTGAAGATCTGGAATGGAGCTGTGCCGTCAAAGGATGGTGTTTCTACCCACGGGCCGTTCATCGATCTGGCTGGACGATGCAACTGCAAATCTCGGACACGTCGCTCGAGCTCGTTGATTTTGGCTTCAATTAATTCTTCTATTTTGTCTTGTCCACCGTGCAATTCATTGACTTTGCTCTCAATTAGATCCTGTCTTTCCTTAAGTTCTGCATTGTCCTTCTCCAGATTTTGCTGTATTTGCGCGATTGTTCCTTCTAATCCATCAAACTTTGCATCCATCTTTTGTGACATCTTGGCATCCTGTGCATCCATCTTTTGTGATATGCTGGCATCGATTTGTGACATGTTCGCGTTCTGTGCATCCATCTTTTGTGACATGTTGTCATTGATTTGTGACATGTTGGCACTGATTTGTGAAATTGCATTCAACAACATGTTCATGTCCATACCGGTAGATGAGCCAGGGGCATTTTCTTGAATCTTACCTGATGGCTGCTCCAACCCCTTCGAAGAATCAATAGCCTCTTCTTTGTCAATATCCTTCAGGGATACATCTTCATCCTCGCGGCGGAATTCGTATTGGTTCAAGTCGATACCTTCGACTTCCATTGCTTCTCGCAGTCTCGATTGCAGCTCTGCCTTATTTCCTGTTGTAGACAATCCTCGCTTTGCCAACTCCTTCTTGAGAGGAGGTATCGTCAAATCTTGAATCTTCACCATTTTTCAATAATTATCCTTTGGAATTTATTTAACAATCCCACTTCTGACACCAATTGTTACGATCTTGCTGATTAACCTCGATGATTTCCTTAATCTTCCGGGTACGACCTCTGGATTGTTAAATAAAATCGCCAACTTAATTTGCAGTCTCTTTATTTATAAAGACTTAATCAATGTCCTTTTAATTATTCGGTAATTCACAATTCAATTACAATTTACGTTACTATTTACAATCACTTGTATACAACTTTCACAATGTACTGTTTTTATTACTTTACTGTAATGTAATCTCCACGAGTTTAATTCACAACTGATTCACGACTGATTGCTGACTGACTGACTTGCAGTCGTATGTCGTCCTTATATACTTGTTTGCTACGTGACAACGAAACCCCTGGAATTATTGCGTCGTTTACGATAATCGTCGTTTACGATAATCGCCTCTTACGTTCTAGAACGTGCCAGTTGTCGGCTCCTCTCTTTCATCTGTCATTCGCTTCGCATTTTCGCCACAATATAAACTGTATGAAGCGGAAAATAATTGTGCTATAAAGAATTGTAAATTAGCCACTGTGTATAATAAAGAATTGAGGACTAAATAAACGTTGAGTGAATTCATGACGTTTAAGAGGCCAAACGAACAAATCTTGGTAGTTTTATTTAGCAATCCAGTGATCGGACTCGAAGGAGCTACGAAAAACATTACAATATTTTATTTAGGTTAAAAAAAATAATATAAGTTAAAATAAAATACAAATCAGTTAATTACCAAAAAAAAAAAAAAACCTCTTATCCAGTTTTATTCAGATTAATTTGATGAAATTATTTCTCAACTTGATAGCCAATTAAAAAGCAGGAGAATAACAGCGATATTATCAGAAAAACATGTAAATAATGAAGCTATAGTGTTCCTCAATTTTTAACTTCATTAAATTGCTTGAAGATTCTAACCGCTTTACGATTCTTCGCAACTGGATGACATTCAACGTACTGTTAGATAGCAGTGGGGGATAGCCATGAGAAAGTCGTCCGTAAGCCGCTGTAAACATAAAGTAACATACGCAATAAACCATTCGATGTTTTTCGCAGAGGTTAGATTTCCTGTGACTCAAATAGAACGGCAAGCTTCACAGAAAATTTTCGCATCATCAAACTCACCTTCTGTTGGGGGCACTATTGGAACTGCCGATTGCACTCATGCCTTAATCATGAGCTCCAGAAATCTTAAAGAAGCCTATTTCAACCATCATGGATACCATTCTATCAATGTGAAAATTTTTTAATTGTTGAATACATGTATTTTGTGCATAGGTACATATGTGATCGTAATTTCAAGATTTTTGGCGATAAATGCTTAATACCCGGGGGGATTCATTTATTTGGAGCTCCTCGACATTGCGAAGAGTCATGCAGCCTAATTTGGAAAGCGGAAACTATAACATTTTTTCTTGATTTTTAAACTTTATTAATTAAATGCTTTCACAAATAGTATTGATAAAATTTACAGAATTCCCCTACATAGTTCTGCTTTATAATTTTTCTTATTGCCCTTAGTTCATTTTTGCCCTCTTCATCACTTGATGCATCATGTAGGAAAGATAATTTTAAAATACAATATTTTGCATAAAAAATGTAAACACTTGGTTAGAAATTATATATTTTTATGTGAAATGGGTTTCCAGGACAATAGAATTTAATGTCCAAAAACAAAATGAAGTTGAAATGAATTGTGAAATGTAGAATACAAAATTTCAAATTCAAGTATTTTCAATTTCAATGGAGATCATGTCTGCAAATCTCAATTGGCAATTAACTTCCACCCAATGGAAATTTTTTGCAGAATTTAAATTGGCGATTAGCCAAGCTAAGACTTTTTCAAAAGAATATATTCGATTTGTTTATATTAATTATTTTTAATTTATATTTTTTCATATAAAAACTTTAAATAATAATTTTTAACAAGTTTATATAAATTAGCTTTTCTAATATATGGTTTTTGTTGTTTCAGATACAAAAATTTGTTCATTTACAGCAAGGGAAATGTTCGCGCATTATTGCAACCTCGCGACAATATGGCTACGCTAACAATTGTTCATTTCCCTTTTCGTTATACTACTTACATAAGTATAATAAAGAAATAAGTGTTATTATAAGATTATTTAAAAGTTTTCGGTTATAGTTCAACGCACGTCTACTTCAACAGCACTCATTTCATCATATTACCATATACATATGTGAATATTTTCGAAAACACTAGTGAAAATACCAACCATACAATAGACAAAACATTCTTTTTTATTACATTCCTACAAGATAAAGTAATATACACAGTGGCTCAATAAAGAACTCGGACCTACATAACAATGTTATTAACATGCCACTTCAAGATATAGAATTTTGTAAACAATGAAAATAATTTTTTTTTTTTGTTTCTTACTTTTCTATTGGGTATTAAAAAAGAATTTTAAAAAGACCAATAATAAATAAAATAAATAAATCTCCTTACTTCAAAAAAAAATTAACATTTGGTATCCAATTGTGTAAAAAAAATATTTTCGGACTTCCGCCAATTTAACAGTTGTTTGGTTTTTTTTTTGCATGATGTAATTAAAAGGATCAAAGCTGTTTTTGAATGCAGATGGACAACAAATCAGGAAAGCCGCAAACCTGAATGCTGCTAAACTCTACACTCTACTCTCTCTAATATCAACTCCAACCCTTAAACTATCCAAAAAGTGATGTAAAATAATTATAATGGAGAGTAGCACGGAAGAAACCTTTTGTCAACGAGACAACCAGCACAAAAGAACAAAATTCGAAAAATGTCATGGATAAGGATTTCGAATTCTTGAAGCAGGTTTTATTTGCAAATGAAAGCAAGTTTATTATATTTGGTCAAATGAACAGTCATATGTATGGAGAAAACCTAACGAAGAATTGCTGAAGAAAAATTTCCTTTCGAGAGTTAAACAAGGGGGGGCGACTCAGTAATGGTATGGGGTTGTATGTCCCCTGCTGGTACTGGAAATGTGTGCTTTATCAACGGAAATATGGACCACAAACAATTCCTCACAATTATGAAAAAAAAATTTCCAGCCTATCATGACAACGATACCAAGCATAAGATACTTGATGTCCGTCTATAGTTTACATACAATGTTATTGAGCATTGACTGAAAATTAATGTTATAGGAAACTAGAAGTACTTAAAATATATATTTTGGAAGAGTGGAAGAAGATAGATGCAAGAAACAGGTTGAATCTATACCAAGATAACTGAATGCTGTGAGAAATAATAAATATCTGCCGACTAAATATTAGGGGTATTCTCTTTGTCTTGGAAATGCATTGAAGTACAAATGGATTGAAGTTTTCTTATCCGTGCAATGGGACAACAAGAAAACACATACGAAAAAATAGGCTACGATAGGAAAAATATTCTATACCGAAAGCTATGTATATTTATTTCCCTCAGATTGCAAGAAGAAAAAAGCAACCCTGTGCCGGGTTGTTGTTATTATTTTTGCTTGAATATGTCACAATTTAGCAATGGGGCTGCTCTCTATCTCTAGCACAATTTCATAGGAAATATTTGCATAGTATGCATATCCCAGACACAGAGAATACCCCTATTAAGAAATTTTTTTTTTCCTTAAATGCTATTTGTCTACTCTGCTTCATATACTTTTAAATGTCGGAGTTCTCTTTTGTTTTGACCTTTGTTGAGTTTTTATGTTTGCGTTATCTTTATATATAATAAAGTAATATTACTAGTGTCCGAATTCTTTTTTGAGTCACTGTACAAATGTATATAAATTTTAATGATATACAATTGTGGATACAAACAAAACTGTTTCTTTTCCATTTGCGCTACTGGCATAAATTTTTATACATTTTAATGTATGTAAATTAAGTTTGTACTATTTTATTCAAGTTTGATGACGGTAATTTTTAAAAAATATAGTAAAAATGACATAAACAAATTTCTCCAGAGTTGTACTTTTTTGTCAAATTGATAATTTAGCAATTAATTTAACTGATTCAACAAACTAAAATTATTTCACTATATATAATTTATATCCAAACAGCAAACGAATTATTAAGTTTCAGTATATTTGTTGTTGTTTCTAAAAATAATCCTATAAATGTAGCATACATACATATATTTATTTAGATGAGACCTTACAATTACTATTTATTTACATTTTTTATTAAGTAGAAGTTTATTTGTATTTAATAAAATATTCCAATTGACTGTTTTAATGAGGTATGAAAACGACCTTCGGCTTAGTGCTATTATGTATGCATACATAAATATATTGAAGCCTTTATAAGTTTAAATACTAAAGTACAAATTTATAGCTTTCCTCATAAGGAAAAATTCTGGAATTTTGTTTTCAGTTGATATCTTAAATACTGACCTGGCAAGATTGGCTTTATTTACGACTTAACATAGTATTATTTTTCACATTTTCTTTAGAATGTAAAAGGTAATGTTTTAAGGAATGACATGAAATGCACTATAACATACATTATTTAACATTCCAGAGATGCTTGGTTATTTTTTCACAATATTTTAAATAGTGAAATGTGTTACTTTAGAGCTTCTTTTCTTAAAATCTAAATTATCAAATATTCGAAAATCTCATAAACTCACTATTTTCGTTTCATTAAAATGTAAAGTGAAACAGGTACACAAAAATATATTTTTATAAATATTATGACGCTAGGTCACAGTATTTAAATTTCTTCGCTGAAAACATCACATATTTATTTGTATTTACAGCTTTTCGACTAGAACACAATCAAAGCACGAAATTTCGCATGGCGTCGCACCGTTTCAGAATAGTAGCTTGAATTTCCCTGTCCATACAGTAGCTATCACATGAATATTTTATTTAAATTTCAATGTCAATATAAATTTTATAACACATTTTTCGCTCAACATGTAAACTAGTAATTTAAATAGATTTAGAGACCACGAAAATTTGTTTTTAACAGTAAGCTGTAAAAAAAAACATGGAACAATAAATTCGTCTTTGAAAAAAAGGAAAGGAAATAGTTTGAGGAATAAAAATAGTTTAAGACCTTAAGAATAAAAGTACTATGATTGTGTTCTTTCCATTAAAGTTTTGCATTACAAAGCAATTGTCTTTCCAAATTAATTAAAAAGAAAACTTACAAAACAAAGAGATCAAGTAATGAAAAAAAATGATATGCATTTTTTAATTAGTCAAGTTCATAAAATTTGATACGTGCCCAAAAAAATAGTGATTTAACTTATTGTTTGATAAAGCTTACACTAAGATTAAAACGAATTTGGTAGCAGTTAAGTTATAAAAATTAAATAGGAATATTTCAAAACTATATGATGGATGCATAAAATAAAAAACAGAAAAAATAGAAATATTCAAATCTTAATTATTTGCTTTAAATAGCTTATATTATTATGAGAAGAAAACCAAGCATGCGTATATCTAAACATCATATCTGTTTTATAGCGATTACAAAAAAAGGTTATTTAGCAAACAAACTATAGGGTGGTTATTATCCAACACATGTTTGACTGACATTACTCTTTGTTGCTTTACAGTTCTAAGTATGTTCCGAAATGTGTTAATTTTTCACTAATTTTGATGCACTTGCACTTGCAGACATTTACATTTCAAAGTCATTATGACATTGCTCTCATGAGAACCGAACTATCAAATGTCACGTCGGATTTTTATTTCCAAGCGCAAGTTGTATATTCATGTATATATGTATATATGTAATTGGTTTTCATAACAATTGCTTGTAACACTATTTATCTCTCTAACTGAAGTGTATCATCAATAATTTTCTTGCCATCGACGAGATTTACTTTTTAAAAAGGTTTACTGCAGGTTTTTTTTAGAAAATGGCAACTTCTCCAAGAAACACTATTTAATGATCGATTTCGTCTAAGCTCTCCTTAAAAATTTTTCATGTAATTTAATATTTATTGTTCAACGTAAAATAAAGTCAACATGATTTTATATTAAACTTTTACCATGCTAAAAATTTGAATTTTGCAAACTTAATCCGGGCTCCACACCTATCTGGATTCTACAAAAATCTAGCGCGAATACTCAATTGCATTTAGAATTGGTATATCAATCAAATTGATTTCAAACCAGTTTATGAGAACCCTACATGTATGCTTGTATGTATACGAAGAAATATATGTGACTGATTGATTGACCATGCTTTTTTGTATTATTGTTCAATTAATTATGAATATTTCGCGAAAAAGAAAAAAAAAATTTTGCAATAACATGCCTTTACTAAATATAATTCGTTTTCAAAACAAAAATGTATTTAAAATCAAAGAAAATATTTTGCTCCAAATTTATTATCTAATGTGATTGACACTGACACGTGTCAATTTATACAAGATTTTCCTATTATTTTTATAATAAAATATTTAAAATACTACTTATTTACCCGATTCGCTTTAAAAAAAAACGCGTAAGATAAGTTAAATAGCGTTGTCGAATAAACGTTTAATATCGGAAATGAGTATGATGATTTTTAGCTCTGTAGTTATTTTGTTGCAAAATTTACTTTTCTTTCAACTAAGTTCTAACTAAGCGTATACCGTATATATTATATTGTTACAATATAAAAATTATTCAAATATTGACGTATGTATATAAGGACTTAATTAATAATTAATGTATATGGATTTTATAATGAGCTTTGTTTCTTCTCACTATTTAAGACCTGTTCTTTAGGAACAATTGCCTGAGTGGCTCTTTGTGTATTTGGATTGTTTAAAGTAATATTTACACAATACGATTGACTAATTGTATTTTGCGACGATTGTTCGACATTGAACCGTTGATCGGAGTTGCGTTCAAAGTAGATAGGGCTCCACTTACACTACCGATGGTAGTGCCCGTCGCTGTATTAATCGCCTGTATTGAGGTTGTATTGCTACCATTTGTTATAGTTTGCACAACGATATGCTGTGGCTGTATTTTATACTGTTTTATGCTGTGCTGTTGATGTTGTTCTTGCTGTTGCTGCTGAGATTGCTTTTGTTGATATTTTTGAAGTACTAGCTGTTGGTGCTGTTCTAATTGTTTTTGTTGTTTAATTTGTTTTTCCACATCTCCGGCAGGCCCAATAGCATAATTTATGTTTAAGCGGGCACGCTTCGGGGATTGAGCAGCGACATTTAAATCAGCTGGACTTAACTCAATTATATCAGGTTGAGCGATTGATAAACGTGTATGCAGGGCAGCTTTGTCGTCCTCGATATCAATTGCATCATAAATATCTTCCACCTATAATCGAAAAAGAGATATGAGCATGATGAATTGGATAAGGTTCCACTATACATACATAACAATAAGAAATTATTACAGTGGTTAGATAAACTATAATCGTTGAACTGCCGATAATGTTTACTCTTTTTAAAGATAATTAACTGTAATATATAACATAAGAAAAAAAAATTTCACTTAAAATTTGGTCAGCAAAATTAATTAGCTGACCTCTGGTTTATTTTTGCGCCACTCATTTATTTTGTTAAAAATTCTGCAAATAGCAACGTAAGCAAAAAAGTTTCAAAGATGAAATACTAGAAAAATTAAAGGCCATGGTTCGAGGCCTGGTCCGACCAACATCCAAAATTATGGAAAATAATTTTTATAATTGTGGCAGAGAATGCCAAGCCTTCTGAGTGTATTTTTGGCATGTAATTAAAGCTCCTCATAAAAACCTATCGGCCGTCTGGAGGGACTACTGTAGGTCTTCCATTTGTTGGAAAAAATATCAAGACGCACACCAAAAATTGGAGGATGAACTCTTTCTAAAATCGTTTCAGCGGTTACACACCACAAATTATAATATACAATAATGTTATTTTAAAGAATTAAAACTTTACACTCTTTTCAATTCTTTGCAAACTGCTTTAAAAATTTAATGAACCAGGGCTAAATTTGGAGCTGAACAAGATACTTAAAAAATAGTACAGATCTACTTTGGTTTCATACATAAAATTAATTAATGTATGACCCTATTATAATTTACAGCGAGGTTGTTAGTTGAGTTGTCTGCAGTCTAATTTGTATTCATATTGACAACTCAACTCAATTATCGATTTTTTTGAAACCTCAGGAGGCTGTCTATCTTAAAAACTTAACGAAGGCAACGGAAATTGGTTGTAAACAATAATACCCAAAAAAATTTAGTTGAGTTGTAATGTTGTGAATCATAATAGGGTAGTAATTTTATAGAGCTCTAATCGCCAAAAGGACATAAGAAACATTTTCGTTATATTTGTAACACATAAGCTGGCATGTAAAGTAACAGTTATAAAGTTATGTGAAGGGTAATTTTTTATTGAGTACTTAAGTACTTTTTTACTGCTTTTTGTGCACACAAAAACTTGAAAATTTTTACTTTTTGTCGCTTACCGCCCTTTTCTTTCAAAAAATCCAAGGAGTAATAATCTACTAATAGGATTGCAGGCATATTAGTATAACCGTAAATTCACAAGCAGAGCTGGAAAATTCATTTTCAAGTACAAACGCAGCAATTCAGAAACTGAAAGGGATATCTCCTTGTGTATAAAAATGTATTCAAATTTGAAAATTTAGAAAAAGGATGTCATTTTATCACCAAGAGTTAAACTATGTATATATGTACATTTTTACTGAAAAGAAAAGCTTTCCACAACACTCACACATTAAAAAATACTTTCAAAAGCGTTGTTTAACATAATGGATCCAACTTTTCTGGTAAAAGGTTGAAGCACCTAAAATATTGAAGTAATATCTTTATTTCTTTAATATTTTCAATTATTTAAATACTTTTTAAAAGCGTAGGTAGTTCCACTAAAATATTTAAGAAAAATGCTTAAATTAAGTATATAAAAAGGTTAAGCTCAGGTTATCTTAAAATGACATGTTTATAAAATTCTCAGATGCTTATGATCACAAACTGCTTAAGGCAATTATTTAATCCTGGTGACCCTGATATGGATAATGAGATAAATTTATCAAATTATTGTTACATACATACATGCATACAGGTGAAACTAAAACTAAACTGAAGGCATGTTATAAAAGGCCATTTCCCCGCTTCATGTTCGTGCTTCTTCGGGGCCTTTTAGAAGACTATCTAGAAGTGTAAGTGTACCGAAGCTAGTCATAATGGTACACTTAGCGGACTGAGCTGTTTGGCTGATAAACTTAAATACACCTTTTGCATATGAGCAATCGATTTGGACTTTCATTTTAAGTGGCGCTTCCGATATATTTTAACATTTTTAATGTACATAATTATGGGGTTTAAAATGATTTTTCCAGTATTTAACAATTTTTTAAATGATGGACATAAAAATTTTAATCACTAAATATTAGTAATAAGGAGATTGTGGACTAATTTCAAATTAACAGGTACCAATTACATGAAATAGTGTGTATTTTACCGGTCTGCTCAGAAATAATAAAATTATACTGCAGAAATTAAGGTATATAGTACATACAAAATAGCAAATGTACCTTCTGCTCAAGCTCAAGCACTCTTTTCACCACCTTCTCCACTCTTTCAATTTTGTGTGTCTGCAAACTCACCTCTATATCAAAATCTCGATTTTGTTGCATGCCCACCCCATCCTCGCCAGCATCAAAACCACTCAAATCAGCTGACTCACTGAGCGCATCGGAGCTAGTTATAACAATGCCACTACTCAACAAATCGTCCTCTTCAATATCCTCTTCCACAAACATATTATCGACAATGGTATCGTCGAGCTCGTGCTCTTCGAGATCCGATGTCTCTTCAATATCTGATTGACTATCTAATTCGATATCTGAATCTCCTGAGCAGCCGTGTTTCATTTCGCCTCGCTCTAATGCCTCTAAATGATCTGGATGTATCATTGCATTTCGAATGCCCATGGGATCTTTACGTGACCATTTTTGTACTTCGTCTTCCATCTTAACAATGCGTTCTGGATTCATGGCCCAAAGGCAACCTTTGCGCTGATTACTGTTTGTCGCGGGCTTTTCAATCTTTTCAAAACATTTATTTAATGAGAGGTTATGGCGTACACTATTCTTCCAACCACTCGGCGCAGTACGAAAATAAGGGAAATGCTCACACATAAAGCTATATATCTCTGAAACTGGTAAAGAGCCACTTCTAGAATTTTTTAACGCCATTGCTATAAGGCATGAATAAGAATATGCAGGCTTAGGGAATTCAGATTCCATTGGTGCTATTTTAATTCGTTGTTGGAGCGGCTTTACAGATATCGTCGTTATAGTTGTGGTAGTAGCAGATGATGATGGACCAGTTGTCCCACTGGTGACAGCGATTGGTACGAGGCCCGCAGTAAAACTACCACTGGTCGAAGCAGTCGACGGTGAAGAGTGTGATGATGACGAGGATGATGATGGCGAACCCATAGAATTGCTGCCATTCTGCATTAGAGGAGAATGGACCGATGCGATGCTCTTTGGCGTGAAACTCGAGTTTTGTACATTTTTCCCGGTCAATTTTGTAACATTCTGTGGACCACCCCCAACGCAACCGTTAAGATTTACCACATTCATATTTTGCAGCGGACTTGAGCCACGTTCCCTCTTATGCATTATTGTATTATTTGTGTTGACTATTTGGCCGTTCTGTGTGTTTTTCGCAGCCGACAGTTGTTTCAACTTATTATAAGCTATGCTGTTGGCGAAAGTTAGACCACCAATGCCGGGCGCCAGTTTGATGGTATTCGTTGTAGTGCTATTCAGCATTCCACTTGAGCTTAACAAACCACTACTGACTAAATTATTGTTAGCGCCATTAACATTCTTCGATGAGCTATTTGCATGGGAACTAGTATTAGCGTTGCTTCCAACATTGCTACATGCGACACCGACCCTTGTCTTTTCAGCAACAGTAGTAATTTTTCGTAGCTCCACAACTAAATCTTTTTTGATAGTTTCCACTGCAGTTGAGCTCTTCCGCTGCAGCGCCGAATTTGTCGCCAATGTGGCCGGCGCTGTTGTACCCGCGGTCACCGTCGACGAAATCGATACAATCTGTTTTGGTATATGTGAGTAAAGCTGCTCGTTACGCATCGCACCGGCGCTAATTTTTAATTGGGCAGGAGAAAATGTTAAATGCGATTTGCTTTCATTGGGTGAGGCAGGTGGCGGCGAGTATACAGAACTGTGTAAACTGTTTGCATTTAAATTTACTTTCGGCGACTTATGTAGCAATGATGAAGATATAAAAGGCATTACGGATATAGGATCCACACATGCGCCCACATCAACATAGTAATCATTCGATGATGACCATGACGTCCCTGTGCCATTACCCAGCCAATTAGAAAAATTTGTTGCAGAGGACGACAGAGTCCCTGAATTCAAATTATGGTTATTCGGACCATTATTATTGTCTACGGCGTCATTAGTGTTATCAAAATTCGACGGCAGATCGTTTACTATAGATGCGAGTTCGCTGCCACCGCCTACTACGTTCGAAATTTCGCTGCGTATATCAATATCAAGCATATCCTGCAATGAGTCCGAGATGTATAGGTCCAAAGTGGGCCTTGATGTGTCCTGAAAATACATAATTCAACCAAAAAAATTTGTTAATATTAATTACATAATTCTTCGAGTAATTACTACTACTACTACTACTACTACTACCACACTACTAAAAATACCAATCCCCATTTTACATAGTAAATACCGTAACAACAAATGACAATTTAAACCAGGCTGTCAGAAAACGCAAATAAGAAGAAAAAATAGGCCAAACACATTTTCTTCAGTTTTACATTTGTACATAAATACATATATTACATATGTATGTATGTGCTTTTGAATGGATATGTTCAAAGGCAATAAAAACAAAATCTAGCATATGGACCTATCCCAATATGGACAAACTATTATTCAGCCAATTGAATCCATAAATGAGCACTTCTAAACCCGAACAATAACAATTCTTAAATATTTTCTTTATTTTTACCTGTGCACGTACATACATACGTATATATCTATATATATATATATATGTACATACATATATATATATATGTACATACATGTTTTATTTCTTATCGTAATTTTTTTCAAATTTCTTCTGTGTTCTCTTCTCCAGATTGTAAACAAGGGTGTCACAGTCGTAGTGAGTTTGTCAAGTTCTACACTGCCAGTCACGTAAAAAAGCAAGGAAGAAAATATACATAAAAGAAAACTCGCAAAAAATTTATAAAAAGTACATTCCAAAAAGAAGCCTGAAAACAAGAAAATAAGTACACGCAACTCTTGTAACTATAAATATGTATATAAAAATAAAAATATATACACATAGCACAAAACTTCCCATACCACCACAACCAGAAAATAAACTTTCCAACAAATAGTAATGGCAAATCTTTTTATTGTATTTAGAAGGACACTTTGGTTGTTGTGTAAAAAAAAAATTATACAATAAACTTTATTCTAAACCTACATATTAATTCAAACATAAAAGTAGTATTAAATATGTCGCTACAAAACTAAAGCACATTGGTATATACTTGTAAAGAAAAGTTGGTTCTTCTAATATTTCATAGCGAAGCCCTTGTGTTTCAATACCGCTGCACATCTTCGTGGCATAGACTCAATCAAATTATTTAAAACTTCTATGGAAATGCTTTCCCAAGCTCTTTCTACCTGAACAAACAGGGAGTCCTTGTTTTTGCAGTTTTCGCGTTCTATTTTCCGATCTACAATCTCCCATAGATTCTCTATGGGGTTGAGGTCGGGTGATTGTGCAGGCCACTGCAATACCTCAATTTTATTGGCAACAAACCATTCTTTCACACATTTAGCGGTATGCTTCAGATCATTGTCCTGCTGGTATATCCAACTTGGCATTTCCTCCTCAGCGTGGGGCAGCAGAATGGTCTGGAGAATGTCTTTGTACACAAATCTGTCCATTATGCCATTAATTCTATGAATTGGACCCACTCCATTGCCGGAAAAAGAGCCCCACACCATTACGCTGCCTCCACCATGATTTACAGTACCTTTAGAGTAACGTAAGTTTAAACGTTGCCCTTTAGGTCTGCGTACAAGCTTCAGTCCATCAGAATTTTTCATGTTGAACTTGGATTCATCAGAGAAAAGGACGGTTCGCCACTTGCTGATGGTCCAGTTAATATGCTCTCCGATTCTTTATTGAAATGAAAGGTTTTTTAGCACTTCTATACGTTGGGAAGCCGCCATCGACAGTTCTTCGCTGAATGGTTCTATGGCTAACGGGCAATGATAATTCACTTCTCAGGGATCTCGCCGATATAAAGGGGTCTTTCTGGACCTTTCGGATAATTAATTTATCCTCACGAGTAGTTGTTTTTCGGGGCCTACCACCTGAATGTTTGCTTTCAAAGGAGCCGGATGACCGAAAACGACTTATTGTGCGGTAAATTACGCTGTGATGAATCTTGAATTTTCGAGAAATATTGATAACCGATTCATCGCCATTAAATTCATCTAAAATTTTTTCACGTAATATCGTATTATACTTGTTTCGGGCCATTTTTAACGTTTTTTTATTTCTTTAGCTCGAAAATGTAGTAAATGCCGCTGAAACCACGCAATAACACTGATAATGCTTTGTTTATGCTTGACGTATAATATTTTAATCTTTACGGTTCTGATTAATAACTCACTGCCAGCTATGGATAGAAAGAGGGAGTTGTGCTTTAGTTTTGTCGCAGCAAGTTTTTGCACGTGCTTTGTTTTTGCACATAACAGTACTATTTTTCCGATAAGAAACTGGAATATTGTATTTTTTTATCATATATATTTGTTATTATCAGATTAAGAAAAAACAATTGAAGGATATAACCATTTGTTGTCTTTTTTTAACTTAACGAGTTCAAGAGGGACTTTGTGCTTTAGTTTTGTCGTACACTGTATGTATATACGGACACAGGTATTTATGCATATGCTGATTGTAAGATTTTTTCCGCGCACAACTAAAATCATTTAGCCAAACATTTCGAGAAAGAATACGTAAACAAAAGTTTTAAAAATACATATCCATACATATGTACATATGTAGGAACAAACTCCAATTTTAGCATACATTCAAAAAAAATTGTTGATAAGTAAAAGACGAACCTGGATCTGAGCAGCGAGGTATAGCATACCGGCAGGAAAAATATGTATGTATATCCACTTGGCAAAGGTAATGTATTGTAATGCAGAAGGTAAGATAGCGATTGCAAGTTTTTGTATGTGGGTACTTTGATTTCATAACATAATCATTTATAACATGGCGCCAACCAAGTATTTTCGCAGCATTAAAGCTCTTAAAAATTTGAAAATTCTAAAGGAGCTTCCTAAATAATACCAATGTTTTCTGACAAATGAAATTTTTGATGTTAAAGTAAAAAGGTGACATTTGTTGGCAGCAACAGGTGTCAAGCAGTATTTCACGGAATTAATTATCATCATTCAATTTGGTGTCTCGACAATTTGCTTGAGAATGACAATTGCTAACAATCAAAAAAGGAGTGTCGAGACGCTAAGTTAACATAGCGTATGTCCTTCGAAAGAAATGTTCGAGAGCGAAATATTACCTTTGGTAATGTAGCATTAAGAATTTATACGTACTGCAATTCGGAAGGCCTGAGTTCGAGTCCAGGTTCGAGCAACATCCAAAATTATAGAAAATTTATTTTTCTTATTGCGGTCGCCCCTCGGCAAGGAATGTTAAGCCCTCCGAAGTGTATTTCTGACATGAAATAAAGCTCTTCATAAAAATCCATCGGCCGTTCGGAGGCAGCTTAGAATAAACTGTAGGTCCCTCCATTTGATAGTAAAAAAAGATCAAGAAGTAAAACCACAAATTGGAGGAGGACCTCGGCTGAAAATCGCTTCAGCGGTTAAAAAGCGCCAAATATACACCGGCGAACAAGTCTACATACACCCCCTGTATTCGTTGTGCAGAAAGTACTATCACTTAACTGAAAAACGTAGGCAAACAGTTTTATTTGAAAACTTTTTCTAATCACATGAAAAAACCCAAAAATATCCTTGACAAGTCTACATACACCAGTTATTTCGATATGCTGTGTTGTTTTGGCGGTTAGCTACCCTTTTTAATATTTTTTTAATTATGTTTTCTAATTTGCTAGTATTAAATTTAGTTG
Source organism: Neoceratitis asiatica (assembly GCA_030068015.2). Taxonomy (NCBI): domain Eukaryota; kingdom Metazoa; phylum Arthropoda; class Insecta; order Diptera; family Tephritidae; genus Neoceratitis; species Neoceratitis asiatica. The sequence goes on from CM061528.1 coordinate 74,282,042, forward strand.
TGGTTTAAACAGATTAGCATACTTGGTTATTCAGCAAAGAGAAGCAGAAATCGTATGGTGAAATTTCAAATATTCTTTTATATACGATTATGTTTTGCTGCAGATCATTGTAAAAAAAACTTAAAAAAAAATGGATCCACCGAAAATAAGCCGCGTGTTGGTCGCCCGAAGAAACCAACTCGAAGAGACATCAGCTTTATTCTGAAGGAAGTGAACAGTGATCCTAAAGTTATTGGTCCAAAATTAGTCGAAAACTTCGCAAGCTCATCAAGAAAGTGTCTTCATCCAAGAACAATTCGAAAGCTTGTTTTTACTGAAGGTAATATGGATCGGTTAAAATATAAGTCATTGTTGGAAGCTAATCTGAAGCCTTCGGTGGACAGTTTGGAACTTGGCGCAGGCTGGATCTTTCAGCAGGATAACGATCCAAAGTACACGGTCCATATTGTTAAAGATTTGTTGTTTTATTATGCTCCAAGGCAACTATACACACCACCTCAAAGCCCAGGTTTGAATGTTATTGAACATGTCTGGGAGATTTTGGAGCGGAAAATTAGAAAAAATCTGATTTCCAGTTCAGCATTACTCAAAGAACGTCTTATTGAAGCTTGGGACAGTATTACTCCCTCAGAAATTACAAATTTAGTTGCCTCGTTGCCGCGGCGGCTTCAAGATGTTATTGGTGCGAACGATGGACCAACTAAATACTAAAAAGATTATGTTACCTGATATTAACCAAAGTTTTTGCGCTAAGATAAGTTGTGCATGTACTGTATGTATACTTTTGTCTATGTTGGATTAACGTTTTTTTTTGTCATGGCTTTACTATGTTAAATAAATAATAAGAAATATTTTTTTTTTGATTTTTTATAAGGAAAAATAACATTTTTAATTTATTTTCTTAATTTGACTAATTACTAATAATAAAAATAACCGAAGCAAAGTAATGGATGCAATAGTGAAAACGAAAGAAAATTATTTTCACTTATGAGAAGTACTGCCCTCTATATAAAGTTCGTGCAAATGTATCTTTTTATATGCAAAGATAATGCAAAAAGTAATGTAAACAAACTTTTTGAAGTATAGTATAATTCATAGGGGCCATCCATAACTATTTACATCCTCATTCCTTTCCCGCACTGGAATATTACTTATGTACATAGACACATACAGTGGGTAAAAAAGAAATCGGACAAACATTATCAAATTTACATTCGTGTGCAAATTTAAAAAAAAAACTCCTTTTTTTCAGTTTTTTCATTAAGCCAGCATTAAATTCATTTGAAAATAACAGTAAAAATATGTATATCATTTGTCATTAAAAAAATAAGAATAAAAATTTATAATATAAGGAAAATTCATGGCAAAAAAGAACTCGGACATTTACTTAAACGCTTAAAGTAAACAAAATTAACTTGTAAATATTATCTGCTATTATTTTGTTGATAAGCCTTTAGCTCTTTTTACAGCTTTGGCATTGATTCTACTAACTTTTTGTATATTGAAGCATCAATCTCGGCCCATTTCTTAAGCGCAGCTTCCAAGCCAGTATTGTTCCTTATGGTATGATTTTTCAACTGATTCTCCATAACATTGATATAAGGTGATTGAGGAGTTTCCAATACTTTTGGACAGTTATACATTTGTCCATAAGCGAACATCATGCGCCTTGTGCTTTAGCTCATTATTCTGATAAAATTGGGAACTGCTTTTTATTCCCAAATCTTCAGCACTTTATCCCAAATTTGCTTTTGGAATATTAAGATATTTTTTATGGTCCACATTGCCGTCTATGAAACACAACTTCCCGGGGCCAGCAGCGGACATACAGCCCCATACCATTACACAACCGCCTCCATGCTTTACAGTTGGCTTTAAATTCTTCTCTAAAAGATCCTCATTTGGTTTCCGCCATACGTTCCGTCAGACTGTTCATCTGAACTAAATATATTAAATATACTCTCATCTGAGAATAAAACTTTGCTTCAAAAGTCGAAATCTTAAATTCCATATGTTTTTCAAAATTCCTTCTATTTTCTTTATTCGCCTAACTAATATACGGCTTCTTCCTAGCAACCCTTCCATGTAAATTATAATTTCGCAGCACAATTCGCATAGTTTCATGGACACAGCTGATATTGATGCTTTGAGACTTCCGTTGTCAGTTTTGGAATACTTAGAGTACGAGTTGTTTTCACTTGCTGCACTAGCCACCGCTCATTTCCTTCAGTAAACAGTTCCAGTTTGATGACATCATGAACAGTAGAGCCAGGTCTATTAACGAGTTCACTGATTTCGCGAGCCGTTTTTCCGTTGTTATAATAGCTTACAATTAGATTTCTAACTCAATTGAACTTGTCTTCTCATTTTTGTGTAATTTTAAATTTTATTTAAAGGTTGAATACTCAAATAGTTTCACAAAGGTCTGTTACTTGCACTTTTTTCGATAACAATGAAAAACAGTGTTATTTCCTTTTTTAAAATATCAAATTTTTTGACATGAATTTTCCTTATATAATAAATTTTTATTTTAATTTTTATTTTTTTAACGACAAATGATGTACATATTTTTACTGTTATTTTCAAATGAATTTAAAGATGGCTTAATGAAAAAACTTTGAAAAAAAATTTTTTTCTTAAAATATTTTGCACGAGAATGTAATTTTGATGTTTGTCCGACTTCTTTTTTGACCCACTGTATATCGAAAACACACACATACTGTCTATAAGGTTGGTAGTTTTTCCCGCGCAACCTTTTCATATAAATTTCTTCCGCACTTGTGAATTAACTTCCAAATATGCATAAAAATATACTGTTGGTAAAGGTTAGGACATCTCTGTATATTTTAAGTTTTACAAGAGAAGCAAAAAACGCATATATGTACATACATACTATGTAAATATGTACGTATGGATATAAAAATTATAAAGGACATACATATATACATACATACAAACATATGTACATATGTAAGTAGGTAGCTACATTTCCACAAGAAAAATATGTATGTGCATATAAATATACATACATACATATGTATATACTATATATGTTTGTATATATATATGTATATATATGTATATATATATATATATGTATATACATATATATATATACACATATGTATATACATATATATGTATATATATATATATGTATGTATATGTATATATATATATATATATATATATATATATATATATGTATATACATATATATATATACACATATGTATATACATATATATATATAAAGAGATATGTATATATATATATGTATATATATATATATGTATATACATATATATATATAAATAGATATGTATATATATATATGTATATATATATATATGTATATACATATAATGTATCTACAAATTTTTTATCAAAATTTATGATTTTGTTATATATGAATATGCAAAAAAAAACACCTTCCGTTCAATTATGCTGTTATTCATTTTTTGCTTGATTATCTTATTTTTTCAGCTACACGCAAATGTTGCAGCAAGTTCGATTCTCCCTTACAAAATTCTGTTTTTCGAATATACAATGAGAGCGCTTTCTCATTTCGCTCATTTTACGAAGTCTACTCTCTATAAAGATAAATTACAGTATATGCATTTATGTAGTTATGTTTCAGCACGCTCATAAAAAACTCTGAGATGGGGTAACAGTCAACATAACAGTATGAGGAGAATTTTTCAGATGGCAAAGGACAGACAGTGAAAAAATATACAACATTCGTTTGCAGCAACAACAATAGCAATGTTTACCATTTCGTAGATACACATGGTGGCGCGCATTGTTATATTCAAGAGCGCATATACAAATCTGTCGGCAACCGGCACTGAAGTCTGGCTGTAACTCTGGGTATGTGTATATTCGTAGAAGTATAAGGAAACTGGGTACAGTTGCCGACAAAACACATTCACACAACAAACTCAACCACTACGTTTTCCATACCGGTCTGGTCTGCTGTCTGCTCATGTTTTAAGCTTACAGAGCGTAACGAATATAAAAGGAGTTTCGCTCACATACAATGCTGCCATCGCATAGTATTTTTACTATACTTTGTACTTACCAAAATTTATTAAATTTTAACATGTTTGCAAGTTTTAGCTAATATAGAATCGTATTATATTAAAACATTACTCAAAATTTTATTCCCCTTAAATTAGCTCATTACAGTTAGTAACCGTGAAGAAACATCCAAAGAATAATTCTGAAGGTGTTATTTAGTTAATAACCTACTCTTTTTACCTATCATTTTCAATTTTTTTTTCAATTCGTTTTACAATTTGTTTTTCAAATCAATTTACCGAACTGCATACAGAATGGATACTTACTAGATGAATTTAAGAACTTAATGGAGCAAATGCTCTACTACAAAATTTCATTGAATTCTTAAAGTTGATTGAATTCGTGGCCCATAAAGGATAAATTTTGACGACAACATATTCTATAATATTTTCAATAACAAAACTGCTCGATGTTCAAAATTAAATCTTCTTTACCAAAATTAAATACTTGATTCTTGAGAATATGAGTAGTTTTAAGAATTCAAGTTTTAACATATTACTTTTATCCATACACTACTAGCCTACATACATATGTCTTTATGGTAATACTAAATAGTATATGTATGTATACATAAATAATTTCTTTTAGTATTTAAGGTAGGATAAAAATTTTAATTTGTCGCACTTTCCTATATCGATTTTTCTACATATTGTATGATTTAAATTACATATGTACATAGTGAACAACAAATGCTGTCAGGCACTGTAATTTCCTATAGTTGAAGAAAGAAAAATTGTGGTATGATTGCCCTTTTATATTTATTGCAATCGAAATCTAAATACTATAGTTGCTGAATGTAGTCAAAATCTTAATATGGCAACGATATCTACATCTGCCAAGCAAATGCTGTCTTGTGGTCATTTGCCGTCAGCGTACACTGCTTTTGCAGCTGCCTTTAGACCATTATTTTACAAAATATACAACTAAAATTACTGTTTCTGCTTACTCGATAGTTTATCGGCCGATATGATTAATACTCCTGGTAAAGCTACATGTACATACATATGTACAAAAAAGTAAAAGTAGAATATAAGTGCAGCTTTATATACGCAATGACATATACTTACATATTTGCACGTACATACATTTATACATATGTACATATGTATATGCATTTTCCCATTGCATTATTTTTGAAAACTTTCTCAAGGAACAACAAATAAATTTTAGAAATATCCTTTGCAGCTGCATTTTTATAGGTACATACATATATACATACTTACGTATGGAAGTACATACATACATACATACATATGTCCACGCATACCTTATTTTTTGTATATATACATGCAACATGCGCAAAAAAATCCTAACCACCCTAATGTTTTGGCGCGCAGGACAATTACATAGCTGCCAAAATCTCTTATCTCTTACATATATGTATGCCCAACAAGTAGTACATATGAATGTATATATGAACATTCATCCATATGTACATAAATACATTGTGACCTTCCTGAATGCCATAACAAAAGCTTCGCCTGGAGGTTAACTTGATTACTCCCACTTCGCTCAGGTCGTTGCACGGGAAGGCATATGTACCAACATATGTATGTATGTACATATGTAAATGTCCCTACAAACACATACATACATAAATCCTAGTATGTACATCGATATCATTCATTCTCATTCTCTATCGAGCAAGATAGAGAAATGATAAGTTGAATATTTCTACCAGGCTTTCATAACAGGCAGTAAGAGTGCATGCTAGTGAGATTTTAGGCGCATATCTAAATGACTAATACATTTTTACAAACTTTAGACATCTCGGCGCTCGGTAATTACTTTCTATTTTGCCAAAATAATATTACTTTTTATATTCATACAAATGTATGCATATATTTTCTATTATGCTTATTTAAAACTCATCAAACAAAAGTAATTTACCTTTAGAATTTAACTCCGCTTTTACAATAATTATCAATAAAACAAAAAGGTTTTTAAGCTTAAATTTGTAATGACGGTTCTACTACCAAATTAGGTTACATTAGAACTTATATGATTCCAATTTTTTATTAGGTATACCAAGAGATTCAGAGTAAAACATACATATGTACATATTGTAACGTTTTTAGTTTCTGCCCTCGATGATTTCCCAAATCCTTCGAGTCCGATCACTAGATTGCTAAATAATAGTCCAAGATTTGGTCGTTTGGGCGCTTAATCGTCAGGAAATTTTATTACACTTTTCTTCTCTATATCTTTCGTTTACTTTACAAATCTTTATCAATCTTTCATTATTCGCTTTAGTTTGCACCAGTACTGAGTCTTCAACTTAATTGTCCGCAAATAGCAGCTGCCGCTCCTTTTATACCTAACGATGGTCCAAACATTCTGTTCACGCGGTCAAGAATAGGCTGATAGGCTGCAGCTGCTCCGTTTATGTCCTTTACGGGGAATTGACTTTACATTGTCAACCCTTTTGTTTGGCCTTGGTACGGGTAATTTGCATCATACGGCCGCTTCTTTTGTCTGTTTTTATTTGGAAATCTCGTCACACTGCTACTCCTTTCAATCTGTCCTTCGTTTTTGGGATTTCCGTCATAATATATTCTATGGAATGTAAACTTCTCAGTCCATATGCAAATTATACTCCGATTCTTCTGAAATAATATAGTTTCCCATTCTTGAATTGTCCAAGGAATCGGTACGGTTCATCGATTAGAGGAAATAATAGACAGTCCCATTACATATGTACATACATACATCGACAATATAAGAGACGAATACAGTTACAGTTTCGGACAAAAGTCTACATACTTCGCCTGTGTTCGTTGTGTAGAAACTACTATCACTTTGCTAAAAAGTGTAGCTATACAGTTTTATTTCAAATCCTTTTCTAATCACATGTATTAAAACAAATCAATTCTCTAACATTTAACAAAACAATTATGTTGAAAAAACGCAAAAATGTCCTTGATAAAAGTCTACATACACCACGGGTTTACTAGCAGTTATGTCGATATGCTGTGTTTTTATGGCGGTTAGGTACCCTTTTTTTTAATTATATTTTCTAATTTGCTAGTATTGAATTTAGTTGTAGTTTAAACAAAATAGCATTAACAACGGCTCCGCGAAAAGAAATGTCCATTGACGTACGAGTCTTGGTTACTCAACACAGAAAAAAGAAGAAATCTTATGGTGAAATTTACAAAATTTTAATCTTAAGTCCACCAAAAGTACAGACCTTTGTAAAAAAAACTTTGAAAAAAAAATGGATCCACCGAAAAAAACCCCGTGTTGTCGCCCGAAGAAACTAACTAGAGGAGACATCAGCTTTATTATGAAGGAAGTGAATGATGATCCTAATGTAATGGTTTGGGGAACGGTTGCGGCATCTGGAGTTGGAAAGCTGGTTTTTATTGAGGGTAATATGGATCAGTTCAAATATAAGTCATTGTTGGAGGCTAATCTGAAGCCTTCGGTGGACAGTTTGGAACTTGGTGCAGGCTGTATCTTTCAACAGGATAACGATCCAAAGCACACGTTCCACATTGTTAAGGATTGGTTGCTTTATCATGCTCCAAGCAACTGCACACACCACATCAAAGCTCAGATTTGAATGTTATTGAATATGTCTGGGAGATTTTGGAGCGAAAGATTAGAAAACATCTGACAAATATAGTAGCTTCGATGCCACGATGGCTTCAAGCTGTTATTGATGCGAACAGTGGACCAACTAAATACTAAAAAGATCGTGTTACCTGACATTAACCAAAGTTTTTGCGCTAAGATAAGTTATGTATGTACTGTATGTAGACTTTTGTCAATGTTGGATTTACGCTTTTTTCGTCCTAGCTTTACTATTTTGTGCTAAAAAAATTTTTGTATGATAAGGGAAAATAGTTGAATTAAACTGTATCTTTAAATTTTTCAATAAACATTTGGAGTTTCAATTCAACGAAAACAGGGGTGCATGTATACTTTTGTCCGCCACTGTATATATGTATACATACACCCCCTGCTTTCCTTAAATTGAAAGTCCAAAAAGTTTATTGGAATGTATATATATATATACTTGTATTTGGCGCTGAAGCGAGTTTTGCCCGAGCTCCTTCTCCAATATTTAGTGCTGTGGTAAAGGTTTAAAAGAGAAGTTTGCGATCCGTTTCAGATGAATGGCGAATTATAAGCAATTTAGCTTGAATAACATATCAATCCATGCAATTGATTCACTTAGACGTAAAAAACCTTTGGGATTTCATAAGGACGATTTCAAGTATGTTCTAGTTAATATAGCGGAAGAAACTCGATCAAGTACTGTGCTTCGTTATCTACACTTAGTTAAGCGGTAGCTGATTTGGGACTTTCCGGAACCTTTTGGTGGTGATTCAAGCGCATTTATATCATTAACAATATTCTCCCATCATGTGGCTTTTGTATTGTCTTGTTTTGAAAATCATCATTAAAAATAAAAAACTTAAAAAAAACGCACATTGAGATAAATATATTATTGAAGTACACGAAAATATAAAATTTAAACTTTCTTGTCAAGAAATTGTCCATAAGCTACGTAACGAAGCCTTTCTTATGACCCATTACATCCCCCTGCACGATGGAGCGATGGAGGAATAATAGAATATTGAATTTTCTAATATATTATTAAGTACAATCAATCTATAACTTCTAGTAAAAATTTAGAAAAGAAAAACTATGTAGCTTTGCTCCCATCTTCTTCCTCGGTTAAGTGACTATGGCGTAGCATTTAAAATTACTCCTTCCCCTCCCTTGGCTAAGCCACGTATTTATGGACAATCCCCAACTAAATTCCAGACTATAAAAACGTAGCTGCGATCGAAATGCAGAATAGATAGAATTGGGTAGAATCGTAAGCTTCGAGGATGGATCGAAATGGAACGAAACACAGCACATGAAAGGGCCGAATAATTTCAATACAGTCCAATCTGGATATAGTGAACTAATTTTTGCGAGGCCTGTTCACAGTATCCAGGTTGTTCACTATATTAAGGTTAACTCTTTTTATTCAAAAACTTATTTTATTTATTCAAAATTCATGTTTGTGGATATAAGCTCAGCAGATCATTGAAATAAATTTATGCTTAGGAAAATATAAAATTTAATATGAATGTTTATTGAAAGAATTCGCGAATAGATTTTTGCTTCTTGCCTTCGGAAGTTGACTTTTGGACCGCCTCTTCACGTAGCCTTTTTAATACTATTATGCCAGCGTAGTCAGTAGTGTTGGCTTCATCACATGCGATAGCTTTATTATCATCAGATTCTTCAGTATCGTCGGCATCTTTATCTAAATCATTTGGTTCGTCACTATTGATTGTATTCCACTTCCCAATATCATTTTCAGTGTATGTTTCCTGAAACAAATAAAACACATAAAAACTAAAATAACAGGAGAATGCCAAGAAGGTGAAAAATTACCTCCGGGATTACAAGTTACAGCAGATCCTGCATATCAAACACTTCTTTATATTTTTCCTGCCATATTTTGACGAAGTAAGCTCAAAGGAACATCATCATCTTCATCCTTGCTATCATTTAGTTCTGTAGCACTGAAGCATTCTAGTAAAGGCTTCCAAAATTTCTCTATTACACTTACCTACAGCTGATCCCAAGCAAGCATTAAAAATTATACAGCATCTTTCAAAGTTGAAGTTTTTAAAAAATGTGTGATGTCATCCTTTCCTACAGCTAATAGCAGCAGATTTTTTTTGTAGTACAGCTTAGTTAAGCGAATTACATTTTGATCCATAGGCTGAATCAAAAGTGTTACATTTGGAGGCATATAAGGACGTTATCAAGCATTAGATAGCTTTGGTTGGAACCTAATAAAAATTAAAAAGGAATAAATACTCTGTAAAATGGTTAGGTGTTTAGAGTGCAATATCCATGCACTCTTAGAGTTCCGGTAGTCTACTAGGATGTCATACGCCTTAAAAAATTAATTACCAACGGCTTAACTTTATGCAGTTGCATTTGTACATGCAAGAAAAGTAATTCTGATCTTTTCTGCTTTTCTCCCCGGAACTGTTGTTTCATTCTGGCTGACATACGTTTTTTTCAGGAAGCATTTTCCAAAACAAACCGGTCACGGTTGCATTGTATATTTGGTCGTCGCAAAGCGCCTACTCGTAAATAATATTTTTGAGTTTGTGTTAAAAGGGATCAGTTGCCTGGGTATCTGAAAATAATTTCTCGCCGCACACTTTCAATAATCGGATTTGAAATTAAAGCTAAATTTAAATCCAGATAACCATCCGGGGCTAGCGGATTTCAAAGCGAGATGTAAATCCAGACAACCATCCGGGGCTATCCTCAACTTCATGAAAGTCAGCGTTCAACTTTATTGCCTTTTCCCTAAGCATTTCACCAGTAACTGGACAGTTTTCTTCTCGTTGAGCTATAAACCACTTGTATAACATCTTCTCCATGCGGGGACACTCGCCTTTTCTAAGAGTCTTCCGTTTGGATGCTTCAATCGTCTGGTGGGATATAATGTTATTGGTATTTTCTTTTATTCCTGAAATCGTTGATTTCGATATACTATAAATCTTTGCCAAGGATGAAATACCAGCGCCTTTTCCGTTTTTTTTTTTCAATAATTTCAGATTTTTGCTTTAACGAACAACAGAAATTTATTAACACACAAGACAACGCAAATTCACTCATAAGCGGTTTGCACCTGACAAGAAACAAATAAAAACTGGCAACAAATAGCCGCAGCTATTTTAGTAATAAATATAAAAAGAACAATTTCGGGAAATACCAGACTTCATTTCTGGTTAATTTTTTTTTTTTTTGTCAATTTATTCTTATCGTTGTGTTTAAAATTTTGTTCACTATTTCGCATAATTTTCTGTTGCACTTCATCAATAGTGAAAATAAGGAAGCGCAAGGTATACATTTGAAAATCCAAGAGAAACTCTGACCATTATTAGATTATTAACGAATAGTTCATCACTACACATGCTAAAAATTAAAGGAACGAAATGACATGTTATCAAAACGAAATGAAATAGTTCACTAAAAAATTTTACAGCCTTGCTGCCATCATATGACATTTACTAATCAGCTGTTGCGAAGATTAAAAGGATGGAGAAATAGACGATAAAAAGGCAGCTTCATATAATTCTATGGACTTAACAGAAAGTAGCCTAAGAAATAGGGCATTCACATGATATTATATTGAAGAACACGACAAATTCTGCAAATGTAACACAAACTCAAAGAAAAAAACTAATCAAAATCATTAATACATACATACATACATACATACCACTTAAAGTAAAAGATAAATCCACATTTTTTATATCAATTCATTTATAAGAAAGTGTTTCAATCGACAAATGCTTAATAAGGGTAATATGAAAATTCCCAAACGGAATAACGGGAAATCGATCATATATTTCTAGTGGTCTATATGTGCGTAAGTTGCGGGGACCAAATTCGACTCGGATCACTATCTTGTAGTAACAAAGAAACACACCAACCTATGTGCAGTAATGAACACCTGTCAACAATCACAAGGAAAGTTTGAAGGATTGCTTCGATATACCTTTGCTCCTTCTGTTGTAATGCCTATTTTTTCTTGTTCACAACAATTCCAACTTTTAAACCGCTACGAATTTTCGAATACGTTTTTTTTTTGCAGAGAATTGATCACGTACTTCCTCTAAAAGCTTCCTAGCTGATAAAAAAAATTTAAATTTTATCTGTCAAAAAATATTTACACTTTCAATGAGTTTTATACTGAAAAAAAAACTAAGTTTTTGTCAAAATACTCGAGCTCTTGCTGAAAAATTTCGTGGAATGATCAATGAAGAAGTGTTGGGAGTGCTCGTTGCTCAAATGTGTGAGGAAAATTTTGAGCTTTAGTACATATGTACATACATAAAATTTTTATAAGACATGTGCGTACGTTTACAATTAAAAATATATATATGTATATACATATATATTTAGCGCTTTTGATGTTATCTACACATCCCATTCGTATTACATAGCGTCAAGATGAATTCAATAAGGTGGAGTAACTATGACAGATAATGCACCTTTTTTTATTCCTTGAAGATGGTCAGATTATGTTTTGTTTGCTTGAATTTTATTTGATTTTCTATTTGTAAATTTGAAAATCTTCAGAAAAAGTGGAGCGGAAAGCCATCTGACATTAAGTCTCTTGTTTTTCCTTGTACCCTCATCAATTAAAAAAAAAGACTAGGTACCCCTTTTGAATAAAAAAACATACATGGATAATTTTTACTTCTTTGAACAATATTTCGCATCATGATTTATAATACAATAATATGATATGGAATCATGTATTATATTTTGTGACTCCTGTTGTGATATAATAAGATATTAGAATGTATGAAAAAATAAATAGATTTACCCAAGATGAAGAAATAAGTGATTTTCGTCATGTCCGACTATTTGAAGGCAAACTACTACTCCACCAGTTTTAAATATGTTTTTTACGAAATCTCGTAACCTTGCAGGATACTGTTTTGTTCATTTATTTTGCTTTGAGGCTCCTGTCAATTGTATCGTCAATCAAAAGTTCATGTCGATTAACTATTTTAAATTTAATCTAACCACTAAAAACATATATCTAGATGTCATAAATCGAACTAAAAAAGATAGAATTTTCTTTTCTGTTCCTTTTTTTCATTTCTTCATAGTAACCGAATTTTTAATATAGTTATTTCCTTAGATTATTTACTAATGCCTTCTAAACAAACACCTTTCGCATATACCAACAACCTACATACAATATTATATTTTTTAACGGATATATTATACAATACATTAGAATATCCGCAGCACTAAGTAAGAAATCTCCAAGAGGAATATTTTATATGTGGCAATATCAAACCATAGTGGCAAAAATATCGAAGTAAAGTACCTTACAAAATTTTTGTGCCATGGTTACCTTTAGAAAATTTTGTTAAAAAAATTATCACGCACTTATATACAATCGTATATAAGCAGCGAACACAAAGTAAAATATGAAACTGCTATTAATACATCGTCAAGCGCGCATGAGGCGGCACACTAAATATAAATACATATATTATCATATGTATATAAAATAAATAATTACATAATATAGAATATACATTCATACATATTTACAAAGGAATAAAACACCTTTTTGTAAAAACTTATATTAAAAGACGAAACGCTAGTGTTTTTCATTCAGACAGGCTTACGAAGGACCTACGCGTAGCGTAAACAATTGAATTTTTATGATTTAAATATTTTTGAAGTTCAGAATATATATATTTTTTCATATAAATAAAACTGTTCTAGATAAATTGTATCCTATTTGTTACTACTTTTAAAGAGGTCTATTACAATCCTTTGTATTTTCATAAACAACTAGCAATACTCGGCCATACGTTGTTGTGGCGTTTTCCTGGCTTGTTGAATTTGGATATTATAATTAGCATTATAAAAAATGATAATAATGATGAAGAATGGTGATATTGACCTATCTGCATATTTGCATTTATGTGCTGACAATATTTGATATTTGCATATTGCAGCGGTAATTGAATAGATCGGTCGCAGGTTCACATCCCGGAAAGCTACACATGCACCGAATTTGAAGTAAATCAAACCATAAATAAGAGATTTTGGGATAAATCGGCCCCAGGTGCACTTTCCGGAAAAAACTTCACAGGAACACTCTCTGGGCTCCATTGAAGCCATGGTGAAAATTTGAACAAAATCGAGTGAGTAGGTTACATCCAAACATTAATTTATATATGCATATGTAGAAGATATTCGCAAATTTATTTTAAAGTCCTTAACAACACACAAGACTGACCCAACTTCATCCTTAACCAAATGAATTTAGTGTTGGCATAACCTCTTCTCTACAAACCTTCTATACTTATTTCAGTATTGTGAATAATTTTTATTTTTTCACGAACTAACTCATGCAGGGAATGTTCGTTACATGCAATCTGAGATTTAGTGGGGAAAAAAAATTATACGTTTATTGTGCATTTAAGACTATGAGCCGTTTATTTAAATTTAACATTTATATTTGTACGACAATTGTCCATAAGGACATTAAGAAATTTATCTATTCTACGGAAGAGGAGGGTTTTGTAAATATATTTCGGGAAATTTCGTGTTTTCTCGTGCAACAACCAAACATGGCGCGCAGTATATATAGCCTTTTAATCTCGCATACTGTCCAAACAAGTTCCAAAATTAACCTTTTAAAACACATGAATTGTAGTACAATCCACGTATCCAGCGTGCGAAATACTACTTCGTATATGATCTATGATGTGAAGGAACGTATTTATTGAAAGTGATTAAAGTCTTCCTAATAAAGACGAATAAGAATCGAAATAGAGGGGGAATGAGAAGTTTATAGCATAATACTACAGGTGGGAAAAGGGAGCAAAAAAAAAAAGCAAAAAAAAATTGGTCATGGTTTTCGGCTAATTTTGGCGCAGTAACTTTAGGATCATCATTCACTTCCTTTAGAATTAAGCTGATGTTTCTTCGAGTTAGTTTCTTCGGGCGGCCAACACGCGGTTTTCCTCGGTGGATCCATTTTTTTAGAATGGTCTGGTGTATGTAGACTTTTGTCAAGGACATTTTTGCGTTTTTTCAACATAATTGTTTTATTAAATGTTAGAGAATGGTTTGTTTTAATACATTTGATTAGAAAAGGATTTAAAATAAAACTGTATACCTAAATTTTTCAGCAAAGTAATAGTAGTTTCTACACAACGAACACAGGCGAAGTATGTAGACTTTTGTCCGCCACTGCACATATTCTTTCATTTGATAATTTTGGATTTATATGATCAATCAAAATTAATTTTGACCTTTTAATGATTTAGTTTTGAAAATTTGGTATTTATTTTCTTTAGTTTGTTTCATCCGCGGACGGGCAAAGCTTTCCCCTTTTTAGTGAATTCATAGCTACATACTTATCTTACAAGTTCATATATGAGACCCTTAGATAACTCAGCAAAATAAGCTCCGAGAGCCAAGTCTACAATATAAATCTTTACACACATACATACATACATGCTTACGTACATACATATGTATATAGGTAAGCATTGAGAATAAAACACTATACGAATGTGAAAAATGAGCCGATATTGAGAGCTATAATGTTAACATCATAAAATAAAAGTAACTGTTATATCCGTTTCTCCAAGTCCATATGTACAAATTTAACCGAATTAGATATTTCAACGTTTAAATATTTTGCGTTTATTTTGCTTTCCCTCAATAAATATTATTATCTTAGACTAAGAAATGCATGTAGCAAATTCATTGCAATGTTTTCCTATCCATGCAAGGGCACAACAACAAAACAAATGCAAAATCAATAAAAGGCTGTATTCGGCCATGCCAAGCCATTATGTACCTACATATGTATGTATGTATGTTCAGTATACCCAATTTCACGTTCTTAGGTCCTTGTCCTTTTTTGTCGTATTTATGACCCAAAATTTTAAATCTGAACAATCGGTCGCATATATGCTATAGTGGTCCGATCTCGCCGGTTCCGACAAATGATCGTTTAAACGTTACGAGCATCTGCCTACCAAGTTTAATTGGAATATCTCATAAACTGAGGGACTACTAATTATTGTAGTTTTCCTTCTCCTTCTGTAACCAAATTTCTAATATTTTGAGGTAGCAAATGAACAATATTTTTTTAAATCACTATAGGCATTATTATATTTAGGTATATGGGTGTTTCCATGAAATGGTCCACCATGACTTAAAAAATCAAAACGCTCGCAGAATTTTTATAGACACAGAAAATACAAGAAAAATGTTGATATTTTACTATGCAAAAAAAATTTTCAGCTCTTTATAATTTTAAATTCCAAAAAATTATATGCAAAACTTATAACTCTTTTATTCACTTTAAAAGCTGTAAAATGTATTACTTTTAATTGCTGTTGACGAAATAAATATATATGTAATATCGCAGTTTGGTATATAAGTAATTGATACAACTACAAATGAATATAAAAATGAGAGAAGAGATCAAACTGTGGATCAATAACGGTATTTTTTCATTTCTATTTTGGCAACATTCATATGTCACGTGCGTAAGGCAAAAGAACTACATAGTGCCATAATTAGCGCAATATCAGTTTAAGAGTCTTTATATTTTGTTTGTTAAGCAAATTTATTGTTTGCTAAAATAATATATTAATATAAATAGCCATCTGAAAAAATTAAATTTTTTTTACTTTTGAACTTTGTCACGTGCGTAATGGTAAGTACGAAAAATTAATGCTCTTAATTAAAGTCCATTTGATAAATATTATTTTACTTTTACAATAAATATTAGATGTCAAGTAATGCTAAAAATCAAAATTGGTGGAGGGAGAGGCTTAAGCAAGATGAAAATAAGCTTAAAGAACATAGAAAAAAACAAGCTGAAAGAATGCGTTAATATCGCAAGAGAAAGGCATGTGAGGCCAAAAATAATTCAGATATATTGAAAGAAAAAAGGAATAGAGATTGCGTTCGACAAAAAAAGTGTAGAACAACCAAGTAAAATTCAAATACCCAATTCAAAAGTGGTTACAAGTGTAAGCAAACACTATGCAAAGCTATAAGAAGGTAGGCGTTACCAAAGAACGCAATAAAGGGAGATGAAGTTCTACAAGCTTTGTATAAAAAGTATCCAAAACTTTCGAATAATGAAGCTGAGACACCATTATGTTCAAACGATATGTTGGAAAACATTAAAGCAGTCCACGAATTTTATATCCGAGATGACGTAAGTGTTCAAGCTCCCTGGCAAAGGCGCAGTCGATGGAATAGTCGCGGTGGTGAAGCGAAAAGTTTGGCAAGCGGTTAAGACAAATAATATTATTTTACCGGACGCCTTTGCATTTTATGAATGCGCTGGCAAAATCATCGAAGGAGTTCGTCTGTTATATATCTCATCAAAAGAGATTGAAGAATATTCTCCACTATTAAATGAAAAATGGGAAAATGTCCGCTCCATTCCATGCGTTGCTTTTCCTACCAAGATAACGAATATATAAATGTTGCTCGAACAGGATACTCACTTAAGGAAAAAATTAAGTTGGATTAATTTTGTAGTACCTTAATTTTTAATTTTTTTTTTCCATTTTTGAATAAAAGTTAAATTTTTTTGTCAAAAAAGTCTGAAAACATATGTAAAATTACTAAAATACGTATGAAGGTAAAAAGTGCCACGTGCGTAATGTCACGTGAGTAATCAATAATTTTTTTTTTTTTTTGCCAACCCATGATCAGTTGTTTTCGAAGCAAACATGATTGTGAAGCTCCATTATTAACCTTAATAAAAAAAATTTACCGGAATAAAAATCTCCTACAATTCGCTTACTTTCGCATTTTTTCTCTCGGTTCTAAAAGTAACTTCCATTTTTGTCACGTGCGTAAGTCAACTTTGATTGACTGGAACTTGGGTACCCAGTGCTCAATTTTCCAATACTTATACTTTTTGGAAAAAACTCATCACATGCAATGCAACGATCCTAAAAGATGTGACTTCTTCCCATTATATTTCTATTTTTACAACATTCAAACGCAATTAAACGTGTACAAATGTCGCGTGCATAACCATGGAAACACCCATATATCTATTAAAAAATATTACCAAATATTTTTTTTAAAGAAATTTATGTCAATCATTCAAATCGCCTAATACTTTCTGAAGACGGGGTCACTTTTCGAGTATCGTGACCTATGTAAGTTGGATGTCGCATACGCAGATGAGAGCTTCGGAGATGAAAATTACAGCTACCTTTATTAGCCGATCACAGAGAGCTCCTTCCACTTTTAGGAAACACCAAAAAATGTTGACGAAAATAACTTAAAGGATTGGCCTTCTGGGACAAGAAGGCCATTTGTTTTCTACTACATACATATTTATTAAAATATCTGTTCTTTTAAATTGATAATATTCATATGTATGTACTAATAAGGTTAGTAACAGTTAAAAAATCATTTATTAATAAAATTCATTCAATTATAAGAAATATTTGTTCGTCTGAAGAAAACTTCGTAGACATACATACATACATATGTACATATGTACACATGTAAGTAGCTTTGCTTTACCTCCTCCCCCGGCCGCGAGGCTCTAATGTAGCATTCAAACTTATCCCGACTCCTCCTTGGCTAAGCCACGTGGTTTATGGAAAATCTCAAGGCAGTTACGAAGCATAGTTTTATGTGCATACATATGTATGGAAAAGAAAGATTTTCTACATGTATGATAAAAGAACGTGATATGCAAATATTTTCCACTGAAATTTACAAGAGACGAGATCACCTCATCAACCCATTTGTGCAAATTTCATTTAAACGTCTCTATAGATGTGTACATTTAAGGAATATGAATGGATTAAAATACGAGATTTTTTGTATTAATATGTACATATGTATGTATGTACGTAGTTCTTGTGACAATGTACGAAAACAAATATGTATGTACATACATATACATAAGTACATATGTATGTAAGTTAAAAAAGTTCAATCGTTGCAGTGAGGTGAATATCTTGGTAAAAATAATCTAACAATTCCCCCATTCCGTGAAATTTTTACCCCAACATTGGTAATCCGTCTATGATCTAAAAATATATAATTTTACAGAAACAGATTAATATGAAATCGAGTAGGTACATTTGTATTTAAATGGAATGATTTATGTACATATTTAAATTCATCAAAACTTTAATGTGTACATAATTTATAAGTACTTATGTACATATGTAGGTACATACATTTGTACATATGTACGTATGTAAGTATTTTTGACCATCTCTTTCAAAACATAATTTCCGGCTTTTTCCAGTATAATTTTGCTTTCATTTAGGTGAATAATTTATAATTAATTTCCATACCCATTAATATACTTATGTATATGTATATATGTATGTACATATGCATATATAAGTATGTATGCATATATTTCAATGCTATGTTCGAAAATTAAAAGTTCTCTCTGCTTGATGAGAAGCAAATTATAGAAGAAAAAACCGGCCGGCAGCAACGTAAATTCACGGACAAAACACCAAAAAGAAATTAAACAAAAACAAAATAAAAATTTCTGAAAAACCATCATAACAACGTCGCACGACGCTGTCGCAGGCAGAAGCTTTAGAAAAGCAGAGAACCAACATGTGCTTATTCAAAACCACAAAAGTACATGAAATAGAAACGACAGAAGAGCAGAGTAAACAATCAATAATTGCAAGTGCAGCGACGTCCTCCGCGGAGAAGTAGTCAGAAGAACGTCGAATATGTGAATGGCAAAACATGTGACACAAAAAGTGCACGACAATAAACGAAAGAAATAACGGACTAACATAACACAACGGGTGTATGGATGCAAGCAAACAGCATATAGAAGCATATTAGCGAAAACGGATACTCGCCTGCGTACTTGTCGCAGCTATGAATGCAAATAATAAAATTAAACAAACATTTCATTCCGAATTAGAAGGCAATATACATTCATATGTAGGTATGTACGAACTACTTACTTTAAATTAAATTTAAAATTACTTACGGCGTATTTATTGAGAATCGCATCGTGGTAACCACTTGAATAATCTTCCAACTCGAACATGTTTTAAAACTTTTATTAGCATTCACCTAAAGAACTACTGATTATTTCTCAAAATCATGTGATGTCCCTGTTACCGAAATAACTTGCAAGGCGGGACAATATATTAATACTGGCGTTGAACACAAACTACATTCACACTTTTCGCACTAGGTAACGAATTCCGCCATACAATTGTTTCATTTCTTAAATTTAATCGCATTGCTGTTTTGCACTCTTTCGCATATTGCTTGTACATATTAGACCAATTTTGATTTACTTGTATTACGTATTTCACGGTTGTTAATCACAGTTTGTCATTCTTCGCTACCATCCTCTAAATTTCTTTATTATTCTATTTAAATATGGGCACGGTTTTGTTTTTTACACAACAATATGCAAAAGGCACATACAAACGAGCATTATTCGATCTCCATTAGCATGTAGCCGTTCGTGCTTTCAAAAAATAAGCGCGCTGGTGTTCTTCCGCTTCTTTTCTTCTTTACTGTACGTTTGTCTCGCACGTTTTTCCTTCCAAATTCGCAGCCGGCCGGTGAAGCAGTCTCCAATCCGAAATGGTTAAAAAAAATATATATCCAAACGTAACGAATAATTTGCAGAAAAGCGCGCACTTCTTCCCTGAGCGCACAAAGTCAACTGAGAGCACCGATGAGAAAAAAACTCGTATCACCCGACAGCGCTGCGGGCAGAGATGTCTTCTTTTTGAAATTAACGTTTACCATTCGTTCTTGATCCACTATATTTGTAAGTTCAGTGGTACCCATTTTTATGTAATATACATTTATTTGTATAATTCATAAAAGTGTGATGACATAAAATTTTTTAATCTATTTCAAATACAATATACAATAATAAAACTATAATTGTAAAAATTCCTTAACTTGTAGCTTAGAAAATAGTAAGCCTTGTGTTTTGCGATATCCGGCATCACCAGCAACATTATCTACATTTCTCCTTACAATCAGCACAAAAGAAGAATTCGAAGTTACTTTATAAATCACACAACGTAATTTTAGGCGACGATTGAAAAATTTGCCAATTTGATAAAATAAAATTTGTAAAAAGAACAAGGAGAAAATTTGAACTCGCGCACTTTAGTTGCCTTGATGGGTATTTAGATGGCTCATTTTTTTTAAATAGAATTTAAAAAATCTCAAATAATCGAAACAAATATATGACCCTCGTTTGATTCAACATATACGTATATACTTTTTTATGAGTTGGAAACTTCATGAATACAATTCATTAAAAATAACAAAGTGTGCGTGCATAAACACCAATTCACGTATTTAATAATACACGAAAAGTATACACGAATTTTGTGGAATACATGTAATTTTTGTTTTGAATTCTTAATTTCACGAATTCTTAAGACTGAGTTTACACACGGATACTACTGTCGAAGCGACACTTAGTTTGTAGGGGAGAGGGTGACGACGAAGAGCAGCGTACCGACACTGTTGTGCTCGGTTGTTACGCTTTGTTATCTTATTCGTTGCTGTAAAATTTGTCATTCCTTCTCACATTTATATTTACATTCTCTGAATGGTTGCTGTTATGCTATACAGTTGCACACATATCATAACGCATTATCATTGTACAGCCTACATAGTAACCTAACTCCGTTTCCATTTTACTTCCTTCTTCAATCGGTTCCTTTTATCGGTTGTCAAACCAGGGTGCTGTGAAACAGCCAGGGTGTCGTAAATTACAGCCTGGGCTTCGTGAAGCAATGAATTCGAAGTAGGGTTGTTGTGTTGCAAGAATTTTTGTTAATAGTTTAAGAACATCAGGTATGTTTACACAAATTTTGAATATTTTCTTTCAATAGATTAATAAAACTTCTTGGAAAGATTTCGCTCAAATATGTGCAATCGTTTTTTTCCATAAATTTAGTAGAATATGAAAAATAATTACAAAGCTATTTATTAAAACCGAATCCGATGTAGGTACAACCCTGCGCTGCTTTGTTTATGTTTATTTCTCATTCTTTTGAAGTATATATGTACATACATATGTATGTACAATGCTTTAGAGAATGAGATTGTCACAGAAATAATGTTAGTTGCTGAATAAAATGAGATATACCGAAGTTTTTATTGCAGAATGTCTTTTATATGTCATTTATGTAGGTAGTTATTTGTCTAAAAAGAAAATTAACTGAAATATGTTAGTTTAAAATTATGAGTATACATATGTATATAAGATTTGTATTGGTTTTCTTGTGAAATAAAAAATTGAAAATAAAAAATAAAGTTCAAAACACAATGAACTTTGAAGTTCGAGCTTAAAAAATGACTTTTATTTTAAGAAACTCATTAATTCAGGTTTGTGCAATTTTAGTTTATTGAGTTAACTTGCATACTATGCACTGGCAGCGCCGAAAACCAATGTTATTTTCGAGGCATGCAAAGAAAAACTAAATCATTGTACAGCCTACATAGTAACCTAACTCCCTTTCCATTTTACTTCCTTCTTCAATCGGTTACTTTTATCGTTTGTCAAAGCAGGGTGCTGTGAAACAGCCAGGGGTGTCGTAAAGCGCAGCCTGGGCTTCGTGAAGCAATAAATTCGAAGTAGGGTTGTTGTGTTGCAAGAATTTTTGTTAAAAATTTAAGAACATCAGGTATTTTTACACAAATTTTGAATTTTCTTTCAATAGATTAGCAAAACTTGTTGGAAAATTTTCGTTTAATATATGCGCAACAGTTTTTTTCCAAAAATTTGGTAGAATATGAAAAATAATTACAAAATTATTTACCATAATATTAAAACCGATCCGATGGAGGTACAACCCTGCGCCCTTTTGTTTATGTATATTGTTACGATCTTGCTGATTAACCTCGATGATTTCCGAAATCCTTCGGATACGACCTCTGGATTGTTAAATAAAATCGCCAACTTAATTTGCAGTTTCTTTATTTATAAAGAATTTAATTAATGCCCTTTTGATTACTCAGTAATTCACAATTCAATTACAATTTAATTTACTATTTACAATCACTTGTATACAACTTTCACAATGTACTGTTTATTACTTTACTGCAACGCGTTTATTTCACGACTGATTACTTTTGCAGCCGTATGTCGCCCTTATATACTTGTTTGCTGCTTGAAAAGAAACCCCCAGAATAATCTCGTCGTTACGATAATCGTTTCGGTTGCGATAATCGTCGTTTACGATAATCGCCTCGTTTACGCTCTAGAACGTGCCAGTTGTCGGCTCCTCTCTTTCATCTATCATTCGCTTCGCATTTTCGCCACAATATGTTATTAACCTCGATGATTTCCTTAATCTTCCGGGTACGACCTCTGGATTGTTAAATAAAATCGCCAACTTAATTTGCAGTCTCTTTATTTATAAAGACTTAATTAATGTCCTTTTAATTATTCGGTAATTCACAATTCAATTACAATTTAATTTACTATTTACAATCACTTGTATACAACTTTCACAATGTACTGTTTATTACTTTACTGCAACGCGTTTATTTCACGACTGATTACTTTTGCAGCCGTATGTCGCCCTTATATACTTGTTTGCTGCTTGAAAAGAAACCCCCAGAATAATCTCGTCGTTACGATAATCGTTTCGGTTGCGATAATCGTCGTTTACGATAATCGCCTCGTTTACGCTCTAGAACGTGCCAGTTGTCGGCTCCTCTCTTTCATCTATCATTCGCTTCGCATTTTCGCCACAATATGTTATTAACCTCGATGATTTCCTTAATCTTCCGGGTACGACCTCTGGATTGTTAAATAAAATCGCCAACTTAATTTGCAGTCTCTTTATTTATAAAGACTTAATTAATGTCCTTTTAATTATTCGGTAATTCACAATTCAATTACAATTTACGTTACTATTTACAATCACTTGTATACAACTTTCACAATGTACTGTTTTTATTACTTTACTGTAATGTAATCTCCACGAGTTTAATTCACAACTGATTACTCTTGCAGCCGAATGTCGTCCTTATATACTTGTTTGCTGCTTGAAAACGAAATCCCTGGAATAATCGCGTCGTTTACGATAAACCTCTCGCTTAAGATAATCGTCGTTTACGATAATCGCTCTAGAACGTGCCAGTTGTGGGCTCCGACAACTGGCACATTCTAGAGCGTAAACGAGGCGATTATCGTAAACGACGATTATCGTAAACGAGGCGATTATCGTAAACGACGCGATTATTCCAGGGGTTTCGTTTTCAAGCAGCAAACAAGTATATAAGGACGAATTCGACTGCAAGAGTAATCAGTTGTGAATTAAACTCGTGGAGATTACATTACAGTAAAGTAATAAAAACAGTACATTATGAAAGTTGTATACAAGTGATTGTAAATAGTAACGTAAATTGTAATTGAATTGTGAATTACCGAATAATTAAAAGGACATTAATTAAGTCTTTATAAATAAAGAGACTGCAAATTAAGTTGGCGATTTTATTTAACAATCCAGAGGTCGGACCCGGAAGATTAAGGAAATCATGGAGGTTAATCAGCAAGATCGTAACATTATGTTTATTTCTCATTTATTTGGAAAAAGTTTCGCAGCATTTATAGGCAAATTTTATTTTGTGAACATTTTATTATTTTTTATTTTCAGAAATTCAGCAGGACGCGTAGGAAACATTGTAAGGTAAAGTTTTTCCTTAGGAAAATATATATTCTTCTAATTACTTTGTGTATTATAGTGTTAAAAATGTCTTCGAAGAAATGCGTAGCATGTTGCAGTTCCGGAGTGTCACTGCATGCCTTTCCCCCAGCGCGGGAAATAGTTAGGTGAGTAAAAGGATGATATTAAACCAATTTCAATGAGAGCATGAGTCAGGGTCCATTTGTGTATGTCCATAACTACCTTAAAAGTATAGGTTCGCCGCTCATTTTTTTATTTTCAAAGCAGACTTGTACTCTAGGTGTAGGTCTGATTATCCCATCAGTAATATTTTCATATTTGTTTTGTATGTTTGAGCTGAGCTTTTGCATAGGGGATTTTAACAATATTTTCACATTCTGTGATATTTTTAAATGTACAAATGAATGTAGAACTTGGGCATGTTTTAGTTTTTATTTAAATTTTTCTTATCTCTTTTTATTTTATTTTTCTTATTCTGTGATATTTTAAGTGTAAATATTTTGAAATTTAAGTGAATTTTTATATTTTTATTTTGCAATTGGTACCTGAATTTTAAACCATTTTGTTTAACCGCAGTTTGCCTAGTCAATTTTTATGTAAATACTTATGTATATGGGTGAGAATATGCCTATTGGGGAACCGAACACCAAAAAAAGATCGGTAATGCGCTTTTATTGCAACCTCAGTGGTGGTGTGGAATAGCAATAAATTTTAGAATACAATACAATGTACTTAATTTAACACATAAGCAAATTGCTATAAACCGTAGTTGAAAAAAAGTACATTGTACTGTATACATATGTATTGTATACCATGCTTGCTAAAATATATTTTGTTGGTTTCATTGACATATGTATTTAAAACTTTTATTAAATTATATGAAGTTATATTACAACAATAATACAATTTTCATAGAAAATTAGATGCATTTTTTACTTGGATTAAAATTCCGCATTTCAGGTACTTGTACACATACGACCTCATAAGACCCAAAATTAAGAATATTCTATACGGGAATATATGTACATACAACAACTTGATTTTATTAAGCGCAACTCACTGAAAACTGTATGTAGCACACATTTTGTTTAAACATAGCCAAATGCAGATTTCAAACATGTATTTTGTAGAAGTTTCTGTGTATTTATTTTACATTTATGTCATTAAATGTACTACCACCATTGTGGCAAACCTTTCACAAATCACAGTATCGCGTATTTTCTTCTACGACACACTAAATTGACATGCATAAGCATATCACCATCCCAATATAATAAAGCGGGAAATATGTTGGGATTTACATTTCTTGTTAGGTGGCAGAATATTATTTGTCAATCGCTGCAACAACGATTGATTCTATATTCACAAGAATCAATTGGAACTTGCCATCCTATCCTTGCGACTGCGCTCCATATGTTTTCATATAACAGCTCATGGCACCGAGGTATAAATCCTATGTATATGTGGTGGAACATATACTCGTATGCACGCGGAGTACAGCAGTTCCTTTACCTATAAATCAAGAAGTTTATTAGTAAATAAGCGTTTTTAATAACGCAAACTATATTTACCTTCGCCTGCCAAACAATAAATCCGCATCTTGTTACGTATACAAAAGGAAATACAATAACCAAATAAGAATCCTTTGTATACGTCGTAGGACCAATATGGCTAGTAGTTTACCACTTCCTTTACCTATAAATCAAAAAGTTTATTAGTAAATAAGCGTTTTTAATAACGAAAATTATATTTACCTCCATCAAAAATACCAAAGATGACTAGATACCATTGTACAGCCTCCATAGTAACCTAACTTCGTTTCCATTTTACTTCCTTCTTCAATCGGTTCCTTCAGAGAACTTAGAATAACGAGAAGAACCAATTGCGGATAAGCGTGTGGATTGTCAAAAACGAAGTCGATTGCTGAAAGCGTATTTCACCTTTCTTTTAGTTTAACATTTTGAGCATAGCAATGATAATTATGCTCAGAAATGTAATTTCATATACTCCAATAAAAAGTTCTGTAATTTATACAAATGTTAAGTTATAGAAATTTGTGTGCTATGTGTATGAAAATTCTATGCAGTTTTGCTGACGGCATTTCGCATCATTTATTATTCAATTATTCGCGATTTTAAATGCAAAATTTTAAATATTATTGGATTTTTGGGAATATTTTCGTAAATATACGTACATTGTGAAAAACAGCTTTTCAATTATTCTTTTAGAAAATCTAACGACTGAAGTATATATTATTTTTTTCACACATATTTTTATCCATTGCAATAATAATTGTTTTTTAAATATAAATATAAGATAAATATAAGATCATGTAGGCATGCATATATGTAAATACATATGTATGAATGTTCTTAAATTACTTAACTTCTTCTCTCGTCCAAAAAAACTGAAATAATTATACAATAACATTTTGATTCATAAACGCATGCGCCCTATAACAAAACGAAGTGCGTTCATTCATAAATACAATCGAGCACATTAGCCCGCTTACCCGTCTCAAAACTTGCTTATTGGCGACGGTCAGAAAATTAAAATTGTAAGGAAGACTAAATTTGGGTGAAACCGAACGTTAGATTCGCGGCTGATATTTATATTTCTTACTGTAATTGACATATTGCAGTTCTTACTCGAGATATCGTGTACACAAAGAGACGAATAGACAAAGACAAATCGATTTGTCTCGTCATTCCATGAAGTTTTATATACATATGTAGCTATAGGTATACACATACCGACTGTCTTATAACCGTTAGGTGAACAAACTTAATATACTCTCTAACGTGTTGCAGCCGGGTATAAAACTAACAAAAAAATCAAAAATCTTTGCGAAATGTGAAGTAACAACAACATACATTTGCATGCATTTGCGTCGGCAAGCATTGCTTCAAATTTTTGTGACAAATCAAAATTCTATGATTCTGCTGCTAAATTTGCTGATCGCCTATTAGTCAATATTGCCAAGCAAGCAATTTCCTTTCCTTGGCCACAAGATGAATGAATTGAATTGCTAAAATTCTAAAATTTAAGATTATTTAGTATTTTGCTTCATCAGCCAAATTATTATTTTTGCATTTTGATGTAGGAATTCAGGTACAGTAAACTATGTATACCAGAAATATTTACATCACAAATTAACTTTGAAGTATTCATTTATCTACATTACTTTCGTTCGCATTATCGGGAGTGCGTGTTACAGTTGCCGAGTGAAGACACAAAATTCTTTAACTTCTAATTTTTGGCACTTTGTTTTGATGAAGAGACGCGCGAGGGGAGATGTGTGCCGTTAGTTTAGGCGACGATGCGAAAACGTTCGCCATGAGAAGGACTTTTTTTGCAATTTTAAGAAGCGGTCATTAAAAAGTGTTGTCATGGCAATAGTATTTTTTCTGGATATGTACGCACTTACTTGTGTACATATATACATTAATACATACGTATGCAAAAGGATCCTCGACGAACTAGTTCAGGACGCCCTTACTACAACGCCTAACGTGATTGCAGGCGATTTCAATGCTTGGGCATTGGAGTGGGGTAGTAGCCATACAAATAAGAGAGGTAATGCGCTGCTCAAAGCATTTTCTGTGTTAGACGTAGTGTTGCTCAATACCGGTGAAAGAAATACCTTCGAGAAGAATGGTCGTGGATCGATAATAGATATTACGTTCGCTAGCAGCACACTGGTTCGATCGGCAAGCTGGAAAGTGTGCGACTTCTATACACATAGCGATCACCACGCCATTATGTTGGAAGTCGGAAGACAAACACAAACGCCATCCAACCAGAAAAAAGGATGGAAGGTGGAAACGCTAGATGAGGAAATTTTCGAACTCATGTTGGACGGAAGCCCAGGTAGCTCGAATAACATAGAACAACAAGTTGACATGCTGGTGAAGCACATAAGCAAAGCCTGCGACGCTGCCATGTGTAGAAAAAGGCAAAACAAGTCCCGAAAGCCCGCATACTGGTGGAATGAAAATATCAGCATACTAAGAAGCGAATGCCATAAAGCGAGACGGTTATCGCAAAGAAGCCAAGGTACGCCAGATTATATAAGACTGCGCGAATACTTCAAGAAAAAGCGTAAGGAGTTAAAGAAGGAAATCAAAAGAAGTAAGTCCTCATGCTTCAAAGAGTTATGTGAGAAGGTTGACGAAAATCCTTGGGTGACGCATATAAAATAGTCATGGCGAAGGTTAAGGGAGATAGAGGTCAAGCGCCAACCTGTCCTAACCTACTAGAAAAGGTGGTGAAAACACTTTTCCCAACGCAAGAGCCACAATTTGCAAGAAGGATACCCGCAGGAGCGGACGTTTTAACTATCGATGGTAAAGAGATACTTGAAGTGGCTGAGAGATTCGGCAACGCAAAGGCACCTGGACTTGATGGCATCCCGAACAAAGCACTTAAAATCGCCATCAAGCATAAAAACTGAGATTTCGCCGAGCTATATACAAGATGCCTAAATGAAGGAGTTTTTCCGAAGGTATGGAAGAGGCAACGACTGGTCCTTCTTCACAAGCCTAACAAACCGGCAGGAGAGCCGAGTGCGTACCGGCCACTTTGTATGATTGACACAATGGCCAAAATACTAGAGAGACTGATCTGTACACGACTGGAACGTCACCTTGAAAATGAGTCGCCTGGTATATCTGATAACCAATTTGGCTGCAGGAGACATCGGTCTACCATAGACGCAGTAGAAAAATTAACAGGCATTGCGGCGAAGGCCATAGAGGGCACCAGATGGATGTATGGCGAGAAAAAATATTGCGCAGTTGTAACACTTGACGTGAAAAATGCTTTCAATTCGGCATACTGGCCGCATATCATGAGTGCTCTGGAGGCCAAGAATACACCCGGGTATCTCTTAAGGATAATCAGTAGTTATCTGTCTGACAGACTGCTATTGTACGATACCGATACAGGTCCAAAAAGCTACGTGATAACAGGTGGAGTACCACAGGGCTCCGTACTCGGCCCGCTACTATGGAATGTGCTGTACGATGGGGTGTTACGCCTACCGCTGCCCAGAGAGGTCCAGATAATTGGCTATGCGGACGACATAGCTGTGACGTTCGTCGCGAAGGAACTTTCACAAATTCAGTGTATCTGTACTGAAACCGTATTGAAGATTAAGGATTGGCTCACTTCAAATAAGCTGCAGCTTGCCGGAGAAAAAACAGAAGCGGTGCTCATCACCAGTAGGAAAAAACTAGAAGAGCTCACCCTGAATATTGATGGTTACGACGTCAAGACGCAAAATTCGCTGAGGTACCTTGGCGTTATGATCGATGCTAGGCTCAATTTCAAGGCACATATTGAGAAAGCCTGTGGAAAGGCAGCCAAAGTGACAGCGGCCCTAGCTAGAATTATGCCAAACACTGGTGGCCCTAGCCACAGTCGAAGAATGCTACTAGCTAAAGTTAGTCAGTCAGTACTGATGTATGCGGCTCCGATATGGGGGGCAGCCTTGCAACAAAAAACAGGTGTCAATAAGGCAAAGGCAGTCTTCAGGCTAAGCGCAATTAGAGTAGCCTGCGCTTTTAGAACGGTGTCTCATGAAGCAGCCAGTATCATATCTGGCCTAATGCCACCAGATATATTGGCTTCGGAGTTTGCCAGGCTCCGTAAAAAATCAAAAGCCTTGAATAGGCATCTGACTGCCGATGAGCGCAGGAAGGAGAGACAGGCGAGCCTCGACGAGTGGCAATCGCAGTGGGATGCGACAGGAAAAGGAAGATGGACGCATAGACTAATTAAGAGAGTACCAGCCTGGATTGAGAGGCAGCATGGAGATACAGACTTTTATCTCACTCAATTTTTGTCAGGTCATGGCTGTTTCAGGGAGTACCTCCACAGATTCGGCCATGATGACGAGACGGAATGTTCTCTCTGTGGTAGAGCCGAGGAAAATGTAGAGCATATATTCTTCTCTTGCTCGAGGTATACAACAGAGAGAGCTACCATAGAAAATTTAATAACGGAAAGGATGACGCCCGACAACATTGTAAGCCACATGCTGCAATCGAGGTTGGTATGGGATAAAATGAAGGAGTGGGCTGCTATAGCGCTCAAAGAGCTGAGGATAAAGGAACGGCAGCGGAGAGGCATAAGACCGGATGAATAACATAACACTACAGTGAGTATGTGAAGAGGCATTCTGGCCCAGCTTGGACCTGCGAAGTATTGCTTAATCGGCTGTCCCGTAGGTCCAAATATAAGCCATAGCAGACGGAGTGGGGTTTAGTACGTAGGCGTACTGCTTCGCAAGTCCGGTACAGCTAGAAAATGCTGCCTGGGCGTGGTCCCGAATGAGGTGTACCTTTAGCGGACAGTATGAATCGTGCATGCTGCCAGTGGCAGTATATTTGGAAAATTCCCCCTTCGGAAACAAAAAAAAAAAAAAAAAAAAAAAAAAAAAAAAGTATGCAAATGATTCATGTGCGCATAAATTTGTATGAATTGTGCGTGCGAGCTTGTGCTTATATATATGTACGAGTGTGTATGTACGAGCTTGCATTTACGAGTATGTTTGTACGTACATATGTGCTCATATGGCAAAATATCAGAATGAATTTTGATTTGTATAATTATTTTGATAAAATTAACAAATTCTTAATAGCATTTAAATAAATATTCAGATTTATTGTATTTAATTTATCATAATTATAATTCTTTTTATCTTTAAAAATATAGTAATTAAAAAATAAGAAACAAGTGCATGAAAAATATATATGTATTTCTATAAATTCCAAAAATTTTTAAAGAATTTTACAAGTTATTAAAAGACAATAAACAAATATTGATAGTTCAGAAATTTCTGATAATCGTTTATCTTACATATGTACATTTATCAATTTTACATTTAATTTGCATACATTTTCTCATTTTAAACATAAATATACTCATTTTCATATTTTGAGCACAATTTCTGTTAGCTCACTGTTAGGTGAAATACGCTTCAAAATATGGTTCCTTTTATCGGTTGTCAAACCAGGGTGCTGTGAAACAGCCAGGGTGTCGTAAATCACAGCCTGGGCTTCGTGAAGCAATGAATTCGAAGTAGGGTTGTTGTGTTGCAAGAATTTGTGTTAATAATTTAAGAACATCAAGTATGTTTACACAAATTTTGAATATTTTCTTTCAATAGATTAATAAAACTTCTTGGAAAGATTTCGCTCAAATATGTGCAATCGTTTTTTTTCCATAAATTTAGTAGAATATGAAAAATAATTACAAAGTTATTTACCAAAATATTAAAACTGATCCGATGTAGGTACAACCCTGCGTTTGTTTTTTTATGTATATGTAATGTTTATTTCTCATTCATTTTGAGTTTTTCTCAATGTTAAGAGGCACATTTAATTTTGTGAAAATTTTATTAATTATTTTTTCTTTTTTATTTTCAGAAACTCAGCAGGACGCGTAGGAACATTATAAGGTAAACTTGGATATGTCTTTTTATTTTATTTTTCTTATTTTGTGATATTTTAAGTGTAAATATTTTGAAATTGAAGTTCATTTTTATTTTTATTTTTTTTATTTTGCAATTGGTACCTGAATTTTAAACCATTTTGTTTAACTGTAGTTTGTCCAGTCAATTTTTATGTAAATACTTATGTATATGGGTGAGAATATGCCTATTGGGGAAAAGAACACCAAAAAAAGATCGGTAATGCGCCTTTATTGCAACCTCAGTGGTGGTGTGGAATAGCAATAAATTTTAGAATACAATACAATGTACTTAACTTAACACATAAACAAATTGCTATAAACCGTAGTTGAAAATAAGTACATTGTATTGTATACATATGTATTGTTTTTTATTAATAAAACTACAATATTCAATAAAACATATTTTGTTGGTTTCATTGACTCATGTATTTAACACTTTTATTAAATTATATGAAGTTATATTACAAGAATAAAGCAATTTTCATAAAAAATTAGATGCATTTTTTACTTGGATTAAAATTCCGCTCTTCAGGTACTTGTACACATACGAACTCATAAGACCCAAAATAAGAATATTCTATACGGGAATATACATACAACAACTTGATTTTATTAGGCGGAACTCACTGAAAACTGTATATAGCACACATTTTGTTTAAACATATATGGCAGATTTCAAACATGTATTTTGTAGAAGTTTCTGTGTATTTATTTTACATTTAAGTCATTAAATGTACTACCACCATTGCGGCAAACCTTTCACAAATCACAGTATCGCGTATTTCCTTCTAGGGCACACTAAATTTACATGCCTAAGCATATCACCATCCCAATATAATAAAGCGGAAAATATGTTGGGATTTACATTTGTTGTTAGGTGACAGAATATTATTTGTCTTGTTGCAGCGTGTGTGTCTAGGTTCAACAAGAATCAATTGGCACTTGCCATCCTATCCTTGCGACTGCGCTCCATATGGTTTCGCATAGCAGCTCATGGCACCGAGGTATAATATACGTATGCGTATGCATGCGGAGTACAGCAGTTCCCGTATCTATAAATTAAGAAGTTTATTAGTAAATAAGCGTTTTTAATAACGAAAACTATATTTACCTTCGTCTGCCAAACAATAAATCTGCATCTTGTTACGTATACAAAAGGAAATACAATAACCCAATAAAAACCTTTTGTATACGTCGTAGATCAAATATGGCTAGTAGTTCACCACTTCCTTTACCTATAAATGAAAAAGTTCATTAGTAAATAAAAGTTTTTAATAGCGAAAACTATATTTACCTTCATCAACAAAACAATAAATCTGCATATTGAAATGTGAATAAAAGGAATTACAATAAAGAAAATAACTATGCATGGTTGCATTTATGAGGTCCCATTCAATTTTACAATTACTTATTAAATGTATAAAAAAGTTAATAAACTATTCAAATATTAATGAAACTAACTTGTAAGTTTTATTTTTTACACTTCCCACGTACTTAATAATGAAATAAATTATTATTTTTTCCGATTTCAGCATCATTTTATATCATTTGGTTATAGGTACTTTTTTTTCTACAATGTAATGCATGCTAATGCATCCCAGCGCTCGAAGTTACGAATGACAACCGAAATGAGAAACGAAAACGATGAGGTGATCTCAGCTGTTCGCCGGAAGCGGAAACTAAGAATGAATCACTTGACAGCTGTTAAATCGGTCGCCATCTTGAAAAGTAATGCCAACTTTCAGTTCTATACCTCTATAAAATCATCCTATATGTATGTCGCGCCAAATAAGAAGACTACTTTTCAAATGTATAAAAGCAAGCTTATAAAGCACATTTGTAATATTTTTAGTGTTTTCATCAATTTCTACACGTTTTAAAAAGGAAAAGGTAAGAATACATAATCAGCGACAAATATTTACTGCGCTCAACTCATGTTTTTCGTTTTGTTTATATATTGTTACGATTTTGCTGATTAACCTCGATGATTTCCTTAATCTTTCGGGTACGACCTCTGGATTGTTAAATAAAATCGCCAACTTAATTTGCAGTCTCTTTATTTATAAAGACTTAATTAATGTCCTTTTAATTATTCGGTAATTCACAATTCAATTACAATTTACGTTACTATTTACGTTACTATTTACAATCACTTGTATACAACTTTCACAATGTACTGTTTTTATTACTCTACTGTAATGTAATCTCCACGAGTTTAATTCACAACTGATTACTCTTGCAGTCGAATGTCGTCCTTATATACTTGTTTGCTGCTTGAAAACGAAACCCCTGGAATAATCGCGTCGTTTTACGATAAACCTCTCGCTTACGATAATCGTCGTTTACGATAATCGTCGTTTACGATAATCGCCTCGTTTACACTCTAGAACGTGCCAGTTGTCGGCTCCTCTCTTTCATCTGTCATTCGCTTCGAATTTTCGCCACACTGCCCTCCTCCTAAGTCTGATCGTCCCGATCACATTCGCTCTTCCAAACGCAGCAAGCCTCTCTTGGTGGACCACTGTCATCTTGTTTCTCGGCCTCCCCACAGTTTGTATTCGATACACTACGTCGTTTAGTTGTTTGATTATCTTGTATGGACCTTCCCAATTGCATTGAAGTTTTGGGGACAAACCTCTCTTTCGTTGTGGATTGTACAGCAACACCAAATCTCCATTTTGGAAGCCTTCGGAGTTCATCGCCTTGCCATACCTAGCCTTCATTTTGTCACTCATAATTTGAGTTCGCTGCCTCACAAGAGCATGTATCTCTCTTAACTCTTCCTCGAGAACAGTAGACGCTTCCTTTCCAATTCTTCTCGCATCACCAGTTATTCCAAATTTTAAATCACTGGGCAACCGAAGTTCACTACCAAGCAGTATCCTGGCAGGTGTTTGACCTGTTGTTTCATGCACTGCGGACCGATATCCTATCAGGAAAAACGGTATGTGTACATCCCAATCATCTTGATTCTTGTCCACTACTTTCCGCAAGTGCTCTTCCAGGGTCCGGTTGAATCGCTCTACCATGCCATCTGATTGAGGATGCAGGGCTGTCGTTCGTGTTTTCCGAATACCAAGTATCTGGCACATCTCTTGGAACACCGCCGATTCAAAGTTTCTTCCTTGGTCTGAGTGCAATTCTATAGGTGCACCGTATCTGGTAACCCAATTGTGAGTGAATGCATCCGCAACTGTTTTCGCTTCCTGGTATGGAATTGGGTAGACCTCGGGCCATTTACTAAAGTAGTCCATAACCACAAGAACGTATTTGTTTCTTTGTCTGCTCATAGGGAATGGACCGGCTACATCCATGGCAACCCGCTCAAATGGTGCACCTGAGTTATACTGCTTCATCTGTCCTTGACTTCGTGACTTTGGCCATTTAGCTGCTATGCACTCCGTGCAGTTAGCAATCCACTCAGCGACCGATTGACGACAGCCAACCCAATAGAACCGCTGCTTGATCTTCTCCAGCGTTTTTGTAATGCCTAGGTGCCCTCCACTAGGACCATTATGGAATTCCTTAAGAACATCCGGAATTCTTAACCTCGGAACTACTATAATCTTCCGAGAGCACTGGCCATCTTCACTCTCCCATACTCTATGCAAAC
The DNA here is from genome assembly GCA_030068015.2 of Neoceratitis asiatica. Taxonomy (NCBI): domain Eukaryota; kingdom Metazoa; phylum Arthropoda; class Insecta; order Diptera; family Tephritidae; genus Neoceratitis; species Neoceratitis asiatica. The sequence continues at coordinate 74,317,454 of CM061528.1, forward strand.
AGCCAGATATGAACTCTAAACTGTTCCATTGCGCCCAGTATGCCTTCGCGATAGAAATTTCCGCTGCCATTTGTTCTTTACTTGGCCGTCTGTTCACCTCCAATCCGTGCATTACCAATTCTAAGTCCGGATCTTCTTGCTGACATTTCCTTAAGTGACTTGCCTCCCACTCTTCTGCTGATGTAACTGTCATTAGCCGGACGTCTATTATGTCTTCCTTACCCTCGGCTTTTGAGCAGTGCTTACATTCCATACTACATGGTCGACGGGACATAGCGTCAGCATTTCCGTGCGTATTACCCTTGCGGTGCTCGATGGTGAAGTCATAACTTTGCAGCCTCTCAATCCACCGTGCAAGCTGCCCTTCGGGATTCTTGAACTGTAGTAGCCACTTCAGCGCTGCATGATCCGTTCTAACGCGGAAATGTTGACCATACAGATATTTGTGGAAGTGTTTAATGCAATCCACCAACGCTAATAGTTCTCTCCGCGTTACGCAGTAGTTCCGCTCTGGTTTCCCAATAGACCGGCTATAGTAGGCAACTATCTTCTCCTGCCCATCAATCACTTGCGAAAGTACACCTCCTATGCCATAACCACTAGCATCTGTGTCCAGAATAAATGTTGCACCTGGAACCGGGTACGCTAGCATAGGTGCAGTGCATAGTCGTTCTTTTAAAGCTTGGAAGGCCTCCTCTTGTTCAGTTCTCCACTCGAAAGATCTATTTTTCCTTGTGAGCTCATGGAGACCATGAGCTACGCTGACGAAATTCGGGACAAAACGGCGATAGTAAGTACCTAGCCCAAGGAAACTTCTTAATTCATGCAAATTTCTGGGTCTCGGCCAATCCTTCCCTGCTTCTATTTTTTCCTTCGCAGTACACACGCCCATCGTGGTTACTTGATGACCTAAGTAATTCACCTCCTTCTTGAATAAAGAGCACTTCTTAGGACTTAGTTTAAGACCAGCTCCAGCTATCCTCTGGAAAACCTTCCAAATTACTCAGATGTTCATCGAAGCTCTTTCCCAATACGATTATGTCATCCAGATACACCAAACAGGTCTTCCAGTTTAGTCCTTTGAGCACATGGTCCATTAATCTTTCAAAAGTGGCAGGAGCGTTGCATAACCCAAATGGCATTACCGTAAATTGCCATAGACCGTTGCCGGCACTAAACGCTGTCTTCTCTTTATCTTCTTCACTCACTTCTACTTGCCAATACCCGCTCTTAAGGTCAAGTGTTGAGAACCATTCTGTGCCAGTTAACGAGTCTAGTGTATCATCGATCCTGGGCAAAGGATAGCTGTCTTTCTTTGTAACATCATTTAATCTCCGATAGTCCACGCAGAACCGCAACTGGCCATCTTTCTTCTTCACGAGTACCACCGGAGAGCTCCATGGACTTGCCGATGGTTCGATAACACCGCTTTCGGTCATTTCCTTAATTATTTGACCAACAGCGTCACGTTTGGATAGTGGAACGCTTCGAGGAGCTTGACGAATTGGTCTTGCGTCACCAGTATCAATGCTATCCTTCACTACGTTGGTCCTGCCTGGTTTGTTGCCATCCTTGTCGAATATGTTGGAGTATTTACGCATCATCTGGCTGGCCTTGTGCTTGTACTTGTCTTTCAACCCTTGCGTCCATGCATTGATATCTTCCTCCATTTCCTTGCTGCCAATAGAGTCGATTCCAGATGAATTATTGCTGTTAATAATGGCTTCTACCTCTTGACATTGCCCTAATACAGTTCCACTAGGAATTTTTACTGATGATCTGAAGTCATTCAATACTCTCACTGGGATGCGTCCATTCTTTCGTGTTTTAGCCAGGGTTTTTCCAATAAGTAAGTCCAGTGTAGAATTTTGTACTGCTTCGACAACCCACAATTTGTTTGTCCCACAATCTCCATTAATTTTCGCCCACACAACTGCTTCTGACTTCGGTGGAATCAGTTCACGCCTTCTAAGACCACTTGTTTGCTGCTGTATGTGGAATCGTAGCCCATGCTTAGTGGTACTTCCATGTTCTTATACTCCATAACCTTGTTATTCAAGTCGATCTTGATACCTTGCTCCATCAAGAAGTCCACTCCTATGATTACCTCATCTACGATCTGCGCGACTATAAAGCTGTGTAACACCGTCACATTCCCTATTGAGACCTCACATGTTACTTCTTCCACCACTTGTGTGTCCTCACCAGTCGCCGTTTTCAATATTGCTCCAGGTAATGGTCTCACTTCTTTAGCGATCAGGTCAGTTCGAATGATGGAGTGTGATGCGCCCGTATCCACTGCTAATTTTCGCGCTCGTCCATCCACATATCCACCAATAGTAATGTTGCTCGTTTTCCTACCAATTTGCGAGACGGAGATTATGGGGCATTCAATTGCAGGAGCCAGCATACGCCCTTTTAGACTGGCTCGTTTTAGTTTAACGACTGAGAAGTTGATGGTTTATCTTCGTCAGCCTTCCGTTTTCGCTGTCCTTCCTGTATGCTGGAACCCGTTTTGCAATCGCGTGCGAAGTGACCAGGCTTTCCACATTTAAAGCATTTCCCAGCCTGATTCTTGCCACCAGAACGATTCATTCCTTCTAACGACTTCAGAGTTCTCAATATTTCGGTCATCACATCTGCTGTTTCAACCTCCACTTTATTGACTTTGTATGCTGGTCTGCTTATGAGTGCCGCCGTTTCACGTGTTTGAGCATACGCCACTGTTTCAGCGAATGTTAACTTTGGATTCGCATATGTCTCCCGCTTGGTATAAACGTCTTTTATGCCGCTGATGAATTTTTGTATTTTCACCCTTTCGAGATGCTCACCTGATGCGTCTCCGATGGCTAAATGAGCCAATCTCTCAATTTCCGAGGCATATTCCTGTAGAGATTCGTTGGGTTTTTGGTCGCGCTTTTCTAACTCCATCTGGTAAATTTGTCTTCTGTGTTCGCTACCATATCGTCTTTCCAGGGCTCGCATCAATCCGTCGTAATCATTTCTCTCATAATCAGGTACAGTTTGCAAAAGTTCTGCCGCAGGTCCTTCCAACGCAACGAATAGTGCAGCAGATTTTTCCTCCATGCTCCATTTATTGCTTTCAGCCGTCTTCTCAAACTGGAGCTTGAAGACTTGGAAGGGAATTTTTCCGTCAAAAGATGGTGTTTTTACCTTGGGAGCGTTCACTGAAGTGGTTGGACGATTTAACTGCAAATCCCGAAAACGACCTTCCAATGTGTTGACTTTGGCTTCAATTAACTCTTCCATTTTTTCTTGCCGACCTTCCAATTTGTTCACTTTGGTCTCAATTAGCTCCTCTATTTTGTCTTGTCGCTCCTCGATTTGATCCTGTCTTTCCTTAAGTTCCGCATTGTCTCTCACCAGATTTTGCTGTATTTGTGCGATTGTTCCTTCTAATCCATCAAACTTTGCATCCATCTTTTGTGATATGCTGGCATCGATTTGTGACATGTTCGCGTTCATTACCGACATATTTTGTAAATTACGGGCATCCTGTTCATCCAATTTTTGTGAAATTGCAGCCAATAACATGTTCATGTCAATACCCGCAGATGAGCTAGGAGCCTTTTCTTGAATCTTACTTGATGGCTGCTCTAACTCCTTCGCAGAATCACTAGCCTCTTCCTTGTCAACATCGTACAGGGATACATCTTCATCCTCGCGGCGGAATTCGTATTGGTTCAAGTTGATACCTTCGACTTCCATTGCTTCTCGCAGTCTCGATTGCAGCTCTGCCTTATTTCCTGTTGTAGACAATCCTCGCTTTGCCAACTCCTTCTTGAGAGGAGGTATCGTCAAATCTTGAATCTTCACCATTTTTCAATAATTATCCTTTGGAATTTATTTAACAATCCCACTTCTGACACCAATTGTTACGATTTTGCTGATTAACCTCGATGATTTCCTTAATCTTTCGGGTACGACCTCTGGATTGTTAAATAAAATCGCCAACTTAATTTGCAGTCTCTTTATTTATAAAGACTTAATTAATGTCCTTTTAATTATTCGGTAATTCACAATTCAATTACAATTTACGTTACTATTTACGTTACTATTTACAATCACTGGTATACAACTTTCACAATGTACTGTTTTTATTACTCTACTGTAATGTAATCTCCACGAGTTTAATTCACAACTGATTACTCTTGCAGTCGAATGTCGTCCTTATATACTTGTTTGCTGCTTGAAAACGAAACCCCTGGAATAATCGCGTCGTTTTACGATAAACCTCTCGCTTACGATAATCGTCGTTTACGATAATCGCCTCGTTTACGCTCTAGAACGTGCCAGTTGTCGGCTCCTCTCTTTCATCTGTCATTCGCTTCGCATTTTCGCCACAATATGTTTGCATATCATCTTCCTAAGTAAAGAGCTGACAATAGAAAATCATCTGCAAAATTTCCGTGCCTAGTACATTTTTCCATCCACAAAATATATTGTTGCGATCTTGCTGAATCAACTTCGATGATTTTTCAAATCCTTCGGGTACGACCATTGGATTGTTAAATAAAAGTCACCAACTATGTTCGCAGTTTCTTTATTTATAAATAATTTATTTAAATATCCTTTTATTATTCAGTAATTCACAATTCAATTACAATTCACCCAACTATTTACAATTACTTAAATTACAACTTTCACAATGTACTCTTTCTTATTACTTCACTGTAATGTAATCACCAACGCGTTTACTGTACGACCGATTGACTTGGCAGCTGAGTGTCGCCCTTATATAGTAGTCGGCTTCTCGCAACCAACCGCCTAGAATAATCGAATCGTTGAATGTTCTCGGTTTAAGCTCTAGATCATGCCAGTTATCGGCTTCTCTCTTTTATCTGACATTCGCTTCGCATTTTCGCCACACTGCCCTCCACCTAAGTCTGATCGTCCCGATCAGACACATTCGCAGTTCCAAACGCAGCAAGCCTCTCTAGGTGGACCACTTTCATCTTGTTTCTTGGCCTCCCAACGGTTTGGATTCGATACACTACGTCGTCTAATCGTTTGATTATTTTGTATGGATCTTCCTAATTGCATTGAAGTTTTGGCGACAAACCTCTCTTACGTTGTGGATTGTATAGCAACACCAAATCTCCATTTTGGAAGCCTTCGGAGTTCATCGCCATGTCATACCTAGACTTCATTTCATAATTTGAGTTCACATCGAATACCAAGTATCTGCCACATCTCCTGGAACACCGCCGATTCAAAGTTTCTTCCTTGGTCTGAATGCAATTCTATAAGCGCACCGTATCTGGTAACCCAATTGTGAGTGAATGCATCCGCAACTGTTTTCGGTTCCTGGTTTGGAAATGGGTAGACCTCGGGCCATTTACTAAAGTAGTCCATAACCACAAAAACGTATTTGCTTCCTTGTTTGCTCGTAGGGAATGGACCGGCTACATCCATGGCAACCCGCTCAAATGGTGCATCTGAGTTATACTGCTTCATCTGCCCATGCCTTCATGATGATTTTGGGCTTTTATCTGCTATGCACTCCATGCAATAAGCAATCCACTCAGCGACCGATTGACGACAGCCAACCCATTAGAACCGCTGCTTGATCTTCTCCAGCGTTTTTGTAAGGCCTAGGTGCCCTCCACTAGGACCATTATGGAATTCCTTAAGAACATCCGGAATTCTTAACCTCGGAACTACTATCAGCTTTGGAGAGCACTGGCCATCTTCACTTTCCCATACTCTATGCAAACAGCCAGATATCAACTCTAAACTGTTCAATGGTGCCCAGTATGCCTTCGCGATGGGACTTTCCGCTGCCATTTGCTCCTTACTTGGCCGTCTATTCATTTCCAATCCGCTCTAGTTTCCTAATAGACCGGCTATAGTAGGCAACTATCTTCTCCTGCCATTAATCACTTGCGAAAGTACACCTCCTATGCCATAACCACTAGCATCTGTGTCCAGAATAAATGTTGCACCTGGAACCGGGTACGCTAGCATAGGTGCAGTGCATAGTCGTTCTTTTAAAGCTTGGAAAGCCTCTTCTTATTCAGTTTTCCACTCGAAAGATCTATTTTTCCTTGTGAGCTCATGGAGACTATGAGCTACGCTGGCGAAATTCGGAACAAAGCGGCGATAGTAAGTACAGCCCAAGAAAACTTCTTAATTCATGCAAATTCCTGGGTCTCGGCCAATCCTTCACTGCTTCTATTTTTTCATTCGCAGTACAAACGCCCTTCGTGGTTACTTGATGACCTAAGTAATTCACCTCCTTCTTGAATAAAGAGCACTTCTTAGGACTTAGTTTAAGACCAGCTCCAGCTATCCTCTGGAAAACCTTCCAAATTACTCAGATGTTCATCGAAGCTTTTTCCCAATACGATGATGTCATCCAGATACACCAAACAAGTCTTTCAATGTAGTCCTTTGAGCACATGGTCCATTAGTCTTTCAAACGTCGCAGGAGCGTTGCATAACCCAAATGGCATTATCGTAAATTGTCATAGACCGTTGCCAACACTAAAGGCTGTCTTCTCTTTATCTTATTCACTCACTTCTACTTGCCAATACCCGTCCTTAAGGTCAAGTGTTGAGAACCATTCTGTGCCAGTTAACGAGTCTAGTGTATCATCGATCCTGGGCAAAGGATAACTGTCTTTCTTTGTAACATCATTTAATCTCCGATAGTCCACGCAGAACCGCAACTGGCCATCTTTCTTCTTATCGAATACTACCGGAGAGCTCCATGGACTTGCCGATGGTTCGATAACATCGCTTTCGCTCATTTCCCTAATTATTTGGCCAACAGCGTCACGTTTTGCTAGTTGAACGCTTCGAGGAGTTTCATGAATTGGTCTTTCGTCACCAGTATCAATGCAATGTTTCACTACATTGGTCCTGCCTGGTTTGTTGCCATCCTTGTCGAATATATTGGAGTATTTGCGGATAAGTTGGCTGGCCTTGTGCTCGTACTTGTCATCCAACCCTTGCGTTCATGCATTTATATCTTCCTCCATGTCCTTGCCACCAATAGAGTCGATTCCAGATGAATCATTGCATTTGATGATGGCTTCCACCTCTTGACATTGCCCTAATACAGTTTCACTAGGAATTTTTACTGGTGATCTGAAGTCATTTAATACTCTCACTGGGATGCGTGCATTCCTTTGTGTCTTAGCCAGGGTTTTACCAATAAGTACGTCCGGTGTAGAATTTTGTGCTGCTTCGACAACCCACAATTTGCTTGTCCCACAATCTCCATTAATTTTCGCCCAAACAATTGCTTCTGACTTTGGTGGAATCAGTTCACTGCCTTCTAAGACCACTTGTTTGCTGCTGTATGTGAAATCATAGCCAATGTTTAGTGGTACCTCCATGTTCTTATACTCCATAATTTTGTTATTCAAGTCGATCTTGATACCTTCATTCATAAAGAAGTCCACTCCTATGATTACCTCATCTACGATCTGCGCGTCTATAAACTGTGTAACACCGTCACATTCCCTATTGCGACCTCACATGTTACTTCTCCCACCACTTGTGTATCCTCACCAGTCGCCGTTTTCAATATTGCTCCAGATAATGGTCTCACTTCTTTAGCGATCAGGTCAGTTCGAATGATGCTGTGTGATGCGCCCGTATCCACTGTTAATATTCGCGCTCGTCCACATATCCACCAATAGTAATGTTGCTCGTTTTTTTGCCAATTTGCGACACGGAGATTATGGGGCATTCAGTTGCAGGAGCCAGCATACGCCCCTTTAGACTGGCTCGTTTCAGTTTAACGACTGAGAAGTTGATGGTTTATCTTCGTCAGCCTTCCGTTTTCGCTGTCCTTCTTGTATGCTGGAACCCGTTTTGCATTCGCGTGCGAATTGACCAGGCTTTCCACATTTAAAGCATTTTCCAGCTTGATTCTTGACACCAGAACGATTCATTCCTTCTATCGACTTCAGAGTTCTCAATATTTCGGTCATCACATCTGCTGTTGCAACCTCCACTTTATTGATTTTGTATGCTGGTCTGCTTATGAGTGCCGCCGTTTCACGTGTTTGAGCATACGCAACAGTTTCAGCGAATGTTAACTTTGGATTCGCATATGTCTCTTGCTTGGTGTAAATGTCTTTGTTCCGCTGATTAATCTTTGTATTTTCACCCTTTCGAGATGCTCACCCATGTGTCTCCAATGGCTAAATGAGCCAATATCTCAAATTCCGAAGCATATTCCTGTAGAGATTCGTTGGGTTTTTGGTCGCGCTTTTCTAACTCCATCTGGTAAATTTGTCTTCTGTGTTCGCTACCATAGCGTCTTTCTAGGGCTCGCATCAATCCGTCGTAATCATTTCTCTCATATTCGGATATAGTTTGCAAAAGTTCTGCTGCAGGTCCTTCCAACGCAACGAATAGTGCAGCAGATTTTTCCTCTATGCTCTAGTTATTTATTTCAGCCGTCTTCTCAAACTGAAGCTGAAAGACTTGGAAAGGAATTTTACTGTCAAATGATGATATTTTTACCTTGGGAGCGTTCACTGAAGTGGTTGGACGATTTAACTGCAAATCCCGAACACGACTTTCCAATTCGTTGACTTTGGTCTAAATTTTTTGCTGTATTTGTGGGATTGTCCCGATTTGTGCATCCATTTTTCGTGAAATCTCTGAAATTTTAGGCAACTTTTGTGAATTACGGGCATCCTGTGCATCCATCTTTTGTGAGATGCTGGCATCCTGGGCATCCATCTTTTGTGATATGCTGGCATTCTGTGCATATGTTTTTTGTGATATGCTGGCATCGATTACAGACATATTTTGTGAATTACGGGCATCCTGCGCATCCAGCTTTTGTGATATTGCAGCCAATAACATGTTCATGTCCATACCAGCAGATGAGCTAGGAGCCTTTTCTTGAATCTTACTTGATGGCTGCTTCAACTCCTTCGCAGAATCAATAGCCTCTTCCTTGTCAACATTCATCGAGGATACATCTTCATCCTCGCGGCGGAATTCGTATTGACTCAAGTCGATGGCTTCGACTTCCATTGCTTCTCGCAGTCGCGATTGCAGCTCTGCCTTATTTCCTGTTGTAGATAATCCACGCTTTGCCAATTCCCTCTTGACAGGAGGTATCGTCAAATCCTGTATCTTAACCATTTTCCAATTATTATCCTTTGGGATTTATTTAATAATTCTGACACCAATTGTTGCGATCTTGCTGAATCAACCTCGATGATTTTCCAAATCCTTCGGGTACGACCACTGGATAGTTAAATAAAAATCACCAACTATGTTCGCAGTTTCTTTATTTATAAAGAATTTATTTAAATGTCCTTTTATTACTGAGTAATTCACAATTCAATTACAATTGACTTCACTATTTACAATCACTTGTATTACAACTTGCACAATGCCCTATTTTTATTACTTCACTGTAGTGTAATCACCAACGCGTTTACTTTGCGACTGATTCACTTACTTACTGCAGTTGTGTGTCGCCCTTATATACTTGTCGGCCGCTCGCAACTAACCGCCTAGAATAATCGAATCGCTCTCGGGTACGATCTCTGGATTGTTAAATAAAAATCGCCAACTTAATTTGCAGTTTCTTTATTGATAAAGACTTTATTTAATGTCCTTTTATTATTCAGTAATTCACAATTCAATTACAATTCACTTTACTATTTACAATTACTTGTATACAACGCGTTTACTTCACGACTGATTGCTTTTGCAGTCGTGTGTCGCCCTTATATACTTGTTTGCTGCTTGAAAACGAAACCCTGGAATTATCTCGTCGTTACGATAATCGTCTCGTTTTTCGCTCTAGAACATGCCATGAACAATATTGTGGCGAAAATGCGAAGCGAATGACAGATGAAAGAGAGGAGCCGACAACTGGCACGTTCTAGAGCGTAAACGAGGCGATTATCGTAAATGACGATTATCGTAAACGACGATTATCGTAAGCGAGAGGTTTATCGTAAAACGACGCGATTATTCCAGGGGTTTCGTTTTCAAGCAGCAAACAAGTATATAAGGACGACATACGACTGCAAGTCAGTCAGTCAGCAATCAGTTGTGAATCAGTTGTGAATTAAACTCGTGGAGATTATATTACAGTAAAGTAATACAAACAGTACATTGTGAAAGTTGTATACAAGTGATTGTAAATAGTAACGTAAATTGTAATTGAATTGTGAATTACCGAATAATTAAAAGGACATTAAATAAGTCTTTATAAATAAAGAGACTGCAAATTAAGTTGGCGATTTTATTTAACAATCCAGAGGTCGTACCCGAAAGATTAAGGAAATCATCGAGGTTAATCAGCAAGATCGTAACAATTGGTGTCAGAAGTGGGATTGTTAAATAAATTCCAGAGGATAATAACTGAAAAATGGTGAAGATTCAGGATTTGACGATACCTCTTCTCAAAAAGGAGTTGGCCAAGCGAGGATTGTCTACAACAGGAAATAAGGCAGAGCTGCAATCGAGACTGCGAGAATCAATGGAAGCCGAAGGCATCGACTTAAACCAGTACGAATTCCGTCGCGAGGATGAAGATGTATCCTTGAAGGACATTGACAAGGAAGAAGCTATTGATTCTGCGAAGGGGTTGGAGCAGCCATCAGGTAAGATTCAAGAAAATGCCCCTGGCTCATCTACCGGTATGGACATGAACATGTTGTTGGCTGCAATTTCACAAATCAATGACAACATGTCGCAAAAGGTGGATGCACAGGATGCCCGTAATTCACAAAATATGTCTGTAATGAACGCGAACATGTCACAAATCGATGCCAGCATTACATCACAAATGGTTGAACAGAGGGAGCAAATATCATCCTTAGGAGGAACAATCGAGCAAATACAGCAAAATCTGGTTAGAGACAATGCGGAACTTAAGGAAAGGCAGGATCAAATCGAGACGCGACAAGACAAAATAGAAGATCTAATTGAGAGCAAAGTCAACAAATTGCAAGATCGGCAAGACAAAATAGAAGAGCTGATAAAGGCCAAAATCAACGAGCTCGCGCGACATGTCCGAGATTTGCAGTTGCATCGTCAAGCCAGATCGATGAACGGCCCGTGGGTAGAGGCACCATCCTTTGACGGAACAGCATCATTCCAGATCTTCAAGCTCCAGTTCGAGAAGACGGCTGAGTTAAATAATTGGACCATCGAGGAAAAATCCGCCGCGCTATTTGTTACGTTGAAAGGACCTGCAGCGGATATTTTGCTGACTATTCCCGAATGTAAGAGGGATAACTATGGCGCAGTAATGCGAGCCTTGGAAAGACGCTATGGTAGCGAAAACAGAAGACAAATTTACCAGATGGAGCTGGAACAGCGTGACCAAAAACAGAATGAATCTCTACAGGAATATGCTTTTGAGATCGAGAGATTGACTCATTTAGCCATAGGGCACGCGTCGGCTGAATATCTCGAAAGATTAAAAATCCAGAGGTTCATCAGCGGAATTAAAGACGTGTACACCAAGCGAGAGACTTATGCGAATCCAAAGTTAACATTCGCTGAGACGGTTGCGTATGCTCAGACACGTGAAGCAGCAGCACTGCTATGTAAGCCAGCCTACAAAGTGAAGTGGTTGGAGGTAGAAACACCAGATGTGAGGACTGAAATATTGAAAACTCTGAAGTCGATAGCAGGAATGAATCGTTGTGGTGTTAAGGATCAAGGTGGAAAGTGCTTCAGTTGCGGTGAAGCAGGTCACTTGGCACGCGAATGCCAGTCGGGCTCCAACAGAGAGGAAAGACGACGCAAACGATGCTCAAAAGCTGAGGGCATAATAGACGTCCAGCGAATAACAATTACACGAGCAGGAAAGTGGGAGGCAAGCCACTTAAGAAAATGTCAGCAAGAAGACCCAGACTTGGAATTGGTAATGCGCGGATTGGAGGTGAACAGACGGCCAAGTAAGGAACAAATGGCAAATGGAAGTTCCATCGCGAAGGCATACTGGGCACAATGGAACAGTTTAGAATTGATATCTGGCTGTTTGCATAGAGTATGGGAAAGTGAAGATGGCCAGTGCTCTCGGAAGCTTATAGGCATTACAAAAACGCTGGAGAAGATTAAGCAGCGGTTCTATTGGGTTGGCTGTCGGCAGTCGATCGCTGAGTGGATTGCTAACTGCACGGAGTGCATTGCAGCTAAAGGGCCAAAGTCACGAAGTCAAGGGCAGATGAAGCAGTATAACTCAGGTGCACCATTTGAGCTGGTTGCCATGGATGTAGCCGGTCCATTCCCTCTAAGCAAACAAGGAAACAAATACGTTCTTGTGGTTATGGACTACTTTAGTAAATGGCCTGAGGTCTACCCAATTCCAAACCAGGAAGCGAAAACAGTTGCGGATGCATTCACTCACAATTGGGTTACCAGATACGGTGCACCTATAGAATTGCACTCAGACCAAGGAAGAAACTTTGAATCGGCGGTGTTCCAGGAGATGTGCCAGATACTTGGTATTCGCAAAACCCCAACGACAGCCCTGCATCCTCAATCAGATGGCATGGTAGAGCGATTCAACCGGACCCTGGAAGAGCACTTGCGGATAGTGGTGGACAAGAATCAAGATGATTGGGATGTACACATACCGCTTTTCCTGCTGGGGTATCGGTCCGCAGTGCATGAAACAACAGGTCAAACACAAGCCAGGATACTGTTTGGTAGTGAACTTCGGTTGCCCAGCGATTTAAAATTTGGAATAACTGGTGATGCGAGAAGAATTGGGAAGGAAGCGTCTACTGTTCTCGAGGAAGAGTTAACAGAGATACATGCTCTTGTGAGGCAGCGAACTCAAATTATGAGTGACAAAATGAAGGCTAGGTATGACATGGCAATGAACTCCGAAGGCTTCCAAAATGGAGATTTGGTGTTGCTGTACAATCCACAACGAAAGAGAGGTTTGTCCCCAAAACTTCAATGCAATTGGGAAGGTCCATACAAGATAATCAAACAACTAAACGACGTAGTGTATCGAATCCAAACTGTACGGAGGCCGAGAAACAAGATGAAAGTGGTCCACCTAGAGAGGCTTGCTGCGTTTGGAACAGCGAATGTGTCTGATCGGGACGATCAGACTTAGGTGAAGGGCAGTGTGGCGAAAATGCGAAGCGAATGACAGATGAAAGAGAGGAGCCGACAACTGGCACGTTCTAGAGCGTAAACGAGGCGATTATCGTAAGCGAGAGGTTTATCGTAAAACGACGCGATTATTCCAGGAGTTTCGTTTTCAAGCAGCAAACAAGTATATAAGGACGACATACGACTGCAAGTCAATCAGTCGTGAATCAGTTGTGAATTAAACTCGTGGAGATTACATTACAGTAAAGTAATACAAACAGTACATTGTGAAAGTTGTATACAAGTGATTGTAAATAGTAACGTAAATTGTAATTGAATTGTGAATTACCGAATAATTAAAAGGACATTAAATAAGTCTTTATAAATAAAGAGACTGCAAATTAAGTTGGCGATTTTATTTAACAATCCAGAGGTCGTACCCGAAAGATTAAGGAAATCATCGAGGTTAATCAGCAAGATCGTAACAATTGGTGTCAGAAGTGGGATTGTTAAATAAATTCCAGAGGATAATAACTGAAAAATGGTGAAGATTCAGGATTTGACGATACCTCTTCTCAAAAAGGAGTTGGCCAAGCGAGGATTGTCTACAACAGGAAATAAGGCAGAGCTGCAATCGAGACTGCGAGAATCAATGGAAGCCGAAGGCATCGACTTAAACCAGTACGAATTCCGTCGCGAGGATGAAGATGTATCCTTGAAGGACATTGACAAGGAAGAAGCTATTGATTCTGCGAAGGGGTTGGAGCAGCCATCAGGTAAGATTCAAGAAAATGCCCCTGGCTCATCTACCGGTATGGACATGAACATGTTGTTGGCTGCAATTTCACAAATCAATGACAACATGTCGCAAAAGGTGGATGCACAGGATGCCCGTAATTCACAAAATATGTCTGTAATGAACGCGAACATGTCACAAATCGATGCCAGCATTACATCACAAATGGTTGAACAGAGGGAGCAAATATCATCCTTAGGAGGAACAATCGAGCAAATACAGCAAAATCTGGTTAGAGACAATGCGGAACTTAAGGAAAGGCAGGATCAAATCGAGACGCGACAAGACAAAATAGAAGATCTAATTGAGAGCAAAGTCAACAAATTGCAAGATCGGCAAGACAAAATAGAAGAGCTGATAAAGGCCAAAATCAACGAGCTCGCGCGACATGTCCGAGATTTGCAGTTGCATCGTCAAGCCAGATCGATGAACGGCCCGTGGGTAGAGGCACCATCTTTGGCGGAACAGCATCATTCCAGATCTTCAAGCTCCAGTTCGAGAAGACGGCTGAGTTAAATAATTGGACCATCGAGGAAAAATCCGCCGCGCTATTTGTTACGTTGAAAGGACCTGCAGCGGATATTTTGCTGACTATTCCCGAATGTAAGAGGGATAACTATGGCGCAGTAATGCGAGCCTTGGAAAGACGCTATGGTAGCGAAAACAGAAGACAAATTTACCAGATGGAGCTGGAACAGCGTGACCAAAAACAGAATGAATCTCTACAGGAATATGCTTTTGAGATCGAGAGATTGACTCATTTAGCCATAGGGCACGCGTCGGCTGAATATCTCGAAAGATTAAAAATCCAGAGGTTCATCAGCGGAATTAAAGACGTGTACACCAAGCGAGAGACTTATGCGAATCCAAAGTTAACATTCGCTGAGACGGTTGCGTATGCTCAGACACGTGAAGCAGCAGCACTGCTATGTAAGCCAGCCTACAAAGTGAAGTGGTTGGAGGTAGAAACACCAGATGTGAGGACTGAAATATTGAAAACTCTGAAGTCGATAGCAGGAATGAATCGTTGTGGTGTTAAGGATCAAGGTGGAAAGTGCTTCAGTTGCGGTGAAGCAGGTCACTTGGCACGCGAATGCCAGTCGGGCTCCAACAGAGAGAAAAGACGACGCAAACGATGCTCAAAAGCTGAGGGCATAATAGACGTCCAGCGAATAACAATTACACGAGCAGGAAAGTGGGAGGCAAGCCACTTAAGAAAATGTCAGCAAGAAGACCCAGACTTGGAATTGGTAATGCGCGGATTGGAGGTGAACAGACGGCCAAGTAAGGAACAAATGGCAAATGGAAGTTCCATCGCGAAGGCATACTGGGCACAATGGAACAGTTTAGAATTGATATCTGGCTGTTTGCATAGAGTATGGGAAAGTGAAGATGGCCAGTGCTCTCGGAAGCTTATAGGCATTACAAAAACGCTGGAGAAGATTAAGCAGCGGTTCTATTGGGTTGGCTGTCGGCAGTCGATCGCTGAGTGGATTGCTAACTGCACGGAGTGCATTGCAGCTAAAGGGCCAAAGTCACGAAGTCAAGGGCAGATGAAGCAGTATAACTCAGGTGCACCATTTGAGCTGGTTGCCATGGATGTAGCCGGTCCATTCCCTCTAAGCAAACAAGGAAACAAATACGTTCTTGTGGTTATGGACTACTTTAGTAAATGGCCTGAGGTCTACCCAATTCCAAACCAGGAAGCGAAAACAGTTGCGGATGCATTCACTCACAATTGGGTTACCAGATACGGTGCACCTATAGAATTGCACTCAGACCAAGGAAGAAACTTTGAATCGGCGGTGTTCCAGGAGATGTGCCAGATACTTGGTATTCGCAAAACCCCAACGACAGCCCTGCATCCTCAATCAGATGGCATGGTAGAGCGATTCAACCGGACCCTGGAAGAGCACTTGCGGATAGTGGTGGACAAGAATCAAGATGATTGGGATGTACACATACCGCTTTTCCTGCTGGGGTATCGGTCCGCAGTGCATGAAACAACAGGTCAAACACAAGCCAGGATACTGTTTGGTAGTGAACTTCGGTTGCCCAGCGATTTAAAATTTGGAATAACTGGTGATGCGAGAAGAATTGGGAAGGAAGCGTCTACTGTTCTCGAGGAAGAGTTAACAGAGATACATGCTCTTGTGAGGCAGCGAACTCAAATTATGAGTGACAAAATGAAGGCTAGGTATGACATGGCGATGAACTCCGAAGGCTTCCAAAATGGAGATTTGGTGTTGCTGTACAATCCACAACGAAAGAGAGGTTTGTCCCCAAAACTTCAATGCAATTGGGAAGGTCCATACAAGATAATCAAACAACTAAACGACGTAGTGTATCGAATCCAAACTGTACGGAGGCCGAGAAACAAGATGAAAGTGGTCCACCTAGAGAGGCTTGCTGCGTTTGGAACAGCGAATGTGTCTGATCGGGACGATCAGACTTAGGTGAAGGGCAGTGTGGCGAAAATGCGAAGCGAATGACAGATGAAAGAGAGGAGCCGACAACTGGCACGTTCTAGAGCGTAAACGAGGCGATTATCGTAAGCGAGAGGTTTATCGTAAAACGACGCGATTATTCCAGGAGTTTCGTTTTCAAGCAGCAAACAAGTATATAAGGACGACATACGACTGCAAGTCAATCAGTCGTGAATCAGTTGTGAATTAAACTCGTGGAGATTACATTACAGTAAAGTAATACAAACAGTACATTGTGAAAGTTGTATACAAGTGATTGTAAATAGTAACGTAAATTGTAATTGAATTGTGAATTACCGAATAATTAAAAGGACATTAAATAAGTCTTTATAAATAAAGAGACTGCAAATTAAGTTGGCGATTTTATTTAACAATCCAGAGGTCGTACCCGAAAGATTAAGGAAATCATCGAGGTTAATCAGCAAGATCGTAACAATATAGTTTTTTTCTCATTAGAGCTCCATACCGACCTTTAATCTTATGGCCGAGTTGGAAATTGAGGGTGCGTGAAGCTAGCAGCGGTGCTTTTTAAAACATTAAAAAAAATTAAATATGTTTATACATGCATTTAAGATAGATATATTTCAATTAAATTTACTTATCTTTAGGTTGTATAATAATTCTCTTTAATATATAAGCGATTTTATTTGATAAAATTAAGTTATAAAATCAGATGTGGTATTTTTTATTGCGTAAGGAATGTTTTAGATAGCGTTTTAGAAAGTAAAGCATGACCAGTTTATTCTAGGGACCGTAAATGATTATCTACATTTTCTTTGATGAAAAAAATCATCCTCTTAGAAAAACCGAATAAGCAAAAGGATTCCACCAGAATGCTACAATTGTGTTCTCTTCTCAATTCTGAAGTGATATATCAATTCATGATTATTATAGTTTCAATCAGTTAATAAGAAATATTTTTCGAATTTTACTAAAGCACTCAAATAATAATCATTATTATTTTTTCGGTCAAATATTTAACCATTCACTTTATAGTCATATAAGAATTTACCCGAAATTTTTTATGATAAATGAGTTTGCCTGCCAACTTTCGTGCAGCACCAGATTTTGTATTTGACTATCAAATACCGAGATTGACAGACAAATACGAGTTTGACAAATTTCGCCAAAATACAAAAGATTCTACACTTGCAAACCTCTGCGATGATTTTTATGTTTCAAAATTATCAACTATCCAAAATTCAAAAACTCCTTTTCGAAAGAAAAATCCAAAAATGTATTCACATTTGTTCTTTTAACGCTTTCTTATTTGAATACCAATCAACTTGTTTTTCGAAAGCTGTAGTGGATGTAAGACAAACTGAAAACAATCTAATGATGAAATTTTTTTTGGTCCACTGTACTTTTAATTAAGGTAGAAGAAAAAAAAACGACCAATCCCTTCAATTGACAGAAAAGTATCAAGAGGCACATCATGCATATGTATACATAATAATTAGTGCTTGACTTCTTCAACTGTGCAAAAATATTTTTGGAAAATAGGAAATAGTTTTTATTGATTAATAGCAATAATAATATATTTGTTATATGATTAACGTTAACAATAAAAAAAAATGTAGCAGTTTCCAGGCAATCTGGAGTGCAATGCATAAGGGGTGAAAAATTATGAAAATGTTTTATAAATGAAAATCCTCGTAGAAATTAAAAGTAATTACGTATATACTGGCGCTCTTTACGTTTCAATATCTCACGTGATGCTTCTCTTGGTAAATTTTTCCGAAATAGTGCTGAATTTTTGAATTTCATAGCATTGACGGTTGCAAAACTGCCTCCTGCTCCACATATACTGGCTCCCTGTAATTTGCGTATTTTGTTATCATTAATGGATGGCAAAGGTTCTTCCAAAAATACTCCTGACTGAGACCATTGTGGTTTAGGTAACACTCGTTGGGTATCACTGATGTTATATTTACGCTTCAAACGATTAGATGTCAGCGGTTCCGGTACTTTATCCTGACCAGCAGAAAGAATGTGTTCTACTTTGAAACCAATAGTACGTGGAGTAATTGGACTCTCACGGAAACCGCCGGTACTCATTTTTTTTTTAGGTGTAACTGGTTCTTCAAAAACTGTACCAGTGGGTAATTCAATTTTTTTTAATATGGCTCGTTTTTTCTTTGGTGGACTCAGTATTTCTTCCACAATTTCACCGGAAGAACAATTCATGATATGAACTAGTGGCGCACGACTTTCTTTGTTATCTAAGTTAAATTAAAACATTTATATGCCTTGCAAATATGTAAGTGTATGAAATTAACTTACTCAGTTGTATTTCATCTTGCGACTTAGAACTTAAAAGAGATTCCAGTAACTGCATAGGTAGACGTTTTTCAGCATATTGTTCTTCATTCAGCTGCATCAAAATTGTAAAATAATATTAAATACTGAAATAGTCATTATTGATAACATTGTACACTTACTAGTGGTAAAAGTTTCTCTCTTTTATTTTTAGTAGCTTCTTTTATTAAAAGTTTTGCTGAAGCCTTAAAAGCTTGCTTCAGTGCCTGCGATGTTTTTTCTACAAAATGTTTTGTTTTAGGTAAGTAGAGCAATTTGCAATATGTACACAAGAATAGTATGTGATCATACCTTTGGAATGTTTCATATTCTTTTTATTATTAGCACGTTCTTTTTCCGATCCCAATGACAACTTCGATTTCTTCTTAGATTTTTCGCATAGTACCAAACTCTAAAAAGTAAGTAATGTTATATTTAATAGTAATTTAATATAAAAAGTGTACACTACCTTTTTGTAATTTTTTTTCGATTCTAATTTAGCACGATTGGCTGCATCTAAAATTTCATCACATCGCTCGAATATGTGACTATTATCTATCTTCTTATTTTTGTTAGCTTTTAAGATCTGAGGTTTAAAACTATTTGCTTTTATTTTATTTTCCACTTCTTCTTTGGATAGGTCTGAAGCGCTACTGTCCGAAGCAGAAGCTACCCCAGTTTGTATTGGTCCACAGAATGATTTGGATAAGCGTATCTTTTTCGAAGCACTTTCTACTTCATTTTTTATTTTATAATGGACCTTTTCAGATATCATTTGTGAGGGAGACGATTCATTACTTTCAGAAGACTGTAAATTGTTCTGATTTGTTTCTTCAGCATTATTGACTACCAAAGTATCCGAATCTTCATTATCGTTAAAAACAATTGGTTCATTTTGAATGATCTCGCGCAGCCTATTGTCGTTTCTTTCTTTATTCAATTCATGTTTCCGATCTTCAATCGTTTTAATTATAGATTTGGACGGAATTAAATCTTTTACTGATAAAGAGTGGATACTATTACGGTTCAATTTCTTATAATGCGGAAACTCGCTTATATCTGCGGCATTTAATGTAATCATTGATTTTCGGGTTTTATTCGTAGATGAAATTGTTTTCTTGGTTAAATTTAAATATTTTAGTTCGTCTGTATCTACTCCGTCCATTGCGGAAGAATTAGCACCAGAAGTATTATCTGTATTTATGACTCTCGCCCTAGAATTATCGGGTTCGATTACACTAACGCCAAATGTAAATGAACTATGATGTTTTCGTTTTTTATCACTATTTACACAAGTAATCTTTTGTTTTACTGGACAGAAAGATACGCTTAAACCCGAGTTTTTCACTTTTTTTTTATTGTTTTCATCAGAAAGCTCTTTCATTGTTTCTTTAGTACTGGATTCATTAGAGGGCCCTGCTTCTAATATCTGCTCATCAACATGTTGTATTTCTATATTCTCTTCTTCACTATATGTATCAACATTTGATTCATATTCAAAGTTGTTAGAATTACCTGATGCATTAATTTGTTCCCATTTGTTTTGTTTGTTTTCATTGTCTTCAGAGTCGGACGTATTATTTAATAACTCTTCATTCTCCTTTGCGGTTGTATCAAGTTTTTGTTTGCCAATCATCTTTTTTGAAATAGATAATTCATTGCAAATACTACTAGATTCTTGATTTGTACATTCAGAACCAATTTCTGTAGTCTTATTTAATTTGTTGGAGTTATCACTGTTATTTGCTTGTTCAATATCTTCATTAATATCTGCGAAATTTGAAACAATCAACTCGTCCAGGTTATTGTCGTTTTCAACATCGCTTTTATCATTTTCAGTATTTTTAGTTTCATCCCTAGCGAATTCCTTATTTGGAATCACATTGTTTACTCCTTTATCTTTATTGTGATCACATTGCTGTTTTGATTTATCAAAAAAAAAATTATCTGAAATTTCATTAATAACTACTTCATCATCCATATATTCATCCAATATTCGGCTAAGTTCGATATTGAAATGATGTGCTGATTTGTAAATACTTGTATCATTATTTATGGTAGTATTTTTGATGTTCGTTGGTTCCTCAACATCACTATCACTCGTCGATAAAATACGATTTCTGCTATTTGATTTACTTAATTTCTTTTTCTTTTCTGAAATACCGTTTGCAACTTTTTTTTCATTTTCATCTGAAGATTGTGTATTAACTTCACTTCCACTAGTCGACAAAATTAGACTTTTATTCGTACTCTTAGTTGTTTTTTTAGAATCGTCTTCCACATGTTCACTTTCCTTAGAATATTCTGCAACAGACTTTTCTGAATCAGACGTAATAAATGAAGCATTTTCTTCTTCATCTTCGTTGATATTATCCGAAAGGGTGTCCTCGCTACCGATAGATTCACCCCCATCTATGATTTCATTTTCTAACATTTCTTTTCGTTCTTCATCATCCATTGAATCTCCACTTTCATAGTTATCTCCAACATCAATTGCTTCGTTATCAAAGAACTCCAATTTTTGGAATGATTCATCTTCCTCTTCATTTTCTATTTTCTCATTTTTCTTCTGCAAAGATGATGATATTTTTTCATCATCTGGAATTCTCGACTGATCAATCATTACTTCAACCATTTTAGTATTTAAAATTGGAACGACGATTGTATCAATTTTTCCATTAGATGTTGCGTTTCCACTTACGGTAAGTGTCCAAGATTTTGAAAATAATTCTTTTTTTTCTTCATTTTTTCTTGGGCTTACATTATCAACTTTTGAGACGCTTTTATTGTCTTCTGCCTCGAAGATATTTTCATCGGCTTTGTTGTCTGTTATAAGGAACGAATCATGTAATTTTTTTGGCGATTTTTCAGAAGAAATTTCGTCAGTTTCTGCATTTTTATTACTAAGGTAAAGTTCTGAAGGCGAGACTGGGTCTATCATTGGTGTTGAACTTTGCAGTTTCGTTAAAAGGTTCTGTTTATGTGGGGTGCAATCTTTACTACTTTCTTCTAAATTTTTAAAGCTTTTTTCTTCAATATTACCATTTGTGGCATCATGAAACCCGATAGATTCTTTTGACTGGTTTCCAAAATCTGCGTGTTCAGTTAATTCTTCCAAATGTCCAATGGCGTCTTTAAAACTGTTAACAGATTCTTTATCAGTTTGAAATGATCTATCTTCAATGTCTTTTGATAAATGCTTTGTATGATAAATTTTACTTTTGATCGAAGCTGGAGTCTTAGGATAGGTATTCTTAATAATATCGCCATCAGTATCAAAATCATTGAAAGTAACTGATTTCGAGGTAGGTGACGAATTGGTAACGGCAACATCTCCACACAATTTTGCAATAACTTTTGGTGAAAGCTTTTGCATCATTACAACGCTTTCGATAAGTGGTTTAGAATTAGTTTTCGGTGAATTACCTTTCTCAGGAGTTGTAATACTCTGGCATAGTTCAGGTTCAGCAACACGTCGAAGTTTACTATTGTTTTTGAAATGCTTTTCAGTGTCTTTTATCGACATATTTGCAGAAATATTTGAATTCGTGTCTTCTAAATTTGTAAGATCATTTTCATCTTCGTTAATTGATTGCATAAATGAGTGGATTTGTTCTTGAGCTTTTTTGTTCTCGTCACACTCTAATGTCTCTTCAGACAAATCAATGGTTTCCATCGAAATATCATTATTTTTGGGTAAGGCGTTCTTTGCTTGCAACCGAGGTGATGTTCTTGTTGGTGTTTTCAATAACTTTTCCTCAGATTTTTGGGAGGAATTTTTTGTATTTATATCTTTTTCTTCTAGATTAATTACCTCAACATCCGAATCGCTTTCGTTCGAATGCTTACTTCGCCGAGGTTTCGGTCCAGGTTTGTTCCAATTATTGATGGCTGGGGCTGGACGTGGGGTTACCTCTACTTCAAATTCTAATAATTTTGCATTTATTTCTGATTGTTTACCTACGTCGTAATCTTTTGGTAATGAATTATCCATTTGAATTCTTTTCGGTGTCTCCCTATCCGTTAAGCAAAGACTGCCCCTTCGCGTATTACGTTTGACAGGAGTGCGTACAGTTTCATTTTCTTCACATATTGTTGATTTTCTTGGCCTTCCCACACCTTTTGATGGTGTGCCATTGGTCGAAACCGAATTACGACGAGTTCCACGCAAAGTTCGCAAAGGAGAACCTAAAATAAGTATAAATTTTTACTTTGAATATATATCAAAAAAATATATATAATTTCCATTACACACTTGCTTCTGGTATAGCAGTAAGCTTTGCTATTTGAGGAGTCGACGGTCGGCTATTAGAATCGCTATCTACAGAGGTCAAACGTTTGCGCAAAGATCTTGTCACTATAAATAAAAAAATTAGGGTTGAGAAAGTCTAGTATTAATCAAACGGCATATCGTCCCGTTACAAATAAACGGTATACAAATATTTAATAAGTTATACAAGATTAAGAAAAATTTACAATGGTATACAAATATTTAATAATTCATACAAGATTATGAAAAACTTACCACGACCTCCAGTCGACACTTCGTCCAAACTATCCATTTACAATTATTTAACAAAACTATAATGTACACAAAAAATAGTTGACGATAAATTTCACGTGTGGAAGCAATGGCATGCATTAGCTGCGTTACTTATTCTTCTTCTTATTCTTAACTTGACTTTTAAACGGTTTTTGAGTCATACAAGGTCGCAAAAACTGTATGATCGAGAATCGTTGCCACATTATTCTTTTTTAATTTCTGGTCAGAAATTTCGAAAGCCGCTAACAATTTGACAGCAGTTTGACAATTGTTTTGGAAAAAATTACAAAAAACGCATTGTGGCGAATATGCAAATCGAATGTCAGATGAAAAAGAGAGGCCTATAACTGACATGTTCTAGAGCGTGAATCGAGAATATTCGTTACCGAGAAAATTTCCATCATTCCAGGCGGTATGAACAACAACAACAACAACAAGTGATCGGACTAGAAAGATTTGGGAAATCATCGAGTCTAATTTAGCGAATTCATAACAATTGATGTCCAGTGGGATCGTTAAATAAATCCCAAAGCATTTGACGATAATTCACTTCAAGTGAATTGGCAAAGCGAGGATTATCTACAAAAATCAAGTAAGATTCAAGAAAAGGCTCCTGGCTCATCTACGGGTATTGACATGAATATCTTATTGGCTGCAATTTCACAAAAGTTGTATGAACAGGATGCCAAGATGTCACAAAAGATGGATGCACAAAATAGAGGAGCTAACTGAGACCAAAGTTAACAACTTGGAAGGTCGTATCCGGGATTTGCATATAAATCGTGTAACGACTTCAGTGAATGCTTCAGTTCGAGAAGACGGCTACAGCAAATAACTGGAGCATAGACGAAAAATCCTCTGCACTATTTGTTGCGTTGGAGGACTTGCTGCCGAAATTTTGCTGACTATTCCTGAATATGAGAGAAATATTACGACGCATTAATGCGAGCTGTAAAAATACGCTATGGTAGCGAAATAAGGAGACAAATTTACCAGATGGAATTGGAGAAGCGCGACCAACGAATTTCTGCAGGAATATTCTTCCGAAATTGAGAGATCAGCTCATGTAGCTATTGCGGAGGCACCTGGGGAGCACCTCGAAAGGGTAAAAATCCAGCCGTCTCGTATATTGGTAGAAATGTAAATGGACGAGAGCGGATATTAACAGTGGATACGGGCTCATCAAACTCCATCAATCGAACTGATCTGATCGCAAAAGAAGTGAGATCATTACCTGGAGCAAGATTGAAAACGGTGACTGGTGTGGACACCCAAGTGGTGGGTGAATTAATATGTGAGGTGGCAATTGGGAATGTGACGACTGTATTAAGGCAATGTAGCGAGCTGAAAGCCATCATCAACTGCATTGATTCATCTAAAATCGGCTCCATTAGTAGGAAGGACATAGAGGAAGACATAAATGCATGAACGCAAGGGTTGGAAGGCGAGTACAAGCGCAAGGCCAGTCAACTTATCCGATGCTGGTGAAGCCAATTCGTCAAACTCCACGAAGTGTTTCACTAGCCAAACGTGACGCTGTTAGCCAAATAATTAAAGGAATGAGCGAAAGCAATGTTATCGAACTATCGGCAAGTCCATGGAGCTCGCCGGTAGTACTTGTGAAGAAGAAAGATTGCCAGTTGCGGTTCTGCGTGGACTATCGAACATTAAATGATGTGACAAAGAAAGAAGAAAATAAAGAAAAGACAGCCTTTAGTGGCGGCAATTCGCGATGATGCCATTTGGATTATGCAACGCTCCTGCCACTTTTGAAAGACTAATGGACCATGCGCTCAAAGACTTGTTTGGTGTCGGTGGACAAAATCATTGTATTGGGAAAAAGTTTTGAGGAACACCCGAATAATGTGGAAGAAGCTTTCCAGCTATTAGCTAGCGCTGGTCTTAAATTAAGTCCTAAGAAGTGCTCTTTATGTACTTATTATCGCCGATTTTTTTTTCCGAATTTCGGAACACTGATTAAGAGGAGGCCTTCCAAGCTCTGAAGGAACGGCACTGCGCCTATGCTAGCGTACCCGGTTCCGGTCAGCATTTCCGAGTTAGAAAGGATCATGCAGCGATGAAGTGGCTACTACATTTCAGGAATCCCAAAAAACAGCTAGCTTGCTGGATTGAGAGACTGCAAAGTTATGACTTCACCATTTGCCAAGGCAGGATATACGCATTTAAATGCTCACGCTAAGTCCCGTCGAAGATGTAATTTGGAATGTAAACACTGCTCAAAGCTGAGGGAAGCCATTACCGTCGTCCGGCAAATGACAATTACATCAGCAGAAGGGAGTGGGAGGCAAGCCACTTAAGGAAATGTCAGCAGGAAGATTTGGCCTTGGAACTGTTAATGCACGGATTGGAGATGAAGAAACGGCCAAGTAAGGAAAAAATGTGAAAGTGAAGATGACCAGCACTCTCGAAGGCTAATAGTAGTTCCGAGGTTAAGAATTTCGGACATTCTTAAAAAATTCCATAATGGTCTTAGTGGAGGGTACCTTGGGATTACGAAAATGTTGGAGAAGATCAAGCAGCGGTTCTATTGGTTTGGTTTTCGTCAATCGATCGCTGAGTGGATCGCTAACTGCAAGGAGAGCATTACAGCTATAGAACCAAAATTACGAAGTCATGGGCAGATGAAGCAGTATAACTCAGGTGCACCATTTGAGCGGATCGCCATGGATGTAGCCGGTCCATTCCCTATGAACAAACAAGGAAACAAATACGTTTCTGTGGTTATGGACTGCCTTAGTAAATGGCGTTAGGTCAACCCAATTCCAAACCAGGAAGCCAAAACAATTGCGGTTACCAGACACGGTACGTGTATAGAATTGCCCTCAGACCAGGGAAGAAACTTTGAATCGGCGGTGTTCCAGGATAATGGGTATTTGAAAAACCCGAACGACAGTTCTATATGCTCAATCAGATGGCATGTTGGAACGATTCAACCGAACCTTGGAAGAGCACTTGCGGAATGTAGTGAACAGACATCAGGATAAAAGGAGCGGCAGCAACTATTTGCGGACAATGAAGTTGAAGACTCAGTATTAGTGTGAACTAAGCGTGAAAAAAAGATTAAAAAGTTTTGTAAAATAAGCCATTAGCTATAGACGAAAATTGTAATTACTGTCCAAATAAATTCCTGACGGTTAAGAAGCCAAACGAATAAATCTTGGGAGTTTTACTTAGCAATCTAGTTATCGGACTCGAAGGATTTGGGAAATCATCGAGATAGCAACGAAAAACGCTACAATTGGTGCCAGAAGTGAGATTGCTAAATAAATTGCGGAAAAACAAAGACAAAAATATTGAAAAATGATCAGGATTCAAAATTTGACGATACTGCCCCTCAAAAAGGAATTGGCGAAACGAGGACTATCTTCAACCGGGAATAAGGATGAGCTACAATCACGGCTGCGAGAAGCTATGGAAGCAGAAGGCATAGATTTGAGCGACTATGAATTCCGTCGTGAGGACGAAGAGACATCCACGAAAGAAATGGAGAAGGAAGAGGCTGTTGAGACTACGAAAGATTCAGAGCAGTCAGAAACTAAGGTTGAAGAAAAGGCTCCTAGCTCATCTACGAGTATGGACATGAACATGTTATTGGCAGAAATTTCGCAAATGAATGGCAACATGTCACAAAAGTTGGATGAACAGGATATCAAAATGTCACAAATAAATACCAACATTTCAGAGAAGTTGGATGAACAGGATGCCAAAATGTCACAAATAAATACCAACATTTCAGAGAAGTTGGATGAACAGGATGCCAAGTTGCTCCAAAAGTTGGATGAACAGGATGCCAACATATAAATGCAAGACCAAGAAGCGCGTATTTCATCCCGGCTCATACAGCTTCAAGAGAGTGTTGGCAAAGAATGCGCAGAACTCAAGGAGAGACAGGACAAAATCGAGGAGAGGCAAGACAGAATAGAGGAGCTAATGGAGACCAAAGTCAACGAATTGGAAGGTCGTGTCCGCGATTTGCACTTGAATCGTCCAACCACTTCGATGAACGCTCCCAGGGTAAAAACACCCTTCTTTGGCGGCACAATTCCGTTCCAGGTGTTTAAGCTTCAATTCGAAAAGACGTCCAAAGCAAATAATTGGAGCATTGAGGAAAAATTCGCTGCACTATTCGTTGCGTTGGAAGGACCTGCTGCGGAAATTTTACAGACAATCCCGGAATATGAGAGAGATGATTACGACGCAATAATGCGTGCCGTGGAAAGACGATATGGAAGCGAACACAGGAGGCAAATTTACCAGATGGAGTTGGAGAAGCGCGATCAAAGACCCAACGAAACTCTGCAAGAATAAGCATCCGAAATTGAGCGACTGGCTCATCTAGCTATTGGAGACGCATCTGGTGTGAACACCTCGAAAGGGTAAAAATACAGAGGTTTATCAGTGGAATAAAGGACATATACACCAAACGAGAGACATACGCAAATCCAAAATCAACATTCTCTGAGACTGTTGCCTATGCCCAAACCCGTGAAACGGCTTCACTCATAAGCAGGCCAGCCTACAAAGTCAGTCGAGTAGAACAAGCAACACTAGATGTGATGAATGAGATTCTGAAAACCCTAAAATCAATCGATGGAAAGAATCGATCTGGTGCCAATATGAAGAATCAAGCTGACAAATGTTTAATTTGTGGGAAGCCAGGCCACTTCGCGAGGGAATGCAAGACGAGCTCCAGCAGAAACAACAATTCAGGAGAACGGAAACGAACGGCCGACTCTAACCAGTCGTTAAACTAAAACTAGCCAGCCGAAAGGGGCGTATGCTGGCTCCTGCAATTGAATGCCCCGTCTCTCAAATTGGTAGGACGGCGAGCAACGTGACAATTGGTGGATATGTGAACGGACATGAGCAAATACTTACTATTGATACGGGCGCATCACACTCCATACTTAGATAGGACCTAATCACCGAAGAAGTAAAGCCATTGCCTGGAGCAGGATTGAGGACGGCAACTGGCGAGGACACCCAAGTCGTAGAAGAGTTAACATGCGAAGTCGCGATAGGAAATGTTGCGGTATTACACAAGTTCATAGTCGCGCAGATTGTTGATGAAGTCATCATAGGAGTAGACTTCTTGCTAGACCAAGGAATAAAGATCGACATGAATAACCGAGAAATGGAGTACAAAATCATGGAAGTACCACTTAGCATTGACTATAATTCTACATACAACAGCAAGCAAGTGATCCTTGAACACAACGAACTGATCCCACCAAAGTCAGAAGCTGTTGTTTGGGCAAAGATTGATAGAGATCGTGGGACAAACAAAATATGGGTTGTCGAAACAGCACGAAATTCCACATCGGACGTAATTATCGGTTAAACACTGGCTAAAACAAAAAGTGATGGACTCATCCCAGTGAGAGTACTAAACGAACTCATATCACCAATGAAACTTCGAAGAGGAACTGTATTGGGGCAATGTCAGCAGGTAGATGCCATTATTAATTGCGGAGATGCATCTAAAGGCGGTTCCATTGACATGAAGGATATTAAGGACAACGTAGATGCATGGACGCAAGGGTTGGAAGAGGAATACAAGCATAAGGCCAAGAAACTTCTGTGCAAATACTCCAATATATATTATTGATACTGGTCGTCACCAGGCCGATTCGCCAGGCTCCTCGAAGTGTCCCACTAGCCAAACGTGAAGCTGTAAGCCAAATAATAAAGGAAATGAGTAAAAGCGGTGTTATTGAACCATCCGAAAGTCCATGGAGCTCGCCGGTAGTACTCGTGAAGAAGAAAGATGGCCAGCTGCGGTTCTGCGTGGATTATCGAAGACTAAATGATGTGACAAAGAAGGACAGCTATCCTTTGCCTAGGATCGATGATACTCTAGACTCGTTAACTGGCACGGAATGGTTCTCAACACTCGACCTTAAGAGCGGCTATTGGCAAGTGGAAGTAAGTGAGAGAGATAAGGAGAATACTGCCTTTAGTGCTGGAAACGGTCTTTGGCAGTTCACAGTGATGCCCTTCGAAAGATTAATGGATCATGTGTTTAAAGGGCTGCATTGCAAAACTTTTCTGGTGTATCTTGACGACATCATCGTACTGGACAAAAGCTTTGAGGAACTTTTGAAAAATTTGGAGGAAGTTTTTCAGAGGATGGCAAGCGCTGGCCTTAAGCTTAGTCCTAAAAAGTGCTCGCTATTTAAGAAAGAGGTTAATTATCTAGGTCATCATGTAACAACCGAGGGTGTCTGTACAGCAAAGGAAAGGATAGAAGCAGTGAAGGATTGGTCAAGGCCCAGGAATTTACATGAATTACGGAGCTTTTTGGTCTTGTGTACTTGCTATCGCTGATTTGTTCCGAATTTCTCCAGTGTTGCTAATAGTCTCCACGAGCTCACCAGGAAATATAGACCCTTTGAGTGGAACAAAGAACAAGAAGAGGCTTTCCAAGCTCTAAAGGAAAGGCTCTGCACTGCGCCTAAGCTAGCGCACTCGGCTCCAGGTGCAACATTCATTGTGGATACAGATGCTAGTGGCTATGCCCTGGGAAGTGTACTTTCACAAGTGATTGATGGGCAGGAGAAGATAGTTGCCTACTATAGCCAGTCTATTGGGAAACCAGAGCGGAATTATTGCGTAACACGGAGAGAACTATTAGCGTTGGTGGATTGCATCAAACATTTACACAAGTACCTGTATGGCCAACACTTCCGAGTTAGGACAGATCATGCAGCACTGAAGTGGCTACTATAGTTCAAGAATCCTGAAGGACAGCTAGCCCGATGGATTGAGAGTTTGCAAAGTTATGACTACAGTATAGAGCACCGCAAAGGGAATACTCACGGGAATGCTGACGTCATGTCTCGTCGACCATATAGCTTGGAATGTAAGCACTTCTCCAAAGCGGAAGGCAAAGAAGACATAATAGACGTCCGATTAATGACAATTACACCAGCGGAAGAGTGGGAGTCAAGTCATCTACGGAAATGTCAGCAGATCCAGATTTGAAACTTTTAATGCATGGACCGGAGATGGAGTAGTTTAGAGCTGATATCTGGCTGTTTGCATAGAATATGCCAGTGCTCTCGAAAGCTAATAGTAGTCCCGAGGTTAAGGATTCCGGACGTTCTCAAGGAATTCCATAATGGTCCTAGTGGAGGACACTTAGGCATTACAAAAAAGCTGGAATAAATCAAGCAGCGGTTCTACTGGGTTGGTTGTCGACAATCTATCGCTGAGTGGATTGCTAACTGCAGGGAGTGCATTACAGCTAAAGTCATGGTCAGATGAAGCAGTATAACTCAGGGGCACCATTTGAGCGGGTTGCCATGGATGTAGCAGGTTCATTCCCTACGAGCAGGCAAGGAAACAAATTCGTTCTTGTGGTTATGCACTACTTTAGTAAATGGCCGGAGGTCTACCCAATTCCAAATCAGGAAGCTAAAACAGTAGCGGATGCATTCACTTACAATTGGGTTTCCAGATGCGGTGCGCCTACAGAACTGCACTCGGACCAGGGAAAAAACTTTTAATCGGCAGTGTTCCAGGAAGTATGCTTGATACTGGGTATTCGAAAAACCCGAACGACAGCTCTACATCCTCAATCAGATGGCATGGTAGAACGCTTCAACCGAACGCTGGAAGAGCACTTGAGGAAGGTCGTGGACAAACATCAGGATGATTGGGATGTCGACATACCGCTGTTCTTGATGGGATATCGGTCCGCGGTGCACGAGACAAAGGGTAAAACACCCGCAAAGGTTTTCTTCGGTAGTGAACTTCGGCTGCCTAGTGATTTGGAGTTTGGAGTAAATGGCGATGCTAGAAGGATTGGGAAGAGTGCGTCAAATGCCCTAGAAGAAGAGCTGAGAGAGATACATGATCTTGTGAGACAGCGAACCGAAATTATGAGTAACAAAATAAAGGCCAAATATGATAAGGCGATGAACTCCGAGGGTTTTCAAGATGGCGATCTAGTCCTGCTGTACAATCCACAACGGAAGAAAGGCTTGTCCCCGAAGCTGCAATGCAATTGGGAAGGCTCCTACAAAGGCCGGGTCAACTCCGGCTGTCGTGGGAGTCGATGTAAGTACTAGTACTAGTACTTGTCCCTGCTTTCCAATCCTTTGATTCAAATCTGCAACATAATAAAATTAAATTAGAAACTAAATTATGAATATTAATTTAAGAAATACATAACTGCAAACCTTGAAATTCCGGCCAAATTGCAAAAGGTCTTTGCAAAAGGAATTTGTTTTGAATAAAATAAAGTAATGTATTTCAAATTGACGAAATGTCAAAAATACGCAAGGTGTAAGCGCAAAAATTCATGAATGTGTTTTTAAATATTTTGAATTCAAGGGGAAAGTGGATAACCGTGGCTGACAGAGAATATCATTGAATACATTTGATATCAATCTATTTTAATTATATGTGAAAACTTGTAAAGGTCGGTATGCAGCTCTTGCGATAACCAAAAACTCCATATAATTTTCTACACCTTTTATTTATTTCTAGCCATGAAAAACGTTATTATACATAATCATCGAGAAATATTCACTGCGCTCTACTCAAGTTTTTCGTTTTGTTTATTTACGTTTACATATCTGCATACCGACCATAAGATACCAAAGGTGTTGTTTCCAAGCCAAATGTGTTCAAACTTGGGAAGGTCATGCACATACAGTATGACGTTATTTAACATAACATATATGATCTTTGATTGCAAGGTTGGAGTTAATAGTGCTTCCTAAGTTTTAATTGATTTGTTTAGCCATAATGTCATCTTTGCAATAAGCATTTCAAACACCTTTGACAAGGCAGGGAGGATGCTTTAGCATCGAAAATCGGGCGAACCACAGGAAGAACAGCAACAGGTTGTACACTGACAATCTTCCATTGTCCAGGAAAACAAGAGTTGGTAATACCATGATTATACGTTAGAGTCCCAAAGATACAAAGTAGTACAACTTTAATGAATTTAATTGGTAAATCATCATACCCTGTTGCATTAGACGAAATTTTTAATATTGTTACGATCTTGCTGATTAAACCTCGATGATTTCCCAAATCCTTCGGGTACGATCTCTGGATTGTTAAATAAAAATCGCCAATTTAATATGCAGTTTCTTTATTTATAACGAATTTATTTAATGTCCTTTTATTACTCAGTAATTCACAATTCAATTACAATTGACTTTACTATTTACAATGACTTGTATACAACTTTCACAATGTACTGTTTTTATTACTTTACTGTAATGTATTCACCAACGCGTTTACTTTACGACTGATTGACTTGGCAGCTGACTGTCGCTCTTATATAGTAGTTAGCTGCTCGCGGCGAAAGCCTGGAATAATCGAATCATTCTCGATAACGAATGTTCTCGAATTACGCTTTAGAACATGCCAGCTATCGGCTTCTCCCTTTTATCTGTCATTCGCTTCGCATTTTCGCCCCACTGCCCTCCACCTAAGTCTGATCGTCCCGATCAGACACATTCGCAGTTCCAAACGCAGCAAGCCTCTCTAGGTGGACCACTTTCATCTTGTTTCTTGGCCTCCCAACGGTTTGGATTCGATACACTACGTCGTTTAGTTGTTTGATTATCTTGTATGGACCTACCCAAATGCATTGAAGTTTTGGGGGCAAACCTCTCTTCCGTTGTGGATTGTACAGCAACGCCAAATCTCCATTTTGGAAGCCTTCGGAGTTCTTCGCCTTGTCATACCTAGCCTTAATTTGGTCACTCATAATTTGAGTTCGCTGCCTCACAAGGGCATGTATCTCTCTTAACTCTTCCTCGAGAACAGTAGACGCTTCCTTCCCAATTCTTCTCGCATCACCAGTTATTCCAAATTTTAAATCGCTAAACCGAAGTTCACTACCAAACAGTATCCTGGCAGGTGTTTGACCTGTTGTTTCATGCACTGCGAACCGATATCCCATCAGGAAAACCGGTATGTCTAAATCCCAATCATCTTGATGCTTGTCCACTACTTTCCGTGCTCTTCCAGGGTCCGGTTGAATCACTCTATCATGCCATCTGATTGAGGATGCAGGGCTGTCGTTCGGGTTTTGCGAATACCAAGTATCTGGCACATCTCCTGGAACACCGCCGATTCAAAGTTTCTTGCTTGGTCTGAATGCAATTCTATAGGCGCACCGTATCTTACCGTTAACTCAATTGTAAGTGAATGCATCCGCAACTGTTTTCGCTTCCTGGTTTGGAATTGGGTAGACCTCGGGCCAGTTACTAAAGTAGTCCACAACCACGAGAACGTATTTGTTTCCTTGTTTGCTCATAGGGAATGGACCGGCTACATCCATGGCAACCCGCTCAAATGGTGCACCTGAGTTATACTGCTTCATCTGCCCATGACTTCGTGACTTTGGCCCTTTAGCTGCTATGCACTCCTTGCAGTTAGCAATCTACGCAGCGATCGATTGGCGACAGCCAACCCAATATAACCGCTGCTTGATCTTCTCCAGCGTTTTTGTAATGCCTAGGTGCCCTCCACTAGGACCATTATGGAATTCCTTAAGAACATCCGGAATTATTAACCTCGGAACTACTATTAGCTTTCGAGAACACTGGCCATCTATGCAACCAGTCAGATATCAATTCTAAACTGTTCCATTGTGCCCAGTATGCTTTCGCGATGGGACTTTCCGCTGCCATTTATTCTTTACCTAGCCTTCTGTTCACCTCCAATCCGAGCATTACCAATTCCAAGTCCGGATCTTTTTGCTGACATTTCCTTAAGTGACTTGCCTCCCGCTCTTCTGCTGATGTAACTGTCATTAGCCGGACGTCTACTATGTCTTCCTTAGCCTCGGCTTTTGAGCAATGCTTACATTCCAAACTACATGGTGGACGGGACATAGCTTCAACATTTCCGTCCGTATTACCCTTGCGGTGCTCGATGGTGAAGTCATAACTTTGCAGTCTCTCAATCCATCGAGCTAGCTGCCCTTCGGGATTCTTGAACTGTAGTAGCCACTTCAGCGCTGCGTGATCCGTTCTAACTCGGAAATGTTGACCATACAAATATTTGTGGAAGTGTTTAATGCAATCCACCAACGCTAATAGTTCTCTCCGAGTTACGCAGTAGTTCCGCTCTGGTTTCCCAATAGACCGGCTATAGTAGGCAACTATCTTCTCCTGCCCATCAATCACTTGTGAAAGTACACCTCCTATGCCATAACCACTTGCATCTGTGTCCATAATAAATGTTGCACCATGTTGAAATTCGAAACAAAGCGGCGATAGCAAGTACACAAGAAAACTTCTTAATTCATGCAATTCCTGCGTCTCGGCCAATCCTTCACTGCTTCTCTCATTCGCAGGACAAACGCCCTTCGTTGTTACTTGATGACCTAAGTAATTCACCTCCTTCTTGAGTAAAGAGCACTTCTTAGGACTTAGTTTAAGACCAGCTCCCGCTATTCTCTGGAAAACTTCTTCATCGCGTTGGTGAAGTAATAAAAACAGTAAATTGTGAAAGTTGTAATACAAGTGATTGTAAATAGTAAAGTAAATTGTAATTGAATTGTGAATTACTGAGTAATAAAAGGACATTAAATAAATTCTTTATAAATAAAGAGACTGCAAATTAAGTTGGCGATTTTTATTTAACAATCCAGACATCGTACCCGAAGGATTTGGGAAATCATCGAGGTTGATCAGCAAAATCGTAACAATTGGTGTCAGAAGTGGAATTGTTAAATAAATCCCAAGGGATAATAATTGAAAAATGGTCAAGACACAGGATTTGACGATACCTCCTCTCAAGAGGGAATTGGCGAAGCGCGGATTATCTACAACAGGAAATAAGGCAGAGCTGCAATCGCGACTGCGAGAAGCAATGAAAGTTGAAGGCATCGATTTGAGCCAGTACGACTTTCATCGCGAGGACGAAGAGATATCCTTAAAGGACATAGACAAGGAAGAGGCTGTTGATTTTGCGAAGGCGTTGGAGCCGCCATCAAGTAAGATTAAAGAAAAGGCTCCTGGCCCATCTACAGGTATAGATATGAACATGTTGTTGGATGCAATTTCACAAATCAGTGCCAACATGTCACAAATCAATGCCAACATGTCACAAAAATTGGATGCTCAGGATGCCAAGATATCACAAAAGATGGATGCACAGGATGCCAAGATATCACAAAAGATGGATGCACAGAATGCCCGTAATTCACAAAAGTTGGCTGAAATTTCAGAGATTTCACAAAAAATGGATGCACAAAACGGGACAATCGTACAAATACAGCAAAACTTGGTGAAGGACAATGCAGAACTTAAGGATAGACAAGATCTAATTGAAAACAAAGTCAACGAATTGGAGCGTCGTGTCCGAGATTTGCAGTTGCATCCTTCAACCGGATCGATGAACGGCCCCTGGATAGAAGCACCATCCTTTGACGGCACAACTCCTTTCCAGATCTTCAAGCTCCAGTTCGAGAAGACGGCTGAGTTAAATAATTGGACCATCGAGGAGAAATCCGCTGCGCTATTTGTTGCGTTGAGGGGACCTGCAGCGGAAATTTTGCTGACTATTCCATAATATCAGAGGGATAACTATGGGGCAGTAATACGAGCCCTGGAAAGACGATATGGTAGCGAGCACAGGAGGCAAATTTACCAGATGGAACTGGAACAGCGTGACCAAAAACACAATGAATCTCTGCAGGAATATGCTTTTGAAATCGAGAGATTGGCTCATTTAGCCACTGGTCATGCATCGGGTGAATATCTCGAAAGATTAAAAATTCAGGGGTTCATCAGCGGAATTATAGACGTGTACACCAAGCGAGAGACTTATGTGAATCCAAAGTTAACATTCGCTGAAACTGTTGTGTATGCTCAGACACGCGAAACAGCGGCACTGCTATGTAAGCCAGCCTAGAAAGACCAGATGTGAGGACTGAAATATTGAAAATTCTGAAGTCGATAGAAGGAATGAATCGTTCTGGTATCAAGAATCATGCTGGAAAGTGTTTCAGTTGCGGAAAAGCAGGTCACTTCGCACGCGAATGCCAGTCGGGCTCCCACAGAGAGGAAAGACGACGCAAACGATGCTCAGAAGCTGAGGGCATAATATACGTCCGGCGAATAACAATTACACGAGCAGAAAAGTGGGAGGCAAGCCACTTAAGAAAATGTCAGCAAGAAGACCCAGACTTGGAATTGGTATTGCACGGATTGGAGGTGAACAGACGGCCAAGTAAAGAACAAATGGCAGCGGAAAGTCCAATCGCTAAGGCACTCTAGAATTGATATCTGGCTGTTTGCATAGAGTATGGGAAAATGAAGATGGCCAGTGCTCTAGAAGGCTAATAATAGTTCCGAGGTTAAGAATTCCGGATAATCTTAAGGAATTCCACAATGGTCCTAGTGGAGGGCACCTCGACATTAAGAAAATGCTGAAGAAGATCAAGCAGCGGTTATATTGGGTTGGTTGCCGTCAGTCGATCGCTGAGTGGATTGCTAACTGCAAGGAGTGGAGTGCAACTAAAGGGCCAAAGCTCGAAGTCATTACAAATTGAAGGCCAGGTATGACAAAGCGATGAACTCTGAAGGCTTCCGAAGTGGAGATTTGGTGTTGCTGTGCAGTCCACAACGGAAGAGGGGTTTGTCCTCAAAACTTCAATGCATTAAGGAAGGTCCATATAAGGTAATCAAACGGCTAAATGACGCAGTGTATCGAATCCAGAATGTTGGGAGACCAGGAAGCAAGATGAAAGTGGTCCACCTAGAGAGGCTTGCTGCGTTTGGAACAGCGAATGTGTCTGATCGGGACGATCAGACTTACGTGGAGGGCAGTGTGGCGAAAATGCGAAGCGAATGTCAGATAAAAGAGAGAAGCCGATAGCTGCCATGTTTTCGAGCGTTTTCGATTGAGAACATTCGTAAAGAGAAAGATTCGATTATTCTAGGCAGTTGGTTGCGAACAACCGGGTTAAATATAAGGGCGACACACAACTGCAGAGAGGGAGTAAGTGAATCAGTCGTAAAGTAAACGCGTTGGTGGTTACATTACAGCGAAGTAATAAGAAAGAGTACATTGTGAAAGTTCTAAAACAAGTGATTGTAAATAGTTAAGTGAATTGTAATAGAATTGTGAATCACTGAGTAATAAAAGGACATTAAATTAATTCTTTATAACTAAAGAAACTGCAAATAAAGTTGGTGACTTTTGTTTAACAATCTAGCGATCGTACCCGAAGGATTTGGGAAATTTCCAAAAACGAGATTTCCAAATAAAAAGGAGAGAAAAAAAAGTGGCAGTTGATGCAAATTACCCGTACCAAGGACAAACAAACTTAAGAAGCGGCAGTATGATGTAAATTATCCGTACCAAGAACAAACAAAAGGGTCGACAGTGTAAAGGAAATTCCCCGTCGTTAAGGATAAACGGAGCGGCTGCAGCTACCGCAGGCAAACGAATAACCAGCCTATTCTTGAGCGCGTGAACAGAATGTTTGGATCATCTTCAAGTATAAAAAGATCGGCAGCCGCTATCACGAGAGAGACGAGTAGAAAACGCAGTTAACATTGCTCTGAGCTGTGTGTTTTATACAGAAAATTTCGATAAAAAGGTGATAGATAGTAATATTCACCAAAAACAGAAAAATCAGTAATGGCGGCAAGTAACATTGGTTTCACGTTTGAGCGTTTGAAAGGGCGTGAAAACTTCGACGTTTGAAAGTGTCATGCTAAGCCATATCTTGTTATAAAAGGCTGTTGGAAAATTGTAAGCAAGGGGCTACAAGAGAATTCCACAGAGAAGGAAAAACAAGAAGATGAACGTGCTTTGGTGGAGATCACATTGATGATTGAACCAATAACACATAGTGAAGGCAAACACAGCTAAGGAAGCATACGAGGACACACGTCTAACACGTAAAGTAGAATTGTTAAAACAACTTGTTCAGTCCAAGCTTTCCGACTACGCATCAATGCAGGAATACGTGAGTGCCATAGTGATGACGTGATTAAAGGTGCAGAATGCGGGCTTAAAGATAGACGAAGAAATCACTGCATCACTGATGCTAGCAGATTTACCAGACGAGTTCAAAGCTTTAGTTATGGCCACTGAAAATTCAAAAAAAATCTTAACAGTAGATAGCGTAAAAACTGCCTTACTTCAAGATGCTAAATTTGATAATAATAAGGAAAGCGAAAATGCTCTTTATTCTAAGAATAATACCAAGCCGAAACAATTTAAGTGTCACAATTGAAAGAAAGTGGGGCCTTTTGCTAAGAATTGTCCTGAAAATAATAATGTGGCGAAAATGCGAAGCGAATGACAGATGAAAGAGAGAAGCCGATAGCTGCCATGTTTTAGAGTGTGGATCGAGAACATTCGTAAAGAGAAAGATTAGATTATTCTAGGCGGTTGGTTGCGAACAAACGGGTTGTATATAAGGGCGACACACGACTGCAGTCAGTCAGTAAGTAATCAGTCGTAAAGTAAACGCGTTGGAGATTACATTACAGTAAAGTTATAAAAACAGTATATTGTGAAAGTTGTATACAAGTGATTGTAAATGGTAAAGTGAATTGTAATTGAATTGTGAATTACTGAAGGAAAAAAGGACATTAAATAAAGTCTTTATAAATAAAGAGACTGCAAATTAAGGTGGCGATTTTTATTTAACAATCCAGACATCGTACCCGAAGGATTTGGAAAATCATCGAGGCAGGGAACGTAGAGGAACGAGAAGGACCAGCGCGTGTCGTTTGTCAAATCGTTCCGATTTTTCATGCTCAAAATGAGAATGATTGTATGCTAAATTAAAAAATATATGCAAAGTAAATGTAAAATTGATAAAGCCTATGCAAGATAAATGTAAGAATGCAGATGGTTATTATCAGAAATTTTGAACTTGTAAATTTTTGGTTTTTGGCTTTTAATAATTTTTAAATTTTCGCTAGTTAAATTTGCAAAAAAAAATGCCCTTCTCATGACAAACGCACACGTCTCCCTTCGCGCGTCTCTTCCCCAAATCGAAGTGCCAAACATTAGAAGTTGAAGAATTTTGTGTCTTCACTGGACAATTGTAAAACGCTCTTTCGATAATCCGAACTGAGTTCTTTACATTTGTTAAACGAATGTTTAAAAAAGCACCTGATTATTTTTAAATACATTTTTTTTCATTAAATTTATTTTTAATACTTTGATATTATCGAAAATTTTATAGAAACTAGAAATCAATGAGCAATTACTTATGTAAAAGTACTGTAGCTAGATGCACACTGCATGGTTCAAATGTGATGTGCATATTCGTGGTACACAAAGTTCACTGTACCTGAATTTCCATACCAAAATGCGAAAAATAAAATAAATGACATAAAAATCAAACATTCTTGAAAGCAGCATTTTGCCATTCTAGCTTGTGGGCAAAAGGCACGCGGGAAGGCAAGGAATTGCTTGCTGGTCAATATGAGCTAAGAGGCGAACAGTGAATTTAGCAGCACGAAGCCAAATTGCTTGATTTTAGCAGACGAAGTGAATTTTAGTCGAAGTCACAAGAATTTGAAGCAATGCTTGTTGACGGCATATGAATGCTGCAGGTTCAAGGGAAAACGGCATGCAAATGTATGTTGTTGTTGCATAAGGTGTTTGCTATAAGAAGAAGCAGGAACTACAACAAATACCGCATGCAAATCCTCTTTCCTTCTACTCTTCATCCACAAACACTTTCCTCGCGACGAAGTCAAATTTTGCCAAATATTAAAAATTGATGTTGAATTCCCTTCCTTCATGCACAATCCCAAAACATCTCCTCCTGCGACGATGACAAAATTTATAAAAATTAAAAATTTAAGTTGAGCTGAAGCAAAGCCAAACACATTCAAAGGTCCATGTATGTATACAAAAAACGCATACATACAAAAGGCATCCCAACTTCTTTCATTTGTGCCCCGTCATCCACAAGCATTTCTTGCGACGATCGAAAAATCTGCCAATTTAA
The DNA here is from genome assembly GCA_030068015.2 of Neoceratitis asiatica. Taxonomy (NCBI): domain Eukaryota; kingdom Metazoa; phylum Arthropoda; class Insecta; order Diptera; family Tephritidae; genus Neoceratitis; species Neoceratitis asiatica. The sequence continues at coordinate 74,357,626 of CM061528.1, forward strand.
TAAAATTAAAATAAGAAAAAGGAGTTAGGATTTGAACTCAAGGAACTTTTGTCGTCTGCCAGCACAAGGCAGCAGCTTGCTTCATATTGAGGTAACAAGCGAACAGCAAATATAGAAGAACAATCGTAGTTTTTGTATGGTTCGCTTCCTTTCGGTGGTGGACACTTGACTTTTTGCCGGAGTCAAAGGAACTTTTTGTTATTGTTGCTTTTGCGTAACATTTCGTAACCATGATTTTTTGTACTTCTAGGTGGACCACTTTCATCTTGTTTCTCGTCCTCCCTACAGTTTGGATTCGATACACTACGTCGTTTAGTCGTTTGATTATCTTGTATGGACCTTCCCAATTGCATTGAAGTTTTGGGGACAACCCTCTCTTTCGTTGTGGATTGTACAGCAACACCAAATCTCCATTTTGGAAGCCTTCGGAGTTCATTGCCTTGTCATACCTAGCCTTTATTTTGTCACTCATATTTTGAGTTCGCTGCCTCACAAGAGCATGTATCTCTCTTAACTCTTCCTCGAGAACAGTAGACGCTTCCTTCCCAATTCTTCTCGCATTACCAGTTATTCCAAATTTTAAATCGCTAAACCGAAGTTCACTACCAAACAGTATCCTGGCAGGTGTTTGACCTGTTGTTTCATGCACTGCGGACCGATATCCCATCAGGAAAACCGGTATGTGTAAATCCCAATCATCTTGATGCTTGTCCACTACTTTCCGTGCTCTTCCAGGGTCTGGTTGAATCACTCTATCATGCCATCTGATTGAGGATGCAGGGCTGTCGTTCGGGTTTTTCGAATACCAAGTATCTGGCACATCTCCTGGAACACCGCCGATTCAAAGTTTCTTCCTTGGTCTGAGTGCAATTCTATAGGCGCACCGTATCTGGTAACCCAATTGTGAGTGAATGCATCCGCAACTGTTTTCGCTTCCTGGTTTGGAATTGGGTAGACCTCAGGCCATTTACTAAAGTAGTCCATAACCTCAAGAACGTATTTGTTTCCTTGTCTGCTCATAGGGAATGGACCGGCTACATCCATGGCAACCCGCTCAAATGGTGCACCTGAGTTATACTGCTTCATCTGCCCATGACTTCGTGACTTTGGCCCTTTAGCTGCAATGTACTCCGTGCAATTAGCAATCCACTCAGCGACCGATTGACGACAACCAACCCAATAGAATCGCTGCTTGATCTTCTCCAGCGTTTTTGTAATGCCTAGGTGCCCTCCACTAGGACCATTATGGAATTCCTTAAGAACATCCGGAATTCTTAACCTCGGAACTACTATAAGCTTCCGAGAGCACTGGCCATCTTCACTCTCCCATACTCTATGCAAACAGCCAGATATGAACTCTAAACTGTTCCATTGCGCCCAGTATGCCTTCGCGATAGAAATTTCCGCTGCCATTTGTTCTTTACTTGGCCGTCTGTTCACCTCCAATCCGTGCATTACCAATTCTAAGTCCGGATCTTCTTGCTGACATTTCCTTAAGTGACTTGCCTCCCACTCTTCTGCTGATGTAACTGTCATTAGCCGGACGTCTATTATGTCTTCCTTACCCTCGGCTTTTGAGCAGTGCTTACATTCCATACTACATGGTCGACGGGACATAGCGTCAGCATTTCCGTGCGTATTACCCTTGCGGTGCTCGATGGTGAAGTCATAACTTTGCAGCCTCTCAATCCACCGTGCAAGCTGCCCTTCGTGATTCTTGAACTGTAGTAGCCACTTCAGCGCTGCATGATCAGTTCTAACGCGGAAATGTTGACCATACAGATATTTGTGGAAGTGTTTAATGCAATCCACCAACGCTAATAGTTCTCTCCGCGTTACGCAGTAGTTCCGCTCTGGTTTCCCAATAGACCGGCTATAATAGGCAACTATCTTCTCCTGCCCATCAATCACTTGTGAAAGTACACCTCCTATGCCATAACCACTAGCATCTGTGTCCAGAATAAATGTTGCACCTGGAACCGGGTACGCTAGCAGAGGTGCAGTGCATAGTCGTTCTTTTAACGCTTGGAAGGCCTTCTCTTGTTCAGATCTCCACTCGAAAGATCTATTTTTCCTTGTGAGCTCATGGAGACCATGAGCTACGCTGGCGAAATTCGGGACAAAACGGCGATAGTAAGTACACAGCCCAAGGAAACTTCTTAATTCATGCAAATTTCTGGGTCTCGGCCAATCCTTCACTGCTTCTATTTTTTCCTTCGCAGTACAAACGCCCTTCGTGGTTACTTGATGACCTAAGTAATTCACCTCCTTCTTGAATAAAGAGCACTTCTTAGGACTTAGTTTTAGACCAGCGCCAGCTATTCTCTGGAAAACTTCTTCAAAATTGCTCAGATGTTCATCGAAGCTCTTTCCCAATACGATGATGTCATCCAGATACACCAAACAGGCCTTCCAGTGTAGTCCTTTGAGCACATGGTCCATTAATCTTTCAAAAGTGGCAGGAGCGTTGCATAACCCAAATGGCATTACTGTAAATTGCCATAGACCGTTGCCGGCACTAAAGGCTGTCTTCTCTTTAGCTTCTTCACTCACTTCTACTTGCCAATACCCGCTCTTAAGGTCAAGTGTTGAGAACCATTCTGTGCCAGTTAACGAGTCTAGTGTATCATCGATCCTGGGCAAAGGATAGCTGTCTTTCTTTGTAACATCATTTAATCTCCGATAGTCCACGCAGAAACGCAACTAGCCATCTTTCTTCTTCACGAGCACCACCCGAGAGCTCCATGGACTTGCCGATGGTTCGATAACATCGCTTTCGCTCATTTCCTTGATTATGTGGCCAACAGCGTCACGTTTGGCTAGTGGAACGCTTCGAGGAGCTTGACGAATTGGTCTTGCGTCACCAGTATCAATGCAATGTTTCACTACGTTGTTCCTGCCTGGTTTGTTGCCATCCTTGTCGAATATGTTGCAGTATTTACGGATCGTCTGGCTGGCCTTGTGCTTGAACTTGTCTTCCAACCCTTGCGTCCATGCACTTATATCTTCTTCCATGGCCTTGCTGCCAATAGAGTCGATTTCAGATGAATCATTGCAGTTAATGATGGCTTCTACCTCTTGACATTGCCCTAACACAGTTCCATTAGGAATTTTTACTGATGATCTGAAGTCATTTAATACTCCCACTGGGATGCGTCCATTCTTTCGTGTCTTAGCCAGGGTTTTTCCAATAAGTAAGTCCGGTGTAGAATTTTGTGCTGCTTCGACAACCCACAATTTGTTTGTCCCACAATCTCCATTAATTTTCGCCCAAACAACTGCTTCTGACTTTGGTGGAATCAGTTTGCTGCCTTCTAAGACCACTTGTTTGCTGCTGTATGTGGAATCACAGCCAATGCTTAGTGGTACTTACATGTTCTTATACTCCATAATCTTTTTATTCAAGTCGATCTTGATATCTTGCTCCATCAAAAAGTCTGCTCCTGTGATTACCTCATCCACAATCTGCGTGACTATAAAGCTGTGTAACACCGTCACATTCCCGATTGTTACTTCACATGTTACTTCTCCCACTACTTGGGTATCCTCACCAGTCGCCGTTTTCAATATTGCTCCAGGCAATGGTCTAACTTCTTTAGCGATCAGGTCAGTTCGAATGATGGAGTGTGATGCGCCCGTATCCACTGTTAATATTCGCGCTCGTCCATCCACATATCCACCAATAGTAATGTTGCTCGTTTTTCTGCCAATTTGCGAGACGGAGATTATGGGACATTCAATTGCAGGAACCAGCATACGCCCCTTTAGACTGGCTCGTTTTAGTTTAACGACTGAGAAGTTGATGGTTCACCCTCCTCAGCCTTCCGTTTTCGCTGTCCTTCCTGTATGCTGGAACCCGTTTTGCATTCGCGTGCGAAGTGACCAGGCTTTCCACATTTAAAGCATTTTCCAGCCTGATTCTTGCCACCAGAACGATTCATTCCTTCTAACGACTTCAGAGTTCTCAATATTTCGGTCATCACATCTGGTGTTTCAACTTCTACTTTGTTGACTTTGTATGCCGGTCTGCTTATGAGTGCCGCCGTTCCACGTGTTTGAGCATACGCAACAGTTTCAGCGAATGTCAACTTTGGATTTGCATATGTCTCTCGCTTGGTGTAAACATCTTTTATGCCGCTGATGAATCTTTGTATTTTCACCCTTTCAAGATGCTCACCCGAGCCAATCTCTCAAATTCCGAAGCATATTCCTGTAGAGATTCGTTGGGTTTGGGTCGCGCTTTTCTAACTCCATCTGGTAAATTTGTCTTCTGTGTTCGCTACCATAGCGTCTTTCCAGGGCTCGCATCAATCCGTCGTAATCATTTCTCTCATAATCAGGTATAGTTTGTAAAAGTTCTGCTGCAGATCTTTCCAACGCAACGAATAGTGCAGCAGATTTTTCCTCCATGCTCCAGTTATTTGTTTCAGCCGTTTTCTCAAACTGGAGCTTGAAGACTTGAAATGGAATTTTCCCGTCGAAAGATGGTGTTTTTACCTTGGGAGCGTTCACTGAAGTGGTTGGACGATTTAACTGCAAATCCCGGAAACGTCCTTCCAATGCGTTGACTTTGGTCTCAATTAGATCCTGTCTTTCTTTAAGTTCTGCATTTTCTTTCACCAGATCTTGCTGTATTTGTGCGATTGTTCCTTCTAATCCATCAAACTTTTGTGACAGCTTAGCATCCTGTTCATCCATCTTTTGTGTAGTGTCGGTATTCATTGCAGACATTTTGGCATCCAGCTTTTGTGAGATGCTGGCATCCTGGGCATCCATCTTTTGTGATATGCTGGCATTCTGTGCATATATTTTTTGTGATATGCTGGCATCGATTACAGACATATTTTGTGAATTACGGGCATCCTGCGCATCCAGCTTTTGTGATATTGCAGCCAATACCATGTTCATGTCCATACCAGCAGATGAGCTAGGAGCCTTTTCTTGAATCTTACTTGATGGCTGCTCCAACTCCTTCGCAGAATCAATAGCCTCTTCCTTGTCAACATTCATCGAGGATACATCTTCATCCTCGCGGCGGAATTCGTATTGGTTCAAGTCGATACCTTCGACTTCCATTGCTTCTCGCAGTCTCGATTGCAGCTCTGCCTTATTTCCGGTTGTAAACAATCCTCGCTTTGCCAACTCCTTCTTGAGAGGAGGTATCGCCAATCCTGAATCTTCACCATATTTCAATAATTATTCTTTGGAATTTATTTAACAATCCCACTTCTGACACCAATTGTTACGATCTTGCTGATTAACCCCGATGAATTCCCAAATCCTTCGGGTACGATCTCTGGATTGTTAAATAAAAATCCCCAACTTAATTTGCAGTCTCTTTATTTATAAAGACTTTGTTTAAGGTCCTTTTATTACTTAGTAATTCACAATTCAATTACAATTTACTTTACTATTTATAATCACTTGTATACAACTTTCACAATGTACTGTTTTTATTACTTCCATGTAATGTAATCTCCAACGCTTTTACTTCACGACTGATTGATTTGGCAGCTGAATGTCACTCTTATATAGTAGTCGGCCGCTCACAACCAACCGTCTAGAATAATCGAGGCGTTCTCGCTAACGAATAATTAAAGCATTCGCTAACGAATGTTCTCGTTTCTCGCTCTAGAACATGCCAGTTATCGGCTCCTCTCTTTCATCTGTCATTCGCTTCGCATTTTCGCCCCACTGCCCTCCACCTAAGTCTGATCGTCCCGATCAGACACATTCGCTGTTCCAAACGCAGCAAGCCTCTCTAGGTGGACCACTTTCATATTGTTTCTCGGCCTCCCTACAGTTTGGATTCGATACACTACGTCGTTTAGTCGTTTGATTATCTTGTATGGACCTTCCCAATTGCATTGAAGTTTTGGGGACAACCCTCTCTTTCGTTGTGGATTGTACAGCAACACCAAATCTCCATTTTGGAAGCCTTCAGAGTTCATCGCCTTGTCATACCTAGCCTTCATTTTGTCACTCATAATTTGAGTTCGCTGCCTCACAATAGCATGTATCTCTCTTAACTCTTCCTCGAGAACAGCAGATGCTTCCTTCCCAATTCTTCTCGCATCACCAGTCATTCCAAATTTTAAATCGCTGGGCAACCGAAGTTCACTACCAAACAGTATCCTGGCAGGTGTTTGACCTGTTGTTTCATGCACTGCGGACCGATATCCCATCAGGAAAAGCGGTATGTGTACATCCCAATCATCTTGATGCTTGTCCACTACTTTCCGCAAGTGCTCTTCCAGGGTCCGGTTAAATCGCTCTACCATGCCATCTGATTGAGAATGCAGGGCTGTCGTTCGGGTTTTGCGAATACCAAATATCTGGCACATCTCCTGGAACATCGCCGATTCAAAGTTTCTTCCTTGGTCTGAGTGCAATTCTATAGGCGCACCGTATCTGGTAACCCAATTGTGAGTGAATGCATCCGTTTTCGCTTCCTGGTATGGAATTGGGTAGACCTCAGACCATTTACTAAAGTAGTCCATAACCACAAGAACGTATTTGTTTCCTTGTCTGCTCATAGGGAATGGACCGGCTACATCCATGGCAACCCGCTCAAATGGTGCACCTGAGTTATACTGCTTCATCTGCCCTTGACTTCGTGACTTTGGCCATTTAGCTGCTATGCACTCCGTGCAGTTAGCAATCCACTCAGCGATCGACTGCCGACAGCCAACCCAATAGAATCGCTGCTTGATCTTCTCCAGCGTTTTTGTAATGCCTAGGTGCCCTCCACTAGGACCATTATGGAATTCCTTAAGAACATCCGGAATTCTTAACCTTGGAACTACTATAATCTTCCGAGAGCACTGGCCATCTTCACTTTCCCATACTCTATGCAAACAGCCAGATATCAATTCTAAACTGTTCCATTGCGCCCAGTATGCCTTAGCGATTGGACTTTCCGCTGTCATTTGTTCTTTACTTGGCCGTCTGTTCACCTCCAATCCGTGCATTACCAATTCCAAGTCCGGATCTTCTTGCTGACATTTCCTTAAGTGACTTGCCTCCCACTCTTCTGCTGATATAACTGTCATTAGCCGAACGTCTATTATGTCTTCCTTACCCTCGGCTTTTGAGCAATGCTTACATTCCAAACTACATGGTCGACGGGACATAGCGTCAGCATTTCCGTGCGTATTACCCTTGCGGTGCTCGATGGTGAAGTCATAACTTTGCAGCCTCTCAATCCACCGTGCAAGCTGCCCTTCGGGATTCTTGAACTGTAGTAGCCACTTCAGCGCTGCATGATCCGTTCTAACGCGGAAATGTTGACCATACAGATATTTGTGGAAGTGTTTAATGCAATCCACTAATGCTAATAATTCTCTCCGAGTTGCACAGTAGTTCCGCTCTGGTTTCCCAATAGACCGGCTATAGTAGGCAACTATCTTCTCCTGTCCATCAATCACTTGCGAAAGTACAGCTCCTATGGCATATCCACTAGAATCTGTGTCCAGAATAAATGTTGCACCTGGAACCGGGTACGCTAGCATAGGTGCAGTGCATAGTCGTTCTTTTAACGCTTGGAAGGCCTCCTCTTGTTCAGTTCTCCACTCGAAAGATCTATTTTTCCTTGTGAGCTCATGGAGACTATGAGCTACGCTGGCGAAATTCGGAACAAAATGGCGATAGTAAGTACACAGCCCAAGGAAACTTCTTAATTCATGCAAATTTCTGGGTCTCGGCCAATCCTTCACAGCTTCTATTTTTTCCTTCGCAGTACAAACGCCCTTCGTGGTTACTTGATGACCTAAGTAATTCACCTCCTTCTTGAATAAAGAGCACTTCTTAGGACTTAGTTTAAGACCAGCGCCAGCTATTCTCTGGAAAACTTCTTCCAAATTACTCAGATGTTCATCGAAGCTCTTTCCCAATACGATGATGTCATCCAGATACACCAAACAAGTCTTCCAGTGTAGTCCTTTGAGCAAATGGTCCATTAATCTTTCAAAAGTGGCAGGAGCGCTGCATAACCCAAATGGCATTACTGTAAATTGCCATAGACCGTTGCCGGCACTAAAGGCTGTCTTCTCTTTAGCTTCTTCACTCACTTCTACTTGCCAATATCCGCTCTTAAGGTCAAGTGTTGAGAACCATTCTGTGCCAGTTAACGAGTCTAGTGTATCATCGATCCTGGGCAAAGGATAGCTGTCTTTCTTTGTAACATCATTTAATCTCCGATAGTCCACGCAGAACCGCAACTGGCCATCTTTCTCCTTCACGAGCACCACCGGAGAGCTCCATGGACTTGCCGATGGTTCGATAACATCGCTTTCGCTCATTTCCCTAATTATTTGGCCAACAGCGTCACGTTTGGCTAGTGGAACGCTTCGAGGAGCTTAACGAATTGGTCTTGCGTCACCAGTATCAATGCAATGTTTCACTACGTTGGTCCTGCCTGGTTTGTTGCCATCCTTGTCGAATATGTTGCAGTATTTACGGATCGTCTGGCTGGCCTTGTGCTTGAACTTGTCTTTCAACCCTTGCGTCCATGCATTGATATCTTCCTCCATCTTCTTGCTGCCAACAGAGTCGATTCCAGATGAATCATTGCTGTTAATAATGGCTTCTACCTCTTGACATTGCCCTAATACAGTTCCACTAGGAATTTTTACTGATGATCTGAAGTCATTTAATACTCTCACTGGGATGCGTCCATTCTTTCGTGTCTTAGCCAGGGTTTTTCCAATAAGTAAGTCCAGTGTAGAATTTTGTGCTGCTTCGACAACCCACAATTTGTTTGTCCCACAATCTTCATTAATTTTCGCCCAAACAACTGCTTCTGACTTCGGTGGAATCAGTTCACTGCCTTCTAAGACCACTTGTTTGCTGCTGTATGTGAAATCATAGCCAATGTTTAGTGGTACCTCCATGTTTTTATACTCCATAATTTTGTTATTCAAGTCGATCTTGATACCTTCATTCATAAAGAAGTCCACTCCTATGATTACCTCATCTACGATCTGCGCGTCTATAAACTGTGTAACACCGTCACATTCCCGATTGTTACCTCACATGTTACTTCTCCCACTACTTGGGTATCCTCACCAGTCACCGTTTTCAATATTGCTCCAGGTAATGGTCTTACTTCTTTAGCGACCAGGTCAGTTCGAATGATGGAGTGTGATGCACCCGTATCCACTGTTAATATTCGCGCTCGTCCATCCACATATCCACCAATAGTAATGTTGCTCGTTTTTCTGCCAATTTGCGAGACGGAGATTATGGGGCATTCAATTGCAGGAACCAGCATACGCCCCTTTAGACTGGCTCGTTTTAGTTTAACGACTGAGAAATTGATGGTTCACCCTCCTCAGCCTTCCGTTTTCGCTGTCCTTCCTGTATGCTGGAACCCGTTTTGCATTCGCGTGCGAAGTGACCAGGCCTTCCACATTTAAAGCATTTCCCAGCCTGATTCTTGCCACCAGAACGATTCAGTCCTTCTAACGACTTCAGAGTTCTCAATATTTCGGTCATCACATCTGCTTTTTCAACCTCCACTTTATTGACTTTGTATGCTGGTCTGCTTATGAGTGCCGCCGTTTCACGTGTTTGAGCATACGCAACTGTTTCAGCGAATGTTAACTTTGGATTCGCATATGTCTCTCGATTGGTGTAAACGTCTTTTATGCCGCTGATGAATTTTTGTATTTTCACCCTTTCGAGATGCTCAACCGATGCGTCTCCAATGGCTAAATGAGCCAATCTCTCAATTTCCGAAGCATATTCCTGTAGAGATTCGTTGGGTTTTTGGTCGCGCTTTTCTAACTCCATCTGGTAAATTTGTCTTCTGTGTTCGCTACCATAGCGTCTTTCCAGGGCTCGCATAAATCCGTCGTAATCATTTCTCTCATAATCAGATACAGTTTGCAAAAGTTCTGCCGCAGGTCCTTCCAACGCAACGAATAGTGCAGCAGATTTTTTCTCCATGCTCCATTTATTTGTTTCAGCCGTCTTCTCAAACTGGAGCTTGAAGACTTGGAAGGGAATTTTTCCGTCAAAAGATGGTGTTTTTACCTTAGGAGAGTTCACTGAAGTGGTTGGACGATTTAACTGCAACTCCGGGAAACATCCTTCCAATGCGTTGACTTTGGTCTCAATTAGATCCTGTCTTTCCTTAAGTTCTGCATTTTCTTTCACCAGATCTTGCTGTATTTGTGCGATTGTTCCTTCTAATCCATCAAACTTTTGTGACAGCTTAGCATCCTGTTCATCCATCTTTTGTATAATGACGGTATTCATTGCAGACATTTTGGCATCCAGCTTTTGTGAGATGCTGGCATTCTGTGCATCCAGCTTTTGTGATATGCTGGCATCCTATGCATCCAATTTTTGTGAAACTGCAGCCAATAACATGATCATGTCAATACCTGCAGATGAGCTAGGAGCCTTTTCTTGAATCTTACTTCATGGCTGCTCTAACTCCTTCGCAGAATCAATAGCCTTCTCCTTGTCAATATCCTTCAAGAATACCTCTTCATACTCGCGGCGGAATTCGTATTCGTTCAAGTCGATGTCTTCGCTTTCCATTGCTTCTCGCAGTCGCGTTTGCAGCTCTGCCTTATTTCCTGTTGTAGGCAATCCTCGCTTTGCCAACTCCTTCTTGAGAGGAGGTATCGCCAATCCTGAATCTTCACCATTTTTCAATAATTATCATTTGGAATTTATTTAACAATCCCACTTCTGACACCAATTGTTACGATTTTGCTGATTAACCTCGCTGATTTCCCAAATCCTTCGGGTACGGCCTCTAGATTGTTAAATAAAATCGCCAACTTAATTTGCAGTTTCTTTATTTATAAAGAAATTAATTAATGTCCTTTTGATTACTCAGTAATTCAAAATTTAATTACAATTTACTTTACTATTTACAATCACTTGTATTACAACTTTCACAATTTACTGTTTTTATTACTTTACTGTAATGTAATCACCAACGCGATGAAGAAGTTTTCCAGAGAATAGCTGGAGCTGGTCTTAAACTAAGTCCTAAGAAGTGCTCTTTATTCAAGAAGGAGGTGAATTACTTAGGTCATCAAGTAACAACGACGGGCGTTTGTTCTGCGAAGGAAAAAATAGAAACAGTGAAGGATTGGCCTTGTATACAACTTTCACAATGTCCTGTTTATACTTTACTGCAATGCTTTTAATTCACGACTGATTACTCTTGCAGTCGTATGTCGTCCTTATATACTTGTTTGCTGCTTGAAAACGAAACCCCTGGAATAATCGCGTCGTTTACGATAATCGCCTCGTTTACGATAATCGTCGTTTACGATAATCGCCTCGTTTACGCACTAGAACATGCCAGTTGTCGGCTCCTCTCTTTCATCTGGCATTCGCTTCGCATTTTCGCCTCAATATGTTCCTCGCTCCCACAACTATTGTACACTTTTGATGCGTCTGGCAAGGCGATATAACCCTCGAAACCGTATGGCTACTAAGAAAACATTAGGGGTATTCGCCTTGTCTAGGAAATGCATACTATGCAAATATTTCCTATGGAATTGTGCTAGAGATCGAGAGCACCCGCGTTGCAAAATTTTGACATATTCAAGTGAAACAATAACAACCACACAGGCACAGGGTTACTTTTCCTTCACAGGGTTGCATTTTCCTTCTTGCTAGCTGTGGGAAATAAATAAACATAGGTTTTGGTATAGGATATTTTTCCTATCATACCATATGTTTTTTGCATGTGTTTTGTTGTTCTGCCGTTGCACGAGTAGGAAAAATTTCCCATCCGTGCACCGTACCATGCATTTCCTAGACAAAGAGAATACCCCTATTATTTAATAGTTCTCCAAAAAAAATATATAAAATTTATCTTTTATAATATAACGAAAATATTATTACAAATTGTAATAGTTTGGGGGTGTCCGGCAGAGGATTGCCACCATAATAGATGTCTGGCAATGGGCAACGCGAGTTCTAATATTGTTACGAATTAAATTTAAAAATATTTAGCTTTATACATTGACGAATTTGAGATGGATTTTATACACCTTTAATAACTCTTGCCTGTCAAAGCCACCATTACCCAGGTTTCATGGGTGGGGATCATTCTTACCTGTATTGGAGATAAACATAGAACTTTTAGCTTTTATAAAAATTCGAAAGTCTGACACTCACGGGCTCTTGAACTAGAATATAAATGAACTGTTATAACAAAATCTCTTAGAGTAATATTGTGACGACAACAAATATGATTAGATACGCAATGGGACAATATTGCAGTTGAGAGCGTTTCCCCATCTCACATTCTAATGTTGGCAGCTGTGTCAAATCGGGGAACATTCAACAGCTGATGTGCAAAGGGTTCCAGTACCAAACTATTGCATTTTTAATGTTAAAACTAAATATTCGATTGTTTTTCAACAAATTATTGGAGTAATATTGCCATTAAAGACGGTTGTTGTACCTTTTGTTCGTAATAAAATACCCGAAATTCCTCTAAAAATCCCAGAAAGTTATTTTTCTACCACAGGGCCAACGTTGCGAAATGTTTAAAAAAAAAGACGATTTTTAAGCGCTCTCACGAAAAAAAGGATTTTTTTTTATCTAGCAGTGTCCGTGAATAATGATTATTTGTATTTTCTTTAATGAAAAAAGTCATGCACTTAGGAAAGCCGCATAAGTAAACGAATTTCACCAGAAGGTTTCCACTTGGGTATCCATTTCAGATCTGAAGCAATTTCTTATTATTGATGATTTTATAATTTCGCATAGTTCATAACAATTATTTTTCGAGTTTTACTTAAACACTAAAACAATAATCATTATTATTGAGAGCGGAAAAATATCGCTCAGAAAATAATCATTATTCTTTGATAGTTATTTATCGCTCAAAATATCGCTTAACCCTGGATAACTTATTCACTTTATAAAGTTTATTGTTTGAACGTTTTAGTAAAACTCGAAAAATAATTATTACCAACTGAACAAAATTATAAAAATCAGTAAATAAACATTAAGTTCTAAAAAAAATCGAGGACCGCATTTTTCTACATTTTTAGAGGGTTTCCTATCTAGATATATTTGGTCGAGTAGAAAGCACAGAGGCGATAACATCGGAGTATACTGTGTGTTTAAAAGAGAATAAACTAGGGGTATTCTCTTTGTCTAGGAAATGCATGCAACGGAAAAATTTCCTATCCGTGCAATGGCACAACAACAAAACACATGCAAAAAATATAAGATACGATAGGAAAAATATCCTATATCAAATCCTATGTATATTGTGGCGAAAATGCGAAGCGAATGTCAGATGAAAGAGAGAAGTCGAAAGCTGACATGTTCTAAAGCGAATTCGAGAACATTCGTAAAGAGAGAGGACTGTTTTCTAACATAAATAAATAAATTGAAGTAAACTGCCAGCCAGCTTCCTGGAAATACATTAAAGCTGTACTTCCAAATAATGTTGGTGATCGATTAAGTTGTGACGAAATTTTTAACACATTCAAGGCAACTATATTTAAAACAACTAGCACTTCTTTGACGAAATAAAAAATAAGCAATAAGACTTTATTCGTCCTCGGGCAATAATTAGGAGCAGCTAACGCTGTTGCTCAAAAAATTTCCGCACAGCTCTCAACATTTTTAAATACAAAATCCCAGATGCTATGAAAACAATTTTAGCTTGTAAAAATCCAGACTCTTTAGAAGGAGCAAAGAATATTTTCTTTGAAGCTGGATATGTCCACTTTCAAGTAGACAAATAGCAATTTTTATAGCAAACGAGCCCGAGCAAAAGACCTCAAAACTGAATTCACAATATAAATCTAATTTCAGACAAAATCACTAATAACAAAATTTCAAAACACCATATTCCAATCACAATTCCAATTGGAGAACCTCAACTCATGGAATAATTCAAGTTTCAATGGCCACTAGTAAAATTACCAACAACAAAATTTTAACCAGCAAAATTTTAATCAGAATATTAATCTACAAAATAACTAAAATCTCAACCATAATAGGCAAAAATTTATTCAAGACAACCTCACAACCTCAATCCAAAACGAAATTTCACAGTGCAAAAAGGAACTTTTAACCGTTTTCCACTACTTGAGCCAATGGTTGTAAATGTTAATTTTCAAGCCTTGGAGTTAATAATTCGAATCAACAACTTTCGATGTCTGCAACAAACCTTAATCCACAGGTTAACTTACAACCAAGCGCCTTCCGAAAATTTGTGTCCTTCAGTCTCGGAGGAGTACCCTATATAAAGACAGAAATTAAATGAAAAATTTTATTTCACCATACTTTGCGGCACCACCAACATCTCAGATGCGCGTATGGCTAAAGGTCGGTATGCAGCTTTTACGAGAACCAAAAACTCCATATAAAAAACGTGCAACAAAAAAAACGATCAGCGAAAAATGTTTTTACGAACCAGTACGCACCTCGAACAAAAAACTACATTTTCTACTGCCTATTTCCAAAGTTTTTAAACAAATACGAAAGCACGGCAACACAGTTTTCCGAGCGAAATAAATGTCGCGCCAAATAAGAAGACTACTTTTCAAATGTATAAAAGCAAGCTTATAAAGCACATTATGTAATGTGTTTAGTTTTTTCACAAATTTCTACACATTTTATTTATTTCTAACCATGAAAAAGGTAAGAATACAGAATCAGCGACATATATTTACCGCGCTCTACTCATGTTTTTCGTTTTGTTTATTTACGTTCGCATATCTTCTTCCTTTGTAAAGAGCTGTACACAATAGAAAATCATCTGTCAAATTTCCGTGCCTACTACATTTTTGTATCCACGAAATATATGGTTTTTTTCGCTAAAGGTGCATACCGTACTTAGGAGTTAAAAAGAAAGTGCACCAATGTAAAAAAAAGAGTTTCCATATTCTTATCATCATACAGTACAAGGCGAATTTAATATTTCAACAAGATATTAATTATAAAAATTAATGAACTTTGTTAAGTCAAAGTAAATATTATTTTGATCCCATTTTTCTTTTTTTTCTATGACATTTGTAAACTTATTCTTCGCCATTGCGTCCACTTGTATTGAATTTGCCTTCGTATGGTTCTACAAATAGAAAAACTATCATATTGTAGCGAAAATACAAAATGAATGTCAGATGAAAGAGAGAGGCCGATAACTGGCATGTTCTAGAGTGTGAATCGAGAATAATCGTTATCGAGAAAATTTCGATCATTCCAGACGGTAGGACGAACAATCGATTTAGTATATAAGGATAACACTACAGTGAAGAAAAAATAGTATAGTGTGACAGTTGTAATATAAGTGATTGTAAATAGCGAAGTAAATTGCTAGTTATTGATAAAAACAAAACTTTTTTTAAATATATTGTGGCGAAAATGCGAAGCGAATATCAGATGAAGGAGAGAAGCCGATAACTTGTAAGCGTAAAACGAGAACATTCGTTATCGAGAACGATTCGATCATTCCAGGCGGTTGGGTGCGAATAACTGACGAGTATATAAGGGCGACGCACAGCTGCAAAGCTATTCAGTCGTAAAGTAAACGCGTTGGTGAATACACTACAGTGAAGTAAGAAGAAATGGTACATTGTGGAAGTTGTAATATAAGTGATTGTAAATGGTGAAGGGAATTGTGAATTGAATTGTGAATTACTGAGTAATAAAAGGATATTGTTACGATCTTGCTGATTAACCTCGATGATTTCCTTAATCTTTCGGGTACGACCTCTGGATTGTTAAATAAAATCGCCAACTTAATTTGCAGTCTCTTTATTTATAAAGACTTAATTAATGTCCTTTTAATTATTCGGTAATTCACAATTCAATTACATTTTACGTTACTATTTACAATCACTTGTATACAACTTTCACAATGTACTGTTTTTATTACTTTACTGTAATGTAATCTCCACGAGTTTAATTCACAACTGATTCACGACTGATTGCTGACTGACTGACTTGCAGTCGTATGTCGTCCTTATATACTTGTTTGCTACGTGACAACGAAACCCCTGGAATTATTGCGTCGTTTACGATAATCGTCGTTTACGATAATCGCCTCTTACGTTCTAGAACGTGCCAGTTGTCGGCTCCTCTCTTTCATCTGTCATTCGCTTCGCATTTTCGCCACAATATTTAATAAATTCTTTATAAAATAAGAAACTGCGAACATAGTTGGTGAGTTTTATTTAACAATCCAGTGATCGTGCCCGAAGGATTTGGGAAATCATCGAGGTTGATTCGGCAAATCGTTACAATATAATAATTTGTTCCACATATAAATAAATCTAAAGGGAAACAGAATTCTTAGTTCACAGAGTGACACCCGCAGGAATAAAGGCAAACCAAAAAAAAAAAAAAATGTGTGTGTGAAAAACTTTGCCATTCCCAAAACTCCTAAACAAATATGATAATTCTTTTTATTGAATAAATATTATAAGAAATTTTTTAAGAATTATTCTCTACTCGCAAAGCCAATGACAAGATATTTGAAAAAGGACTCTAAAATACTAGCTTACATTGACTTTTCAAAGAAATTTACAGTAACAACAGATGCTGTCATATATTTAATCAATATATATATAAAGGAATTAATTACAATGACAAGATATTTGAAAAAGGACTCTAAAATACTAGCTTACATTGACTTTTCAAAGAAATTTACAGTAACAACAGATGCTGTCATATATTTAATCAATATATATATAAAGGAATTAATTACATATGTATAAAGAAAATTACATCTGGCGCAGCAAGAATGAAAAATGAAAGAATGTTTAGTAATTTAAGGAAAATGATATGACGAAAATAAACTAACCGAAATAATCAAACAACCACACAGGATCATAGAGGTATACAAGCATTGCACGAAGAATTAAAAATTCAAATTTACAATCCCCAACTAAAGTTAAGGATAACACAATTCTGTAACAATTGTGAAATATGCACTTTAGTAAAATACGCCTGGAAACCACCCAAAGTACCTGACAAAGTAAGTAAGCCCCGCAAACTTATACGAATAGATGTACTTTACACTTTAGTAAAAGAACTTTTTATGATCTTAATCGTCAAATTTACCAAATTTGAAGTTACCTATAAATTTAGTGGTAAAAGTTGGACGGAATTCAGGACTAAATTACTTCACTGTATTAACACATACAGAAAAATTGAGAAAATAATCGTAAACAATGAATTAGGATTAAAAGCTATACCAATGCAAGAATTTCTTAAAGAAAAAATACCCAAATACACACATTTCAAACAACAACCTTCAAGGCAGACATCGAAAGTCTTCACAACAGTATTAATGAATATATAAGACATTTAAGACATAACGCTAGAAATAGAATTGATGCAATGGATCAACAACAACACAATACACATTAATACTGAAATAAAGCCAATTGACATTTTAAATGGAAAAATTCACGAGTATAAATATGAAACGAAATACATATGTACGACCTAATTTCTAACAAAAAAAAGAAGAAAATTATGTAAATTGATTAAATAGAGAAGAGTTGATATAAAGGTGAGGAAATTAGAGGAGGTAAAAATCATAGGAAATATAGGATGATACATACCAAAAAAATTGATGTAGAGCACGTAGAAAATACAAAAACAGTACAAATACTATAAGGCTCCAAAATAATTCCAAAATAAATCAGAAACATTGAGTATTTATATATATTGACACTTCCGACTTTACTAACAATAATGGATCTATATTCATCAAGACGCTAGAAAATAATTAACTAATACTGCAAAATGCTACACATTGTCAACATAAGTATCTACACGCACACATTTATTAATTCATAAAAATATACAGGCCCTTAAGGCTAACAGAATTGAAACTAGGAATTTTTGGATATTGTAAGCAAATATTTTGCGCTACTAAAAAGAAATATAAAGAACTTAAATACACATTTTAGACAAAAAGAGCACTAATAAAAACGTATTAGAGAATAGACTACTCAAATTTATAACTGGCATAATGGAGAGTAAAGGGGAAACTGAAGTAAATAATTCATAAAAACGGAGAAGGCTTCACACACAAAATTGAAAACCTGACATTTGTTAACAATTTCATATCCTACCAAATACAAAACATTGCGGACCACATAAACCAAAAACAAATTCTAATAAGAAATTATTTGAATAAATTTAAAACGCTATGGAAAACAGAAAGAAGAATTTTCATTTATAGAACAAAATTGCCAAATCTACTACGATATTTCACTTTTACGAAACCATCTCGATGAAATTGGCAAATAATATTTTGTAGTAAACTTGTCATTATTCGCATGGACAATATAGTAATAGTTTTCCAAATCCCACAATATTCAAATTATCAAAAATTTTATTCGAGTCTATTTCTAAAATAAATAACGAATCGATTATTTTAAATATTTATGAAATATTAGAAGATTTCATGAATAAGTTATTACCTTAGTAAAAATTTAATACAAATCTCTAATAAATGCCTTTCAAATAATTATACACAGCCATTAATTTTGACCTCAGATTCAACACAATGCTGGAAGGAAAAGCAGTATGGGACCAATCCTTGATAAGAAAAAAGATTAAACCACATTCACAAGTGTGGTACACAGATGGCCCAAAAACTACAAATGGAATTGGCGCTATGCCCAGAGATAAGATTATCAGATTTTTCAAGCAAAAAAGAAGAGCCAGAAATCAACCTTGTAATCTCTAGCGATAAGCAAGCTGCACTAATGGGGATCTCATCAACCACGATCAAGTTGTTCATGGTACTATAATGTTTCAGGAAACTAAAAAATGACTCATTGGGTGCCAGGACACAAAGGGATACAAGGGAACGCAATAGCTTACGAACTGACCAGGATGTGGTATCACATGCACAAAGTAGGTATCAGCGCAGCAGGAACATGCAGGTTAAGCGAATAGGAACCTGAAACACCTACACATTTACTACTGAAGTGCGAATCAATAGCTAGAAGAAGAGCAAAACACATAGGCACCTTGCAGCCACAAAAGAATCACATCACATCCTCGAACTCTTCATGTATGCTAAGACTCTTGAGGAACATATTGATGAGCGATATAATGTGATAAGAATCAGATTGCACAATAGAACAATGGTCCCATTGCACATCCTCCCTCCAATCTATCTATCTATCTCATAGCGTGACTGAATGCTCTGCGCAATCGATACCGGTAAGGTTTATTTTTTTTTATTAAATTATTAGGACTGAAAAAATTAATAAAAATTTTAATGTAATATAAAATTTGATTTTAGAAAATTTTTAGCAAAATATATTGTAACGTTTTTCGTAAATGCCCTCGATGATTTCCCAAATCCTTCGAGTCCGATCACTAGATTGCTAAACAATGGTTTATTTAAAAATTCTTTATAACACACATATGTATATTTTCTGCTTCACACAGTTTATCCGTTTCTAAAACACACAGCTCACAGCAATGTTAACTGCACTGCGTTTTCTACTGAGTATGACCCAAACATTCTGTTCACGCGCTCAAGAATAGACTGATTATCGTTTGCCTGCGATAGCTGCTGCCGCTCCGCTTATGCCAAACGATGGTTGAAACATTCCGTTTATGACCTAACTCGTCTGCCTGCAGTAGTAGTTGCCGATCTTTTCATCTGTTCTTTGTACGGGGAATTTCCATCAGACTGTTACTCCTTTTGTTTGTCCTTTTTATTTGGGATTTCCGTTACAATATTTTCATTCAATGTTTGAGAATTGACACAGAGAACTTATAATAAGTTATAAGTTCTCTGATTGAAATTTGAATAACATGTTAATTAATGATAATGAAAAAATTTCATTGTGATTATTTGAAAAAAAAAAAAAAAACTAAAGGACGTAAATTTCTAAAATGTTTAACTAAATATGCTTTCCTTTCTTGAATAAATACCTAAAAATTGCTATTTTTATTTAAATGGAAATAAAAAGGTAGCAAATTAGCGGGTGCATAACATCTCATGGGTAACAGGCCGCATAATAAATACATTTGTTTTCAATAACTAATGGGTAGGGTAAACGGATGTAGAGTCAAATATACCTGTTTTCAATATTTAATTAGAAAACGGATGGAGTTACAAAAACATTTGTTTTCAATAACTCAGCGGTAAAAGGACGGGTAACAACTACATTGCTTTTTAATAACCAGTAGCTAAGGGTTGGAGTAACATTTACGTTTCTTTTCAATAGTAAATGAGTAATAGATATTGTAGCCAAAATATTCTAAAATTGAAAAATGCGAATATATATCGTATGCCTATGAATATAATGTGAGTAATCAAAAAAGAGAATCACAAGACTAGAACAAAAGTAGCAAATGGAATAACAAATGCTAAATGAAGAATAATAACAACAGCTATTATGTAAGGTGAAAGTTATCCATCTGGCAAGGTAAATGGTTTGCACCTTGCGTAACATTTGAACCAACCATTTGCCCTCTTGGCCGAGCTACGAGATTAATGGACGCTCTCCTTGTATCGACTATTGAAAATTAATCGAAAGTGTGACGAAATTACAACAGCTGATTGCAAAATTTAATTACGGGGAATACGATGCCCTCTTAGGCGCAATCTGCGCTCTATCATTCCGATCGGTAATAGAACAGAAAATTATAGAAAACCTAAGCAAAGCCTAGAATGTAATAATTTCGATTACAAAAAAAAAATGAATATACTTCCAAAAAAAAGGTGACTGCCTTCTATGTCATTGGTTTTTGTTACATTATTGTTTGTTTATTTATGCAGATGGCACGTCCGCACGAAGGACAATATCGCTCGTGTTCGTCGGGATGAGGCTGTAGCTAAGGAATTCGATCAAAAACGGCAGGAAAAACTATTGACAGCGGTGAGACTTTCATTTGATTTATTGATTGAAGATAATATATATATTGTAATTATAGGAAAGCGAAGCTCGTATTAACTTTTTGAGAAAAAAATGTAGTGCTACAAGTTCCTCATCCATTCACCATGACAAAGGGTTACCTGCAGTACATGAAACACAAAAAAGGAATCAGCAACACGTAGATTTGTTTTCTGATTATGAGATACATATTAAAAAAACAAATAAAGCACTGGAACAGGAGAAAAAAGAAGTACAAGAAAAATTTGAAAAACAAATAGGCTATTTGACATATCTTGGTCAAGATACTAATGAAGCATTAAAACTCCAAAGCTGGTATGAAAAGGCACCAAAAAGAGAAGAAGTAGAAGATCTATTGATTCCAGAAAGAGATTTGAAAAATAAGCACTCACAAGATCCTTTAACTCTGATTAATGCTTTATTGCCTGCAGTTGACTGCAAAACTGTAAATCCTGGTTCCTCGAGACGTGCTCATGATGAAGAAACATTAGCATTCTGTGCTTCCCCACCTCTAATAAAAATAAATAAGGTGGATAAGGTAGATCGATCTATGTCGGCAAATTACAAAAATCATAAAAAAAACAAAAAAGAAAAGTGTGAAAAGAAACAAAAAAAATTTCCCAGGTATGACAGTGACACGAAAGAAGTACAGAGACTAAAGCAAGAAAAATTGGAGAAACTTCGTAAAGAGCGCCTTGTGCGCGAAGCTTCAGAACGCTTACGTCAAGATGCACTTTTCGCTCCAATGATCTCAAAACAAGAATTGCATAATGCTAAAATTTCTACTACACGTATAGTCCAAAAATATAATAGTCAATTTAATCCTGAATTAGCAAAACAAAATATAATATAAACTTTATTTAAAATATTGATATAAAAGCTTAAATAAAAATGCATGTTTTTTATCAAGTACTTTTAATTAGCTCCATAGCTAGAGATTTATGCATCTTTTGCGCAGCGAAACCCTAAATTTCCTGATGTGCTATCTGCTGTGTTTTGTGAGCGGGCAGCACATCGATAGCGATAGCAATAAGATTTGTGGCACAAATAGGAACCACCTTTTTTTACATGCTCTGCATTGAAACTTTCATCGTCTTTTTTCCAGACGTCATGTGTCCATTCCCAAACGTTACCAACAATGTTATAAATATCGTAGTCATTTTGTCTAAATTTGTTTACGGGACTGGTTATATTATAACCATCTTCAGCTGTGTTGCCATCTGGAAAATCACCTTGCCAAATATTTAGCCTTTATAATAAAAATATTAGTTCAAAGTTAAATATTAAATACATTTTACTGCATACCAATGCTCTCCATGTGGCTTCAATTTATTTCCCCAAGGGAAAAGCTTGCGTTTTTTTCCTCCGCGACATGCCACTTCCCACTCTGCTTCTGTTGGTAACCGCTTTCCTGTCCACTGGCAATACTTAACAGCATCGTTCCAAGACACGTGAACTACAGGATGGTCCCAGAGATCTTGAAAAGTTAAGATCTTATATTTAAAAACGTGAGACTATTTTACTACTAATAACATTATTTAGATTTTAGGAACTTTTATCAATATTTTTTTTTTTTGAATTTTTGTAAATGAAGTAATTTTTTAGATCAGACTCACAGAACGTCTGATTCCGACTAAAGCAATACGATAAATACAAAAATGTTTTTTTTTCAAGTGCTCAGAGTATTAATTCAGTTCACAACTATGTCTATGAAATAAATAAATACACTATTTGATCAGCATTTGTCCCTTTTTTACATACCGTTATCTGACAAACATTGAATTTAATAACAAATCTGTAAGGATTAATTAACGTTTCTTATTTTGTGCTACTAACCCTCTCCACTGTTATTTGCCACATGTGGATTCCGCCAGGAAATTCCCTTTACTTTGAACCACCACGGTGCACTCACCACACGAAAATCTTCGTACTCCTTCTGCATTTCTGATGTAAGCATGGTTTTAAATACGAAACTATCACCGTAAGTTTCCGCTTCAGTTGTATAGTTAGTTTTCTTAACAAAATCGTTAAATTTTGCGTTAGAAACTTCATATTTATCTATATAAAAGTCAGACAGCCTAGCAAGACGCTCTGGAGCTTCACCATCACTCTGGAAATGTGGCTCGTCAGTCCCTATTAGATAGCTACCGCCGGGTATAAACGACATTGTGGGATCTTCTGGATAATAATCACGATAATGTAAATTTTTGTCTTTACCCCTTCTGCAAACTGGAACTTCATTGCTGTCTGTGCTTAATTTCTCAGTTCTTCTATTTAAATATTTATTACAACCACAATCTGAATAAGCCCATCTTAACAGGAAACAAAAATAAATCACCACAAAATTTATTTCAGACATTCTTTAAAGTTGTTAGAATATACTTCAAAATATTATTTTGCATAAATAAATAAACCATGTAAATAAAAAAAAACAAATGTCACGATAAAAAATGTCGAAAAGTTATTCGTGGTTTCTCTTATAGCAACCATTGTACAGGTTGTACCATTGTACAGCCTCCATAGTAACATAACTTCTCGTATATTTCCGCTTCCGGCGAACAGCTGAGATCACCTGATCGGTTTCGTTTCTCATTTCGGTTGTCATTCGTAACTTCGAGCGCTGGGATGCATTAGCATGCATTACATTGTAGAAAAAAAAGTACCTATAACCAAATGACATAAAATGATGCTGAAATCGGAAAAAATAATAATTTATTTCATTATTAAGTACATGGGAAATGTAAAAAAGTATTGCTTACAGGTTATTTTCATTAATATTTGAATAGTTTATTAACTTTTTTATACATTTAATAAGTAATTGTAATATTGAATGGTACTTCACAAATGCAAACATGCATAGTTATTTTCTTTATTGTATTTCCTCCTATTCGCATTTCAATATGCAGATTTATTGTCTTGTTGATGAAGGTAAATATAGTTTTCGTTATTAAAAACGCTTATTTACTAATAAACTTTTTGATTTATAGGTAAAGGAAGTGGTAAACTACTAGCCATATTTGTCCTACGACGTATACAAAGGATTCTTATTTGGTTATTGTATTTCCTTTTATATACGTAACAAGATGCGGATTTATTGTTTGGCAGACGAAGGTAAATATAGTTTTCGTTATTAAAAACGCTTATTTACTAATAAACTTCTTGATTTATAGGTAAAGGAACTGCTGTACACCGCGTGCATACGAGTATATGTTCTACCACATATACATAGGATTTATACCTCGGTGCCATGAGCTGCTATACGAAAACATATGGAGCGCAATCGCAAGGATAGGATGGCAAGTTCCAATTGATTCTTGTGAATCTAGAATCAATCGTTGTTGCAGCGATTGACAAATAATATTCTGCCACCTAACAAGAAATGTAAATCCCAACATATTTCCCGCTTTATTATATTGGGATGGTGATATGCTTATGCATGTCAATTTAGTGTGCCCTAGAAGAAAATATACGATACTGTGATTTGTGAAAGGTTTGCTACAATGGTGGTAGTACATTTAATGACTTAAATGTAAAATAAATACACAGAAACCTACAAAATACATGTTTGAAATCTGCATTTGGCTATGTTTAAACAATGATGTGTGCTATATACAGCTTTCAGTGATTTGCTGGTTGTATATACCCGTGTATAATATGCTTCATTTTGGGTCTTATGAGGTCGTATGTGTACAAGTACCTGAAGTGCGGAATTCTAACCAAAGTGAAAACGCACCAAATTTTGTATGAAATTTGTTTTATTGTTTGTTTTAGTTTTATTAAACATTTTAATTATAATGCTATATACCATACATATACATGTATAGAGTACAATGTACTTAATTACAACTACGGTTTATATAAATTTGTGTATGTGCTCAGTTAAGTACACTATACATTATTGAGTTAAACTGAATTTAGTTTTTTATTGCATGGCTCGAAAATAACATTGGTTTTCAACGCCACCAGCGCATAGTATCTAAGTTAACTCAATAAACTAACATTGCACAAACCCACATTAATCAGTTTCTTAAAATAAAAGTCGTTTTTTAAGCTCGCACTTCAAAGTTTATTTTTTTCTATGTGTTTTCAACTTGAATTTTTTCAATACAAATCTTTTATACAACATATGTAAACCCATAATTTTAAACTAACATATTTCAGTTAATTTTCTTTTTAGACAAATAACTACATACATAAATAGAATATAAAAGACATTCTGCAATAACAACTTCTGTAAATATCCAGCCCTATTCCACATTTCGACTCAAATCGAAATTTTCTCCGTTCGGCGGATTTGGTATTCTGCGTTACGTTCCGTTTCGATTAATCTTCGAAACTTTCGAGTCTTGCCAATTCCATGTATTCTGCATTTCCATCGTGGTTACGTTTTTGTACGTTGTAATTTAGTTGGCGGAGAACGATTCGATTTTATATTTTCATGTACTTAAATAATATAATTTTAAGAAAAATGTTAGTAAAACATGATTTTGATAATTGGAAAAGTCATAACGATGTCATTTTTTTAGTTTAATGAGTTTTGATGCTTTTTGATACTTTTGTGTTGCAAGATGAAAAATTAGAGAGTTTTGAAATAACGTTGCCGAAATACAATTGATCCACCAGTAAAAGATTCCATGATTTCAAGAAAATTGTGCAATGGCATTGACACTGTTTTCGGACATTTTCTTATGTTATAATCTGCACCAACTCTATGTTGGTAACTGCCTTCCGTAAAAAATCGCAAATCTGCTACTACTCGATTATGTGAAGATAATCATGACAAAGTACTTGATTGAGTTTCTTGCGAAAAACTATCCAGAACATACTTGAAAGCATCTTTATTAAGTTTGAATTTTTTTGAGAATCTAAATAACTAAATTTGTTATATAATAGATTACCAATTACAAGCTCAATTTCATAAAATTTATCACTCATCTGAAATGGGTAACATTTGTCTCGCAATCCTCATCAAATATCGCCAAGCTATTGATTCCATTTAACGTTAAAAAACGATTTTATTTATATTTATTTATTTGAGTTATGAAAAATAGTTTGTATTTGTTTGCTTTGCTTTACATGCAATCAGCTGACTTCGAAAATGTATTCTCTCTTCCTCTACTTCTTTCGATTCGATCGTAACTCAGAATACCAAATTACGATTGTGGCGGAGCGGAGAGCGGGAACGTAATCGAAATGTAGAATAGCCCTGATCATTTTATTCAACAAGGAACATTATTTCTGTGGCAATCTCTTTCTCTAAAGTGTACATATATACTGTTACGATCTTGCTGAATTAACCTCGATGATTTCCCAAATCGTTCGGGTACGATCTCTGGATTGTTAAATAAAAATCGCCACCTTAATTTGCAGTCTCTTTATTTATAAAGACTTTATTTAATGTCCTTTTATTACTCAGTAATTCACAATTCAATTACAATTTACTTTACTATTTACAATCACTTGTATACAACTTTCACAATGTACTGTTTATTACTTTACTGCAACGCGTTTACTTCACGACTGATTACCAACTGACTCATGTGTCGCCCTTATATACTTGTTTGCTGCTTGAAAACGAAACCCCCGGAATAATCGCGTCGTTACGATAATCATCTCTAGAACATGCCAGTTGTCGGCTCCTCTCTTTCATCTGTCATTCGCTTCGCATTTTCGCCACAGTATTGTTACGATTTTTCTGATTAACCTTGATGATTTCCCAAATCCTTCCGGTACGATCTCTGGATTGTTAAATAAAAGACGCCAACTTAAATTTACTTTACTGTAATGTAATCCCCAACGCTTTTATTTTACGACTGATTCACTATTCCCTCTCTGCAGTCATGTTTCGCCCTTATATACAACCTGTTGCTCGCAACCAACCGCCTAGAATAATCGAATCTTTTTCTTTACGAATGTACTCGATCCACGCTCTAAAACATGGCAGCAATCGGCTTATCTCTTTCATCTGACATTCGCTTCGCATTTTCGCCACAATATTGTTGCAATTTCAAAAATCAATGCCAACATGTCACAAAAGTTGGATGAACAGGATGCCCGTAATTCTGCAATGAATGCCAGCATCTCACAAAAGCTGGATATACAGAACACCAGCATTACATCACAAATGGTTGAACAAAGGGAGCAGATATCATCTTTAGAAGGAACAATCGTGCAAATACAGCAAAATCTGGTGAAAGACGTTCAGCATTGTCAGGGTCTAATTGGGAGCAAAGTCAACGAATTGGAAGGTCGTGTTCGGGATTTGCAGTTGAATCGTCAAACCAGATCGATGAAGGGACCAGCTCCTTTCCAGATCTTCAAGCTCCAGTTCGAGAATACAGATGACTTAAATAAGTGGACAATCGAGGAAAAATCCGCTGTGCTATTAGTTGCGTTGAAGGGACCTGCAGCGGAAATTTTGCTGACTATTTCCGAATATGAGAGATAACTATGGCGTGGTAATGGGATCCCTGGAAAGACGCTATGGTTGCGAGCATAGGAGGCAAATTTACCAGATGGAGCTGGAACAACTTGACCAAAAACACAATGAATCTCTGCAAGAATGTGCTTTTGAAATCGAGAGATTGGCTCATTTAGCCATTGGGAACACATCGCGTGAGCGTCTTGAAAGAGTAAAAATCCAGAGGTTCATCAGCGTTTAGCATAGAGTATGGGAAAGTGAAGATGGCCAGTGCTCTAGAAGGCTAATAGTAGAGCCGAGGTTAAGAATTCCGGATATTCTTAAGGAATTCCACAATGGCCCTAGTGGAGAGCATCTGGGCGTTAAGAAAATGTTGGAGAAAATCAATCAGCGGTTCTATTGGTTTGGTTGTCGTCAATCGATTGCTGAGTGGAGTGCTAACTGCAAGGAGTGCATAGCAACCAAAGGGCCAAAATCACGAAGCCATTACAAATTGAAGGCCAGGTATGACAAAGCGATGAACTCTGAAGGCTTCCAAAGTGGAGATTTGGTGTTGCTGTGCAGTCCACAATTGAAGAGGGGTCTGTCCCCAAAACTTCAATGCGTGTGGGATGGTCCATATAAGATAATCAAACGGCTAAATGCCGCAGTGTATCGAATCCAGAATGTTGGGAGACCAGGAAGCAAGATGAAAGTGGTTCACCTAGAGAGACTTGCTGCGTTTGGAACAGCGAATGTGTCTGATCGGGACGATCATTTGCAAAAGCAATCAGTCGTAAAGTAAACACGTTGGTGATTACACTACAGTGAAGTAATAAAAACAGTACATTGTGAAAGTTGTAATACAATACAAAGAGTAAAGTGAATTGTGAATTACTGAGTAATAAAAGGGCATTAGATAAATTATTTATAAATAAAGAAACTGCAAAGGTGGTGATTTTTATTTAACGATCCAGAGATCGTACCCGAAGGATTTGGGAAAACATCGAGGTTGAATCAGCAAAATCGTAACAATATTTACTATGCGATGCATTTTGGCGAATATGCAAAACGAACGTCAGATGAAAAGGCGATGCCGATAATTGCCGTGTTCTAGAGCGCTCGAATTATTATATAAGGGCGAAGCACGACTGCAGAGCTAATTAGTCGTAAAGTAAACTGGTTGGTGATGACACTACAGTGAAGAAAAAATAGTACATTGTAATTAATATATGTAAATAGTGAAGCGCATGGTTATTTATTGAGCAACAAATAAATGTTGAGTAAATTCTTTACAATTAAGAAACTGCAAGCAGCTGCACTTTTCGTTGCTTTGAAAGAATCTGCAGCAGAAACTTTGCAGAATATTCCCGAATATGAGAGAGATAATTACGAGGCATTAATGCGAGCCGTGGAAAAACCTATGGTAGCGAGCACAGGAGGCAAATTTACCAGATGGTGCTGGAACAGCGTGGCCAAAAACCCAACGAATTTGTGCTAGAACATGATTCATAAATTGAGAGATTAGCGCTCATTTGGCTATTGGGGGTGCATCTGGTGAGCATTTCGAAAAAGTAAAAATTCAGAAGTTCATCAGCGGAATAATAGACATACACACCAAGAGAGAGACGTATGCGAATCCGAAGTCAACATTCGCACATTCGCTGAAACTGTCGCGTATGGTCAGATTTGCAATTAAATCGTCCAAACAATATTTTTGATATTTACTTATCATTAATACTCTAGATCATCGTAGAGGTTTACAAGTATGGAATCTTGTGTATTTTGCAGGCGAACCTTGTATTTATTTCTGCCTAAACTGTCACAATTTTACTAAATTAACTTCGATGTTTTCTGATAACTGAATTTTTAAAGCCGCCAGCTATGCTTGCAGTTTCTTAATTATAAAGAATTTAATCAAGATTCATTTATTGCTTTATAAATAACAATTCGCTTCACAATTTACAATCACTTATTTTGAAACTTATGAGACAAGCACAAAAGGGGACGACAAAAGCAAATAAATTCGTGATAGCAATTATTTTTAATAAATGCGTTGCAATGGATTACAAAATTCACCAATAAAAAAAATATTATGGTTTCCACTTTCCGAACTACTTAGCATTACTCTCTAGGTACTGTAGAGCAGCTCCAAATAAATGAATTTTGCCACGCTCTTGGGTATTTAGCATTTACCGCCAAAATCATAAAATTAGGATTACATATATGTACATATATTTAGCTGTGTTATCCAACAATTAAATACT
This sequence comes from Neoceratitis asiatica, assembly GCA_030068015.2. NCBI lineage: Eukaryota > Metazoa > Arthropoda > Insecta > Diptera > Tephritidae > Neoceratitis > Neoceratitis asiatica. The sequence continues at coordinate 74,387,169 of CM061528.1, forward strand.
CTTACCATTTACACATTGATAGCATGATATCCATGGTGTTGATATAGTCATCTTCATGATTTCTGGAACTCATAATTGCCACATTAGTGCAATCGATAGCTCCAAATGGTGGGTCCGATAAAGCGAATATTTTCTCTGCAGAAATAATTTCTTTAACTAAGTCCGGGGTTAATCGACATAACTTTCACAATCCTGCTTCAATCAAGTTGAAAGAATCTTCTTCTCAAAATGTATGCTAAATACATTACTAAAGGCATTTTAGCTTATTTTCGGAAATCTTTCGGGAAAATACACCGCATTTTGAATTAAAAAATGATGGAGGGTGGTAGGGTGCTGCACCCGCTTTCAGAAACAGTAAACTAAACTCACCGGAGATTTCTAGTTTTCGAGATATTTAATGTCAAAGTTGCAAAAAATGTAGAATTTTACTCTACTAATTCGTATGTAAAGCAACTACTTTGAATTTGGGTGTTGCCACATATAAACAAAAAATATTGTGGCGAAAATGCGAAGCGAATGACAGATGAAAGAGAGGAGCCGACAACTTGCACGTTCTAGAGCGTAAACGACGATTATCGTAAACGAGAGGTTTATCGTAAACGACGATTATCGTAGGCGAGAGGTTTATCGTAAAACGACGCGATTATTCCAGGGGTTTCGTTTTCAAGCAGCAAACAAGTATATAAGGACGACATTCGGCTGCAAGAGTAATCAGTTGTGAATTAAGCTCGTGGAGATTACATTACAGTAAAGTAATAAAAACAGTACATTGTGAAAGTTGTATACAAGTGATTGTAAATAGTAACGTAAATTGTAATTGAATTAAAAGGAACTTAAATAAGTCTTTATAAATAAAGAGACTGCAAATTAAGTTGGCGATTTTATTTAACAATCCAGAGGTCGTACCCGAAAGATTAAGGAAATCATCGAGGTTAATCAGCAAGATCGTAACAATTGGTGTCAGAAGTGGGATTGTTAAATAAATTCCAGAGGATAATAACTGAAAAATGGTGAAGATTCAGGATTTGACGATACCTCTTCTCAAGAAGGAGTTGGCCAAGCGAGGATTGTCTACAACAGGAAATAAGGCAGAGCTGCAATCGAGACTGCGAGAATCAATGGAAGCCGAAGGCATCGACTTGAACCAGTACGAATTCGGTCGCGAGGATGAAGATGTATCCTTGAAGGACATTGACAATGAAGAAGCTATTGATTCTGCGAAGGGGTTGGAGCAGCCATCAGGTAAGATTCAAGCAAATGCCCCTGGCTCATCTACCGGTATGGACATGAACATGTTGTTGAATGCAATTTCACAAATCAGTGCCAACATGTCACAAATCAATGACAACATGTCACAAAAGATGGATGCACAGAACGCGAACATGTCACAAATCGATGCCAGCATATCACAAAAGTTGGATGGATTAGAAGGAACAATCGCACAAATACAGCAAAATCTGGTGATCGAAAATGCAGAACTTAAGGAAAGACAGAATCACATCGAGGAGCGACAAGACAAGATAGAGGAGCTAATTGAGACCAAAGTGAACAAATTGGAAGGTCGGCAAGAAAAAATAGAAGAGTTAATTGAAGCCAAAGTCAACACATTGGAAGGTCGTTTCCGGGATTTGCAGTTAAATCGTCCAACCACTTCAGTGAACGCTCCCAAGGTAAAAACACCATCTTTTGACGGAAAAATTCCCTTCCAAGTCTTCAAGCTCCAGTTTGAGAAGACGGCTGAAACAAATAAATGGAGCATGGAGGAAAAATCTGCTGCACTATTCGTTGCGTTGGAAGGACCTGCGGCAGAACTTCTGCAAACTGTACCTGATTATGAGAGAAATGATTACGACGGATTGATGCGAGCCCTGGAAAGACGGTATGGTAGCGAACACAGAAGACAAATTTACCAGATGGAGCTAGAAAAGCGCGACTAGAAACCCAACGAATCTCTACAGGAATATGCTTCGGAAATTGAGAGATTGGCTCATTTAGCCATCGGAGACGCATCGGATGAGCATTTCGAAAGGGTGAAAATACAAAAATTCATCAGCGGCATAAAAGACGTTTACACCAAGCGAGAGACATATGCGAATCCAAAGTTAACATTCGCTGAAACAGTGGCGTATGCTCAAACACGTGAAACGGCGGCACTCATAAGCAGACCAGCATACAAAGTCAATAAAGTGGAGGTTGAAACAGCAGATGTGATGACCGAAATATTGAGAACTCTGAAGTCGTTAGAAGGAATGAATCGTTCTGGTGGCAAGAATCAGGCTGGGAAATGCTTTAAATGTGGAAAGCCTGGTCACTTCGCACGCGAATGCAAAACGGGTTCCAGCATACAAGATGGACAGAGAAAACGGAAGGCTGACGAAGATAAACCATCAACTTCTCAGTCGTTAAACTAAAACGAGCCAGTCTAAAAGGGCGTATGCTGGCTCCTGCAATTGAATGCCCCATAATCTCCGTCTCGCAAATTGGTAGAAAAACGAGCAACATTACTATTGATGGATATGTGGATGGACGAGCGCGAATATTAACAGTGGATACGGGCGCATCACACTCCATCATTCGAACTGACCTGATCGCTAAAGAAGTGAGACCATTACCTGGAGCAATATTGAAAACGGCGACTGGTGAGGATACCCAAGTAGTGGGAGAAGTAACATGTGAGGTAACAATCGGGAATGTGACGGTGTTACACAGTTTTATAGTCGCCCAGATTGTGGATGAGGTAATCATAGGAGTGGACTTCTTGATGAATGAAGGTATCAAGATCGATTTGAATAACAAAATTATGGAGTATAAGAACATGGAGGTACCACTAAACACTGGCTATGATTTCACATACAGCAGCAAACAAGTGGTCTTAGAAGGCAGTGAACTGATTCCACCGAAGTCAGAAGCAGTTGTTTGGGCGAAAATTAGTGGAGATTGTGGGACAAACAAATTGTGGGTTGTCGAAGCAGCACAAAATTCTACACTTGACTTACTTATTGGAAAAACCCTGGCTAAGACACGAAAGAATGGCCGCATCCCAGTGAGAGTATTGAATGACTTCAGATCATCAGTAAAAATTCCTAGTGGAACTGTATTAGGGCAATGTCAAGAGGTAGAAGCCATTATTAACAGCAATGATTCATCTGGAATCGACTCTATTGGCAGCAAGAAGATGGAGGAAGATATCAATGCATGGACGCAAGGGTTGGAAGACAAGTACAAGCACCAGGCCAGCCAGATGATCCGTAAATATTCCAACATATTCGACAAGGATGGCAACAAACCAGGCAGGACCAACGTAGTGAAGCATAGCACTGATACTGGTGACGCAAGACCAATTCGTCAAGCTCCTCGAAGCGTTCCACTAGCCAAACGTGACGCTGTTGGCCAAATAATTAGGGAAATGAGCGAAAGCGATGTTATCGAATCATCGGCAAGTCCATGGAGCTCTCCGGTGGTACTCGTGAAGAAGAAAGATGGCCAGTTGCGGTTCTGCGTGGACTATCGGAGATTAAATGATGTTACAAAGAAAGACAGCTATCCTTTGCCCAAGATCGATGATACACTAGACTCGTTAACTGGCACAGAATGGTTCTCAACACTTGACCTTAAGAGCGGGTATTGGCAAGTAGAAGTGAGTGAAGAAGATAAAGAGAAGACAGCGTTTAGTGCTGGCAACGGTCTATGGCAATTTACGGTAATGCCATTTGGTTTATGCAACGCTCCTGCCACTTTTGAAAGATTAATGGACCATGTGCTCAAAGGACTACACTGGAAGACCTGTTTGGTGTATCTGGATGACATAATCGTATTGGGAAAGAGCTTCGACGAACATCTGAGTAGTTTGGAAGAAGTTTTCCAGAGAATAGCTGGCGCTGGTCTTAAACTAAGTCCTAAGAAGTGCTCTTTATTCAAGAAGGAGGTGAATTACTTAGGTCATCAAGTAACCACGAAGGGCGTGTGTACTGCGAAGGAAAAAATAGAAGCAGTGAAGGATTGGCCGAGACCCAGAAATTTGCATGAATTAAGAAGTTTCCTTGGGCTGTGTACTTACTATCGCCGCTTTGTTCCGAATTTCGCCAGTGTAGCTCACAGTCTCCATGAACCCACAAGGAAAAATAGATCTTTCGAGTGGAAAACTGAACAAGAGGAGGCTTTCCAAGCTTTAAAAGAACGACTATGCACTGCACCTATGCTAGCGTACCCGGTTCCAGGTGCAACATTTATTCTGGACACAGATGCTAGTGGTTATGGCATAGGAGGTGTACTTTCGCAAGTGATTGATGGGCAGGAGAAGATAGTTGCCTACTATAGCCGGTCTATTGGGAAACCAGAGCGGAACTACTGCGTAACGCGGAGAGAACTATTAGCGTTGGTGGATTGCATTAAACACTTCCACAAATATCTGTATGGTCAACATTTCCGCGTTAGAACGGATCATGCAGCGCTGAAGTGGCTATTACAGTTCAAGAATCCCGAAGGGCAGCTTGCACGGTGGATTGAGAGGCTGCAAAGTTATGACTTCACCATCGAGCACCGCAAGGGTAATACGCACGGAAATGCTGATGCTATGTCCCGTCGACCATGTAGTTTGGAATGTAAGCACTGCTCAAATGCCGAGGGTAAGGAAGACATAATAGACGTCCGGCTAATGACAGTTACATCAGCAGAAGAGTGGGAGGCAAGTCACTTAAGGAAATGTCAGCAAGAAGATCCGGACTTGGAATTGGTAATGCACGGATTGGAGGTGAACAGACGGCCAAGTAAAGAACAAATGGCAGCGAAAAGTCCCATCGCGAAAGCATACTGGGCACAATGGTACAGTTTAGAATTGATATCTGGCTTTTTGCATAGAGTATGGGAAAGTGAAGATGGCCAGTGCTCTCGGAAGCTTATAGTAGTTCCGAGGTTAAGAATTCCGGATGTTCTTAAGGAATTCCATAATGGTCCTAGTGGAGGGCACCTAGGCATTACAAAAACGCTGCAGAAGATCAAGCAGCGGTTCTATTGGGTTGGCTGTCGGCAGTCGATCGCTGAGTGGATTGCTAACTGCACGGAGTGCATTGCAGCTAAAGGGCCAAAGTCACGAAGTCATGGGCAGATGAAGCAGTATAACTCAGGTGCACCATTTGAGCGGGTTGCCATGGATGTAGCCGGTCCATTCCCTCTAAGCAAACAAGGAAACAAATACGTTCTTGTGGTTATGGACTACATTAGTAAATGGCCTGAGGTCTACCCAATTCCAAACCAGGAAGCGAAAACAGTTGCGGATGCATTCACTCACAATTGGGTTACCAGATACGGTGCACCTATAGAATTGCACTCAGACCAAGGAAGAAACTTTGAATCGGCGGTGTTCCAGGAGATGTGCCAGATACTTGGTATTCGCAAAACCCGAACGACAGCCCTGCATCCTCAATCAGATGGCATGGTGGAGCGATTCAACCGGACCCTGGAAGAGCACTTGCGGAAAGTAGTGGACAAAAATCAAGATGATTGGGATGTACACATACCGCTTTTCCTGATGGGATATCGGTCCGCAGTGCATGAAACAACAGGTCAAACACCTGCCAGGATAATGTTTGGTAGTGAACTTCGGTTGCCCAGCGATTTAAAATTTGGAATAACTGGTGATGCGAGAAGAATTGGGAAGGAAGCGTCTACTGTTCTCGAGGAAGAGTTAAGAGAGATACATGCTCTTGTGAGGCAGCGAACTGAAATTATGAGTGACAAAATGAAGGCTCGGTATGACAAGGCGATGAACTCCGAAGGCTTCCAAAATGGAGATTTGGTGTTGCTGTACAATCCACAACGAAAGAGAGGTTTGTCCCCAAAACTTCAATGCAATTGGGAAGGTCCATACAAGATAATCAAACGACTAAACGACGTAGTGTATCGAATCCAAACTCTAGGGAGGCCGAGAAACAAGATGAAAGTGGTCCACCTAGAGAGGCTTGCTGCGTTTGGAACAGCGAATGTGTCTGATCGGGACGATCAGACTTAGGTGGAGGGCAGTGTGGCGAAAATGCGAAGCGAATGACAGATGAAAGAGAGGAGCCGACAAATGGCACGTTCTAGAGCGTAAACGAGGCGATTATCGTAAACGACGATTATCGTAAACGAGGCGATTATCGTAAACGACGCGATTATTCCAGGGGTTTCGTTTTTCAAGCGGCAAACAAGTATATAGGGACGACATTCGACTGCAAGAGTAATCAGTTGTGAATTATACTCGTGGAGATTACATTACAGTAAAGTAATAAAAACAGTACATTGTGAAAGTTGTATACAAGTGATTGTAAATAGTAACATAAATTGTAATTGAATTGTGAATTACCGAATAATTAAAAGGACATTAATTAAGTCTTTATAAATAAAGAGACTGCAAATTATGTTGGCGATTTTATTTAACAATCCAGAGGTCGTACCCGAAAGATTAAGGAAATCATCGAGGTTAATCAGCAAGATCGTAACAATACAAATATAACATTTGATTTTTCTACTTAACAAATTAAAATAAGAACATAAATAACACATGTAATCCCATATGAACATATAAAAGTATCTTTATTACAACATATATGAAACATTTGTACGCGTGTTACGTTAAAATTTAATGATATATGTGTGAATTGTTTAAAAGCAAATTATTAATAATTTAACAATATTGTGGCGAAAATTCGAAGCGAATGACAGATGAAAGAGAGGAGCCGACAACTGGCATGTTCTAGATCGTAAACGAGGCGATTATCGTAAACGACGATTATCGTAAGCGAGGCGATTATCGTAAACGACGCGATTATTCCAGGGGTTTCGTTTTCAAGCAGCAAGTAAGTATATAAGGACGACATTCTACTGCAAGAGTAATAAGTTGTGAATTAAACTCGTGGAGATTACATTACAGTAAAGTAATAAAAACAGTACATTGTGAAAGTTGTATACAAGTGATTGTAAATAGTAAAGTAAATTGTAATTGAATTGTGAATTACCGAATAATTAAAAGGACATTAATTAAGTCTTTATAAATAAGAGACTGCAAATTAAGTTGGCGATTTTATTTAACAATCCAGAGGTCGTACCCGAAATAATTAATTAGGTTAATCAGTAAGATCGTAACAATAATTTTAATTTGAATGGTGGATAACTGTGGCATCTTTGAGTTATATTATTTTTCAAGATGACAGTTTCTCGTTCTCGTTTCCCATTCGATGGTGGAAATTAAGAAGAAAAGTCGACGAAGTGCAGAAAACGAGAAAAGATTGTAAAATAATTTTCAATAGGAAAAAGTTTCTTAAACTTGTGAAAATATTGTCAAAATCGGCAGTATCTGCAACCGGAAGTGTATATCTAATGAAATTATGGCCACGGAGCAACGTGTATTGAAACAGGACGGCTACTTGGACGTGGGAAATGTCGACGAATCGCGTAATATTGCCTATCATCCGCACTTGAATGTAATTCTTGTATTTGACTCCAGCAATCAAGTGAAAATTCTCGATGTACATTCAGGTGTTATATTACAGACATATAACCTGGGCGCAAACGGTAAGTTTTTATTGTATGTCATATGAATCGCCAGGTTATAGAGGAAATGTTTGAAGAATTTTACAAGTGCAGTTGAATCTTCCGGTACTATAAAAATGAAGGGTTGTGTTCGCCCCCTTGTCCAGAAGACTATAAGTTTTATATCCGCAATGCTGCAGTGTTAGTGCGCAGTTAGAATGAATAGTTTTCCCTTCATATTTACGACAGCTGTTAAAATATGAACGCAATGTCGGTAGATTTTAATATCCGTTAGCCGTTAGCATGCTACAAACAAATATTTTAGTTTTAGTTTTTTAGCGGTTTTTTTTAGGTAATATTTTTTCTAAATGGAATACTATATTGCATTTTCCCACCAAAATATCTGAGTCAGTTATGGTATTTAGGGTGATGATGAATTGGTATTAATTAGCAACAAACTCTCTAAAATAATCTTGACAATTTGCATATAGTATATTTAAAGTGAGCATAAAACATACTACCTATTATATTCTTCATAGACGTCGATGGGAACGTACTAGGAAAATATATGCCGCTTCAAGAGAAGGTACTCGTGTGGGATGGACAGAATTTGGGTTTACGTGGTGACTACAACGGTGTCCTGCTATTGGATACAATTCTACAACCACCTATTTTGCAGAATGATGATTTTATTAAATTAGAATTGCTGTTATCGGAGGCAATTATTTTTCAGACATGTTTAAAAGATCTCGAGCAAGAAGGATTAGAATGCCCGAGTGATGTTAGTAATGAGCTATTAGAAAAAATAAAAAATGCTCAAGCAAATGCCAAAAAAGGAATTAAGGCCCAGAGGGTAAGAATAATCTATATATATATATATATATATATATATATATATATATGTTTGTATGTATATATTGTATAATAAATTTTCTATAAAATTTTTGTTCATTGTACATTTATTTCAATTTTTAGTGGAACACCATTTGTTTAGAAGTTTCATATTCCAGCTTGAAGTTGGTTGCAAACAATGTAGTTATCATGCTGAAACGATTAGAACGACACATTCCCGCACTAGCTATTGCATCAGCAATAAACGAACGACTCACAGATCTGCTTGCCGGTTCGCGTATACCTGATTTAAGTTGGCATGGAAGCAATTTTCAGCGTGTCCTAATGCATTCAGAAGCTGTTCGAAGGCAAACCTTTGAAAAATGGCCGCACATGGATTATAAATGGGCATTGCCCGATCAAATGGCACAAGCTGGCTTCTATCACCAGCCGTCGTCGTCTGGAGAGGATAGAGCAATGTGCTTTACGTGCAGCGTCTGCTTAGTTTGTTGGGAAAAAACCGACGAACCATGGAGTGAGCATGAACGACATTCTCCAATGTGTCCATTCGTTAAGGGAGAGTACACACAAAATGTACCATTATCTGTTACTTATGCGACAAATCCGGCTGTTCCTGCGCCGGGACTTGGTTTTGATGTTATATCAAACAGTGACTATTCGAACGTTTTATGCACCAGCTGTACACAGACGGGTGAGATTACTGTTTGGAGTATTGAACGCCACCTGAAAAAAATGCTTTCATTCAATATTGCCACATTAATGAAAGATGTCTGTGATGAGGGATATAAGTGGGCGCGTGTGACAGCTATTTGCGTATTACCAAATGCGCGTGCTCAATGCAAAATCAACGCAATGACTGCAACTCAAACCGGTGGAGGGGGGAGTGGGAGTGGAGGAGTTGGCAGTAATAGCACTGGCTTTGGTACAATACAATGCACTTCCACATCGACTCTACGAGTCGGAGTAGTGGGTTCAAGGATAGTACTAGGCATGAGTATTAGACAGAACACTGGCGAGTACTTACTACGCATGGTGGTTCTAAATATCGTTGAAAGCGATCGTGCTTATGAGAGTGCCGGTAGTTGTAGCGCTGGTGCTGGATCCGGTAGTGGGAAAGCAAGTATTAATGGCAATAGTAGTATTGTCATAAGCAAAAATTCACAATTCACCAGTGACGGTAATAAATATGTAAATATTTAGAATCAATTCAATAATGCAATTTATATTTCATATCATTAGTCAGCGATGATTGCGGAGGAGGAGGCGATGGGAATAATAGCGAGAAGTTATGTGACAAATATGACAAACGTGATGATGAAAACAAAAAGTTATCTTCGGTCTTTGAAAAGTACGCCGATGGTTTCGACAGCAACGGGTTTGTATCCGAATTAATGGCTTTAAAGAAAAGTGACTGCGTTATTGGGGATAAGTCTGGCACATCTGCACTAAACGAATTGTTAGAGAGTGAACTTATCAAAATTGACCATCTTTGCGATTTAAGTGATATATCACAGTTATTAGATAAAACTCATGATGGGGGAAACAGTAATGATATCGGTGTAGGAATAGGTGTCGGCAGTGATATTTCTTTGAATGCTAATGAAATTGAAATGGACTCCAACTATTTCAAAGAAAATTTACTAGCGGCAGCTCAAGCCGTTCAACAAAATAATACCAATAATAACAATGGACAAAAGAGCAACAGCAACGGAAACGGTAATGGTAATGCAATCCTTCAAAAATTAACTGTAAGTGAGGATATTGATTGTGTGGTGGAAAGTTGTACGAGTGTACGACGAATGAATGCGATGGTGTCAGATAATGAACAGTCCAGTCCCGCTGCTAGTCACATTCCCAGTAATCGTCGTGAAATTAGTGAAATTGCAGAGATATTGCCTGTAAATGGCAAATGCAATCAATTACTAGTAAAATTAGTGAAAACAAAAGCTCCCAATGAAGCGGCAAGTAAAATGATAATGGCAAATATGGATATGGATCTAGAAGATGAAAGAATGGAAGGTATGTAATAATATTTCAATTTTCTTTCTTTAACTATGATGAACCGAATATCAAATATTTCAGATCATTCAGATTTTAATTCAGAAACAGTAGCAGCGCAGCTATTGCTTTTTGATTATGTCGATTCGATGATATCAAACGAATACACTTTGGCAGTTACTTTCAGTCGGGCAAAGTGCCCACAACAATTGTGCATTTTGCCAAGCTTTCAGGTATCAGGTTATGATCATAATGACTATATAGATACCGGTGCGATCTGTGTCGTTTGTGCGGATGGAAGCATGGAAATTTACTCATTAACAGATTTCCAACCCATCACAATTGTAGAAGAAGATGGTGAACACTTTGTTTCAGTGGCTTATTGCCGCAGCTTAGATCGTCTGTGCGGGTGCACCCGCAATGGATCATTGATATTTTATTCACTTAACGACACAGAAAACGAATCTGGTGATGAAATGTTAGAAATGGATGAAGACTGTAATGCGACGATACCGGGCTCTCTGGCAACAATTCCAAGTGGTAGCAATTTCTCCAATATTTGTGTTGGAAGTGGAAGTACCGAATTGTCATCAATAACTGTCACTGTACCAGATGGGTTAATTAAAAAAGCTGTGGATACAACGGTATCCAAATTAACTGGTACTACTTTAGCTAACGGTTGCCAATCAATTGGTAGTGTTACATTATTAAACACACCTAATATTAAAGTTGATTGCAGTGGTCCTGGCTCCAGCAGTATTACTAATGGGAATTCTGTAACTAACAACAATTTGTCGCAATCTTCGCCTTCGCCCTCATCGTGTTCTATCAATGCAAACACCAGCTCGAATTTGCTGGCATACAAAACAAGCGACCTATTGCTGGAAGATTTACGTACGTTATACGATCTCACTTTGTTCGATGATATGCTGGCCTTGTATACTGCAGAAGTACCAAGTTGCTGGAATGATTTAGTGCAGGCTCAAAAACAACGCAAGCAGCCGCAGCATTTGCGGCATGGCGATGATACACAATTCACGAAAACATGGCGTTTGCATAACGATGCGTGAGTAGTTTTGAGAATGTTTGGATCCAAATTGTTAATTAATTTTTTTTTTACAGGACTACTTGGGATGAGCATATTATAGAATTGAACCTGGTGCAATCTGTTTGCTTGGGACATATTGATTTAAAGTTTTCACTTTATCAGCAGTGTCATAATCCTGCTGCAATTCAAGTAACATTGTTGAAACAGAATACCAGCGGTTTCGGCTATCGCATGAAAGGACCACATCTCAATTATAAGCAGTCTACCATGGATGATAGCATTGATTTGTCTTTTAACAATTATGATGGTAAAATTAACAAAAATATTCCGAAAAACTCGTTATTAATATAAATAGTTTTTTAGGCACAAATGATAATCCTGTTTTGAGTGAAGAATATTTGCAAACACATAATGCTGAAATACTTGCTGGGCCCATTGAATTGTCCTCATGCATTGATCTTTGCGACCAAGGTGGTACCGTTACACTGACATCTCCAAAACTATTTAAGACACGTACTCGCAATTTTTTACTTCACATTAAAACTATGTCAGATCCTGCAAAGGAGGGTCAAAATAAGACGCGTGGTAAGTGCTTGTAATACTACTTCGGTTCCACCTTAAGTTTAAAGTTTTAGAACATAACTGTATATAATATAATTATATCTACTAATTCTGGCTTTCATTATAACTTCATTCATCTGATATCTTCTTCACCCGTCCTCTTCCTGAATAATCATCACATTACTGAAATAAATGCTTATATAATTCGAATCAAACAAATGGTAGTTCCTGTCCGAAAAGGTGGAATTATGCGTTTACCGTTATCATCGTCATTTACCGGCAGTACAACACATAACTTTATGACAAACAATACTTCTAGCTCAAATACATCCGCCACCACAAGTTCTTTTCCGTCAAGCTCATCAAAATCACGTTTTGATTTTTACATTGGTATGCCATTATTAGTTTTTGCAATATTCTTTCGATTTTTTTGAAATATATAGCGGCAGAAATGTAAATTTTAACATATCTTATTTGTTCAAAACTTTACTTTTGTGTGTTATTAGACATTACAAATATATTATTTACCTTACGAACTTATTAATTTGTGCACATTTTATTATATTTCCACAGGCTGCGATTGGTTGCATGAGATTTCCATCAACGTTCGGGGTGTTAAAACACAAAATCGCATTCCAAATGAACGCTTGCAACGGATAGCTATGCTGGAGAGCAATATTTTGCTTGAGAATTTGTTTAAAATTTTAATTAAGGAGGAGTCTTCAACATTAGAAAAGAATCTGGCTTTGGATATTCTGACGTGGATATGTTTCATACGATTAAATCGCTTTCGATCGCCAAAGTCTGAACGCATTAAGGGACAAATCGATAAGACTACAGCTTCAACAAATACAGATTTGATGGCTCAACAATTCGAATGTATTTGTTTGTCGGAGAAGTATATTGAAAATATGTTGAGAAACTGTATTATACATAGCAATCGCGCAATGGCACATAAATGTGTTAAACTGATTTTAATTTTAACTGAGTAAGTTTCTTATTGATGGATATCCATTCAGAATAAAAGTAAAGATTCAAGACTTGCCAATTTTATATAGTATTTAACATAATTTTTCATTATTTATTTAGTGGTATTTGTAGTCTTCCCGTCGAGATACAGTCACATTCCACCCTTGACGTCGCCATTAAGAATGCCGTGGCAAATACGTTTAATGAGTTACCACGATCCAAATTCGCCAGTGTGGTGCGCTGGTATGCGATGTTGGCTTGTGCAACTTCCACTATGGAGTCACATAATGGTATATCTGAGCTATGCGTGAAATTGCTCACGGAAATTGGGAAAGAAATTGATGTGCGCTGGGATCCTTATTGTTCATTACTAAGTACAAGGTATACATGCAATTATACATATATACATATATGGCATTAAATGTATTTTGCTTTAAAAAAGGTTCGGTCTTTACGGATTCCCATTCGAACCTGAAATATTCGATTACGATTTGCCAAATATAAATAAAAGCAACGTAACACTGCCATCGTCTCTAATGAACATGATTCGTTCGAATGCTGGTCTTATGCAAGCAGCCGGCTTGGATATAAAGAAACTTTGTTCCATTGGTTAGTTGATAAAAATTATATCTAATATAAGATATATTGTTTAATAAGGTTAATATTTTATAGATGGTGTTGACTTTCGCACATTTCCACACTTGATTAAATGTAAGAGTGTCAGCAATCAATTGAGAGGCTTATTAGAAGTGGAACAATTGCATTACACATGCGCGTCAACGTCGGAGGCAACACGTATCGACAATATGGATACAGTTTCGGCAAGTAGTGCATCAAACATTAATATGGAAGAATTGATAGTGGCACCGATGGTAGACATGCCGAAAGAACAAGATGGCTACAATGTAAGTACAATGAGTAAAAAATTCGAACGAGAAATGAATATTATAAAAGTTTTTTTCTTATTGATTTAAGGTCAATGATGTCTACAATGTGGACAAGCAAATGAAAGTAGTAAATAATAAGAAAGTGGAAAACGATGTCGTAGTGGCGGAAGTAATGAAACCGAACGGAATATGTAGTAAGTACAATTTGTAGAAAATGACTATGTCATGCCTTAGAGAAATAAGTTTTATATCCACCCCCATTATGGCTGGCGTGGTTGTCACTTTTTGTCATAATCGCTATAACCGCAGGTTTTACCGATAACTATTGACAGCTATTGACACATATTAGTTATTGATGTTGACGTCGTCGTTGCTGTTGTTGTTGTTTTTGTTGTTGTAACCGCAGAAAAATTCCGCAAGTTGTGCTTCGGGGAATATTGCGGGAGCGACAGTCCTTTGCCGGATATAAATCCGGGTCGTTCCGGTATAAAGATCCGACTGTCGTGGGAGCTATTAAATTTTAGTTGTTTTTACGACAGACATGCCTTACCGCGGATAAATTCTTGAACTGAAAATCGACGATTGAATGATTTTAAACCAATAAGTGTTCGCAAACGGAAAATCTAACAGCAAGGTCAATACAATTGATATAACAGGACTACCAAAAGAATTTTATTGTTAAATAAAATTTTATTTCGTTTGTTATTTATAATTTTTTTTAGAGCAGTATTAGTCAAATTTAAATGATAATATAGGGTGTTTTTTTATAGAGGTATAGAATTTTAAGTTGGCATTACTTTTCTTGCTTGCAAGTAGTGCAATTTTATTTCGAAAATAATGGTTCTGTGCGGAAAACGTATCGCGCACTACGTCCATTTTAGCGATGTTTAGCGATGAAGCGCACTTCTGGTTGAATGGCTACGCCAACAAACAAAACTGCCGCATTTGGAGTGAAGGTAATCCTCAAGTGTATGTTGAAACACCGTTACATCCAGAAAAACTGACTGTTTGGTGCGCTTTATGGGCTGGTGGAATCATTGGTCCGTATCATTGGACGTAGTGCGCGATACGTTTTCCGCACAGAACCACTATTTTAGAAATAAAATTGCACTATTTGCAAGCGTTGTTCAGGCGTGAGTCTATTCACGATGAATTGCCAACCTAAGCTGAGAATAAATCACTTGACAGCTGTTAAATCGGTCGCCATCTTGAAAAGTAATGCCAACTTAAAGTTCTATACCACTATAAAAAACACCCTATATATGACAATATAAAAGACCTTGTTTGACAAAAAACTTTACAAACAGCAAGGAGTAATTAGAAAATATAATCCAAGACGAATTAAACAAGGTCATTCATTGAACACCGAGATTGTTTAAATAATTTTGCGCTTATGTTTTTCTTTACTTGTATGTTATTTACTTTGTATTTGTATATGCGAAAATCTTGATAATTGTGATTTGTGCGAATAAAGGGAAGAACAGAGAGTTTGTGCAGTTTTAAAAGCCAAAATATATTCCATACTTTTGACAGTCACTACTTAAAATAAAAAATACTCGGGAATTGTTGTATTTGTTCCCCTGCTCTAGCCTTTTTAAATTCGCCTGGGTCTAATTTCACTTATTTTTTGTTCACGAAGTTCATGTCATAAATATAAAGTTGTAGAAGAAAGTATTGCGCAACACTGTTTGGTGCTGATTTAGTTTTCAATTTATTTAAAAATTTTAAGTACTATTGGAACTTTCTTCACTTTCCAAAGGCTCCACAAAAACTTGTAAATATCAAATTCATTGCATATATAAATTTACATCTATATTCAAAAATTTTAATTTGGCTGGTGATGTTTATAAGACATAATTTAATGTAAACACAATTCCAAGAAAAAAATAAGGGGTACCGAAAATTTCAGGGTACAACAATGTCGACAAGCAATCTATATTATTAGTTTCTGAATCTATTATTATAATATTATTTTCTTCTTTAAACACTCAAGCTTTTGATCCAACCAACGTCACAATTCTAGATGACAAGATTAAGTTCAACTGTATGCCTTTTTTGCCGAAATTTAAAGCCATTTGCCAGTATATTGAGTATTGCGACGAGAGTTTGCAAACTTCTGCTACGAATAACAATAGTAACTCGAATTCAAGCGTAAATCTAGCCGCCAATTCAGATCCAAAAATCGATGAAGCTGGCGCCAAAGCTATAACCATGTCAAAGCAAATTTCTTATGACGCTGCACAGCAAGAACAACAATTACAACAAGAAATTAAGCAACAACAACAGCTCAATACACAAACATTGCCATCGCAATCGTCGTCTGCAGCCCAACAACAGCGAACACAAGATAAGGACAAAATTCAAAGGACCAACGCTGCAGCTACTGGCAGTGACAATTCTAATGCCAATGCTACAAATGTCTTTGCTTGGCATAAATTATTGGCCCCACCGCCAAAACAAATGGTAGTTATTGATCGTATGCATTCTGGCGCACGTCGTTTTGTAGTGCTGGACTTCGGTTCTCCAATATTGCTAACTGATTTGGTTATACCTGCATGTGATGAGCTAGCATCGTTGTACATAGACATTTGGTGTTTCGATGAGGAAGCTGACATTGTACGTTTGGTAGTCGCATCTGATATAAGCACAAAGACCTTGGTTTTGAGTGATCTTCAACCGCCGCCCATTTGTCGCTACATGAAAATTACAATAATAGGACGCATTGGCATGTCTGCTACGAAATGTAAAATTCCACTTGGATCATTTTTTGGACATGCAATTGTTTTAGAATATGATGGTTACGGTGATTCGTTATTACGTTTTATGAAACAACCCACACAAAGTATACAAGGGCAGATAAAGGCGCTTACGTCATTATATGAAGATGTGCACTGTCGCTATAGTTTGGCTAGTTGTAAGCTAATTGAGTTGCTAACACCAATTCTCAATAGCGAAATGTCAAATGTGGCTCATATGCAAGCTTTTATTCATAAGCAACGTGAAGAAGACGCCAATGTGGTGGATAACAGTAAAGTAGTTGCCATTTACGAGGTAGGTTTTATGCAAGAGCTATTTTTATTATAAGGAATTTTTATTATTCTAAATGCCCTAAATACTTTATAGGAATGCATTCTATTGCAACATCAAATAAATATTATACGAAATGTTATTGGTCGCTTGGAAAATTCCTTGCCTTCAGCGGCTTTTACTAATATTACTGCAAAAGCACCTGCCAGTTCATTGACAAACACGAATTTGAACAACATTCTGCAGGCGGCTTCCCGAGACAAGCTCCGAGTTTTAGGACAAAGTTTAGTCGAGATTTTGTTGCATTTTTCCATCGAGTACGGCATAAAGGTAAAAACTTCAATAATTTATCATTTCCAAAATTTGTGAAAAGTTCTTTTTATATTGTATTCGTCTGTAGAATATTTTACCTGTTCATCAGTTGTTTACAATGGATGTTGCAAATATGCTTTTCAATTCCTTGGTAGTATATGGTGATGCACATATTCAACTGGCGACGTGCTCATTGTTGGTGCGCATGTGCTGTTTCCAAAGCTGGTGGGGTGATTTCTTAGCGGACATATTTTGCAACTTGTTCTCTTCACAGAACAGTAAAATATTTCCCCAAGATCGGTAAAATACATTCAATTCAATATAATATTTCATTTCGCTAACAATTCTGTACTAATTTTTTATTTAAGCATATTCTTCCTATTGACATACTTGGGTAGACGTAGCATTGCGATGGGCACCTGCCGATCAATTGTTATTGACGCAGTGTTGAAAACACTAGCAAAACTGTTGGCACCAATATCACCCCGTTATCAGGAGAGCCAAGCAACTGCGTCACGAATAGAAACTAATGATGGCGGTGCAGGCGCCAGTTCTGGTGGTTTGTGGTCGAAATCAGATTTACAATTGATAACATGGCTATTATTATTCTTGTCTGTGTGCTTGGATGACAGTAATGAACGCAAAGATAAATGTGAGTTTCGGTTATATACATATATTAGTTGTAATTAAATATTTTAATTTATATCTTGCAATATTTAGCATCGAGTCGTTGGGACTTCATGAGCTGTGAGACTGATTTTACCAAGACCCGCTCTCAATCTACAAATACACCAGGAAAACAACTACGTTGCTTTAAGAAACGCATCGTACAGCAAAATAAATACAGTGTACAACCTTATACAGATTGGGGGAAAAAAATTTTCATGATCCAAAATGAGGTACAACACTTTTATATTTGATTGAATACTAATTACAATTTATATTTATTCTCTCTATGATCATTGCCCACAGCACCCAGGTATTTTCATGGAAATGACAGGTAAACCAAAGCCAAGTAAAACAAACAAGGCCAATATTGCACCGAAAGTAGCAAAAGAAACTACTCAAGAACCTGAAAACAATTTTGACAAAGGTTTAAAAACGATCCGGTTGAATAACATATTGATTGTTATTCGTGGTTTGATTGCCTTATTGTTAGAAATGGATTTCACATGCAACATGGATCAATTTCTCTTAACGTGCAAGGTGTGTATACATGTAGATTTCAAAAAATGTTGATAAACGCAGTTAATAATGAAATTGTTATTATTTGCCATTTTAGGTCATCGCTCGTCTTGTGTCTGCCTGTCGTCCAGCTGTTCAGCTTGCGAAAATAATTACAACATCGCAATTGGAGCAACTCATTCGGCAAGCGGTTTGGAATGACCAACAACAGCCTTGGGCTGTTCACGCGATTACATGTTTGTTGCAGGTAATATATTAAAAGGTGGAAAGATTTTTTGCAGATCTCCCTAGATACACACATCTTTTTGAAAAATGTATTTCTTAATATGGTGGTTGTAGTGGTTTGGGTAATACCTACGAAGAAACTCATGACTCGTCTAACTTAAAATTGATATATGGTTATTAACCAGCTTTTTAAAAAAATATTTCACTTGCATTGTTTAGGATCTACTTGACGCCGATAAACATTTCAAGGATAATGATGAGGGAATACAAGAAACAAAGGAATTTTTTTCTGATTATTGTAAGAAATTGAAGTTATTTTCTTAATACATATAAAAATCTACAACACGAATGATCTAATTTTCAGCACATTATATGTCCCAGGCCATGAATTCTCAGCTACAATCGACCGCAAATGATATACAATATCCTGATGGTATATATAATTTTTATATTGCTAATGTTTTCAAGTTTCTGACAATATTTAATTAATAGGCGTAAAATATTCTTATCTGCCTTCTTTGATTGAGTGCGATGATACTGAATTCGACGATATTTTCAACGACATTGACATTATCGAAAGATCCAAAACGGTTGCAAAGAAAGATAGCAACGCTATTAATAAAAATACTTTTAACTATTTCTGCAAATCCATATCCAGTGCTATGGATGCACGTTTAGATATTGGTCTCGATATTAATGTGGAAATCCAGCTGCGCCGTTTAACTATGGTTTCATCGTTAGACATGTATTCATCTTTGCCACAGATATTGGCAAATGAATTCATTACTACCCCTCCAGAAGCGACTGTTTGGCCAGAGTACATCACCGATATCTGGTCTAGTCCCGAGTATAGTGGTGACCAAAATACTTACAAAATGTTTAAAAATGTGTTTGATTGTATTTTCGCACATTTACATTTACAAGTAAGTGAATTAATTGTATGCTTGTTGAATATAAGTATAACTTTATGTTGATATAGGATACATGGGTCCATCTTGAACAAGTTTTACAAATGTGGTTGACTTTGAACGGCGAATTGTCCGATAAGCCTTATAATGCTGGCATCACTCAAACCGATATACCCAAGATACCGTTTGGAGCTCATGCAGTACAAGGCCTCTTACTGGCATTGGCTTGGCATAACGACATTAAGCTTCGCACATGGTGCCTTGGGTTTCAGTGTTTGTTTTTGGCTTGTAATTCACAAGCTCTGGGTGATGACGACATCGATTCTACTCGAATTAATGAAGTAATTGTTAATGATGAGAATTTCGAGAAAATGCTATTACGCTTCTTTTCCGGTTATGGTTTGAGTTCGTCGATAATTACTAATCGATGTGTAAGTATGCTTAATTTTTTCTTTTAAATTACTAAAAATATATTATTTTTATTCCTAAAGGCTGGTCCTACAATTTGTAAGAACTTGCATGAACTATTGATGTGGTTGCATAAAAAGAGCGAAAGCAGTGCTCTAACAGTCGTTTCGAACAGGCGTAAACTAAAAGACACATTATTACATGTAATACTGCAGTTGGTTCAACCGGGAGGTGCAATTGCCAATCAGCAAGGCCCAATCGATGCACAAAGTCAGTTGGTACGTGATCTGTTATTAATACCAACTGACAAACCCGATTTAAACGTGTCTCTAAATATAATCGAAAGTGTTTGTAAGTGATTTTTGAAATGCATAGAAACTTGTTTAATTTTTTATTATAAATTATGTATTTCAAACAAACATTTTTAATTTTAAATAGCATTTTTGGTCTACAATAACATATCTAATGGCGATAAATTACAATGTCAACGTTCATCTGATTGTAATAATTCAACAAGTACATTTAGCAATCTTTTCGCAAATGTACTTGGCTCAGAGAACGCTAAACAAAATACCACACTCTCTGATAACTCGCTTATAATTAGTTTACTGAAGCTTTCATCAGCATTGGCTGAAACGGAACTGCCGCGGCAGCCTAGTGTATGTATTCTGTTTTGCTTTATATTTTCATGTTATGTTCATCAAAATACTTTTTTTTTATAGGAAGTACCTATTCCAGAAGAAGAGGAATTATCCAATGAAAGCCAAACTGACGAAACCAAAGCCGAACAATTATATATTGATGGGCATCGTCCGAAGACTCCCTGTATAGCTGACACAGGTACGATTCATGTTCAAGATTTTATTTCTTATAATACAATATTGTTTTTTTGGTTTCCTTTTTACAGTTTTGCGACATTTTCCAACAATGAAACGTTTATTGGGTTCGTTGTCACATTGCTCAAGTTCATCGTTTACAATAATCGCTTCGTCATCGAGCTTTTTACTAGATGAACCACAAAGCACACCTGATGCAGTCTTTAATTTACTCATTACTTTATATGACAAAGCATCCAATCCG
This sequence comes from Neoceratitis asiatica, assembly GCA_030068015.2. Lineage (NCBI taxonomy): Eukaryota > Metazoa > Arthropoda > Insecta > Diptera > Tephritidae > Neoceratitis > Neoceratitis asiatica. The sequence continues at coordinate 74,408,135 of CM061528.1, forward strand.
CGTCTCATTGTTGCTTCAATTTGTCAATATTTAGAATCCAGTAAGTTAATGCAATTAAATTACAAAAACCAATCTGTTATTGTTATTTTATACTCGTTCTTCTTCAAAGGTACGATTCAACTCAATTCGTTTCCCCGATTACAGTTATCAGAGCCATTCTTGTGGTATATTTCGAAAGTGTTAGAGGTTTCTTGGGCCGTGCAAATTTTCACTCAGTTGGGAGGCATAAAAATAATATGCCAAAATTTGGTGCGGCTGAATAAAATTCTTATTAACATGCAGCCTGGTTTGGTACGATTTCTTAAAACTAACTATTATTTATATCAAGCCCTCCGAGTGTATTCCTGACACGAAATAAGAGCTCCTGATAAAAATCATGGGCCTTTCGGAGGCGGCTCCATTTGTTGGTAAAAACACCAAGACACCAAAACCACAAATCAGAGAAGGAGCTTGGCCGAAAATCGCTTATTATTTATAAAAATTAGTTTGCTATTTATTTTCGTCTTTTTTCAGATTTCTTTAATTATGCAGCATATGACAAAAAATAGTAAATTGAAACTACACTCACGCGCTTGTGTAAATGGTAGCAAAAAGGCATCTTCTTCATCCAGTTCTTCTCAAAACCAACGACATTTCCAAGATGGTCTAATAAATTTCGCTCCATTTTGTACTATATCTGCTGAGCATGATACAGCACATTCAGCAGACATTCTAATTATGAATCCTGTGGCTTCACATAGGCGCCCTCGAACACCTGCTTGGAGTTATATGTTTTATCCTAACGAATCGCACGTTGATTTGACTATTACATTGCCTACAGCCATATTGTTGAAGGAAGTGCAATTACAGCCACATGCCCCAACTCTAGCATCATGTCCGTTCGCAGTGGCTTTGGAGATTTCACGTGATTACGGTTTGGGCCCGATTCCTGTAGGACCACCGCTCACCACCACGGGCATGACTTGCATACGTTTGAAGCTGGCTAAGCCTGAAATAGCAACAAGTGTTGTTCTACGTTTGTACAGGTATGTTGAAAAAACGCTGATTAATGTTTATTTATTTAATTATGCAAATATTTTTATTATTATTTGCTGTAGACCAAAGGACAGTTCTAATATTGGTCTGTCACAAATAGTTATATTGGGCAATACAATCTTTGCATTCAACACCAATTCTCTAAGTAATAATGGAAGTGGAAGTAGCGGCGTTGGTGTTGGTGTTACCGGGAGTGGTGTATTCAATGTTGAACCAAATAGTGATGAGGATTCATTTGCAAAAACGAGTGTCGGTTGGATGCGTATACTCGCACGTTGCTTTAAAGCACCAGCCATTTTATACGATGAAAAGTTGGCTGCGGATGTGATAGGAGCATCAGCTGCCTATCCAGGATTTCTGGAAGCTTGTTGCTCTTTGATGAATATAATGCCCATGATACCAAACGCCGCACTACAAAATTTACACACCGTTTTATTAAAAGTGGGGTCCTATAACCGCAACTTATGTTTATCCATAATTCGAATATTGCTCTGGGGCACATCACCACAAAGTATGTGTTTTTTTTCTGGTTCCATCTTTTTATTATAAGTACTAACTTTATTTGTGAAATTTCGATTTTCAGCTTATAAACTTTCAAACGAAAGCATTTGTAACCTTCTTTATGAGTTGGTAATATCAAGAGATGATTACATTGTGGATAAAATACAAGTACTGCTTGAGTGGATCATAAAGCTTAGGCAAAATTTCAGTAATCGCACGTTGCGTTGTAATAACCCGCAAAGTGGTTTCGTCAAATGTGTGTCTTCCATTTTGTGGACAGTGTACACGGAAAATCATGTACCGAATTTACAAGAATTAATTACTAACGATTTATTTGATGCGTGTATGCATTGGATTGACACCTTGGAGAATGAAGAACCGCTGAAAGTTGCATTTGATTCCTTGTTTTGCTCTGTTTGTTGTATCAAACCAGAGCTCTTTAATCGGCTCATGTCTAAAGTCAATGTTAAAGTGCAACAGAGTAATGAAATGGATAGTAACTGCCCGAGTACAAGTTCATCATCGCCTGCGAAGCCAAGTATTCATGATAGTGGCATAAGTGGAGGATTGACTGATGACAATAAAGGACAAAGCGGTAGTGTTTGGTTTGCTAGTGTTGCTGCAGATAATTTAACAACATTGTTACAACGACCGACATATCTAGCAACTTTGGCAATGGCTTGTCAATCTATTTCAGCCGTCTATCAGTTGGTCGATTCTGGTTTGCCAAAGTTATTAGCTTATGCTTTGTATGAATATTGCAGTACTTTATTGTCAGATGTGAGAGGAAGTAGCTCGCAAGCGTCAACAAGCACTTCAGCTACAGGCACCAGAATTAATAACGCGTCAGCAACTAACGGCTCCGGTGTACAACCGTCAAGCATATCAAGTACATGTCTAACAGATGCTGATAAAGCAGAGTGTGTAGATGATAATTCTTCATCAATAGGTGAAGTAATTGCCCCGATACTCAATTATACACATGTACCGAAAATATTGGACTTTTTTACGGAATGCTGTGCTGAGGGTTATATGCGTGATTGGTTAGGTACACAGCAAGGAGCTATTTTCTGGAAACCCTTGTTGGAATTATTATGTAATTATCGTCCCATGGAGTATGTCGGTGAGGAACCAATTCAACAGGCTTTTATACGCATGGAGCGCTCAACCATAAACTTCTTTACTCGTGTTAGTGCATGCCATCCGAAAAATCAAGACACATTGACCGCTCTACTGATTGCCGTAATTCGCAGACCGATGCAAGGTCCCGTTAACGGGAAAACCGCAATATCTGGTTTTACAAGACAAATCGTACTACAATTGCTGTTGGAGAATGAACGAATATTAGTATCAGTACGCAGCAAACAACCATTGCAGAAACGGGATTCCTTTGCTTTGTCCTTAGTTTCTACATCTCACACTAATTCTAACAGCAGCGTATCAATGTCTTTGGTTAACCATCATCCATCTAAGCGTGTGAACGCTCATCATTTGCTTTTTAGTGTGAGTGCAAATACGAAATGTCAGGAGATATTACAGAACTGTATTTCTGGTAAGTAAAAAAATCAACCAATCATTCGTAATAAGCTGACAGACAGTCATATAATTAATCTTATGTGTTTTTTAAAATGAACCCAATAATTGTTTTTATTAGGCCTTCTCTATCAAATACAAATGAGAGCTCTTATTCCCTTCAGAGTAAAACTAATGATAAGTCGAAAGAAAGAGTGTAAAGGTGTGTCTATTGTTTTCATATGAAGATATCCTTTAGACTGAAATTGGTTTAGTAATTTAAATCAGTTAAGGTATTTTTATTTATGGCAACATTATTCGCTATAGTGCAAAAGAGATCAGAAAGTACTACTACAATAATCTTCAGTTAAAATAAGTACTTACTTTTTGTAAGTTACTGTTGTAGAAACGTTTTAAAGGGCAAAAATAAAAACGGCAACCCACCAAAAACTTGACATTCCAAAGCATCATGTGCTCACTATTGCACAACTATATTTCCCCTAATACATGGGAAGTTAAAGATTATTTAAAATTGAGAGATACGCATATTTTGATTTTTACATATTTAATGCTTGCTTTTCACTTGGAATTTCGTTTCCCTTTAGCTAGTTTTATTACCAAATGTTAAAAATTATTAAAAAGTCATCAAGAAAAATTGCTTTCGAATAACGAATTTCTCAAACTATGGTTATGATAATGAAAATAAATTAAAAACCGGAAGAAACCTAGGGTGAAGAACGACCGTATTCTCTGATCAAGATGCAGACTACATGGTCCGATCTCTGTTATTTGAAATAGCGAAGGCACCAAAAAAACTGCTTAAAGTATGAGAAGTAAAGCAAGTTTCCAGCTCAAAACCCCAAAAGCTTTATGCCAAAAATAAAAAGGCTCAGAAGTAATTTGCTTTAGCCCAACAAAAGGGGTCAATAGAATATTTTAAACGGTGATATGTCAGATGGGTCTAAAATTAATAGGATAAATGCAGATGGAATTCTGTATTTTTGTAACACACAGGCAAAGTAGGCCAACATCATCAGGTAATAGAAACCGGTGTTGTTGTTGTTGTTATTGTAGGGGCCAACCCCTAGGGTCAGGTAGGTCCAGTATTAGTAATCGAGGTTATCCAGCGGGAGGCCCAGGAAACGTGCTGTTTCGAAGGGTTCGGATCAGAGGGAGAGGGGTGTTAGATGAGTCGGGTTAAGTGGGCATGCAAAGAGATGGTATGTGTTGTGCGGGGATTCGTTGCATGCGGGACATGTGTTGTTTATGTCGGTCGAGTCTGGACAGGTAGGAGTTAAGCCTGCTACAGTATCCAGATCTTAATTGTGCCAGGATTACGCGGGTCTCTCGAGGCAGCTCGAGCTCTTGTTCTGCAATGGGTGGTGATTGGACTCCGAGAACACCATTCACGGGAAGAGAGTTCACGAATGTTTTAACGGACTCTCGGTGAATGGTGTTGATGGCCTGTCTGTACGCCGTCCTGTCCATCGGGTCTTGTCTGTATTGCTGTACGGAGTAATAGAAACCGTAAATCATCGTTATGGTCGCTATGGTCCGAGCTTTCTTTTTCCTGCTTTGGCGTGGGACTATTGAAGCATGTGCGAGAATTAATGTTGGAAGATGTTTACCAAAGTATACTTTACGAAAATAGGAGAGTAGCCGTGGATCAACTAGGGGTTTCAGAAAGTGAAGTAATTTTCTAACATGAACTGACCCAAAAAATTCATCGAAGCTGGTAAAAATTTGGTTAAAGACCTAATATTTTGAAAGGATTGAGCTGCCATCTCAAAGCCCTGATCTCAATCCTATAAACAGTTTGTTTGTGATCCATAGTCATTTTACCTTATCCAAACAACCAAAAATTATAATCAACTAAGTGTTATTTCAATAACTGTGTTCAGCGAGAAAAGTCAGTAAGAATTAGCCAAAAACGAAATGGAGAGAATAAGATTTCTTAGACTAAAAATTGGTAACAATTGTTACTGGTCAGCAACTCGCTGAACACAGCCAATATTATTAAAAGAAAGGGAGCCAATTTATAGACAGATTTTCATTCATAATTTTTTAAGTTTTTATGTTAATATTAAATTTTTATCATTTTGCGTTGTTTCATTTTTCAATTTCGTTTTTGACAATCACATCACATAATTTATTTACCAATGCGTGATGTAGTCTACAGTACTTTATTTTCCTCCATGCTAGCAGAATCACGAACAGGGGAAAACTGCGGTGGAGCTTTAAGTGGTGCGGTAAACGTTGGCAATACCGGTAATAGTGAGGTGAACAAAAAGCATGATACTGACAAGTCAAAAAGCGATGTTTATGAAAGCATTCCCTTTAATTTCAATGAATTGGAAAATGGCATGGAGTTTTTAAGTGTGGCGGCTGGGGTAACAGCAAAGGACAAAAGAATCAAAGATGTAAAAAATCAAGCTGCGGCAAGTAAGGAAAACAAAGACTTGTTCTCAAATTTTCCAAGTATGATTAACTATACAGCACTGCTGATTGATTGCTTCTATGACTTAGTTCCTTTTTAATTCTTCAGAATTTTTAAGCTTCGAAGATTTTTTGGGGCCATCAAATAGTTCCAGCATTGCCAATTGCTCTGAACTGGTACATCCAGATTGTCCAGAAGTTTTGCTTCCAAGTGATACGACAATTTCTCAAATACTTGCCACCTTACATAATAGAGGTCATTCTTTGTCAACGCCCTGCATAACGCTAAACTTGGTATGTTGTTACCCCCCTGTGTATTGTATTTAGAAATTGACTATACTTTGAATAACATATTTATATTACAGATACCAGCCAAGCCTGATGTGAGAGAGGAATTTGTGACTAAAGCAACTAATATTGAACCTCTTCCTTCGCCATTACAACGTTTCTCAACACGAGGTGGTTTGTCATTGCTTGCTCAATATTTGCCCACCGTGTATCCGGACAGTGCAGGACGCAAAACACCTACCACATTGCCAGAGAAAGAGAAAAGCCCACCAATGACTGACTGGGTTAAGCTCGAGCCAAATGATGAAATATATGAGGATTTAGAAGATCCAATAACCGAAACAACTTCTAAACATATCACAATTACGTCTGTGCCGCAGCATTCCTTGGCCGCCTTCGGACTTTTTTTACGTTTGCCACCTTACTCAGATGTATTACTACGCGACAAAGTACGTGCTCAGTGTCTTCTAAGACTTGTACTGGGTGTTACTGGTGACGGCGAAGGAAGTAAGTTGAATTTGTTGAGTGTTATTGATTAAATACAATTACACATTTTTTTCAGATGATATATATAGTTTGTCCGTAGCACCTACACTTCCAACATTGCCTTTTGAGGTATTCCGCCAATTACTGGACAACTCACCGCTGACCACTGATGATGGTTTGCTTTTACGGCGTTTGGTCATAGAAGTGGGCGCAATGCATTTGGTTTTGAATTGTTTAGGTGTATTTACTCATCAATCACAAAATTATCAAATCACAAGTCCCCAGAACGAGGTAGGATATGTTTTTGAAGTAGAAAATTTATTGAATGCCTTTACTGGAATATTTCGGAAACAGTCTTCTACTAGTGGTATTAGAACGACAACAACTAATAACGTTGATGATTCCTTGGGCACATCCGATGACAAAGGTCATATGTATTGGGCTAAAGGAACTGGTTTTGGTACTGGTTCAACTACACAGTCGTGGAATGTGGAACAAGCATTGTTGAGGCAAAAAAGCGAAGAAGAGCACGTAACAGTGTTATTGCAAGTATGAAGTTACACGTTCAATAAGAATTTTCCATCTTTCAATATTTAAATGATAGGTACTTTCGAGTTATATAAATCCTGGAGATAAAATTCCAGCAGCTTTACAATCGGATGAAATCCTGTTATATCACGAAATAATCGAAGTACCTGGTGAATTACCACCTTTATTTCTGGTTTTATTGCAACAGTCATGCCTGATTCCCGCCCTGAGTTCCTACTTGCGTAATGATTCCGTATTAGATATAACCAGGCACATTCCTCTGTATCGCGCCATATTACAGCTGCTAAGGGCATTGTCTCTTTCACCAGAATTAGTATCACTGTTGCAGCCGCCTCAAAACAAAAGCGAAAGCTCCCCAGCTATTGTTGAACTACTTTTAAATATGAAAACTTGCGTAGATACATACGCAAAACGCTTAAAGTAATTTATATATTTTTTCGTTTTCTAAAAAAGGAAAGAAATTTCTTATGATGTTCTTCGTCTTTAGGGTCAATAAAAAGTCCAATATAAAGGGTCAAACGCAGCAGGTGACCGTCAACATTGATGACGGAGACGACGAGGGTCTTGCATTACTCATACCCGATATACAAGAAACGACAGTACTTGTGCAAAAGACAACTAATGCGGATGCGCTAGCCAACCAGCAACGCATAGATCGAGAAGCAGGTGGAAGTAGCAGTGTAGCAAATATTGAGCGAATGCCCCAAAGTAAATCAGTGGAACAAAGATATTTGGAGGTAATGAAAAAACTCCAATTCGATACTGCGGATATGATTGTGGAAGCAGAAAATAATGGCTTCCGTTTCGCCATTTCTCATCATTTCGAAAAGATGGTGCGTATGGCTGGTGATCGTTATCATCCATCTCGGGTGAAGCGACTTGCTCAGGAGGCTGTAACGCTCTCTACAAGTTTGCCATTGTCTTACAGTAGTTCCGTCTTTGTACGCTGTGATACCGACAGACTAGATATTATGAAGGTAAGTAAGGAAACTCAATTAATTTAATTTAATTTGCATAAATTGGAATTGAATTGAATCATTGCCCCAAAACTGGAAATATAATTGATTTCTAACATTTTAAGGTATTGATAACTGGCCCAGCAGACACTCCATATGCGAATGGTTGTTTTGAGTTTGATGTTTTCTTTCCGCCTGATTATCCAAATCTTCCAATGATGATAAATTTGGAAACAACGGGCCGACATTCAGTGCGATTCAATCCTAATTTATATAATGACGGCAAAGTTTGCTTATCCGTTCTAAATACCTGGCATGGTCGCCCTGAAGAGAAGTGGAATGCGCAGACCTCCAGCTTTCTGCAAGTTTTAGTGTCCATTCAATCATTAATTTTAGTGCCAGAACCATACTTTAACGAGCCTGGATTTGAGCGTAGCCGCGGGACACCGAGTGGCACCCATTCATCACGTGAATACAATAGCAACATTTATCAAGCGTGCGTACGCTGGGCTATGCTGGAGCAAATACGTAGTCCCAGTCCTTGTTTCAAAGATGTAAATAAAAACTACTTTTAATTATTTGCTTTTCGTATTTCCACATCACCATATTTTAATCCTTTCAGGTTATTCATACTCACTTTTGGCTCAAACGCAATGAAATATGCGCGCAAATCGAAAGTTGGATTGAGGAGCTAAGCAAACCGCAATACAGTGAGCGAAATAGTCGTACCATATCATTTAATTCGATGGTATTACGTCGCCAATATCGTCACCTACGTGAAGAGCTTGCAAAACTCAAAGTCCCGGAGGGTTTGGAGGATCTCGATACACCTTTCAATCCGAATGTTAATCTGCCTGCAATGACTGAAACAACCATTGCGGCTAATGTAACTAACACCACAACAACTACAACTGCGGCAGCAATAGTAAACCCAATTATTTCCCCTGCAATCGGTGGTGTTTTGGATAGTAATACCGATAACAACGGCAATGATTACATTAGCCGCACGGATAATGCTGGAAATAAAGATATCAATGTAAATGAAAACAGTGGCAGTGACAACTCTATTACGCCTACCCCCGCTAGTAGTAGTAGTAGTAGCAATAGTAGCAATACGATTACCACTCAAATGTCTGCACCAGAAATCTCTTTTGTTAATGAACAACATAATATTCCAAATCAGTCCACGTCTTCATCTGGATCCGCAACATCCATAGCTCTGACTACATTATTGAGGCAAAGTATGCCAGTGTCAATGGCGGTTGACGTAAGTAATGATTTCAATGATATGAGCGATGCGACAATGATAATACCGCCTCAATCGGCAGTATCACCACCGGTTACGGCCAAACTAACCACTGTTGAAGTAGCAACAACACAAGTTGGTGAAAATGATGAGGCCAGTGACGAGATACAGATCGATTCCAACGAATATAACTACAATGCCGATCTGGTGCAATCGATATTTTTCAACGACGATTCACAATTTGATAATTCCATGGAATAGACTTGATAACTATTTAGCGGAAGTTAGATGAGGCATGCTTCGTACTTGTAGTTGTGGTAGCAACGGCCAATGTATGTGCTTTATTTGAAATCAATTTTAAGTATGTGTGTGTGTTATCCAATTATTTCTACTATTATTAATTTTATTAAATAATTTTTATAAAATCAAATAAAACAGAAATCTTTTGTTGATATATAATTGTACGATTTTAGCAATTTGTTGCAAACAAATGAATTGTGTCCTTTGCTTTAAATAAACTGTATTCAATCCCTATTTAAACGCAACTAACTTAAATCTAATTTGTTGTTAGAGACAGTGATATAGAAATGATAAAAAAATATTGTTTTAGTTGTTGTTGTTGTTGTTGTTGTAGCGGAAATACGCCAGCCCCGTCTAGGGTCAGGCAAGTTTAGTTTCAGTCATCGAGGTCATCTAACGGATGGCCCAGGAAACGTGCTGTTTCGACGGGTTCGGACCAGAGGGAGAGGGGTGTTAGATGAGTCGGGTTAAGTGGGCATGCAAAGAGGAGGGATTCGTTGCATGCGGTATGTCAGGGTCGAGTATGGATAGCTAGGAGTTAAGTCTGCTACAACATCCAGATCTTAATTGTGCCAGCTCTTGTTCTGCAATGGGTGGTGATTGGACTCCGAGGACACCATTCACGGGAAGAGAGTTCACGAAGGTGTCAACGGACTCTCGGTGAATGGTGTTGATGGTCTGCCTGTACGCCGTCCTGTCCAGCGGGTCTTGTCGGTATTGCTGCATGTCGTCCCGGTAGTCAAGTATTCCCTTCCTGATGTTGTTGTTGTTGTAGCCGCAGAAAATTCTCCAAATGGGGCTTCGGGGAACATTCCAGGAGTGAGAGTCCTTGGCCGGATAAAAATCCGGGTCGTAATAATTAACCGTATCGAAAGCATTAGACAGGTCCAGTGCTACTAGAACAGTTCGCACACAGGGTCGATTTTGGTTAAGGCCATGAATTATCTGAGTGTTTATGGCATTAAGTGCAGTTGTGGTGCTGTGCACTTTCCGGAAGCCATGCTGATGTGTAGCTGGGCTCAGATGGTGTGTGAGAGACGGGAGCAGCAAGGCCTCACTTGTCTTCGCTACTGGGGAAAGGAGAGATATTGGACGATAAGATTCTCCTTTATTTGCGGGTTCCCCGGCTTTTTTAGCGGGACCATTCTACCCAGTTTCCACACGTCGGGTACAATTAGAGTGGTCAAACACAGATTGAGAACCTTGGTGAGATAGTCTGCTCCCGCTGGGCCCAAATGTTTTAACATCAGCATGCTTATTCCGTCGGGTCCGATGGATTTGGAGGCTTTTGGCTCCCCGATAACCCCCTGAACCTCTTCCCTGGAGAAGTCAAGCGTCGCGCTGGCGTTTGGCAATTTGCGCAGACGGCGGGTTACTCGTCTTATCATTTTGTCAACCGAAGGGTACTACAGCTAAAATAGCACGCGCACCTCTTCGGGTCCGACGAGGCGTGATCACCGAATAAAATTTCCACCCCATCATCTCGTCGGATTAGACAACGATTTGACTGTAGCCCAGAGCTTGGTTACCCCAGAGGAGAGATTGCAGGACCTTAAGTGCTCTTCCCACTTGTTCCGCTTGTGGATATTGACCTTGTTCCAAATCTCGGTGTTGAGTTCCCAAATACGGGGATCACCGGGATCGGCCAGGGTAGCGTGTCGCGCCTTGTCGCTAAAACCGTCTTCGGTGGGGAAATGAGGGCGAATTTCCGGAATACGTCCTGCAGGTATGAAGCGGGCGGCAGCAGACACTAAAATTTTGCGGAATGTCTTTTCTGCGGTGAGGACGTTGGTGGGAATGGGGAGAGCAATGAAGGCGTTCTCAAAAAATTCCATAAAGCCGAGCCAGTTAGCTTTGTTGAAGTTAACAAATATCCGGTGGTCCACGGAAACAAAGTCGGGAGGCTTTGTGAAGCAGAAAATATATGTGTTTTATAAAGAATTGTAAAATAAGTATAGTAAAGAATTGTAATTATTGAGGACGAAATAAACAATGAGTAAATTCCTGACGATTAAGAGGCCAAACGAGGAAATCTTGGGAGTTTTATTTAGCAATCTAGTGATAGGACTAGAAGGATTTGGGAAATCATCGGGGGTAGCTACGAAAAACGTTACAATATGTATATCTACATAACAATTTCATAGGATCGTCTTAAAAAGAAACAAGAAAGAACGACTGGCTTTGGCCACGCCGCAGTAGTTATGCATTTAATGAAGATATCAAACTTATTGCAAATTGCAAAATTCTATTTTGATAATTTTCAGTGACAATATAAACTACAATTTTCTGTTGAATATCAAATTTCACGCTCTTAGATGCTTCTTTAATGGATTTTTCATCCAAAACCTTATATCTGAATAAATCGGTTGTATAGGAGGTATATGACAAAGCAGTCCGATTTCGATGATTTTCAGTACCAATATGGAATTTATAATATTGTTACGATCTTGCTGAATCAACCTCGATGATTTCCCAAATCCTTCGGGTACGATCTCTGGATTGTTAAATAAAAATCGCCAACTTAATTTGCAGTCTCTTTATTTAGAAAGACTTTATTTAATGTCCTTTTGCTACTCAGTAATTCACAATTCAATTACTATTTACTTTACTATTTACAATCACTTGTATACAACTTTCACAATGTACTGTTTATTACTTTACTACAACGCGTTTACTTCACGACAGATCGACAGATCCTCTGCAGTCGTGTGTCGCCCTTATATACTTGTTTGCTGCTTGAAAACGTCTCGTTACGATAATCGTCTCGTTTTACGCTCTAGAAAATGCCAGTTGTCGGCTTCTCTCTTTCATCTTTCATGGGCTTCGCATTTTCGCCACACTGCCCTCCACCTAAGTCTGATCGTCCCGATCAGACACATTCGCTGTTCCAAGCGCAGCAAGCCTCTCTAAATGGACCACTTTCATCTTGCTTCCTGGGTTCCCAACATTCTGGATTCGATACACTGCGTCATTTAGCCGTTTGATTACCTTATATGGACCCCCCAAACGCATTGAAGTTTTTGGGACAAACCTCTCTTCCGTTGTGGACTGCACAGCAACACCAAATCTCCATTTTGGAAGCCTGTCATACCTGGCCCTCAATTCGTAATGGTTTCGTGGTTTTGGCCCTTTAGTTGCTATGCACTTCTTGCAGTTAGCAACCCACTCAGCGAGCGATTGACGACAACCAACCCAATAGAACCTCTGCTTGATCTTCTCCAGCATTTTCTTAATGCCTAGATGCTCTCCACTAGGACCATTGTGAAATTCCCTAAGAATATCCGGAATTTTTAACTTCGGAACTACTATAAACTTCCGAGAGCACTGGCTATCTTCACTTTCCCATACGTTATGCAAACAGCCAGATATCAACTCTAAACTGTTCCATTGAGCCCAGTATGCCTTCGCGATGGCACTTCCCTTTGCCATTTGTTCCTTACTTGGCCGTCTGTTCACCTTCAATCCGTGCATTACCAATTATAAGTCTGGGTCTTCTTGCTGACATTTTCTTAAGTGGCTTGCCTCCCACTTTCCTGCTCGTGTAATTGTTATTCGCTGGACGTCTATTATGCCCTCAGCTTTTGAGCATCGTTTGCGTCGTCTTTCCTCTCTGTTAGAGCCCGACTGGCATTCACGTACGAAGTGACCGGCTTCTCCGCAACTGAAGCACTTTCGAGTTTGATTCTTAACACCAGAACGATTTATTCCTGCTATCGACTTCAAAGTTTTCAATATTTCAGTCCTCACATCTGGTGTTTCTACCTCCAACCGCTTCCTTTTGTAGGCTGGCTTACATAGCAGTGCCGCTGCTTCACGTGTCTGATCATACGCAACAGTTTCAGCGAATGTTAACTTTGGATCCGCATAAGTCTCTCGCTTGGTGTACACGTCCTTAATTCCGCTGACGAACCTCTGGATTTTTAATCTTTCGAGATATTCAGCCGACGCGTGCCCTGTGGCTAAATGAGCCAATCTCTCGATTTCAAAAGCATATTCCTGCAAAGATTCGTTCGGTGTTTGGTCGCGCTTTTCTAGCTCCATCTGGTAAATTTGTCTTCTGTTTTCGCTACCATAGCGTCTTTCCAAGGCTCGCATTACTGCGCCATAGTTATCCCTCTTACATTCGGGAATAGTCAGCAAAATATCAGCTGCAGGTCCTTTCAACGTAACAAATAGCGCGGCGGATTTTTCCTCGATGGTCCAATTATTTAACTCAGCCGTCTTCTCGAACTGGAGCTTGAAGATCTGGAATGGAGCTGTGCCGTCAAAGGATGGTGCCTCTACCCACGGGCCGTTCATCGATCTGGCTTGACGATGCAACTGCAAATCTCGGACATGTCGCTCAAGCTCGTTGATTTTGGTCTTTATCAGCTCTTCTATTTTGTATTGCCGATCTTGCAATTCGTTGACTTTGCTCTCAATTAGATCCTGTCTTTCCTTAAGTTCTGCATTTTCTTTCACCAGATCTTGCTGTATTTGTGCGATTGTTCCTTCTAATCCATCAAACTTTTGTGACAGCTTAGCATCCTGTTCATCCATCTTTTGTGTAATGTGAGATGCTGACATCCTGGGCATCCATCTTTTGTGATATGCTGGCATTCTGTGCATCCATTTTTTGTGATATGCTGGCATCGATTTGTGACATGTTCGCGTTCATTATAGACATATTTTGTGAATTACGGGCATCCTGCGCATCCAGCTTTTGTGATATGCTGGCATCCTGTGCATCCAATTTTTGTGAAATTGCAGCCAATAACGTGTGCATGTCAATACCCGCAGATGATCTAGGAGCCTTTTCTTGAATCTTACTTGATGGCTGCTCTAACTCCTTCGCAGAATCAATAGCCTCCTCCTTGTCACTATCCTTCAAGGATACGTCTTCATCCTCGCGGCGGAATTCGTATTCGTTCAAGTCGATGCCTTCGACTTCCATTGCTTCTCGCAGTCTCGATTGCAGCTCTGCCTTATTTCCTGTTGTAGACAATCCTCGCTTTGCCAACTCCTTCTTGAGAGGAGGTATCGTTAAATCCTGAATCTTCACTATTTTTCAGTTATTATTCTTATGGATTTATGTAACAATCCCACTTCTGACACCAATTGTTACGATCTTGCTGAATCAACCTCGATGATTTCCCAAATCCTTCGGGTACGATCTCTGGATTGTTAAATAAAAATCGCCAACTTAATTTGCAGTCTCTTTATTTATAAAGACTTTATTTAATGTCCTTTTGCTACTCAGTAATTCACAATTCAATTACTATTTACTTTACTATTTACAATCACTTGTATACAACTTTCACAATGTACTGTTTATTACTTTATTACAACGCGTTTACTTTACGACAGATTACTGCCTGACTCCTCTGTAGTCGTGTGTCGCCCTTATATGCTTGTTTGCTGCTTGAAAACGAAACCCCCGGAATAATCGCGTCGTTAAGATAATCGTGTCTCGTTACGATAATCGTCTCTTTTTACGCTCTAGAAAATGCCAGTTGTCGGCTCCTCTCTTTCCTCCTCTCGAGCGATATATAAGGGCGACACACAAGTGCAAAGTTAGAAGTAGTAAGTAATCAGTCGTAAAGTAACCGCGCTGGTGATTACACTGCAGGGAAGTAATAAGAAATAGTTCATTGTGAAAGTTGTAATTCAAGTAATTGTAAATAGTAAAGTGAATTATAATTGAATTGTGATTTACTGAGTAATAAAAGGACATTAAATAAATTCTTTATAAATAAAGAAACTGCGAACATAGTTGTGGACTTTATTTAACAATCCAGTGGTCGTATTCGAAGTATTTGGAAAATCATCGAGGTTTGATTCAGCAAGATCGTAACAATATTGTGACGAAAATGCGAAGCGAATGTCAGATGAAAGAGAGAAGCCGATAACTAGCTTATTCTAGAGCGTGAAACGAGAACATTCAACGATTCGATTATTCTAGGCGGTTGGTTGCGAACAGCCGACTACTATATAAGGGCGACACTCAGCTGTTAAGTGGATCAGTTGTAAAGTAAACGCGTTGGTGATTACACTACAGTGAAGTAATAAAAATAGAACATTGTATAAGTTGTAATACAAGTGATTGTAAATAGTGAAGTGAATTGTAAATTGAATTGTGAATTACTGTGTAATAAAAGGACATTAAATAAATTCTTTATAAATAAAGAAACTGCAAATTAAGTTGGCGATTTTTATTTAACAATCCAGAGATCGTACCCGAAGGATTTGGGAAATCATGGAGGTTGATTCAGCAAAATCGTAACAATTGGTGTCAGAAGTGGGATTGTTAAATAAATCCCAAAGGATAATAATTGAAAAATGGTCAAGATTCAGGATTTGACGATACCTCCTCTCAAGAGGGAATTGGCAAAGCGAGGATTGTCTGCAACAGGAAATAAGGCAGAGCTGCAATCGCGGCTGCGAGAAGCAATGGAAATCGAAGGTATCGATTTGAACCAATACGAATTCCGCCGCGAGGATGAAGAGGTATCCTTGAAGGATGTTGACAAGGAAGAGGCTATTGGTTCTGCGAAGAAATTGGAGCATCCCTCAAGTAAGATTCAAGAAACGACTTCTGTCTCATCTATGGGTATGGACATGAAGATGTTATTGGCAGCAATATCACAAATCAATGCCAACATGACATAAAAGTTGGATGCACAGGATGCCCGTAATTCTGCAATAAACGCCAGCATCTCACAAAAGTTGAATGCACAAACGATGGAACAAAGGGAGCGGATAGCATCATTAGAAGGAACAATCGCACAAATACAGCAAAATCTGGTGAGGGACAATGCTGAACTTAAGGAAAGGCAGGACAGAATCGAAAAACGGCAAGATAAGATCGAGGAGCTAATTGAAGCCAAAGTCAACGCATTGGTCGTTTCCGGGATTTGCAGTTAAATCATCCGACCACTTCAGTGAACGCACCCAAAGTAAAAACACCATCTTTTGACGGTACAACTCCTTTCCAGATCTTCAAGCTCCAGTTCGAGAAGACGGCTGAGTTAAATAAGTGGACCATCGAGGAAAAATCCGCTGCGCTATTTGTTACGTTGAAAGGTCCTGCAGCGAAAATTTTGCTGACTATTCCCGAATATGAGAGAGATAACTATGGCGCAGTAATGCGAGCCCTTGAAATACGCTATGGTTGCGAGCGTAGGAGGCAAATTTACCAGATGGAGCTGGAACAGCGTGACCAAAAACACAACGAATCTATGCAGGAATATGCTTTTGAAATCGAGAGACTGGCTCATTTAGCCATTGGGGACGCGTCGGCTGAATACCTCGAAAGATTAAAAATCCAGAGGTTCATCAGCGGAATTAAGGACGTGTACACCAAGCGAGAGACTTATGCGAATCCAAAGTTAACATTCGCTGAAACTGTTGCGTATGCTTAGACACGTGAAACAGCGGCACTGCTATGTAGGCCGGTATACAAAGTGAAGCGTTTGGAGGTAGAAACACCAGATGTGAGGACTGAAATATTGAAAACTCTGAAGTCTATAGAAGGAATTAATCGTTCTGGTGTCAAGAATCAAGCTGGAAAGTGCTTCAGTTGGGTTCAGGTCACTTCGCACGCGAATGCAAGTCGGGCCCAACAGAGAGGAAAGACGACGGAAACGATGCTCAAAGGCTGAGGGCATAGTGAACGTCCGGCGAATGACATTTACAAGAGCAGAAAAGTGGGAGGCAATCCACTTAAGAAAATGTCAGCAAGAAGATCCAGACTTGGAACTGGTAATGCATGGATTGGAGATAAATAGACGACCAAGTAAGGAACAAATGGCTGCGGAAAGTCCCATCGCGAAGGCATACTGGGCACAATGGAACAGTTTAGGGTTGATATCCGGCTGTTTGCATAGAATATGGGAAAGTGAAGATGGCCAGTGCTCTCTGAAGCTAATAGTGGTTCCGAGGTTAAGAATTCCGTATGTTCTTAAGGAATTCCATAATGGTCCTAGTGGAGGGCACCTAGGTATTACAAAAACGCTGGAGAAGATCAAGCAGCGATTCTATTGGGTTGACTGGCGCCAATCGATCGCTGAGTGGATTGCTAATTGCAAGGAGTGCTTAGCAGCTAAAGGGGCAAAGTCACGAAGTCATGGGCAGATGAAGCAGTATAACTCAGGTGCACCATTTGAGCGGGTTGCCATGGATGTAGTCGGCCCATTCCCTATGAGCAAACAAGGAAACAAATACGTTCTTGTGGTTATGGACTACTTCAGTAAATGGCCTGAAGTCTACCCAATGCCAAACCAGGAAGCGAAAACAGTTGCGGATGCATTCACTCACAATTGGGTTACCAGATAAGGTGCGCCTATAAAATTGCACTCAGACCAAGGAAGAAACTTTGAATCGGCGGTGTTTCCGGAGATGTGCCGGATACTTGGTATTCGAAAAACCCGAACAAAAGCTTTGCATCCTCAATCAGATGGTAGGGCAGAGCGATTCAACCGGACCCTGGAAGAGCACTTGCGGAAAGTAGTGGACAAGCATCAGGATGATTGGGATGTGCATATACCGCTTTTCCTGATAGGATATCGGTCCGCAGTGCATGAAACAACAGGTCAAACACCTGCGAGGATACTCTTTGGTAGTGAACTTCGGTTGCACAGCGATTTAAAATTTGGAATAACTGGTGATGCGAGAAGAATTGGGAAGGTAGCGTCTACCTGATATCGAGTTAAGAGAGATACATGCTCTTGTGAGACAGCGAACTCAAATTATGGGTGACAAAATGAAGGCCAGGTATGACAAGGCGATGAACTCCGAAGGTTTCCAAAATGGAGACTTGGTGTTGCTGTACAATCCACAACGGAAGAGAGGTTTGTCCCCAAAACTTCAATGCAATTGGGAAGGTAATCAAACTACTAAATGACGCAGTGTATCGAATCCAGAATGTTGGGAGACCAGGAAGCAAGATGAACGTGGCCCACCTAGAGAGGCTTGCTGCGTTTGGAACAGCGAATGTGTATGTTCGGGACGATCAGACTTAGGTGGAGGGCAGTGTGGCGAAAATGCGAAGCGAATGACAGATGAAAGAGAGAGGCCGATAACAGGCATGTTCTAGAGCGTGAAACGCGTTGGTGATTATACTACAGTGAAGTAATAAAAATAGAACATTGTACAAGTTGTAATATAGGGTGTTTTTATAGAGGTATAGAACTTTAAGTGGGTATTACTTTTCAAGATGGCGACCGACTTAACAGCTGTCAAGTGATTTATTCTCAGTTTGGTTTGGCAATTCATCATGAATAGACTCACGCCTGAACAACGCTTGCAAATAGTGCAATTTTATTTCGAAAGTAAAGGTTCTGTGCGGAAAACGTATCGCCCACTACGTCCAATGATACGGACCAGCCCATAAAGCGCACCAAACAGTCAGTTTTTCTGGATGTAACGGTGTGTCAGCATACACTTGAGGATTACCTTCACTCCAAATGCGGCAGTTTTGTTTGTTGACGTAGCCATTCAACCAGAAGTGCGCTTCATCGCTAAACATCGCTAAAATGCACGTAGAGCGCGATACGTTTTCCGCACAGAACCATTATTTTCGAAATAAAATTGCACTATTTGCAAGCGTTGTTCAGGCGTGACTCTATTCATGCTGAATTGCCAAACCAAACTGAGAATAAATCACTTGACAGCTGTTATTTCGGTCGCCATCTTGAAAAGTAATGCCAACTTAAAGTTCTATACCTCTATAAAAAACACCCTTTACAAGTGATTGTAAATAGTGAAGTGAATTGTAAATTGAATTGTGAATTACTGAGTACTAAAAGGACATTAAATAAATTCTTTATAAATAAAGAAACTGCAAATTAAGTTGGTGATTTTTATTTAACAATCCAGAGATCGTACCCGAAGGATTTGGGAAATCATCGAGGTTGATTCAGCAAGATCGTAATAATACGTATGGATAGTACCACATTTTCATGCTCCTAAATGTTTTTTGGCTGAGTTTTAACCAAAGCCTCACATCTGAAAATATCGGTGTATGGGAGCCATATGTTATATTCGTCCGATTTGAATGATTTTCAGAATCAATTTGCGATTCGTTATGTATGTATTGTATGCCAAATTTTACCTTCCTGGGCCCTTTGTGGACGGATTTATGGTCCGAAATTAGAAATCTGAAAAATTCGTCGTTTATGTGCTATAGTGGCCCGATTCAGCCCAATTCTGATTGAAATATCTCAAAAATTGAATAATAATTTGCGTCCAAACAGACAGACGGACAGACGGACATGGCTAAATCAACTGAGCTCGTGATAAATTTCGGTGGGCTCATCTCTTCTGCTTCTGGTACTTAAATACTTCGGACCAAAGTTGATATACCATTTCATGTATAAGTGTATGAAAGATATAAAAACTACTTGAAAAACTTTGTACTAGTCGTCAGCAAATTAGGCGTGGACAGATTTTGCATCATTTACCGTCGAAAACGACAAGGACACAAATCTTACGACAGCCTGTTCTACACACCGGAGCTGACCTGGATTTTAACTCCCCCACCCCCATATACCTCTACCTCCCGTCCGGAAGCTACCCAGCAGCTCCTAGTGCCCCGAACAGTGTGTTCCATTTGTCAGACCATAGTGCGTCGAAATGTGGCATCAGTCAAATGCAATTCTTAAACGCATATCACGATCTTTGGCAGAAATGCTGTCAAATGATTGTCGCGGAATGGAGCTGGCAGAACAGATAGACGAATCGACATTCTGCTCTATGAACGACGAAGTCCCCACCAGAATTGTGGGCAATTGCCATAGCTCGCCTGATATCACAATAGCTAGCGCTGGTCTGATGAACAGCATAGATTGGCGACCTATGTGACGCTCGTATCGGACCACTTGCCCATAATTGTCTCGATATTAAATATTTGCGATCAAAATATTGCCTCGTTCATCCAACACCGTTTTCACACGTAATCAAAGCTCTCATTATATTAATTTTTATCGAGAAATACGGTCCACGCAGTCATAAGAAAAAAAATCCCGCCTTCTGCAATCTTTATATGTATAAATACCCTGATAGACCTAGAAGTGCCCATCAATCTGAAGTACGATTTAGAATACCACGAGCCTGGGTTTCTGCCGCAGAAGCTGTTTATCAAGTAAAAAAGGTCTATAGGTATACCTGCAATCCCTCCACCTGATAGCTACTAACCTTAAGCAACAAGGTTGGAATTTTATGTATACAGATGTTACAAAATCAATCAATACCACAGCTTTTGCAGTAGTAGGTGGAAATCTACAAGTAGTACGGTACATACTTAGCCTTGGTGAAAAATATGTTATACGCTCCGAAAGTTTGTCCACCATTTAATCGATAATATCTAGCAAAAATTTTATTAAGCTCGTCCATCCGTAACGCTTTCGCTCTGGGAAATGATTCCTAGACACGTTGGAATACAAGGGAACGAAGCTGCAGACGAAAGAGTCAAACAAGTGGTCAACCAACCTCTCACAACATTTTCTGTTATCCTGTAAGATGATTTGTACAGACTTGCTGAAAGACATATTTTTAAAACTAAGCTTGGTGACTGGAAAAACGATCACAATCACAAACTGTAAGGACGAGAGTCAACATCTTTGGCAGTAATATCCCATCTGAAAACATGACAAGCTTCAACATGGATTGCATTAAAATGATCAATTCACTTTGACGGAGCTTAAGAAGTTAATTTAGAGTTGGCTACATTTAAGTCTGCATTATAATATATGTATTATAATTCATAAAGACGTTCTAAATAGTGTAAAGTCGAATCAGTATCTTCATATTCAGTAATCAGCGAGCCGAAGGTGGTGCTCCACTTCAGGTAAAGTAGTGAATTCTCACTTCTTTTCCATTATATAATAATAAGAGTAATTGGTGCTTTATGTACTTTCGGCAGCATAAGTCATAGTTAGCGACTAAAATTTCTGTGGTTTTCTTAGCATATAGTTATATGTGTACATATGTAGAATTTCCAAAGGTCTACTTCTTTGGGTAGAATGCCTGCTGTTAGTATGAGTTTACTGAATAAAAAAATTATAAAAAAAGGTCGCAATTTAGCAAATTTTGGTCTGAAGAGGTAAGTTTAAAATGAAATATTTCCATGTAATGCGGGACTCTGCAGATAAATTTGGTATCATTTGTTTTAAAAATAGCAACACTTTAGGGATCTGAACTATTTCGTTGATCTACGATGAGTAAAAAGCTAAAATTCAAAGAAAACTGATAAGTTTTCCAAAAAAGCCAATTTATAAGTTTGAATGCTTCTGTTTCGCAAACGCGAAATTAATTGTATTACTGTTTACGCGAGGATCGTAAATCCTTGCATGACTTTAGGCATTGGCTAATTACTTTCTGTCATTTGAGCTTTTTGCATTCTGGCATATATGTATGTATGTAAATATTTACGTTCGTGCATATATGCAAAAAAGAAAAAAATTCTCAAGTGGTCAGTGAAGTGATACGGGTAAAGTGCTTATTGCTTACAATGGAAATCATCATCCAATGGTCAAGACCAGTAGCGCAGTTCTGTAATTTTATCGATACGATTTTTCGAGTTGTTAACTAACGAATTTTGTCGCTTGCACTAACGATTAGGTGGTTCCGTGACTCAGTTATAACGATTGTAGTTGGCTGATAGAGAAAAGGTGGTACTACAGCTTAACAAAACATCAAAATATGCGAAAAGTAGAAAGAAGAACAAGAAAAACTAATAAATTCGTGATAGAAATTAATAAAGAAATGAGTTGCAATTTATTACAAAGTTTAAAAATCATAAAAAAATTATGGTTTCCACTTTCAAAACTACGCTGCATGATTCTTCACATTGTAGAGGAGCTCGAAATATATGAATCTGCTGTGCCCCTGGGTATTTAGGATTTGCCGCCAAAATCGTGAGATGAGGATCTCTGCACAAAATACATATATTGAACTTTGTTATTCAACAATTAAAAAAGAAAAATCTTACCATTTGCACATTGATAGAATGGTATCCATGGTGGTTGACATAGGCTTCTTCAAAACTCTTGAGGCTCATGATTTACACATGAGTGCAATCGATAGCCCCAATACTGCTCCAAATAATGAGTATGATAGCATTAAGTTGCGAAGAATCGTATGGCGGTTAGAGCCTTCAAGCCATTGAATAAAGTTAAAAATTGAAAAACACTTGAAAGTTGTATTATTTACCTGTTTTTCTGTAGATTTCGCCGTTATTCTCCTATCTTTTAGTTGGCTATGAAGTTGAGAAATAATTTCATCAACTTAATCTGTGGTTAATCGATATAACTTTCGAAATTCTGTTTCACTCAAGTTGAGCGGATCATCCACTTCTCGCAACAAACATCTATCCAGTTGCGAGGAGTGCGTTATTTCGTCATTTCGGGATAAAACATATGCCAAATACTCAAAAGTCATTTCAGTTAATTTTTTGTTTTGCTTTTTTATTTTGGTAATTTCCTGATTTTTGTTTTATTTCAACTTTTCTATTATTTATTTTAACCTAAATAAAATATGAAATCTTTTTTCGATGGCGCTAACACCTCGAACATTTATGTCGTTTAATTAAAAACTTATCGAGTAGTTGACGACAACAGCTGATCAAGCGATAGCGAATATGGTTAAAATATGCTTAGTGAATACTCGAATCGTTAAAATTGTCGCTAAGTATTTTTAACGATCCAAAAATCGTTATAATAGCATACTTACTACCACCACAGGTATCTAATTAATTGATTTGTTTCTTGCCGTCTTCCCATCCCAGTTCTTTTGAGTGATCGCGATTGGCGTCTGCGCAGCGTCAAATGTCTCTGCTGGCATTGGGTTAAATACCGCGTTTTTTTCTAAACGCGACTAGAGCTCAATGAATAAATTCAAACATTTTTCTCCACACGCTTAGACATGTGGTCTTCCAGCTAAAACGCCAACGACATACGTATGATTGCGCAGAATATTTGACGTGGCTGGGTAACAGCATTCGGAGTTGTTGAAGGTCATAGTCTCAAGTTCGTAAAGACAAATGGGCTCAATCGGGTTAGATCGAAAGACTATGCGTTGATATTTTGTATGACCTCCTTTCACGAGGATTTGATGGTACATCTTCTCAATGTCGCTATAGAATACGTATCTAAAAAGTCTCCAACGGAGAGTCAACCTAGTCAAATCCGATTGAAGAATTGGTCCTGGGTATAGAATATCTTTAAGGTTAATACCATTTTCTGTTTGCGATGAAACATTGAAAACTACCCAAGTTTGGTTGTTGTACTCTCCTCTTTTAGCACGGCATGATGAGGTAGGTAATAAGTGTTAACTGAGTCTTCTGACTGATCCTTTGTTATTTTAGTCATGTGGCCCATTGTTTCGTTCTCCTCTAAATCTAAAGAAACTTCGTTAAAGTATGATATTTGGTTGTTGACTGGAAAAGTTGGCTAATTTACAGTCAGTTGAGGCATAACTAAAGCCATAGCTTCTATCGAAATCGACGGGTCAATAGGTGACCGTAACTTAATAACGCAAGCTTCTTTGATCTGCGCAGAAATCGAATTATTGATACCCGAAACTTGGGCACTTAATTTCTTGGTTGACAGATTGATTATGAGTCTGAGTTTGTCCGTGATGATAAACAATTGGAGCCAGAACCAATTAATGTTCTAGCTGAAAAGTTTGTGCCTTTGAAATGAACGTTGACGCGGGCTGTATCTATCTTATCATGGTTTTTGCGATGCATCCGAAAAGGCATATGCAGCCGCAGTTTATTTACGAGTGGAACGAAACTACAGTTTACACTCTGTTGGGAGAAACCAGATTAGCACCAGTCAGAACAATATCGCTACCTCGTTTAAAACTTTGTGGAGCGGTTTTACTGGCCGAAGTCTTCGAATCGATTACTAATAATCTGGACTTGGGTTACTTGCACCTATGGCATGTCTAAACGGTTGGAGAAGAATGTTTGAATTTATTTACTGGCACTCTAGGTATATTTAGAAAAAAAAAACACGGTCTTTAACCCAATGCCAGAAGAGACATCTACACTATTACACTATTATAACGTTTTTCGTATCGTTAAAAATACTTAGCGACAATTTTAACGATTCGAGTATTCGCTGAGCATATTTTATCGATATTCGCTATCACTTGATCAGCTGTTGTCGTTAACTACACGATAAGTTGTTAGTTGTAAAAATTTTGGAGTTGTTAGCGCCATCGACAAAAGATATCATATTTTATTTAGGTTAAAATAAATAATATAAAAGTTGAAATAAAACAAAAATCGGGAAATTACCAAAAAAAAAAAAAAAAAAATTAACTGAAATGTCTTTTGAGTATTTGACATATGTTTTATCCCAAGGTAAGGATATTACGCACTCTTCGTCGGTGGGTAGCAGTTTGTGGCGAGACGTGGAAGATCCTTTCAACTTGAGGGAATTGATTTCCCAAAGTTATATCTCAACTTGATAGCCAACTAAAAGGTAGGAAAATAACGGCGAAATCTACATAGAAACAAGTAAATAATACAACTTTCAAGTGTTTTTAAATTTTTAACTATATTAAATTACTTGAAGCTTCTAACTGCCTTACGATTCTTCACAACTCGATGCTATCAACGTCCTGTTGAAGAGCAGTAGAGGATAGCCATGAGCCAGTCGTCCGTAAACCGCTGTACACATAGAGTAACAGACGGAGACAACCGTTCGATATTTTCCGCAGAGGTTAGATTTCCTATAATTCAAGTGGAACGGTAATCTGCAAAGGAAAATTTCGCTTCACCAAGTTCATCATTTGTTGGAGGCACTGTTGGGACTATCGATTGCACTCAAGTGTCAATCATGAGCCCCAGAAATCATGAAGATGCCTATTTCAACCACCATGGATACCATTCTAGCAATGTACA
Organism: Neoceratitis asiatica; assembly: GCA_030068015.2. Classification (NCBI taxonomy): domain Eukaryota; kingdom Metazoa; phylum Arthropoda; class Insecta; order Diptera; family Tephritidae; genus Neoceratitis; species Neoceratitis asiatica. The sequence continues at coordinate 74,433,333 of CM061528.1, forward strand.
AGGTAAGATAATTTATTTTTTAAATGTTGAATAACAAAGTTCAATATATGTATTTTGTGCACAGATATGAGATGTTAATCCCAAGATTTTGACGCCAAATGCTTAATATCCGAGGGCACAGCATGATTAATTTATTTGGAACTCCTCTACAATGCGGAGGGTCATGCAGCGTAATTTGGAAAGTGGAAACCATAACATTTTTTTTGATTTTTAAACTTTGTATCAATTGCAACTCTTTTATTTCTCCATTTCAATAAAAAGGGAATGTCAGCTAACAACAATCGTTATAATTGAGTAACCGAATCACCCAATCATTAGTGCAAGCGACACAAAATTCGTAAGTTAGCAACTCGACAATTCGTATCGATATAATTTACAGAATTTCCCTTCTGATCTTGACCATTGCAAACAATAAGTACTTTAGCTGAATGACTTCACTGGCTACTTGAGAATTACATTCTTGAATATATGAATGAACGTAAATATTTACATACATACATATATGCCAGAATGCAAAACTCCCAAATGGCGGGTAACAATTAACCAATGCCTAAAGTTATGCAAGGATTTATACTCTCCGCACAAATATTACAATTATTGGTTAAGGTCGGTACGCAGCTATAACGAAAAAAACTCATATTTTGCGAATGTAACAATGTAGTAGGCAGGGAAATTTGACAGGTTGATTTTCTATTGTGAACAGCTCTTTACATAGGAAGAAGATATGCAAACGTAAATAAACAAAACGAAAAATATGAGTAGAGCGCGGTAAATATTTGTCGCTGATTATGTATACTAACGTTTACCGTGGTTAAAAATAAATAAAAAGTGTGAAACTGATGAAAAACTAAAAATAATACTTAACTTGCTTTATATGCTTGCTTTAATACGTTTCAAAATTAGTCTTTTTCTTGTTTGTGGCGAAATATATGTGAGACTATATATTTCGCTTGGAACGCTGTGCTGCCGTGCTTTCGCATTTGTATAGCTTTTTTTAAACTTTTTTTAAATGGAGCTGTTGGTTTTCGTTAGAGTTGCTAGTTGACAAATATCTGTACTACAGGAATTTTTATATAGGCATCAAATTAACAATTTTCAATCACATAAAATTCAACTCAAGGTAGATCAACTTTAAAAGTTCAAATCTCAGGAATATGTTTTATCGCTATAAAGCTTCTCTGATGACAAAATATATGTAAAATAGATATTTTGAGCAAAAAAGAATTTGCTACTCGAAGTAATTCCATTTTTTTCACTAATGGGCGTGTTTTGAGAACTTTTTCCCCATTGTATTCCGCATTACGGTGGAGTAATCCAATACGAACTGCAATGGACCATATGATACGCAAATTTTTGCAGTGAATCCTGCAAACAATGCGAGTAGTCCAAGCACGCGTGAAATATATAATCCACGCGGACCAAAGAGTAATGCACAACCAACTACTATCCATGCACAAAAATTGATCCAATTGATATTGGGATCTCCTAGGGCTGGACCATGTATTCCACCTCTGCATAATATCCGATTACTACATGGAGTACCAGCAGGAAACTAGTTTGAAAATTCTCCACAAAATCACTCCTTGGTATACCTAAAGGGGATTACATTATGAAGCATCTACGAAAAATTACATTCGAACATACTTTTTAGTTCATATTCATAGTAGTAATTTATTACTAATAATATTAAAACATATTTTAATATGCGTATATGAGCATATTAACTATAACTTCTATAGGTACTAGCAGAGCTCACCAATGAAATTGACTCAAATTCAGCTTCATACATTTTCAGTATAGGACTACATCCAATAAGCACTCCAATGGAGCATATGGTCCCTAAACAGGGGTTGGGTTCGACAATACAATCACACGATTTCGGACCACAATATCCCATAAGCAAGTTGTCTTGTTTATCTTTCTTTTCTGAGTGTATGCAAATTGATGGAGAGTGCAGTTGAACGGATTATCTGTTATCTGCGGTCATTATTTGAATTTTTGCAAACTTCGATCCGTTTGAGGTTATTTTCGACCACTTTTTGGCACATGTTGGGCAGTATCTCAGCCATAACTTAACGAATGTTGGTTTTCAAGTGCTCAAGAGTGACAGTCTTGTCGTTATCGTTAGCACCAAACAATAAGTTTTTTTTGGGTGTAATGGCCTCTGTTCAATTATTTGAGGATGTCGAGTATTGGACGCAACAAAAACTTCTTGTATGTTTGTTTGTTCATTTCCTTTGCTTTATCTTTTACTCCTCTTACTCCAGGCGTTGGCAGTGACATCTGTTGGCACCTAGTGTAAATTTAAGTGATGGTAGTGTTGCAATCGGTGTACGCGTAGCCAATGGCATAAGTCTCCAAAAGGAATGTTCTCGTCGGTCCCTTTGAGTAGAGGGGGCGGCGCTAAATAATTGGGCACCAACACATGCTCGCGAGAGAAATCGGCAGGCCGTTAAAGAAAAAAAGAAGAAAAGAAATATACTTAGTTTGGTTTTTTGTGTGTTTAGCTGCCAGTCGAGGCAAGAGTTAAAATAAGCCCAGTTAAGGAGGTATTCTTGGGTTCCACTGGCGGAACCGGAATTTGGGTTGGGAAATAGGGTAGATACACCCGACCGAGAAACGCTGAGTATCTTTTTGTCAGTTGTTGTTTTTGTACGCTTTCTTGTGCGCCGACAGTATCACTCCTTTCGTTCCTCCCTACCCATCCTTTTAACATTCCACACCCGGAGCTCAGTCATACAGGTAGGTTAAAGGTACCCTCGACAGCGTGGCAGTAGTGCGAGTGGATTCGTAACCAGTTTGGTCGGACCACACCTCAAGTGCACCCCAAAAACATATTTTGATTTTCCTATTTATTTTTGCCAAATATAATTCTATCGGCTGTATTGTTGTTTGCTTTACCCTTATTATTGTTGAGCTATCTTCGTTTGGTCAACTCAACGTTGGTCAATTCTATTTGGTTTCGCTTTCGTTCATCTATAGTTGTCGTTTTTGTATTTAGCTGGCGATCCACGCCATCTACACTAAACGGGCCGGTCGCTCTTGTTAGTTTTTGTCACTTCTTCTTTGTGCGGTAGTTCGTTTTGTTGTCGGGTAGTGTGGTTGTTGGTAGGCCTTTAACCAACAACCACTGTAGGCAGTCCGCTTAGCCAACTGAATTATATGTAAGTATATACAAGCGTATATACTTACATATCAACAGAAAGGTGATCATCACAAAGGATTCTCGGAACCCCTAATGCGACAAGTTTGCTTATTTACGTATCCACCGAGTGAGAAATGTGTCTCGCCACTGAACAAAAGTTTGTTGGAAAAAAAAATGATGCACAGGCCGTACAATATCCAGTCTCTTCAAATTTCTTTAAAGTTTTGTCGATTGCTTGAGTAGTTGGGCGATTATTTAGCTAAAGCGAAGTCATGCTGGGTTCGACAATTAAGTTTGAAAGATGCCAAAATACAGCCCTGTACTTTCGAAACCACTAAATGGTCATTTCCATGTCCAGGAATGCGACATTCGTACAAAAATTAAAAATACTTTCAATTATGTGTTGATTTTTTATGTTTCGATAGAATTTTATGAGTAATAGCTTTATGCAAAGGTGGGTCTCTCAATTTTTTTTTTAATAAAAAAATCAGCAAGAATCGTGAGATCAAGAAAGTGACCTAAAATGGAAGTCGTTTTTGACTGTATTTATAAATATATAGCAGGGCATATAAATTTACCTTTCTAATAGTATCTTTCATGTTTAAATATTTGCATTCACTAATTTTTTCTAATGACGAAGTTAGCACGCGACATTTTTTACTTGACTTTTGTGAAAAGAATTAGATAAATCAATTTCAACTTTTCGTTATATTATATGGTATTTATTAGTAAATAATATTTAAAAAAATTGTACATGTAAGGAATCGGAGAAATTTAGAAATGTTACTTTTTAATGAATATGCTATTTGAGCAACCTTGAATTTGAAATATTCGTCATATTTTTAAGTTTCACGCTAATCTTTTTTATAACAGTGATTGAGATAAGTCCTAATTGTATTAAAAAATTAAAGATCCGGTAAACCATTCTATGGAAATACCCATTTATAACAATATTGAAATAATGACTGAATATTAATAATGAATGTAGAAATTTTTTATCAAAGTTGAAGTTGTACGACAAGAATTAGGCCGAAGAGAGAATGTCGTACACATATCCAAATGTGAACGTCAGTTTCGTCATTTCTTCAAGTAAAATTGATTGGAAATTCTATGAACTGAAGTGTTATGAATTTTGAAGACACTTCCTGACATTTGGGCTTTCTCTCTTTTGATAGCTCTAACGACCGGAAGCGTTTTCATACGGTAGTTAAGCTAAAGACAGGCTAGACGTTATGAATGTAAAAAGAAGGTGCAATTAATTTAATTTAATTTTCTTAAATTTGAGTTCTATTATTGAACTAAAACTTTAAATATACTTAAGGAGAGATAGTGGTTTAGAATTTTCAAAAAAACGATTTTTTTTTGAAAGTATAAGCTTTTAAGAATATACTGTTAAAAATTTATGATATCCACATTATTTTCGTCTCTACAAGTCTCCTCATACACTTCAAAGTTTAAACTCGTTTTTCTCAGAACAGCTTATATATATATATATATATTTGAAAATGATACGTTAAATGGAGTTTTCTTTTTTGACGAAGACACCGCATACGTGATTATAGCCAAGTTAACGAAAGCAAACCAGTCGTTTCTTCTTTCCGTCTTATGGCGCCAATTGAAGACACTAAGAGAACGCAACTCCTTCGATCTTTCCAACAGAGTGGTGGTCTTGCTCTTCATCTGCTTCCACCGGTTCGTACTCCGTCGAAAACTGTTCTTGTTTAATTCTCGAGAACTAAGTTAGACAAAGTTTCCGTTTAAATGAAAAATATTAATTAGAATAATTTATTGGAGTTTTTCCAAAGGTTGAGAGGGATTACAGAGAGTGAAACCGTTTTATTCCAGAGAAAGCGAGCAGATCTTTCTTATTTCTATTTACATATGTACTTGTATTAGAGGAGGATAATAGGGTTGTAGGTAAATATTACTACGTTTATGCGTTTCAATTCATGAACTCTTTTTTTACGAATTCAAAAATGGTCGTGTTTATGCAGCACTTCAAAACAATAATTTCATGTATGCGGCAAAATTCATGTATAATTTTAGTGTATTATAAAATGCGTGAATTGGTGTTTATGCACGCACTCTTCGTGCGTTTCCAATGCATAAACATAGTATATATAAAGGGAGTAGGGTGAGGTGAATATAAAGGTGACAAGTAAAGGTAATTAAATGAAGGTAAGTACTATAATTACTATCTATTAGAATTCAAACATCCGTCGTAGAACCAACAATTTGTTGACAACAGTACCAAGAACAATGGCAATGACAACGAGTTGTCATGGAACCCTCCGCCTCAGCTAAAGGGGAGAATCAGCGCAAGAAAAGGAAGGTCTCTAAATCAAGTGAAGAAAAGCAGGTACCACACTCTTTGTGCTAGGTAAGAGAGTCAAATTTCAGGCACTAGCACCTCAGTTTATGAAGAGAAAATCACGCGGGAAAAGCCGATAGTGAAGGAATATGAAAGCTTTTTGAAAAAGAAGCAGTCTTAACCTCCAGTAGAAAGCAGCAAACAAAGCAGATCTCAGTACAAAATATTTAAACCACCTTCTTTTTTTGTTTTGATCTTCCAGGGTGGTAAGTTGTTTTAAAATTGAACGATTTTCCGTCATTCCTTGTCAATTTTGGTTTTTCGACAAACCGGTTTCGGCGTTCCACCATCTTCAATGCCTACTTTCGTTCTGGTCTGTGTCTATCTGTTGTGTTGTATTTATAGTCCATGGGACAGGTCATGTCAATCTATTTACGTGTGTGTGTATTCTGTGGTAGGTAATGTCAACATGCGTGTGCGTGTGTGTGTTTTTGATGTGTCCGAATTTTTATCTGTCATAAGGGTTGTTTTAGTGTACATTCGCAATACCGTGCTAAGCGGTAGGTAGAAATCGGTGATCTTTGTCGTTTGGTTTATTTTTTGTTTTTGCTTGTTCGTTGTTAGGTGTTTGGTAGCTGTACCTGCTGGCTTGTGCTGTTTTTTGTAAATTAGTTTTCAAATATTTCGTTAGAGTTCGTGCTAGTTTGTTCGAATCGGTTCGAACAAAAGGAATCGGTTTTATTTTTTTTTTTGTGCTATCAGACTAATTAAAAATAATAGAAAATGAAGACAAGTAAAATATTCTCACAAGAATTCTAACCCTCTGAAGTCTTTTTTGTGAAATGTGATGGACAAAATATTTTCAGGTGCTTTAGCATTTTACACATTTCGTGGAAAATGTATTAAACATTTTTAATATGTCAGTGTTAAGAGAAAATCAAGTTGTCAAAAAATCGTTAAAATATGTATATTTAAATTCAAATAATTTTTTTGTGCAAAGTATTTCATGGAATCTTCAATAATTTCAAAAACCTTAAAACTAATTCTTATATTTAATACAATATAACAATTTCCACTGCATCGATTAACAAAGTAAGCAAAGTACAATAAATTACAAATACAAATTAGTCCTTTATTGTATTAACATTTTTTAAGATTGAAGGTATGTGTCTTTTTTGAAGTAAATATTACACTTAGACTCATTGCCCTCAAAGGTGTGCTTTGCGTTACAGATGGAACTCTGACCGCAGAGCGAAGCAAGTCGAGGGTATACCACAATGAATACCTAAAAATTATCCCATATTTGTATTATCGTTCTTTAGTAACTTATTAAATATAAATAAATTTAAATTTACCGATATAAAATATATTTAGTGTTATTTGCATTCTTCTATGAAGTTTAAATATCATACATATGTTGCATTAAAGAGCTGGGGAAGCTTAAAAATGTCGAATGATCGGCAACATTTTGCTTCACCTCTCTTTGCCTCTGCTCAACTACTTTCTATGCGTACTTACGCATATAAATATATACTTCGAACATATCTGCCTAAAACCAACTCTGCCATAAGAGAGACGAAACTCCTTTGTGAATCAGCTTTAATCCTCCTTTTGTATATTTATTGATTACTATTGCTGCAGGCTACTCTACTGACATAAAATAATAACAAAAGGAATCGACAAGTGTACCCCCCCAGCCAGACAGTTCTCGATAATAGCCTCGTTTAAAACGCTGTGATTCAATATGTTATTTTTTTACAGTACAGATAGCATCAATTACACAACCAATACTGATAATCGTGAAACACAATAAGTATATGTACATATGTACATATATAAGTATATGTACTTACAAACCCTATTCCTTTGCTGTTGTGCCAATGCCATTGCTGATATTTTCTTCTACTCTCACAATACAGTTGTGGTTTTTCTAATAAAGTTAGAGGAATTGAAAATTATATAATTACTCTCAGCACATTATATTGATATATTGCGATAAATTGGCAGCGTAGTATTATTTATGGCGAGGTGAAATATTTTAAATCGTGACCGACTCTCATTCTGCGAAGAAACGTAAACGCTGGCGGAACACATCGGTTGAGGATAGCGCTTTGGTATTGAACATAAAATATTATAGTTTAGTCCGTTACTTTTGAGTGTCTGATACGGTAGTGATCAAAGCCAAAACGACCAGTGTGCACATGGTATTTGTGATTCGGCAAAATGGAGTTAACAAATGTGAAAATTGATGGTGATGTTGTAAGAAATTAAACGAATATTTAAAAATATGCATACATATATACATATCTATATGTATTTACGAGTACATATGTATGTACAGTGGTGGATATTATGCTAAAATAATAAAAATATGCCATTAGTGCCTACAAGGAGTGTAATAAAGATATTTTTTTTATTACTGATAAAATTAAAGTAATTTTTTAAGTTTCTTTCATTTTAAATGAAATGGTGCCAATCTCTGTTGTAAATAAATTGAATTTATTTGCTTCACTTTACGCAAATCATTTTGAGATCGGTGTACACACATATATTTTCAGTCAATTAATCCATACTTATAGGGTACCCTATTGATAATGATTTCTGAGTTGTTTTATAAAGAAATCGCTGATATCCTTTTTTTAAGTCAGATTCCGTTTAAATAATTCCAGTGGTTTTTAATGGTACTTTTCCGAGTACGTAATTACATTTAATAATATCTTTTGCGCAGTCGCTCCGTATTATTTTAACAATAAATTAAAGTCTTTTTAACATATCGATCCTCTTTTTAGAAAATTGTTTCTTTTCCATGAATGGGTGCAACTAATGCTGGTGGGCTGTCCTTAGACTATTAGTATCTAACAATATTCAGTTTTACTTGTTCCAATCAGACATAAATCATTCTTAAAAAAATAGGTTTGTGAAAGATGGTCTAAAATTAATTATTCGATAAATCTAATGCGATGTACTGTACTGAAAGTATCCATCAAAATTTGCGCCAATAACATGAAAAATGTAATTCAATTCGTTTTGGCAATTAGTTGGTTTAATTTCGTCACCCTGTATTCAATCTTCTTTCAATCGACAATATATACAATAATCGTACATTCATACATTTCATTAGCAGATACTATTACTTGTTTCGCAAAATCATCGGCATACTTCAAATGAAAACAATTAAGAAAGATTAAGTTTTGATAGTACTGGTAATTTTCTGTTGTTGTAACATCTCATAAATTAAGATTAATTATTAAAAGTAATATGTTTGAGTGAAGCTAAACATCAGACTTCTTATTATTTTAATTTTTCTAATTACGTTGCCCTTTGGGAAGGACTTTCAACTCTTCCCAGTGTATTTTTGACATGAATTAAAAATTTCCTCATAAATAATCGACTTGATGAGTCATTCCCCTTATAGTTCTGATTTGGCACCAAATTACTTATTTTTATTCCCGTACATAAAAAATAAAATGAGTAGTGAACGTTTTAAGACATCAGAAGAGACGCTTGATGCGTTCAGAACACATGTTTCGAAAATACCTCAATAAGAGTGGCAAAAGTGCTTCGGAAAAACCCATGGAAAAGTGTATAGATCTTATTGGATAATATTTTGAAAATTATAAAACGATTTTCTATGATTAATATTTATTTTTGCTCAATTATCCCGAAATACATATATAAGGCAATGCTCGTATATAATTGCTTATCTCTTTATCTAATTATCTGATCTGTTTGCGTCTTCTTATCCCTGTCCTCTTGGCGGTTTGCGATTAGCGGTTGCGTTTGCGCAGCGTCAGATGCCTGTGATAGCATTGGGATAAAGATTATTTTTTCTAAACGAGCCTACTGCTCAATGAATAAATTCAAACATTCTTCTCCATAAGCTTAGATATAAGGATATATAAGTAAATGTATATACAAATAAGGTTGAAATGATAATAAGGCGAACATAGCATTAAATAGATTAATGTTTGTTCGAAAGGTGCTGTTGGTAAACTTTCACTTTGCTGCGAGTACCGATTTAAGAAATTTACAAGTGGCTCCAAACTATTAAAGAATTTTGACTGCAACATGTTGAATAGAATTTCTAACGGCTTAGTTCCTGAATACTGATTTTGATAGATAAATAAAAAAATAAGAATGTTATCCAACAAGGCTCTTCTTTATTACCAGCCTCTTTTTAGTTTCTTAGAAAATCAGGAAAAATACTGCACTTTTAATCTGATCATATCCATACACATTCTCCTTACATTATATAATATATACTATAGAAACTCTTAAATACGTGATAAAACTTTACCATTCTTTTGCTGTATCTTAATGAGTGTTTGTAGAAAGTTTTAATCGAACTGGGAAAGTGGGTATCTTTCCTCCAAGATCCTCTCCTGGTGATATAGATGCTGTTCTCTACTTATATATACAAGTACATATGTTTTTGATGACTATGAGTTTTATATTTTACCTACTACTCAATCGGAAATTTGATAACTATTTGAGAATCGTAATAAATTGACCTTCTAATCATTATAAATCAATATTTTATGTGAAGTTGCTGAAGAAATCTTGTAATTTTTATGCCCAAACATATATTTGTACTTATGTATATGTGTCTAAATTTATCAAATTTCATTTTGTGAGACATTTGAATGTTTATTAGTTATGATTCTTCCTATCAAAATTTTTTATAATTTCATAATTTATGTACATATATTGGGACTTAGCAGCCAATTAAAAAATGGAGATTTGCTACTATTATTTAGGCTAAATCCAAATCATTATTACTAAGCAAAAATAACTAAAAGCAAAAGATGAAGCATGTCTATACGAATGTATGTAACTATGATATACATAGATATTCTGTTTGAGTTGATCGACATTATTAACATATGTTTGTATATAATCACAATCTTTATAAAGGCAAATGTATTATGCCATTTACTCGTGTATTTGTACAATAATTAGTATCATTACCTATGAGTATTAAATATAAATTTATTTACTTTCACAAGTTCTCAATGAATTGCCAAGTGATTGGTTTATTATTAAAACAATGCAACAAAGAATGTGTTGGTGCTTCGCCTTCAAACATAATACTTGTATATAACCCAGCCAACAAGCTAAAATTCAATCTTGATTAGAATTTCAGTTTAATCATTATATCAGTTCATAAAAAGGGAAAGGTTAAAAAGCGTAGTGAAGCAGATAAAATAAAAATGTCTGGGGTCTGAAGTGGTGGTTCATTCCAGCACATGAAAAATCTAATGGTTGATACTTTAATCGATTCCTTTGATAATGATTTGATTTAGTCGTAAAACATTAAAAATAGCGGAAATAAAATTTTAAGTTTATTTGAATATTAAATCCGTCTGTGGGATCGAGTAAAAAATTTTTTACTCGTCAGCTTTAAAATGGTGTTGACAATTAGAATTGTGAATTTCAGAAATCAATTTAAGATCAAATACGTCCCAAAGTTGATATCACCTAAAAAATGTTTACTGGGAATATGCATGTATATACATACACATTTGTGCATGTGCTTGATGCCAACGAGATTGAGTCAATTAATCAGAAATGGCACGAGCTGGTGCTAACAGCGTGACAGTAGTGGTACAAAAAGAAATTACCTTTTCTATTATGATCACGATGCGAGTTTCTAAATGATATTCTAATTTATGCCGGTAGTTATGCACAGTGTGATAGCGATGGAAACTATGTAGGGTTAAGTGTGAAAATTTTTAGTCTCTTTTAAAGGTATACAGGGGTTTATTAAATAATGACTTAAATTTTAGATGATAGTAAATTTTCTTTTATTAGTGTTCAGTTTGGTAGTAGATTTTGTTCTATGTTAAACATATGTATGTACATATGTAATATACATATACATATACAAACATATTCTTAAAATAATAATAATTAAAAGAATAAGAAAATTTTTACAAAATCTTAAAGCGATTATTTCAAATTTACAGTTCATCTGACTTAGTTAATTTGCATTTACTATTTAGGAAGCACCCTATATTATTACACATAAATTACTGTTTTTTTACTTTAATTAAATAAAAACTAATAATAATACAATATGTCGACAAGTGATTAGCAATTTTAATTTAATGCAAACAAAACTCAATACCATTAATTTTCAAAATGGTATTCATTCCATAGATATTAATTACGTGTGAAATGCATTCATCCATAAATTTAAAATATAACCAACAATCAATGTTTTAAAAAAAATTGAATTAATAATAATAATTATTCTCGTGAATTCTGGGTCTGTGAATTTTATTAACAGGCGGTATAGTAGAGGGTCTATAAAATTAACAATTATGATAAACTGGAAGATTCTGGCTTCCTGTATTTTGTTCAATTTAGATTTTATAGTTGGTATTGAGAGAATAATGTAAAATCGTAATTAATCTTTGAATAATGAAAAGTATTAAAATTCCCATTTTATTGTAACGTTTTTCCGGTAGATACGGATGGGATGATTTCCCAAATCCTTCGGGTCCAATCACTGGATTGCTAAATAAAATTCCCAAGATTTGTTCGTTCGGCCTCTTAATCATCAGTAATTTAGTCAACGTTTATTTAATCTCCGCAATAATTACAATTATTTACTATACACAATGGTTTATTTTTCAATTCTTTATAACACAACTATTATTTTGCGCTTCACATAGTTTATTTTCTTCATTCTTCTTCTTCTTCATTTGTATTTGGGATTTCCGTCTCAATATTATTTATTTAGCTGCGTATTTGTATGTACATACGAGTACATATGTATGTGGATTCAAAATTTAGATTTGAATATTACAGCACCAGAGTTCATTTTTAACCACTCGTGGAGAAGTGTGTCAGAAGTATCAGAGATTAGTTGTTTTTTGTTTCTCAAGGTCCTACAGGGAAGTTGTAAAATGAGTACCTCGAACTGAGATGTATGATATAACATATTCTTATGCACAACGTGAAACATATAAGAATATCCTTCAACCGCTGTGGATGCAACAGCTTAGTAAAACTCAAAACGAGATGCAGCCGGATCATATTAAAATCATACTAATTTTAATCAAACTTGATCTGGGATTTCATTTTCGGAAATGAATTATTTTATATTATAATCTAAGCAAAAAGCTATCACCGTACTTAACTTTAAGCAAATCGATCATGGTCCATTTCCGAGAAAAAAGTTCTATCTAAATTTATCTAGATATCGGTCCAGGCACTATTGATATTGATTTTAGAAAAATTTAGAGAGTTTAAATACTTCATTTTTAAACAAATATCGAAGCGGCGTCCACTCAATATTAGTCATGTCCATAGGTATAATAAGGGCTACCAAATATTTCTGTTTGGGAGTGGTCGTTCCTTCCTGTTCTCAAAAAGCTAATTCTGTCTTGAAATGGAATTATCTTTTAGTATTTTGTATAATGCAAGAATTATACTTACGAGTCTACATATCATATGTTCATACCACCTATTTTGTACATTATTTTTTATTTTAATTTTAATTTTTCTCTTTTAAACGGTTTAAACATCCCTACTAATGGTGCGATTTACTTGAAGGGACATAGGTACCTAGGTAGGCTTGATAAGCAATACCTATATGTAATACTTTGTATCCGGAAAGGCGAACCACAAGTAAACAGATCGACGAAAAATAGAAAAAGTGTTAGTATGTCTTCTGGTAGTTTTGAGTTTGACAGAGCATCCACAGCGATTGCAAGCGATGCATATGCGTATGTTGACGTTATTGTGCGTAAACTTATGTTAGAGCCGAGTAGTGGCGTGCGGCTTGCTACGATGTATTCCATTCACGTTTTCATAAAAGACTTTGACAATTGAAAAAGCAACTAATCTCTATATTTGATACACACCTCTAGTAGGGAAACTCAGCTGCTGTGATATTTAAGTGCCAACTTTAAATGTACCTATAAATACATATGTATGTAGCTAGTTCAATAATATTGGGTAATTAAAAAAATCTGCTTTCTATTTCTTATTTCTGGCAACAATGATCCAATTGTGTGAAAAGTTATTTGATTTGAAAATGATTGAAATTTCCGAAGAAGTACGTTACATGGTACTTTTTTACTATACAAATTGAACAAAATACAGAAACTCAGAACAACGTGAGGCCGAGTCCTTTTGTATATGGTTGTATATATTTATGAGAACTTATACGTATTTCACATGACCATGCCAGCGTAGTCGTTAATTCTTTAAACTATGCAAATATCGTTGTACTTTACTTTTCAATTACCTACTCAGTCCAAAGTAGCACCTGTTGCCAAGATTAATTCTGGGTTGGAATTCGAGGCTGATTTTCTTATTGGTGTTTATTATGCTGGTTCCTAAATAGACGAAATCGTCTACAACTTCTGCAAGTGATGACTGTCAACAGTAACATGGAAGCCCATACGAGAATCTTCTAACTTTTGTTTGATGACAGCAGATTTTTCGTCCTGTCCACGTTCACTACCATATCCAAACATATCGGTTCCTTATGCACTCTGAAGAAAGCTAACGCCGCCGCTGTTGAAGCCCGTATGGTCGACAGTACTCAGAAGACTCCCACTCTGTTAGAAAGATCAGGTGGAAAAGGACTTGGATATACTTGATGTCTCTTATAGGCGCTTAACAGCTAATAGAAGAAGCGACTGGAATGCTTTTGTTAACTTTGCTATAATCACGTCCGCAGATGTTTCATTTTTTTTCTGGCAGTAAGTCAAGTTCCAAAACATGTTGCTTACGTCATCCCGCACATGATTTTCCCACGTCCCCATGGTGCGTGATTTTTATTAGTATGATTGTTTCCATGAAAAAAATCTTTTGAAACATTTGGTTGCACCTTAAAATATAATAAGAGGGTTTCCTACCTACACCTACTTTAACTAACCTTAATTTCCAATATTTCCGTAATAAATAGGTAAGCGGGCAATTTAAATTTGATTCTATTCTTCTATATTCTATTTTAGCCACTGCCGCCTATCACCAATGGACCTACGGCGAATAGTGTAGGTGATAAGTCAAAACTTTTATATGCCATTAACGAAACTCCACCATGGTATTTGAGTATATTTCTTGCGCTCCAGCATTATCTGACTATGATTGGTGCTATTGTATCTATACCATTTATCTTGACGCCTGCGCTTTGTATGTCCGATGAGGATCCTGATCGCGGTGTCATAATATCAACAATGATATTTATAACTGGAATCGTTACGATACTACAGGCAACATGGGGTGTGCGTTTGCCCATAGTACAGGGTGGGACAATATCTTTTTTAGTACCCACATTAGCCATTCTGTCACTACCGCAGTGGAAATGCCCAGTAGTGGAAGCAATTGAAGGGTTGTCAGAAGTTGAACGCAAGGAATTGTGGCAGATACGTATGCGAGAGCTATCAGGTGCGATTGCCGTTTCAGCATTAGTTCAGGTTGTATTAGGCTATACAGGACTTGTTGGAAAAATCTTGCGCTTCGTAACACCACTTACGATTGTGCCCACGGTTTCCCTGGTCGGACTAACATTGTTTGAACATGCTGCAAATACAGCATCTAAACACTGGGGTATTGCAGTTGGGTAAGCTTTGTGTTTTTTAAATTTTGATAATTATTTAAATTTTTTGTATTTTTTTTGCAGGACTACAGCCATGTTGACATTGTTTTCTCAGATAATGGCTAACGCATATGTGCCGTTTCCAGCTTATCGAAAAGGCAATGGTATCGAAATACATAGGTTCCAACTTTTTAGAATGTTTCCGGTAGGACTGATGTGCATTGAGAGCATTAAGCTTTAACTTATTCTTGCCGATATTATATTTTTAGGTGCTTCTTACCATCGCCATAATGTGGGGTCTATGTGGAATTTTAACGGTGACAAACGTTTTTGAAGAAGGGCATCCATCACGTACGGACGTACGTTTAAAGGTGCTGACCAATGCTAAATGGTTTTATGTTCCATATCCATTCCAATTTGGTTTACCTTCAGTAACTTTATCTGGAGTGTTGGGCATGTTGGCGGGTGTTTTGGCGTGTACTGTAGAGTCGCTCAGTTATTATCCAACAGTTTCGCAAATGGCTGGTTCGTTCATGTTATTTAATTCACACGTAGTCCATACATAAATGATGCCTTATTTTCCAGGTGCACAATCTCCCCCACTACATGCCATCAATCGTGGCATTGGCACAGAGGGACTTGGTACCGTACTAGCTGGTATTTGGGGTGCAGGTAATGGGACAAATACTTTTGGCGAAAATGTGGGAGCCATTGGCGTTACTAAGGTTTGTGATAATTGATTTAAAATAAGTATATGTACAGTGTATGGTGATAATGTTTGCCCTCCTACTTATATAATAAATTACAGGTCGGTTCACGTCGTGTTATTCAGTGGGCTGCAATAATTATGATAATTCAAGGTGTAATTGGCAAATTTGGTGCCGTCTTTATAATGATACCAGATTCAGTGGTTGGTGGTATCTTTTGTGTTATGTTTGGCATGATCATTGCCTTCGGACTTTCCACGTTGCAATATGTAGATTTGCGCTCCGCTCGAAATCTTTATATTATTGGTTTATCTATTTTCTTTCCTATGGTCTTATGTAAATGGATGCAAGAACATCCAGGAGCGATAAATACTGGAAATGAAACGATCGATTCGACATTATCAGTTCTGCTCGGTACAACTATTCTCGTAGGTGGCTTATTGGGCTGTTTCTTGGATAATATTATTCCAGGTATATGTGCGTAGAAACGTAATAGAAAAACAATCAAAAAATATCTTACTTAATATGTAGGCACTGCGGAGGAGCGTGGACTTGTTGATTGGGCAAATGAAATGCCACTCGGCGATGCAAATATCAATGATGGCACGGCCACAGATTATGATTTTCCATGCGGTATGGAAACTTTAAGGAAGTGAGTAACTATAATAATATTTGATATAAATATATACTACATAAGTATATTCTATTTAAACATTTTTATTTATTTCAGATGGAAATGGACCTATTACATACCGTTCTTACCAACATACAAACTCCAAAAAACAACCTAATTGATTATATATACATACTCGTACTGTATGACTTATATAAATACTCTTGTCTCAATAAATGTCTAATTCTATATTATATTCATATTTTAAGAAAGTTTTGTCGATGCGACTAATAAAAGTATAGAAAATTGTTTTATAATATAAAATAAATAAATTAGAATATACATTTGCATGTATTAAAAGAACTCCAGTATAATAATAGTGAGCCATTATACATACCTCCCAGTTGTACCACCCGAGAGGGATATGTTTTCAAAAGTTATGGACGTTGCTTGCAACGCCAAAATATTGCTAGCTGCCTTGGAAGGAAATTTGTAACTTTCGTCAAAAAATTTTAGTATTTATGTGTATCTATGTGTATGGTAATAAATAATTAATCACGATTGCAGTTTTGCTCATCGCTCACTACAAAGGAGAAAAGGCATTCAATCCAATCGCTTACCGAACGAATCGAGACCTTTACAAGACACATCGTCTCCAAAGAGGAAGGAAAGGCAGTTTACAGGGCAGATAGGTATTGGCTGGTATGCCACCATTAAACAAAAATCCTGCTCGCTTAAGAGATCAAAAGTCAGGCATACACTGATATTCCGTCAGATAACAATAAAAATTATTATTTTTACCAGTTGAAAAGCTTGAAGGGCATTGTAGTCTTTTAAAGGACATAGAAGCCTCAGTAGGTTCGAAAGAAGTAAAATTATCTTTAGAATACCAGGGTTTCGGTCTTAGATCCGTAATTAATATTATCAATAAAAGTAAAGTACAGCAACCAATGTACAAGGCAGAACTTGCATCAAATTCAGTATAACTGAGAAAAAATGAAGTGCACACCATTTATAAAATAAAAATTTGCTACACTGTAGAATTTACAAATTAGTCGCGCAGAGATGGTTAAGGGGTTAGGGGTTAGAATTTATAATTTATTATACAATCATATATTTTATTCGAGAAATTTAACATATCAAAGATATGTATATATTTAAACAGTATTTTTTTTTACTGTAATTAAAAAATTCAGAAAACTCAGCCGTTGGTACCTCACCTCCCTGACGTCTCTAACGGAAATGCTCTCGCTGTGGACAGCATAACTCATATTTCTCATATTTCGTTAGTAAATGGATAAATCTCGTTATTGGACGAAGGAAAAAACAAAAAATTAAAATTTGAATTTTTGACAGACTTTGAACAAACACATTTTTTTAAATCAAATTTGCGAAAAAATTAGTTGTAATAAAAAAAAATCCTTCAATAACTAGATAATGTTATTGCAAGATGTGTGCCAAATTTGAACAAAATCGCTTATAACTTTTCGAGAAATCGTGTCCCCCGACATAAAAAATAGAGTTTTGAGATAAACACATTTAAAGTTTCAAATTGACACAGACATGGCCTGATGGGCGGAACTTCCAAAGGGTTTATCTCTCAGAATTTTAATCCGATCGATTTGATCAATTTAATAAGACAAAAAATCGATTTTTTTTTAATTTTCAAACCCACCTAATTCCTCAATATGGCGCTAATATCTCTAGCACAAGAAACTGCGACAAAATCTGCTTCTTCAAATATTTCAGAAATAAAAGAACCCCTTATGCAGAAGCTTTGAAAACAAATCCTGAAAAAATTTCCTAAAGCGCGAATTGTGGCCGTGTAGAAGACACAATTTATGTCTACAATAAAAATATGACTCAAATGCCAAAATTAGATGTCGCTTGCTTTCGTAAATAAAAAATGAGTGAACTTTGAAGATTTGTATATGGAAAGAAAACGGTATTAGCCAACACAAGGCGGAATTTAGCAAGTTTCTACAAGAAGAGGAAGTAGACTTTATGCTACTAGCTGAAACGCATCTAACGAACAAGTATAACTTTAATATAGTAGGCTCTAAGTTTTATAGCACAAATCATACGAATGACAAGGCACATGACAGTACAGCTATTAGCAATCGAGACAGACTAAGCCATCACTTCCTAGAATATTATGAACGACTTTATATGTAAGCAACTTAAGTCAGCCTTAAAAATCAAGAAAAGAAAAGAACAGGCAAGCAATTTAATGATTTATTTGGTACTCTAGGTAGTAGATTTATTGCAGGTGGCGATTATAATACCAATCAGAATTACTGGGACTCTCGTATTGTTAACCCAATTACATTTACATTTAGCCAAAACCATCTGGATTTTGTTTCTACGAGGCAACCTACACATTGGCCAATGGATCCAAATAAAATACTTGAGCTGATGGATTTTGCAGCTACCAAAAACGTTGATAGAAATCTTATAAATGGTGAAGCCAAAGTCGACCTGTCGTCCGATCATTCGCCAGCTATGACAAAATTTTTCGAATAACCAAATACAGTTGGGAACCCATTTCTTTCGGACAACATCCCAAACAAACTAGCTTAAGTACAAGAAATACCTGAATACCCACATGCAAATGGAGACAGAAGTAATATGTGAAGTAGACAATGTTAACTTGTTACTTCTTGCTTTCAACGGCGCTTACTGTATCAGTTCCAGATACAGAGAGTCACCAAAGAACAATTTGAATCACCAACAGCCGAATTGAGAGAAGAAGCACTTAGGAAGATGTATTTTTACTTTGATGACGCTCAGACTGAGAACCGATACTTGGGAACCTTCTGAAGAAGAAAAAGCAAAATGTTTTGCGAAATTCCCGAATTGTGTACAACCTCATCTGAGATAACAAAAACGTTGAATATAAAAAAGTCGCTTGTCGCCTGTTCACGACCACATTACACATCAAATGCTAACAGAGCTACCAAATATTGCTTTCCATTTCTTGCTTCAACTCTTTAATGCCATCCTTAAACTTGGATATTTTCAAAATCATGATAGCCAAACCTGTAAAAGACGCAACGCTGTCGTATCGTCCAATTAACTTGTTGTCCGTTCTTTCCAAATTTTTCCAAAAAGTGCTACTATCCAAAATATCTCCTATTTTCCACGAATATAAAACTATACCAAATCATCAATTTGGTTTTCGCGAAAAACATGTTGCTATGGAACAAGTCCATCGCATTACCAATGAGATAAGGAAGGCATTTGAGTCGAAAGAGTATTACTCAGCAATATTTCTTGATGTGGCTCAAGCATTCGATGAGGTATGGCATGAAGGACTTATATACAAAATTGAAATGGCTTTGCCTTAGATTAGTATCCAATTGTGGCTGATGTTCCGCAAGACAGCATTTTGGGACCAATACTGTATGTCTATTAAAATCAACATTCGCAGACGATACCGCTATTTTATGAAGGAGCAAGTACCCAACCAAAGCTTCAAATACACTAGAAAACCACTTAATACTCGTAAGAAGTTGGCTATCAATCCGGCGCATCAAAATGAACGAGCAAAAGAGTAAACATATCACAATCACTTTAAATGCAGAAACATGTCCAATACTAAAGCTAAACAATGTATGGTCCCCCAAGCCAATGATGTTAAATACCTTGATTCACCTAGATAGCCTTTTGCCCTAGAAGAACGATATTTCTGCTAAAATACAGCACCTTGAACTTAATACCGCCAGCATGAATTGGTTATTGCGTGAAAATTCAGTTCTATGCTTGGACCACAAAATTCTTTTATACTCGTATAACTAAACCAATCTGAATGTATGTAATAAAAACGTGAGGCTCGGAGCACCTAGTCTCCGTAGAATATTTCAATTAAAAATGTTACGAAATCTCAGAAGTGCACCAATATCATTACCAATGACTAACAAAGAAGTGACAAATACCTGAAAAAATACCTATCGAATCCCCTAGCGAACTTTTTTTCCCAGCAATCTGAACACGCCTTCAACGAAGGGATCTGCCAGTATTTGGAAGAGCAACATCTTACCTGTCGTCCTTCACTAATAATGGGCTGAAGCTAAAATTCCCTAGTTATTTAGATTCTTAAACTTAACTTATTGTTAGGCTTTAATTAAGCAGATCAAATAAATAAATTTCTTAAAAAAAGTCGACTAATCAGTTTTGCTGTCGATTTATGCATCAATTAATCTAAAAATCAATCATATAATCATGCACTTACATGTGCATACATCCATATGTATGTAGTATGTAAATGCTATCCCTGCCAACCACAACTGGGTAAAAAACTAGATAACTTGAGCAAGCAATTGTTCAAAACTGATTGAAAAACTGGGTAACAGCTTAGGCATTTTATTAAAAAGTGTGCAGATTTTACCCACTTTTTCCTTGTACATGTGATTGACATCCTTGTTACACTTATTCAATCACGTCATTGAAAATATATAGCTGTGCTCTTCAAATTTTTTGATTTTAAGGGGAAACTGGGTAGTCTTGGTTGGCAGGGGCAAAGGCAATTCCCCAAAAATTACCCTTACCAAGGACAAACAAAAGGGTTGACAATGTAAAATCAATTCCCCGAAAAGGACAGAAAATGAAGCGCAAGTAAGATGCAAATTACCTATACCAAGGACAAACATAAGGGTAGACAGTGGAAAGGTAATTCCTTGTCGTTAAGGATAAACGGAGCGGCTGAGGCTACCGCAGGCAAACGAATAATCAGCCTATCCGTAAGCGCGTGAACAGAATGTTTGGGTCATCTACAGGTGTAAAAAGAGCGGCAGCCGCTATCACAATAAGAGACGAGTAGACAACTTAGTGGAGTTAACATTGCTGTGAGCTGTGTGTTTGAGAAACGGATAAGCTGTGTGAAGCAGAGAATAATTGTGTGCCATAAAGAATTGTAAAATAAGCCATTGGCTATAGTAAAGAATTATAATTACTGTCCAAATAAATTCCTGACGGTTAAGAGGTCAAACGAACAAATCTTGGGCGTTTTACTTAGCAATATGGTGATCGGACTCGAAGGATTTGGGATATCATCGAGGTAGCAACGAAAAACGTTACAATATGTACATACATACATACTATTCAGCAAAAGATGATATGTTCTGATTGTCATAGCATTCAAACTAAAAACTCCTTTTATATTTTAGTAGAGTTTCTGGTCTACTTTTTTTGTGGGTTCCATCGATACATCCAATAATACCCGGAAATCTTGTTTTTTTTTGGAAAAAAGTTTCTTTTCTTGTATTTTTCGCCTGTCTGTCATATCAAACTTAATCCGCGTAGAGCAAAAATAGCTTCTAAAGTGGTAATTGTTTCAGCAAAGCTGAACAAACGGTTGGCGGGCTAGTCCACGATGAAAGTCATTTCCATCACTTGTTTGATATGACTCTTGTCCAAGAAGCAGTAGCGTTTCCGCCAATTTTGTTACTTCAGGTACACACGTTGTTCGCACACCACTTTTCAAATGTGGTTCGATTTCTTTTCGGGCATATTTTAACTCGAGACTATTCTTCAAATCTGAAATGAAAGAAAACTTAACCAACTAACAGAAAAATTCTTCAAAATTGCAAATCAACGAATTTAAATTACAACTCTTACTTTATATCACAGTTCTGCCTTATAATTTTTCTTTTTGCTCTAAGTTCGTTTTTGGTCTCTTTATCGTTTGAGCTTGATGTATCAGTAAAAAAAGATCATTTTAAAATTAAAAATTTTCCATAAAATACTGAACGAATCGAAACAGACGCACAAATGACACAAAATCCCTTAAACGCAATTAATGTTTAGTATAATTACTGAAGTATGGACACCCCTAGCTTGATATTTGCTCAGATGATATCAATTTTTAGCTTCTCACTCAGATCTTCAGGCTTCAGGAATTCAGGACTTCTTATTATATTAAAATTCTCTATTCACCTGTGAAATCTCCTATAACAACCTAGTTGGTTTAACAGCATTTTCAAAATCGGGTAAATACCTCTTCAGAAAGATAAAGTCAATCGTTGAAAAATGACTCGTCAAATAAATTAAAGAATTTTCCATATTGCTTTTGGGGGTAAAAATAAAAAATTTATATTAAAATGGATAAAAAAATATTGAATAATTTTTAAAATATCTATAAGATGTCTACATTTTAGCAAATTATGTTTTTTATTATTAGTTTTACTTTCAGCCACTCCTTTGCGAAATGCTTTCTGACTTCTTTTAAATATCGAGTTTTGAATTCAAAAATCCGAGTATATAACATCTATGAGATTAATGATAACCGGCGAAATAAAATACCAATTTTCCTTTCAGTCTTTCCTCCTTCTTTTTGGCCACATTTCAACTGCCTTTTTTTTAAACGAATCATAATTTCGGCCATTTACCGGCTCTTTAAAGATTTTGGGAGTGAAATCCTTAGAAAAAAATAGAGTTGGTGCGAATGTGACCTTTCCTCCTCTTTGGAAATGGTGAGCGACGAACATTTAATTCGTTGCATTGAGAATTTGAGTCATGCATGAGTATATGTACATATGTTACATACAGTGGCGGATCCACTGGTGGGGTTTTCGGGTCCGGACCCTCTCCCCCTCTTCGGAAGCAATGTAAATCTTAAATTCGAATCTACCTTTGCAGTTTATTTGTGTCTGATGTCTCCAAAAAAATTGAATATATTTTAGTACCCCACTTTTGGAAATTCTGGATCCGCCACTGGTTACATATGTGCATAAGTATATCAAGTGGTAGCAAGCTAAAAGCTAAAGCCTAAAAGTATGCGGGAGATATTGAGCATAACTGTTGCTTGCTTAAACAGTGGAATAATGGCTAACTAAACGGTGTTTTTTTTTATAGAGGTATAGAACTTTAAGTTGCAATAAAACAACGATGGATTATTCGATTGACATGAATTTTATTTATCCGAAAGATAATCTTGTGGCATTACATTTTAAATATGATTTTTGGCATATGACCGCCACGGCTGGCGCGGATGTAGTCCAATCTGGACGTCCAATTTTCGATGACTTTTTCCAACATTTGTGGCCGTATATCGGCAATAACACGGCGATTGTTGTCTTCCAAATGGTCAAGCGTTTGTGGCTTATCCGCATAGACCAATGACTTTACATAGCCCCACAGAAAGTAGTCTAGCGGTGTTAAATTACAAGATCTTGGAGGCCAATTAACAGGTCCAAAACGTGAAATTAGGCCGTCACCAAACATGTCTTTCAATAAATCTAATGTGGCACGAGCTGTGTGACATGTTGCGCCGTCTTGTTGAAACCACATCTCCTGGACATCATGGTTATTCAATTCAGGAATGAAAAAGTTAGTAATCATGGCTCTATACCGATCACCATTGACTTTAACGTTCTGGCCACCATCGTTTTTGAAAAAGTACGGACCAATGATTCCACCAGCCCATAAAGCGCACCAAACAGTCAGTTTTTCTAGATGTAACGGTGTTTCAACATACAATTCAGGATTACCTTCACTCCAAATGCGGCAGTTTTGTTTGTTGACGTAGCCATTCAACCAGAAGTGCGCTTCATCGCTAAACAAAATTCGCTTATGAAAATCGGGAACAACGGTAATCTCGTTTTGGGCCCATTCGACGAATCTACGCCTTACTTGAGTCTATTCATGATGAATTGCCAAACCAAACTGAGAATAAATCACTTGACAGCTGTTAAATCGGTCGCCATCTTGAAAAGTAATGCCAACTTAAACTTATATACCTCTATAAAAAACACCCTTTATAATTACTTGGAGGATTAAAGCTGATTCACAAAGGAGTTTCGTCTCTCTTATGTAAGAGTTGGTTTTAGGCAGATATGTTCGAAGTATATATTTATATGCGTAAGTACGCATAGAAAGTAGTTGAGAAGAGGCAGAGAGGTGAAGCAAAATGTTGCCGATCATTCGACATTTTTAAGCTTCCCCAGCTCTGTGAAGCAAGGCACACCTTTGAGGGCAATGAGTCTAAGTGTAATATTTACCCCAAAAAAGGCACATGCCTTCAATCTTAAAAAATGATAATACAATAAAGGACTAATTTGTATTTGTAATTTATTGTACTTTGCTTACTTTGTTAATCGATGCAGTGGAAATTGTTATATTGTATTAAATATAAGAATTAGTTTTGAGGTTTTTGAAATTATTGAAGATTCCATGAAATACTTTGCACAAAAAAATCATTTGAATTTAAATATACATATTTTAACGATTTTTTGACAACTTGATTTTCTCTTAACACTGACATATTAAAAATATTTAATACATTTTCCATAAAATGTGTAAAATGCTAAAGCACCTGAAAATATTTTGTCCATCACATTTCACAAAAAAGACTTCAGAGGGTTAGAATTCTTGTGAGAATGTTTTACTTGTCTTCATTTTCTATTATTTTTAATTAGTCTAATAGCACAAAAAAAAAAAAACCGATTCCTTTTGTTCGAACCGATTCGAACAAACTAGCACGAACTCTGACGAAATATTTGAAAACTAATTTACAAAAAACAGCACAAGCCAGCAGGTACAGCTACCAAACACGTAACAACGGACAAGTAAAAACAAAAAATAAACCAAACGACAAAGATCACCGATTTCTACCTACCGCTTAGCACGGTACAGCGAATGTACACGAAAACAACCCTTGTGACAGGTAACAATTCGGACACATCAATAACACACACACGCACACCCATGTTGACATTACCTACCACAGAATACACACCCACGTAAATAGATTGACATGACCTGTCCCATGGACTATAAATACAACACAACAGATAGACACAGACCAGAACGAAAGTAGGCATTGAAGATGGTGGAACGCCGAAACCGGTTTGTCGAAAAACCAAAATTGACAAGGAATGACGGAAAATCGTTCCATTTTAAAACAAAATAAAACCGGTTATGTCAGCTAGCTAATAAATCCAGCATCTTGTTCGGACCGACATCGTTTTCATGCTTTCGTGTGAAACCAACCTTTTTGGTCATGAAAAATCTTCAAAACGAAAATACATCGAAAATCAATTTTCGCTGAAAACCATTTGAAAACTCATGTTCCTCTCAATCCAATCGGTGTCTGCACTATTTTTTTTTATCGAAGTGAAAGGCATATTTTATCACATACATAACATGGAGAGGCTTAATGAAGGGTATGAATTTAAAATGAATATCAATTGAAAGTTCAGGATTATTCAATTATCCTTTTAGATTTTTACGTTCTCACAAATTTTGCGGAGAAACTTCGTAAAATATTTGCTGATGCTGATTTAAACATCTTTAAATATAACTTATTTAATCTAGAAAATGAGTTAAATATATTATATGCATGTTTTCAAGACTTTCAACAAAGTGTTCCAACTTCTCGCGTTCACGAATTGCAAAGTATAGGTAAGAGAAATCGTATTAATTTATAAGCAGCATAATTCTCTGTTCACTATATTTTAAAGAACGCCGAAGTTCCGGAAAATTTTCGCTTCAATATGATTGTTGGTCATAATTAGTGGTATTTACATTATTTATTCAAATGCTGAGATTTACACACATAAATTCTTTATTAAATTTTCATGTAATTATCTAAAGTGACAACAAGACTATGATCCATTAAGGCTTCAAGAGTTTTCTGCACTCGAATGCTTGAGCTCTATTACATAATAATCTGATTTGACTGCAAAATGGGGTACAGCATTTTGTAATATGTATCTGCTGCTTATGGTTTATTCATTATGTGAAGAGTTTTCCTGGTACGATTCCTGGCGTTTTTAAAGATATTTTATTAACCTGTCATACTGAAGTACAATTAGTGGCATGTCATAAGTTAATAAATTTAAAAGTGTCTGAATTGTATTGGGATCACGAAGCGGTTCGTATTTTATTAATGTTAGATCACATTTAAAAAAGGTTAAAACTTTCGAAAAATATATTCCCTTTTATTTAAAAGTGAATATATGAAATTTGAAACAAAAATCCGTCAAAAAAACATCCGAATTCTTGAAATTTCTTACCATAATATATAGCTCCCATTCACCGCTTTGTTCAGGTATGAGACTTCGGTCAAAACTCCTTCAAAACAACCATCTAAGAGCATTTGGTTTCTAAAAAATTTGGTATTCTACAGATGTTATTTCAAGTTAATATTGACAAAGAAAATAATCGTGTTCAAGAACTTCTTCGAACTAAAACTAATAAATTTAGTTTATATGTTAGGCTAATTTATTTAATTTTTTGTATATATTTTGTGCTTTGTGCGGTCGTTTATTTGAAAAAAAAACTGAGCTTTCTTTTCTTCATCCTACGCGTTTCGATACCTTATTCAATATTCTTCAGGGAGTTCTATTTTTAGAAAACATAATTACATACATACGTAATTATCGAAATGCATACAAAAACATTTATTCCAAATATACGTAAACATATAATCACTTGTTTTACATATTTGATTTTTTTATGGTTTCACATTTTTTCTATCTTCATTCGACTACATACAATATGAAAGATACAGTGGCGAACATACACCGTCTGTTTTCGTTGTCTAGAAAGTACTATCCCTTTGCTGAAAAATGTAGGTATACAGTTTTATTTTAAATACTTTTCTAATCACATGTATTAAAACAAATCCATTCTCTAACATAAAATAAAACAGTAATGGTGAAAAAACGCAAAAATACCCTTGACAAACGTCTACATACACCACAGGTTTACTAGCAGTTATGTCGATATACTGTGTTGTTATGGCGGTTAGATACCTTTTTTACAATTTTTTTTTTTTTTAATTTTGTTTTCTAATTTGCTAGTATTGAATTTAGTTGTGGTTTAAACACATGAGCATCAACAATGGCTCCTCGAAAAGAATGATGGTTATTCAGCACAGAAAAGAGAAGAAATCGTATGGTGAAATTTCAAAAATTATAATCTTAAGTCCACCTAACGTACAGACCATTGTAAAAAAATGTGAAAAAAAAAATTAATCCACCGAAAAAAAACCGCGTGATGGCCCCCTGAAGAGACTAACTCGAAGAGACATCAGCTTTATTCTAAAGGAAGTGAATGATGGTTCTAAAGTTACTGCTCCAAAATTAGTCGAAAAAATCGCAAGCTCATCAAGAAAATGTCTTCATCCAATAACAATTCGAAGAGTTCTGAGCGATAACGGCTTCCACAGTACGACGCCACGTAAAAAGGCTCTTATTCGGCAGCGATGGAAGAGCAAAAGTTTGAAGAAAAGAAACCACTGCACTTAACTCCAAAAATATAGTACCAACAGTGAAGCATGGTGGCGGCAACGTAATGGTTCGCGGAGCGGTTGCGGCATCTGGAGTTGGAGTTATTGAGGGTAATATGGATCAGTTCAAATATAAGTCATTGTTGGAAGCTAGTCTGAAACCTTCGGTGGACAGTTTGGAGCTTGGCTCAGGTTGGATCTTTCAACAGGATAATGATTGAAAGCACAAGGTCCACATTGTTAAGGATTGGTTGCTTTATCATACTCCAAGCAACTGCACACACCACCTGAAAGCTCAAATTTGAATGTTATTGAACATGTCTGGGAGAAAAAAATTAAAATCAGATTTCCAGCTCGGCATTACTCAAAGAACGTCTAATTGAAGCTTTGGATAGTATTACTCCATCAGAATTGACAAATTTAGTAGCTTCGATGCCACGATGGCTTCAAGCTGTTATTGATGCGCACGGTGGACCAACTAAATACTAAAAAGGTCATGTTACCTGATTCTGATCTGATTAACCAAAGTTTTTGCGCTAAATGTAGGTACTGTATGCAGACTTTTGTCGATGTTTTTTTTCATAGCTTTATATTTTATAATTATTTACTTTATTATCTTTTTAAACTTCTTGGACTTTCAATTGAACGAAAACAGGGGATTTTGTAGACTTTTGTCAGCCACTGTACATTACATTAAACTTCAAATCTTTAGGCTATGATCGTTGTGTATGTGCAATTTATGTTGTCCACATCTTGTTTGTAATTCAAAACATTTGCCATGAACAAAGTTTCTCCGTGTGAACGTGAAGGGCAATACTAAAAGAGAAATTGCCGATAAAAAGCAGCAAGAGTATTCGTGTGTAAACTCAGTCTAAGCAGACGGCGAAGTCGGCAGAACCACTAGCAAATAGCACAGGGCAAATAAAAAAGAGGAGGCTCAGATCGTTATATTAATATTAAAGGAAATCTAGCCTAATAAAAAATAAAAACACAAAAAAATGCAACTAAGTGCTAACAATGATAAAAACAAAAAACTCTCAAGTAGCAACAGATAAGTATGTACAATCAAACGGTGCTCCCACAGTTGGAAATACCAAACCTCCACCAATTTACTGGCGTAAACGTAGCTCAAGTATGCTGCTAAATAACCTTGCCAGAATAATTGGCACAAACAATTTTCATGCTGAAATCGAAGCTTACGAGTACACTGAATAAAGATTCATGGAAGTTGTGAATTTTCTATTTGCCAGTAATAAAAACTAATACTCATAAAAACTGAAGAGTTCGAAAGGTTTGACTGTTTTAATTAAGGGAAACCGTAGAAGAGTCCGAATGCACATCTAAGAAAAGCAAAATTTAGTAATTGCTGAGGTAATCTAAAAGTAAAAATTACCAACACCATCCAGGTTGGCCGGAGTCAAATAGTAGGACCTAAAATCCAATTTGTAGAAAAGTCTATTGTCATATGCGAGTGTATTGAAGAACAATTCGGAGCAGATCCCCCAGAATCCATATAATGGAGGTATAGAATCTATGATTTTTTACCTTACCCAATGCATGACACTATGAAAAACATGATTCAAGACTTCATTAAAGCTCATAACATGTTACAAATGTTCATGAACAAAAAATGATGGCGCTGAATATTTGTTTGCAAACAATGTCAACTATAATATTGTAACGTTTTTCGTTGCTACCCTCGATGATTTCCCAAATCCTTCGAGTCCGATCACTGGATTGCTAAAAAAAACTTCCAAGGTTTATTCGTTTGGCCTCTTAACCGTCAGGAATTAACTCAACGTTTATTAATTCTTTGATAATTATAATTATTTACTATAGCCAATTGCTTATTTTACAATTCTTTATGGCACACAATTATTCTCTGCTTCACACAGCTTATCCGTTTCTCAAACACACAGCTCACAGCAATGTTAACTCCACTGAGTTGTCTACTCGTCTCATCTTGTGATAGCGGCTCCCGCTCTTTTTATACCTGTAGATGACCCAAACATTCTGTTCACGCGCTTAAGAATAGGCTGATTATTCATTTGCCTGCGGTAGCTGCAGCTGCTCCGTTTATCCTTAATGACGTGGAATTTCCTTTACACTGTCTACCCTTATGTTTGTCCTTGGTATAGGTAATTTGCATCTTACCGCCGCTTCTTTATTTTCTGTCCTTTTCGGGGAATTGCCTTTACATTGTCAACCCTTTTGTTTGTCCTTGGTCCGGGTAATTTGCATCATACGGCCACTTCTTTTGTCTGTTTTTATTTGGAAATCTCGTCACACTGTTACTCATTTCAATCTGTTCTTCGTATTTGGGGTTTCCGTCACAATATGACAGATAATGTTATAGATTTTGTACTCGTGCCTTAAACGCAACTGAAGGGATAAATTCAATTTTTATATATCAGGGTTCATATTCCATTCCACAAATCACCCCTATGATAACTTCTAAGAAACTACCTTAAATATATTCCACCAATTACTTAGAAAGCTACTTCAGTAGCCTTGAATTATGACAAAGAGTTAAACCTCTCAGATATCTGTTGTGCTCCAAGATTTAAAACCACAGACAATCAATTAAAAAAAATTCGATAGCCTAGGAGGTAGATTTATAGCTGCAGGAGACTAAAATGCAAAGCAAGTCTATTGGAGGTCTCGACTAATAAACCCAAAATGCCCCTAGATTTACAATACCATTAGGAAGAGGAAAAAACCTGACCTAATAGACTTCGCTGTTTCAAGAAAAAACGACTGGAAATTTGTATCAGCTTTGATTGTTGTTAATTTATCTTCGGACTACTCACTCGTTTTAATAAAAATTTACGAGCAACCGATGACGCTTGTCCAAGAACCAATACTAACAAGCAGAGAAACAAACAAAGAATTTATTAGTAGTCATATTAACATCAACCCAATACTGAACAGTGAAAATGATATTGAAGATTGGTTGAAATATCTCTAGAATTGAGGGACTAGTTTGCGTACAAATAGACAGGCGGACATACGGACTTGGCTAAATCAATTCAGCTCGTTATTATGATACGATCGGTATAAATTTCGGTGGGTCCATCTCTTCTCCTTCTGGTACTTACATACTTCTGACCAAAGTACCAAAAAATACTCACTCTGGAAAGGCACATAAGAACTTTAAGCCTCCAGTTGAAGTAAGTATGCCAATTAGTAACACAAGCCATTTAAGAATTGAATTCCAACCAAATAATGAAATTAATAATTTTACATTGCCGGAATCAATCGAGAATGGCCCAAAAACTTAAGTGATAGTTAAAACATCAACCGTGTAAGATGTAAATGAGGCACAGAAATTGAACCCAAAGAAATCTCCATGCTATGAGCTTATTACACTAGAAATTCTAAAATGGCTAGCAAGGGTTGCACAAGCACTGCTCTCTGAATTTTTCTTACGAGATTCTGAAAGTGAATTACTTTCCGAAGGCGTTGAAAAAGTGACAGATATTAATGACAGCCGAATCAGGCAAAGACCACACACAGTCATCTTCTTACTTCCCTAACTTTCCAAATTATTCGAAAGAATTCCGATATAAAAAATCTCCTCTTCTCCATCGTAACAAAGTGATACCAGTACAACAATTCAGTTTTCGTAAAAAACATGATAGTAACGACCACATCCGTCGAATTACTAATGAAATTAGGAAGTAAGGAGTAAGTAAGGAGTACTACTGTGCAAGATTTCTTGGGCATAAAGATCTATTATACAAAATTCAAAAAAATTTGACTGTTAATTTTTCCAAAATTTTGAGTCATATCTGTCCAACAGTTGGTTTATAGAAAAATAGACGGAATTTATTACTTATTAGTTTCTAGTAAAAGCTGGTTTTCCTCATGGTAGCGTCCTTGGGCCTATATTATGCATTATATACTCTGCAGACATCCCAGTAAATCGAAAAATACAAACATTCACTTTCGCGGATGACATGTGTGACAAGTGTGCCGTGATAAATATCCTAGAAAACATCAAATACGAGGTTGTGTTTAAAGGAAAAGGTAAATTTTGATTTTTTTTGGAAATTACTTATTTATTCATTAATATATATTTTGTCCCCTTCAAAGTAATTCCCCTCGGATTCAATACACTTGTGCCAACGCTTTTTCCAATCCTCGAAGCACTTTTGAAATGCTCGTTTCGGTACGGCGATCAGCTCTCTCTTCGATTCAGACTTGATCTCATCAATTGTGGCAAAACGGTTTCCTTTCATTGGTTTCTATAGTTTTGGGAATAGGAAAAGTCGCATGGAGCTAAATCTTGTAAAAATAGTGATTGAGGCATAATTACGGTTTTGTTTTTGGCCAAAAAATCACGAATAAGCATTTATGTGTGAGCTGGTGCATTAGCGTGATGCAGAAGACACGATATGTTTTACACAGTTCCGATCGTTTAAGCAGTATTGCTTCACGCAAGCGTTGCATACCCGGATCGTTGTTGACATCATTCAACAACTCCTGAGCGATACTAATGCGACATTGCATAAGCCGATTGTTATGCCAACATCCTCTGCAACTTCCCTAATAGTGATTCGACTGTTTCGATGTTTTCTTGACTTGTTGACGTGGACGCACCACAGGACGCTCATCATCCTCAACATCTTCTCGGTCAACATTTCAAGTGCCTTGGATCACTTTATTCCATTTTAAAGCAAAATTTAATACATATTCTTTGACCCCTTTCTTCTAAAAGTCAAAAACCGAAGAGCACACAAAAACGTGACTAACTTCTTCTGTTGTCAAAACAAATTGGCTCCTAATGCAAGCACATGGTAAACATATGTGTCCGATTATAACAAATACAAAATATAGATAATCGAATGTACACAGCCCGCGAAAAATCAAAATTCACCTTTTCCGTTGAACATACCTCGTATAATTGGTGATCTTGTTTTTTTCATTGAAGAATGGCTGGCAAACCGGAGAATTAAAGCCATTTACATTATGCCCACAAAGATATTATACAATTAGATTGAATGATATACATATTTCCCCATCAAATGGTGTTTCCATATCTCGGTATACACTTATATAGAAGGCTCACTTGGAAAAGACAAATAGATGCCAAAATATTACATATGAAATTAAAAGCAGCTAGTTGAAATTGGCTTTTACATAAAAACTCTGGGCTAAAACTAGATTACAAAGTACTAATTTAGTAAGCAGTTATAAAACCAATTCGGATGTATGGTGTTCAACTGTGGGGTACGATCTATATAAAATTATAAGGGAACTAACAGGCGTTCCGTGGTACGTTCATACCGTAAATATTCACAAAGACCTTGATATCCTACTGGTTAAGTCTCAAGTTGAAAGGTGCAGGTCCAAGTACCTCACTAAACTGAAAAATTATTCCAATCCATTAACTGCTCCGGTATTGATAAATACAGCGTGAAACTTATTGGTGAAAAGAACATGGTGCGACTAATGTGTGATGGGTGTATGACATACATACAAAATATCGATTTGGTTATCCAAGACATGCAAAACAGTGTCAATAAAAATAACTCAATTCTTAATGAGTACAAAAGTGAGTTTGAAGAGGTCATGTTAAAGAGCCAAAATGAAATAAAATCGTTATTGGAGGCTGTTGAAAGTCGTTACACTCAACGTGTTGTGTCATTAGGAAAATCGCAAATGCTTTTTGAAAAGAAAATCGGGGAACTGGAAAGTTTATTCGCGATGGTTGAAGAGGTAAAAAACAAGACTGTTGACATTTGTAAGGACAGTGAGAAGGTCCATAGTGAACTAAAAAAGATAACCAATGGAAAACAAGTGTCATATGCAGAGGTTATAAAAAATAATAAGAAAAATGAGGTGCCAAAACTAAAGAAAGATGTAGCATTAATTGTGAAGCCTGTAGCTAAACAAACGGGTGAAAAAACAAAGCAGGACTTAAATAAAAAAGTGGATCCTAAGAATTTGAAAATTTCAAATATTGCGACAAGAAAAAGGTGATTCATAGTGAGAATACTGATGAGCGTGAAAAAATTAAAATTGCCATTGAAGAAAATATAGGTCAAGAATACGAAATAAAAGTGCCAGAGATGAGTCGCCCAAGTTTCATTATTAAGGGGGTAAATTTTAAATATGAAAATGATACATTAATAGACACGATAAAAAAACAAAATTTGATCTTAAGGGAGAGTTCGTTGAAATTCAAGAAAACAATTGAAAGGAAGCAAGGCAATAGAACGGTTTATGACATAATTATTGAGATAGAAAAAGATGATTTTTCTAAAGTTCTTGCGGCAGAGAGAATAAATATAGGGTGGGAAAGAAGTAAAGTGTACGATGCCATCACTGTGCTAATGTGCTATAAATGTAAAGGCTTTAATCATAAATCGTCTGAATGCAAAAATGAAGATGCATGTCAGAAGTGCCATGGGAAGCATAATTCGAAAACGTGCATGAAAACCCCAGTAAATAAATGTTTGAATTGTATTAAAGCCATAGAAAATTTGAAATTACCATTAGACGTTAATCATGACACATTCGACAGAGAGTGTCCGTGTTATCTGAACAAGTTGCAAATAAGAAAGCAAAGGCTTGGTTATTAGCAACTAAATGAAGAAGTCATAAATGAAGAATTCACCAATGTAAATACTAACAGTAAGCAACGTAAGAAACATATATCTAAACAGCAACAGTATTACGGCCAACAAAGGAGAAATTGACATAATGGTCGAAGATGAAACTCCACATATTGTGTTATGCGCCGAGACTCATACCACGGAAAATATAAGTGAGTCAGAGCTAAATATTGTTGGCTACAATCATGTCAGGTGTGATTCATATAGCCGACACACAGGTGGTGTTCTAATATATATCCATAAATCGGTTGACTTCAAAGTAATATATAATAACAGTAGAAGCAATAATACTTGGTGCACGGTGATAAAAACGACAAAAAATACTATCAAGTGGCAAATAGGCATGGTGTACCACTCACCAAACACAAGCGACGCTGAATTCATAAGAATTATGGGCGAAATGATCGAAGAATATTTTAATGAAAGTGAAAACAATGTCATTGTTGGCGACTTCAACATAAATATGAATGTACTATCGACATACTCGAACCAGCTTGTTCAAACTTTTGCATCGACGTCAATGCACCAATTAATTCAATTTGATACAAGAATAACGGAAGTTTCGCAAACTAAAATAGACCTTCTGTTTAGCAATGATGATGATATTGAAATACGAAATCTGCAAACGCATAATATTTCTGATTACGAAACGATCTGTTTCAAGAACTTATGCGAAACGCTTATGCTGGGATAACTACGCGAAAGAGAACTTGATAGATCTGCTTAGGA
The DNA here is from genome assembly GCA_030068015.2 of Neoceratitis asiatica. Classification (NCBI taxonomy): domain Eukaryota; kingdom Metazoa; phylum Arthropoda; class Insecta; order Diptera; family Tephritidae; genus Neoceratitis; species Neoceratitis asiatica. Next base: position 74,468,244 of record CM061528.1, read on the forward strand.
GATATAATCTGGAAGAGATTACAATCTGTGACATTGGACAAAAGGTCCAAATTATACATAATATCTTGGGTGACATAATGGCAACTTTAACATATGAGAAACGGGTTCAAATAAAATTAATGAATAGATGGTATGATCGCGAACTAGCTGAGCTAAACAAATTAAAATACGAAAGCTTAGAATTGGCAAAAAGAACGAATGAATGGGAAAGGTAAAAATACATAAAACGTTATTATAAAAGATTAGTTAAAATAAAACAGAAAAAATATATGGAGAACAGGATTACGAGAAACTGCAATAATCAAAGATTAATGTGGAAATGCCTAAAAGATATGGTTAATATGAATAATGAGACAGCAGAAATAAAACGAGTCTATTTGAATGGCATCTATATCGAAGAAGATTATGAAATAGCAAAGGAATTAAATCAGTTTTTTGTTGAAAGTATAATAAGAATTCGTGATAGCATAGAGACAATTAATCTTGATGAAGTCCAAGTAAAAATTAATAGAAGTCTGTTTGAATTTAAACAAATAGATGTGGAACAATCACTACGGGTAGTAGGAACTTTACAAAATAAGTATGGTGGGAAAAAATGTCTAACAGAAGGTGTTATAAAAGACAGTATGGACTATTTAGGTTACATCTACACGTGTATTGCTAACGAAAGCCTCAATAGGGGGGTATTTCCTGAATGCTGGAAAACATCGACTATTGTACCTGTTGAAAAAGTGAAAGGAACGGTCAAACCAGAAGAAATTCGTCCTATAAATACATTGTGGAGCGACGAGAAAATAATGGAGAAAATCATTAAGGAGCAGCTACTAGAATATCTTAATGAACATGATATTATTATAAAGGAACAATCGGGGTTTAGGTCCAAACACTCTTGTGAAACCGCACTCAACTTCGTATTAGCAGAGTGGAAAGAAAGCATGTTGAATAAGCAAGCAACGGTTTCAGTTTTTCTTGACCTCAAGAGGGCATTTGAGACTATTGATAAGGATATCCTATTGATGAAGCTATATAAAATAGGTGTACGGAAATACACTATCACCTGAAATAGATGTCGAAATTGGCATACCGCAGGGTTTTGTACTAGCAGCGATTCTATTTAGCATATATATAAATGATATAAAAGATTGTCTCAATCATTGCAACATAAGGCTGTTCGCGGACGATGCACTATTGACCGTAAGATGTCCGTCGGTATCGGAAGCGATTTCCAAAATACAAAGTGATTTAAATTCCCTATACAAGTGGCTCTGCCAAAATAAACTTTAAATTAACATAGATAAAACAAAGTGGATGGTCATGAAGAAATCATTAGCTGAAGTTGATAACGCGACATTAAAAATAGGAGTAATGATCGATGACAGACTTAAATTCGATGATTATTAAAATACATAGAACAGAAAATATCAAAAAAAAAAAAAATAGGATTCATGTATCGAACGTGCAAGCATGTAAGCAAATGCTATAAAATAATTGTGTATAGGTCCATCATAGAGCCCCATTTCATATATTGTCCAACGATTCTATTCACACTAGCTGACTCAAATATATCTAAGCTGCAGGTAAAACAAAATAAAGTGATGCGATTTATACTAAAACAACGATTTGATACTCCTATACAGGATCTACTGGATAGCTTGGATTGGCTTAGTGTGAAACAACTTGTATTATACTATACACTGAAGTTTATACATAATATGAAATTAGGAAACTTGTCGGGTATACTTGGTATATAACAATGAGGTGCATAACTATCGAACAAGAGGAAGAAATAATTTTCATTTACCAATGGTACGATCTGAATATGATAAAAAAAAAATTTACTACGAGGGATTCAAGGAATATAATGAACTACCATGTGATATAAAAGACTGTACAAATATAACAAAATTAAAAAAATTATTGCACAATTACTGTAAAGCACTGCCAATAAGATAATATAAAGAGTTGCCAGACAGACTGTTATACATAAATGTGATGCAGCCCTCATTATGGGCACGTCGTGTCGATAACGGGGCCATCAAGGCCAACTAGCCCTCCTACTAGGGTACTTCGCATACAGCCCTCCTGTTGAGTACATTACAATAAGATCGGGTCCATTCAGACCAACTAGCCCTCCTTCTAGGCACGTCATAGCGGTATGGGGCCGCTCAAACTAACCAGCCCTCGTTGGGCATCTAGTTAAGCATAACTTTTTATATATTTAAGCATAATTTAATGAAAATTTAATTAAGTTGATATGATAGTTTAATTGAAAAAGATACAAAAATGTGATCTCATAGATTTAATCTAAGTCAAACATGACTGTAATAAATAAAATAAATAAATAAATAAACTAACGCTTTGTGGAACTCATCAAGAAATTCCTGACTGCAGAGACTTTCCCGCTTTCTAAGGAGATCGCTAACATGTATTTTCTAATTTAAAATTTTTTCATAATTTCAGTTATAGCGGTCAAACTGCATCTTGCGAACGTCATCGTATGTTCTTTTGTTCTTTTTCGGAATCACTGCTATCAATATTTCACATTTACCTCATCTAAACCGTTTTGTTCTGTTAATTCCACTATTTCTTCTACAATTTCATCGATATAGAGAGAGTCCAATGTCTTTGCTCTTATTTAAATCTTGCTAATTGTTCTTTCATACTCCTTTCAAATATCCTTCTGTTATCTTATTTCAAGAAAGGTTCATGTTTTCTAGAACTATATTGTAGTTATTACAAAATTATCTTATTGATTACTTCTCTTCTTTGTCTGTTCTTAATATATATGCCTAAATGTTCGCTGCAAGTAACGAGCCTTAAATTTGGATATAACGACTTGGTCCATTGGTTCGATTACATGGTGTTAATTCCATGTCTTCTTTTGGGGATAGGGGGCCGGATTGTTGGGGAGGTCGAGTGGACTGGGGTGTTGGGGTGTTGGAGGGGGTTTGGGGGTTGAGGGGTGCTGGTGGATTGGGGCTGTCGCTGGAGTGAACGGTGGAAGCGAGGGGTAAAGCGTGTGGCCCCCCTTTTTTGTAAGGGAAAAGTGAGCGCTCCCGTTTTAACAAATGGTGTGTGTGAGTTTGTATGTGTTTTAGAATTTTATGAAACCACATACATAGGAAAATAGGTAATTTTGTATTTTGATCATATTTTAAAAGAAATGGTTCAAAAAGATATAAATACGAATTTTAATTTATTATAATCTAATTGTAATAACATATTTATGGATATCGCATTAACGTGGAGCAATGGATTCTAAAAATAATTTAAACTTTGATAGTAAACAACAAATGTTTAATTTTGTGGTCGACCAAGACGAATTCGATAAAATGTTAAAAAGTTTCGATGATGATGAATTTAATAAGCAGCTTCAAAAACTAGAAGAGCCCGCTCAATCCCTACAGAGTACAACTGAAGTGAAGACATATGTACCAAACAAGCGTAAGAGACAACGACTTTCAAAGATAATACAAGGTGAAGGATCTACACAAAAAGCCACACAACTGAAAGCTAACACCAAAAATGTAAATAACTGTATTGATCTTTGTGAACCAACACTAGCAGCTGTTCCTATACATGCGATTATAGACACTAAAGGGTTATTAAATGTTGGGAAAATTAATTTAAATGGTAAGGTGGGAGAAGTTCCCTCATTTGAATTTAATTTAAAAAATAATGGAGATATTCAGAAATTAAAATTTGTAATACAACAGTGGTTTAATGATGAAATTAAAGCGGATAATATTGATTTGGAGTGCACTCCAACCTCAATAAAAAAACATAATATTAGCTGTGATGTTGAATGGATCCGTGAAGATAAACTTCTTAATGAACTTTTAGGAATTGTATATAAATATAAAGATATTGGTGGTTTTGCCCGTACTAAGCACTTGAAAAAAAGTTTATATGCTTTTATTAAATTCAGTTATAACAAATGTTTTATTTATAAATGTACAAATGTTTTATATTTGAAATAATATATTTTATATGAATACAAAAAAAGTATAAAAAAAATAATTATAACAATACTGTTTCTTTTATTATTACACATTCATCAAAATCGATCGCAACAAGAATTTCAGTAATTAAATTTTAGTAATTACAACCATCTAGGCTCCTTAAACATGGTAACATATAAATTATAAATTTTTTTCATTGTTTTATATCGGGAATAAAGCGATATATAATTACATATATCTACTATTTCCTTGTATGAATTATCAGCAAAATGACAATCTCTCTTGTGTAATCCATTGGGTGAATATACGAATGGCTCGGATAAACATGATCGCAATTCATTTATTATAGACACAATACATACCGATAGACACATCCGTATATACATATATATATACATTTAGAAAGATAAGGCTACTGTCCCAATTCATATAAATTACACGTCGCATACAGTAAATTGTTTGAACTCATGATAAAATCAATTTGTAAGAATTTTTAACATTGTTTAACCACCAACACTTCTAATAAACGGTAATACTTCTCTATTGTAGACATACTACACATTATGGAGCCAGCTCTTAAGGACTTAAAATCTATTTCGAAGGAAAAAGTTCAAAAACCAATGTTGAAGGCGAATGAAGTACCAATTAACAAGAAATTAAGAGTATTAAAAGTCATTAGGTTGAAGACAAAGTTTGGTGATAAGGTAATGTATATATATGATATAACTAGATGAAAGTGTTCTTTTCTTCCGGAATCCTACAACTTCTTAAAAGATTCAATAAATAATAATACGTTTTATATCGAATTGATTAAACCTGGTGAAAAATTTACTTCACCATTATTTGAATTTCATACAGAATAAACTTTTTTTGTTTGAATTATTGCTCAAAAAAAACAAAAAAAAATGTATCCGTGTAGTTTTTGTGAAAAGATATACATATGTTCGGAAGAGGAGTTCAGACAAGCATATTACAATGAAATATCAAGTTTCAACAAAAAAATTTTTTTGTGAGCAATGTAAAATTGAAGTGAAAGAAAATGAATGGACAGCACACGTGAGAACAAACATACATAAAAAAAATTGTATGTATAGTGTAAATAGTAATGTTAAATGTATTTTTTTGAAAAACATGTAAAATAATTATCTAAACTTTTACAGAAATCTATAAAAAAGCATGAAGGCATCAAATTTAACTTTGAATTAATTTGTAAATATATTCAAATAAAAGAAAATATTGAAGAATTCGTTATATTATCGCACCAAACATTAATGACTGAAACATTTATGGAGAGGAGCAATGTTATTGATATAAGTAAAGAAAAGTTTAGTAAATTGATTGAAAAAATGAATTCATTTCAAGAGCGAGATAGTGGTTGGAGTCTAGTTGAAATTATTCACCTAGAAGTAAACTTAAATAAATACCAGCCAATTAGAGGCTCGTTATATATACCACTACCAAAAATAATTGCTAATAAAAAGGCATGTATTAATATTGTTAACAATGATGTATATTGCTTTAAGTGGGCCATAATTTCATCTTTTTACCACCCCTCAAAACACAGAGAAAGATGCTCTTCATATAACATTAGAAATATTGAAAGTTCCATTATAACTGCAAATAATGATAAAGTAGTCAATTTTGAAAATTTAAGTTTCCCATTACAATTAAAAGATATTGAAATATTTGAATCAAATAATCCAAATATTAATTTGGTAGTAGGCCCCTATTATTTTAAAAAAGAAAAAATCGCATCACGTTAATCTTATTTCTTTATACAGTGATGATTTCAATGAAAGCCATTATGTTTGGATAAAAAATTTAAATAAATTACTTGGGCCTCAAGTTACAAGACATCAGAAAAAATTATATATTTGTAATACATGTCTAGAACAATTTTAAAAGGAAGAAGAATTATTTATCCATAAAATGTATTGTACAAAAATTGCAACACGTATGCCTACACCTGAAAAAAACAATAATAAAATTTTAAAATTTCAAAAAACAAATAGATGTATCATTTACTATATATGCAGATTTCGAATGTTTTATAAAGCCAATAGATATTCAAAATTCTACTAGGACTCAATATGTACAAGAACATATTCGTTATGCCTATTGTTATTTTATTAAGTGTTCATATAATAACCAACTGAATCGTTTTAAAATACGCAGTGGTGTTGATGCTCCAAAACATTTTTTTTAAAGTATTTTCGATGATGTTTTAGATATTTACAACCTATATTTGAGTAAAACAGTTAGAATGCATCCATTAACTGTGAACCAACTTAGACGTCAAAAAGAGGATATAGTTTGTCATATTTGAGGAGTGGATCTTTTATTAAATGATAGGGTAGCAGACCATTGTCATTTAACTGGTGAATATAGAGGTCCATCACATAAAAAAATGTAATTTGGAATATCAGATAGCAAATTTTATTCCAATATTTTTTCATAATTTATCGAAAGTTGATTGTCATCTATTTATTAAAGAATTGTCGTCTGTTGAGGGAGATATAAATATTATTCCCTTAAACAAAGAATTGTATATTTCGATATGAAAGAAACTATATATTAATGAAAAAGATATCATTGAACTTCGGGTTTTAGATTCATTTCGATTCATGCCCTCTAGTTTAGACAGTTTAGCTAAGAATTTAAATAATAATGATTTAGAAATAACAAAGACTTTTTTCCCTAACGATCATCACTTTGTTTTAATGAAACGTAAAGGTATTTTCCCATATGACTACTTAGATTCAGAAGAACGTCTCAACGAAACACAATTACCTGTTCGTTCACATTTCTTTAATAAATTATCAAATGAGTCATGTAGTATCGATGATTATCAGCATGCTCAAAATGTTTGTCAACATTTAATTGTTCCAATTTATTAGATTATTTATTATTATATTTAAAAGTAGATGTGCTACTCCTCGAAAATTTTAGAAAATTATGTAAAGGAATTTATCGACTAGACCCATGTCAATATTATCTCCAGGATTATCTTGGGATGCAATGCTTAAAATAACTAGAATAGAATTAGAATTATTGACTGATGAAAACATGCATAATTTTATTTTGTCGGGGATTAGAGGAGGTATTGTTCAATGTTGTAAACGACATTCAATTGCTAACAATAAATATTTAAGCGATTATGATGTGACTAAGCTTTCATATTATATAATTTATTTAGATGTCAATAATTTGTATGGCTAGGCTATGTAACAATATATCCCCCATAATAATTTTGAATGGGTTGAAAACGTAGAGGAGTTTAACGTTTTTAGTATACCAGAAGACTCTTTAGTTGGTTACATATTAGAAGTTAGATTTAGATTATCCAATAACCATTCACAATATTCATAATGATTTACCTTTTTTTTTTTTTTGAAAATAAAAAAATTGATTCCATGAAACACTCAAAGCTGATTGGTGATTTGAGATCCAAAATAAAATATGTTATTCATTATAAAAATTTACAACAATGTATTAAGCATGGACTTATATTAAAGCAAATTCATAGAATTCTACAATTTAACCAATCGGATTGGTTAAAAAAATATATTGATTTAAATAATTATCATAGAACATTAGCAGCAAATAAGTATGGGAAAACTATGGAGAATGTAGATAAAAGAGTAAATGTTAAATTAGTACAAGATTGGGAAAATACTAATATTGGGAGAAGAGGTAGAAAAAAATTAGGAGCGAGAGCCTTAATAGCAAAACCAAATTTCCACAGTCTATCAAAATTTTCATATAATTTAATAGCGATTCAAATGAAACAGGTATCAATCCTGTACAATAAACCAATATATATTGGGTTTACCGTTTTAGAACTTTCTAAATTTAAAATGTATAGTTTCCATTATAATTATATCAAAGAGAAATATAAAAGTAATATTGCTTTGAATTATATGGATACTGATTCATTTCTATATGATATTCAAACGACTTTTATAATGATATTCGTTCGATATTTCAAAATTTTTCGATACTTCTTCATATCCAATAGAAAATATTTTTAATTTTCCTCAGTTGAATAAGAAGGTTCTAGATCATACCTAGGAATAAATGAAGGTGTCAAAATGCTTAAAAAAAGAACTCGCAGTCATTTAATGAGGCTTATAAAATTTGTCAGGATGCTATAAAGTCTAGCTTTAAAAATAAAAAAATTAGCATACCGAGTATAATTCCAGTCCCAAAAATTGGTGGAATTTTACAAGTACTTCCTATTTTAACGGCGCTAGGTGCACTTGGTGGTATAGCAATGGAAAGGAGCAATTGGCTGAGGCTAGCCGCCATAATAGATATATGGAATCAATCGCTATGGGGAGGGTTTTATTCCTCAAGCCATATAAAAAGGGATATGGTTTATATTTACAACCCCATCAAAAAAAAAAAAAAAAATTAAAAAGGCTGCCCAAAAGACCGTTAGCTGATGTAGATTTAATGAAATATTGCAAACATCTTAAACATTTCAGGGGAATTTTTATGCGAAATTCTTTACCGAATAAACCGAAATCTCAAGAATGTGGAATTCTTAATTTAACTGATTAATTACCTGAAGCCACCAATATATTACAATTATGAACAGAAACAAAAATAGGTATTCTTTTGCAAAAATGCACCGCATTTTGAATAAAAAAAAAATGATAAACTCATCGGAGATTTCTAGTTTTCGAGATATTTAATGTTAAAGTTGCAAAAAATGTCGAATTTTACTCTACTAATTCGTACGTAAAGCAACTACTTTCAATTTGGGTGTTGCCACATATAAAGGAAAAATATCTAAACCAAACTTAAAGATCAGCGTAGCGTAGCCGATAAACGTAAATAACAATTACAACAACAACTCGTGTAAATTTCATAAAGTTTGGTGCATTATTTTGGCTAAAACTAGCATTGGTGCATTAAAGAAAAATTGAGCCCAAAAATATAACACAGTAATATGTGGTCAATTATGTTTTAATTTTTTATTTAAAAAAAATTATACAATATAAAATATAAATTTGTGTATTTACTTTTTTTTATATTACAATAATAAAATATTACTATAATGTTTTAAAATGATTATAAGCATAAGTATCAATATGATTTTCCCGTACAATTCGCTTGCTTAGAGCTACTTTATAAATATTTTGAGTATAAACCTATATCTAAATGTATACATTGATGCATGATACAATCTATTTTCCAAGAGACATTTTCTAAAATCATTTAAACTCAATGTAGAAGTTACACACTTTTTTATTCCCTTAATTTTCTTAATTCTAATTATTCTAGGTATGTTAATTTTTTTATTTTTAAAGCTAGACTTTATAGCATCCTGACAAATTTTATAAGCCTCATTAAATGACTGCGAGTTCTTTTTTTAAGCATGTTGACACCTTCATTCATTCCTAGGTATGATCTAGAACCTTCTTATTCAACTGAGGAAAATTAAAAATATTTTCTATTGGATATGAAGAAGTATCGAAAAATTTTGAAATATCGAACGAATATCATTATAAAAGTCGTTTGAATATCATATAGAAATGAATCAGTATCCATATAATTCAAAGCAATATTACTTTTATATTTCTCTTTGATATAATTATAATGGAAACTATACATTTTAAATTTAGAAAGTTCTAAAACGGTAAACCCAATATAGATTGGTTTATTGTACAGGATTGATACGTGTTTCATTTGAATCGCTATTAAATTATATGAAAATTTTGATAGACTGTGGAAATTTGGTTTTGCTATTAAGGCTCTCGCACCTAATTTTTTTCTACCTTTTCTCCCAATATTAGTATTTTCCCAATCTTGTACTAATTTAACATTTACTCTTTTATCTACATTCTCCATAGTTTTCCCATACTTATTTGCTGCTAATGTTCTATGATAATTATTTAAATCAATATATTTTTTTAACCAATCCGATATAGCTAAACTGTCTAAACTAGAGGGCATGAATCGAAATGAATCTAAAACCCGAAGTTCAATGATATCTTTTTCATTAATATATAGTTTCTTTCATATCGAAATATACAATTCTTTGTTTAAGGGAATAATATTTATATCTCCCTCAACAGACGACAATTCTTTAATAAATAGATGACAATCAACTTTCGATAAATTATGAAAAAATATTGGAATAAAATTTGCTATCTGATATTCCAAATTACATTTTTTTATGTGATGGACCTCTATATTCACCAGTTAAATGACAATGGTCTGCTACCCTATCATTTAATAAAAGATCCACTCCTCAAATATGACAAACTATATCCTCTTTTTGACGTCTAAGTTGGTTCACAGTTAATGGATGCATTCTAACTGTTTTACTCAAATATAGGTTGTAAATATCTAAAACATCATCGAAAATACTTTAAAAAATGTTTTGGAGCATCAACACCACTGCGTATTTTAAAACGATTCAGTTGGTTATTATATGAACACTTAATAAAATAACAATAGGCATAACGAATATGTTCTTGTACATATTGAGTCCTAGTAGAATTTTGAATATCTATTGGCTTTATAAAACATTCGAAATCTGCATATATAGTAAATGATACATCTATTTGTTTTTTGAAATTTTAAAATTTTATTATTGTTTTTTTCAGGTGTAGGCATACGTGTTGCAATTTTTGTACAATACATTTTATGGATAAATAATTCTTCTTCCTTTTAAAATTGTTCTAGACATGTATTACAAATATATAATTTTTTCTGATGTCTTGTAACTTGAGGCCCAAGTAATTTATTTAAATTTTTTATCCAAACATAATGGCTTTCATTGAAATCATCACTGTATAAAGAAATAAGATTAACGTGATGCGATTTTTTTTTCTTTTTTAAAATAATAGGGGCCTACTACCAAATTAATATTTGGATTATTTGATTCAAATATTTCAATATCTTTTAATTGTAATGGGAAACTTAAATTTTCAAAATTGACTACTTTATCATTATTTGCAGTTATAATGGAACTTTCAATATTTCTAATGTTATATGAAGAGCATCTTTCTCTGTGTTTTGAGGGGTGGTAAAAAGATGAAATTATGGCCCACTTAAAGCAATATACATCATTGTTAACAATATTAATACATGCCTTTTTATTAGCAATTATTTTTGGTAGTGGTATATATAACGAGCCTCTAATTGGCTGGTATTTATTTAAGTTTACTTCTAGGTGAATAATTTCAACTAGGCTCCAACCACTATCTCGCTCTTGAAATGAATTCATTTTTTCAATCAATTTACTAAACTTTTCTTTACTTATATCAATAACATTGCTCCTCTCCATAAATGTTTCAGTCATTAATGTTTGGTGCAATAATATAACGAATTCTTCAATATTTTCTTTTATTTGAATATATTTACAAATTAATTCAAAGTTAAATTTGATGCCTTCATGCTTTTTTATAGATTTCTGTAAAAGTTTAGATAATTATTTTACATGTTTTTCAAAAAAATACATTTAACATTACTATTTACACTATACATACAATTTTTTTTATGTATGTTTGTTCTCACGTGTGCTGTCCATTCATTTTCTTTCACTTCAATTTTACATTGCTCACAAAAAAATTTTTTTGTTGAAACTTGATATTTCATTGTAATATGCTTGTCTAAACTCCTCTTCCGAACATATGTATATATTTTCACAAAAACTACACGGATACATTTTTTTTTGTTTTTTTTTTGAGCAATAATTCAAACAAAAAAAGTTTATTCTGTATGAAATTCAAATAATGGTGAAGTAAATTTTTCACCAGGTTTAATCAATTCGATATAAAACGTATTATTATTTATTGAATCTTTTAAGAAGTTGTAGGATTCCGGAAGAAAAGAACACTTTCATCTAGTTATATCATATATATACATTACCTTATCACCAAACTTTGTCTTCAACCTAATGACTTTTAATACTCTTAATTTCTTGTTAATTGGTACTTCATTCGCCTTCAACATTGGTTTTTGAACTTTTTCCTTCGAAATAGATTTTAAGTCCTTAAGAGCTGGCTCCATAATGTGTAGTATGTCTACAATAGAGAAGTATTACCGTTTATTAGAAGTGTTGGTGGTTAAACAATGTTAAAAATTCTTACAAATTGATTTTATCATGAGTTCAAACAATTTACTGTATGCGACGTGTAATTTATATGAATTGGGACAGTAGCCTTATCTTTCTAAATGTATATATATATGTATATACGGATGTGTCTATCGGTATGTATTGTGTCTATAATAAATGAATTGCGATCATGTTTATCCGAGCCATTCGTATATTCACCCAATGGATTACACAAGAGAGATTGTCATTTTGCTGATAATTCATACAAGGAAATAGTAGATATATGTAATTATATATCGCTTTATTCCCGATATAAAACAATGAAAAAAATTTATAATTTATATGTTACCATGTTTAAGGAGCCTAGATGGTTGTAATTACTAAAATTTAATTACTGAAATTCTTGTTGCGATCGATTTTGATGAATGTGTAATAATAAAAGAAACAGTATTGTTATAATTATTTTTTATTATACTTTTTTTGTATTCATATAAAATATATTATTTCAAATATAAAACATTTGTACATTTATAAATAAAACATTTGTTATAACTGAATTTAATAAAAGCATATAAACTTTTTTTCAAGTGCTTAGTACGGGCAAAACCACCAATATTTTTACATTTATATACAATTCCTAAAAGTTCATTAAGAAGTTTATCTTCACGGATCCATTCAACATCACAGCTAATATTATGTTTCTTTATTGAAGTTGGAGTGCACTTCTTCTTCTTCTTCTTTGGCGTAGGCACCGCTTACGCGATTATAGTCTCGTCAACAATAGCGCGCCACTCGTTTCTTCTTCTTGCTATTTAGCGCCAGTTAGAAATACCAAGTGACACCAGATCGCTCTCCACCTGATCCTTCCAACCGAGTGGAGGCCTTCCTCTTCCTCTGCTTCCACCAGCGCTAAACTATGTCATTGTCATCGTATAGCTCGTACAGCTCATCGTTCCATCGTCTGCGGTATTCGCCATTGCCAACGCGCAAAGGACCATAAATCTTCCGCAAAACTTTTCTCTCGAAAACTCCTAAAGCCGACTCATCGGATGTAGACATCGTCCATCTGCACCATATGTCAGGACGGGAATGATGAGCGACTTGTAGAGTTTGGTTTTGGTTCATCGAGAGAGGACTTTACTTTTCAATTGCCTACTCAGTCCAAAGTAGCACCTGTTGGCAAGAGTGATTCTGCGTTGGATTTCAAGGCTGACATTGTTGGTGTTGTTAGTGCTGGTTCCCAGATACACGAAATTATCTACAACTTCGAAGTTGTGACTGTCAACAGTGACGTGGGAGCCAAGTCGCGAATGCGATGACTGTTTATTTGATGACAGGAGATATTTCGCCTTGCCTTCGTTCAATACCAAATCCATTCGCTTCGCTTCTTTGTCTAATCTGGAGAACGCAGAACTTACATTGCGGGTGTTATGACCAATTATATCAATATCATCGGCATACGCCAACAATTGCACACTCTTGTAGAATATCGTGCCTGGTCTGTTTAGCTCTGCAGCTCGTATTATTTTCTCCGCTAAAGAGTCTCCTTGTCTGAAACCTCGTTTGGTATCGAATGGCTCGGAGAGGTCCTTCCCCATTCTGACCGCGCGTCTGGTATTATCCAGGATCAGTTTACAAAGCCGTATGAGTTTCGTGGGGATATCAAATTCAGACATAGCAGCGTAGAGGCATTTCCTTATCGTGCTGTCGAAGGCAGCTTTAAAATCGATAAAAAGGTGGTGTGCATCGATTCTTTTCTATCGGGTCTTCTCCAAGATTTGGCGCATGGTAAATATCTGGTCAATGATGGATTTGCCAGGTCTAAAGACACACTGATAAGGTCCAATCAGTTTGTTGACGGTGGGCTTTAGTCTTTCACACAATACGCTAGATAAGACTTTATATGCGATATTAAGAAGACTTATCCCACGATAATTGGCGCAGTGGGGTCTCCCTTTTTTTGGATTGGGCAGAGCACACTTAGGTTCCATTCGTCAGGCATGCTTTCTCCCGACCATATTTTGCAAAGAAGCTGATGCATGCTCCTTGTCAGCTCTTCGCCGCCGTATTTGAATAGTTCTGCCGGTAAGCCATCAGCTCCCGCCGCTTTGTTATTTTTTAAGCGGGAAATCGCTATCCGAACTTCTTCATAGTCGGGTGATGACACTTCTCTACCATCGTCATCGATTGGGGTTTTTTACACTAAGTATACTCTGGACTCTGTCACCAGATTACCTCCATTGTCCCTACATGAGTTTGCTCAGGTCTTGAAACCTTCTGTAAGTTCAGCTCTCGATATCTATCCCACCCCGCACGTGTTGTGGTCGATCGCAAAGTTGCGAGGTAGGCAGTCTGTTTTCTCTCCAATTGTTTCCGAAGCAGCGGTACGCAAGGAATTTGATATTTCGTTCCACAGCTCCCTTATACCAAGTCGCTGATGAGTGCTCCCAGAGAGCAGGAGTGCAAGCCGAGTGGAAAACTTGCTGGCTGTCTGCTGTGATTTTGTTGACGGACGTTCTTTGCCACACAGAGGCGGGTGCGTTTTTTTGCTGCAACAAGATAATGATCCGAGTCGATATTTGGCCCTCGGAACGTACGCATGTCTAGAACACTGGATACATGTCTTCCTTCTATCACAACGTGATCGATTTGGTTGCGTGTTTTACGATCTAGCGACAGCCATGTTGCTTCATGAATTTTCGTATGCTGGAATCTGGTACTACAGACAATCATATTTCGGGCCCCGGCAAAGTCAATCAGCCTCAGCCCGTTTGGGGATGTTTCGTCGTGGAGGCTGAATTTTGCGACTGTTGCGCCAAAAATACCTTCTTTGCCCATCCTGGCGTTGAAATTCCCTAGCACAATTTTGACATCGTGGCGGGGGCAGCGCTCATAAGCACGTTCTAGGCTCTCATAGAAAGCATCTTTGGTCACATCATCCTTCTCTTCTGTCAAGGCGTGGGCGCAAATCAACGATATGTTAAAGAACTTCGCTTTGATGCGAATTGCGGCTAGACGTTGATCCACCGGGGTGAATGCCAGGACTCGGCGACGGAGCCTCTCTCCCACCACAAACCCAACACCAAATTTGCGCTCCTTTAAATGGCCGCTGTAGCAGATTTCACAAGGACCCACCTTCTTCCGTCGTTGTCTCGTCCATCGCATTTCTTGAACGGCGGTGATGTCAGCCTTTAGTCTTACGAGGACATCAACCAGCTGGGCAGCGGCACCTTCCCAATTAAGGGACCGGACATTCCAGGTGCATGCCCTCAAATCATGATCCTTAAAACGTTTGCGGGGGTCGTCATCAAAAGGGGGTCTCCCATTAGAGGCAATTGCTGATTTTTCATTGCAGTATAGTTTTTATGTGGTGGGTTCCAAACCCTACGCACAACCGCAGGGGATTCGCCTTTTCACTTTAGCTCGCCTGCAAACGGATGTTTGTTGGCTACCCAGAGGATACTTGGTCTAAAACCGGAAGTCGTGAGCTGCTTGGACCATATGTAAAAGAATCGTTTCTGGCCACTACCAGGTGAATGGCAGTCAGAAACTTTCCTCACTTGCGTGAACTTCTACACATGGAGTGCACTCCAAATCAATATTATCCGCTTTAATTTCATCATTAAACCACTGTTGTATTAAAAATTTTAATTTCTGAATATCTCCATTATTTTCAAAATTAAATTCAAATGAGGGAACTTCTCCCACCTTACCATTTAAATTAATTTTCCCAACATTTAATAACCCTTTAGTGTCTATAATCGCATGTATAGGAACAGCTGCTAGTGTTGGTTCACAAAGATCAATACAGTTATTTACATTTTTTGTGTTAGCTTTCAGTTGTGTGGCTTTTTGTGTAGATCCTTCACCTTGTATTATCTTTGAAAGTCGTTGTCTCTTACGCTTGTTTGGTACATATGTCTTCACTTCAGTTGTACTCTGTAGGGATTGAGCGGGCTTTTCTAGTTTTTGAAGCTGCTTATTAAATTCATCATCATCGAAACTTTTTAACATTTTATCGAATTCGTCTTGGTCGACCACAAAATTAAACATTTGTTGTTTACTATCAAAGTTTAAATTATTTTTAGAATCCATTGCTCCACGTTAATGCGATATCCATAAATATGTTATTACAATTAGATTATAATAAAATAAAATTCGTATTTATATCTTCTTGGACCATTTCCATTAAAATATGATCAAAATACAAAATTACCTATCTTCATATTTATGTGGTTTCATAAAATTCTAAAGCACATACACACACACACACAAACACACCATTTGTTGAAACGGGACCGCTCACTTTTCACCTTACAAAAAAGGGGGGCCCTGGGCCCCCCACCACCACATGCTTTACCTCTCGCTTCCACCGTTCACTCCAGCGCAGCCCCAATCCACCAGTCCACCAGAATTTTCGAGTATTACCCTTCTCGGCCAGCTTTCCAAGGTCTTCATACTCTAGCATTTTCCTCTCGCTTCCCTCTTCAGCTCTCGGTATATATCGCACCCCGCGAATGTTATGATCAACAGCAACGTTAAAGAAAATACATTTTTCTAATTACGGTCAACCCTCGACAGGGAATGTCAAGCCTTCCGAGTGTATTTCTGACAGGAGGTGGCTAAGACTAAACTGTAGGCCCCTTAATTTGCTGGTAAAAACATGAAGACGCGAAACCATAAATTGGAGGAGGAGTTTGGCCAAAAATCGCTTTAGCGGCTATAAAGTGCCAAATATATATTTTTTTTTGACACTGTTGATAGTCAATTGTGTCCATAGCGGCGGTTCGTAAGGTGTTTGATATTTCGTTTAACACTCCTTTATATTTAGCCGCTGATGAGTGCTCTCAAAGAGCAGTTGCGCAAGTCGCGTAGAAAACCTGCTCGTTGTCTGAGGTGATTGCAGATTTTTGACGTAGAGCCTCCCTTGGGTAATGTTCTTCTGCCGAGAGTAAAACTGATCAATGTGAGAAAACCAGTTTCGAACTTTTTTCAACGCTAGCTCGCGAAAATAAATGGTAATAAAGTAAATTTTATATGAAATAATTAATTATTTGTATAACTTTCATGTGCATGAAATGGTATATTAACTTTGGTCCGAAGTATGTATGTACATAAGTGCCAAAAGAAGGAGAGATATACCCACAGAAATTTATACCGATCCTATCAGAATGTCGAGCTTACTTGATTTAGCCATGCGCGTCTGTCCGTCCGTCCGTCCGTCTGTTTGAACGCAAACTAGTCCCTCAGTTTTTAACATATTTCAACTAAACTTGTTAGGCAGATGCACTTATATGTTTAAACGATCATTTGTCGGAACCGGCTACATCGGATCACTACAGCATATACACGACCGATTTTTCAGATTTCTAATTGTGGGACATAAATCAGTCAAAAAAGTACTTAAAACATTCTATAAAACATAGTATTCTATACACACAGACTGAACTGAATATTGGTACTGAAAATCATCGAAATCGGAATAATAATCTATATCATTTAGCCTCCACATTACTGATTTGTTCAGATATGAGGTTTTGTATCAAAAATCTGTCAAAAATCATTTAAGAGCGCAATATCCACAGACAAGAATCCAAATTAATATTGATAGTGAAAATCGTCGAAATCGAATTTAATGAAAGGTATAAGGACTTCAGCATGGGCTTCTTTCTTGTTTTAATTTAATGTGCATATTTTAAATGTTAATTACAAAATTCTAATACGTACATATATTCAATAACGCAAATTACTGTACAAAGAATATTTTACTGTAAAATGAAATTTATTTGTATAATAAATTTTTTTTTAAATTATTTCTTTAATACATTTTTTATTAAACCAGAAATAAAAAAGGTAACAAATTAGCGGGTGTATAATATTTTATGGGTATCAGTCATGTAACAAATTCATTTGTTTTCAATTTCCAGTAGCTAACAGATAGAGCAACATATGTGTTTGTTTTCAATGTATATATATATTGAATGCATGCCCATGCATTTAATATTCTTGAGTAAATAAGAGAATTAGAGGTATGTAAAACATTATCTCTTTTTATCGCAGTTCAATTATATTCTTGGGCTGAACAGATTTGGCAGAGAAAACTCATTGGCACTTATTTCATGAATTTTATAAGGATTACCCCACAATCAGAACTAAAATATTCGCGGTATTGCAGCCAATCTTTTGCATACGATTTCATATGCGGTCTTGCATTTAATTTTTGTTGAAGTTTTGTTGGCTAAAATGTCATTGTTTTAGCAGAAAAATATTGACAAAATCTCAATTTTTACTTTTACATGTTGTATCGTATAACAAAATTCGGTAATTTCTTCATATTCGAAAAAAAAATTCCAACTGAGGTTTTAGTGCAGCACTTCCAATTGGAAATTTAATTTCAAAAATTAAATTTCAGATAAATGAGCGTCATCACACACTGCAATTTTTATTTCTACAATGATATGAAATTAAATTGTAGAACATAGTTTCAGGGCGGTCACACGGCAAAATTGAAATTGTTTGACAGCAAAATGCGTGAGCGCAATAAACCTTTCGTGAAAATTGCTACGTTTGACGGCACTTTAACATATCTGACATAACTTAAGTCACTTCTAAAATTGTAAAAGAAAAAAAATACGAGTAAATATGTGTTTATGTACATACATATCTTCTACTTCTATACTGGCTTAGACACCGCTTACGCGATTAGAGCCGAATCAATAATTGCCCGTCATTCCTTTCTTCTATTCGCTGTTTGGCGCTCTGATTTTTTCCACGGAGTGTGGTCTTCCTCTTCCTCTGTGTCCACTGGCAACTTTCAAAGCTAGATCGCTAGCGTGGCTGCCGTCTGGTGGTTCGCTGAACTATTTCAATGTTGCCGTATATCTGGAACTGCTCATCGTTCTATCTTACGCAAAATATTTCTTTTCCAAGATTTGGCGCATGGTGAATATCTGGTCAATTTTAGATTTTCGAAGTGTAAAGAGATGCTGATGAGGTCCAATTAATTTTGTTACTGTGGGTAAATTTAGTATTTCACAAAATACGGTCTATAGGACTTTATATGCGATATTGAGCCGGCCTATCTCACGATAATTGGTGCAGACCGTGGGGTCCCCCTCTTTTGGATGGGGCAGAGCACGCTTAGGTTCCATTCGTTGGACATGCAACGCCAAAGCACATAAGTTGCTGGCAACCTTTCCTTTGTGAACATATTCACACCACCGCTTATCATCCGCAGGTCAATGGAATTTTCGAACGTTGTCACAGAACATTCAAAGCCGCTCTCATGTGCCATAAAACAAAATCATGGACCCAAATCCCACCTGTGGTTTTCCTGGGACTACGAACAAGTTTTAAAGAGGATGTACGAAGTTCGGCAACCGAATTTGTTTATGGAGCTAACCTACGATTACCCAATGAATTTTTCGGCAACAAAGATAAATCAAGTGATCCTTACCTATTCATCAAAAGTATCAGAGAGCATATGCGTTCGCTTCGTCCAGTTGCCGCCGGGCATCATAGCAAAATAAAACCATTTGTAGGGAAAAATTTGGATAATAGCACATACGTATTTCTTAGAACAGACGAAATATGAACACCTTTAGAACCTCCCTACTCTGGACCCTACCGTGTATTGGATAGACCATCTGATCGAGTTTACAGAATCATCATCATTTAACTGATGTCATACGCGGATGTATTAATCATGCCTATTATGGTAAACGTCGGCTGAATTGCGACGGGAGTACACTCGATCGCATTCGACTTACATTTTTCTCGGACCCCTCAGTAAAATGGAACTTTGTAATGGCATTTCAAGCTCAAGTACGCCTGAAACTTTGATCATTTGAGCTAATTCTCTTAATAATATCGGTAGAAATTTTGATGAGAACCTTTTCATTCTGATACTAATGTAATTAAAGGTTTAGCAAATTATGTACTATGGTTGTTATAACAAAAGCACCGTAAGCTCTGCGTTCTCCAGGTTAGACAAAGAAGCAAAACGAGTGGATCTGGTTGGGGACGCGGGCAAGACGAAATATCTCCTGTCATCAAATAAACAGTCATCGCATTCGCGACTTGGCTCCCACGTGACTGTTGACAGTCATAACTTCGAGGTCGTAGATAATTTCATCTACATAGGAACCAGCATTAACAAAAACAACAATTCCAGCCTTAAAATCCAACGCAGAATCACTCTTGCCAACAGGTGCTACTGTACTGTACTACTCTAAGAGACAGCGGCAGAAATCATGCAACGTACTTACACAGAATCAGATGCTTGGAGTTACTTACCTATTGAGCAAGTTAAGTCGTGTTGGTAAAAAGAAACCTTTAAGTATGAATTAAGTGTAGTTAAGTTAACGTATTCTTTTCAATGCTTTCTGAAATAAACGTTTGGAATTTTACATTTTTCTTTTTAACAAATGTTGCTTTAATTGCGTTATTATAACTTTCATGTGCATGAAATAGTTTATTAACCTTGGTCCGAAGTATGTATTTAAGTGCCAGACGGAGAAGAGATAGGCCCATATGTATACATATGTTATTTTAGGCCAAAATTACTTCAATATGAATCTAAGGATATAAAATTTGGTATTCTACACACATAAAATGAACTAAACATTGTAACTGAAAGTCATCGAAATTACTATATAGTATGGCTTCCATACAACCGATTTGTTCAGATATGTGATTTTGGGTCATTAATACTGCAATTAAGAATGTAAGAACATGAAATTCGGTATTCCATATTATAATGAAACAAGTATTGTTACTGAGAGTCATCGGAATCAGAAGACTATATCATATAGCCTTCATACAATCGTTTGGTTCAGATATGAGCTTTTGTGTAAAAAATGCGCCAACATCGACATATGAAATTTCGTTTCCTACTCACGTAATTTCAGATAAATATTGACACCGAAATTGTCAAATTCGAATGAAATCTTCATGATGAGTATAAAGACTTCGGTATGGCCAAAGATAGCACTCCTTTCCTGTTATTAATCGAAATTCCAACGTTTTTGTCCTTTACAAAATTATATGAGAAGTGGGCGCAAAATACGTACTTGTTCTTCAGGGCACTAAGTATCAAGAAATCT
Source organism: Neoceratitis asiatica (assembly GCA_030068015.2). NCBI lineage: Eukaryota > Metazoa > Arthropoda > Insecta > Diptera > Tephritidae > Neoceratitis > Neoceratitis asiatica. The sequence goes on from CM061528.1 coordinate 74,489,381, forward strand.
GAAGGTTAAATCGATTCGTAGTTCCAACGGGTTTGATATATATTTGTCTATATTGCGATTATTTTATGCCGTTACATACAACCAACAGATGAACAAACCTAATATACCTGATGTACACTGTGCAGCATATATTCATTCCATGTTATTTACATTTTTAGCCCACCTTATTATTAATTTTTTTTAAGAACTCGATGATTACGTGTTTTGCACGGTTGCGGATGATATGATAAAATAGTATATTTAATAGTATATTGCGATTTGCTCAAGTTAATCGTATAAGAATGTTACTAATATGATTGCTCTTATTTGGCATCTAGAAGAATGCGTGAACAAAATTACGAACTGAAAACATATGGAAGTGAATAAATATGCACTTGAAGAGTTCACAAGATCGACGAATAAGAACACAATTGTATGTTTATCTGCTTATGCACGAAGAAGGTAAGAAATTAATGTTGTTAAAAGACGGTTATATGGAAAGAAGAAAAAGTGTTAATTAACCGAATATGCATATTCTGCTCATATTCACAGGCTACTAAAAGAAATATATATAAATATATACCAACTTTTTTCGATTTCCGTTGAGTTGATTTCGAGATATACGTTTGAATTGGGCGGGATACAGCCAAATATTGTACTAAGGTATTATGTACTGAGTTCTGTCGATTTTACTTTAATTTAGTTACTGAATTTTTGTATATTTACAATGTTCAACTTACCTTTATATATACATATGGGCATATTTTTCGTCGGATTTCGACAACTTTCATAAAGCAGTCATATGTATTCACAAGAATTTTTTGTGCCACGTTTTGATAAAATTAGCATAAGAATTGGTGAATTGTGTTTTTTTATACCTTTCATGTACATGAAATGTACGAAGTATATAAGTGCTAAAAGGAAAAGAGGTACTGCAGGGAAATTTATACCCATCGTATCAGAATCACGAGCTTAGCCATCCGTCTGTCTGCTTGAGTTCAAACTAATCCCTCAATTTTTGAGATATTTCAATTAAACTTGGTAGAAAGATGCACCTAGACGTTTAAACGAGATTTGCCAGATCGGACCACTATAGCATATATACGACCGATTTGAGTCATAAATCCGTCAGGATAGTACCCAAGAACGCGAAAGAAAGTTATACTACACATACATAATAAATTGAAAATCGGTTCTGAAAAACATCGAAATTGGACAACTAAAAAATATAGCTTCCATACATCGATATAGCACTCTACAACCGCTTGTTTCAGATATGAGGTTTTTGGTAAAAAAAAATCCGCTAAATGGAATGGCGTGAAATTTGGTATTACCCGCAACCTAGAAGTTTATACATATATATTTATATAATAAAGTTATCCACCGTATCGATAAGCAAGTACGTATCGTTATTCAATGAAGTTTGGTAAATATACATACATATGTTTATGTAACTAGGCTGCATCTTCGCATTATAGAGGAGTCGCCCTCCTGCGTGTTTAGTAAATACATATATTTAACCTTGGTACTTAACAATTGAAAAAACTAGACTCTTACCATTTGTATATTGATAGAATTGCATCTATGGTGGTTGACATTGGCCTCTTAATTATTTCTGGATCTCACGATTGACACATGAGTGCAATCGATAACACCAATAGTACCTCGAACAAGTGGTGAGGATGATTAAGCAAAAAATCTTTTGCAGCTTGCCGCTATATTTGAGTCATAGGAATTATAACCTCGAAAAACATTTAACTATTAATTTCGTCTGTTCCATGATGAATACAACGACGTACAGACGACTGGGTTATAGATATCCCCCATTGTTCTCAAATGGGACGTTGATAGTTTCGAAGAATCGCAAAGCGGTTAAAATTTAAATATACATTATTTACTTGTTTCTGTATGTTAGTTATCGCCGTTATTCTTTTGTATTTTAGTTGGCTATCAAGTTGAGAAATAATTTCTTCAACTAATCGATATAATTTTCGAAACTCAGTTACATTCAAGCTCAAAAGATTTTCCGATACTCAAAGCCTTGCATGTAAACACATATGCCAAATTCTCAAAAGATATTAATGGCGCTAATAACTTTAAAATACTCGTCGTTTTATTAACAATTTACCAATTAGTTAACAATGACAGCTGGTGAAACAATAGCGCTTTTTAAATGATTCGAAAATCATTAAAGTAGAATAGTGAATTAATTCACTGGTGAGTAAAATTATAAATATCATCTGGGATCTCGATTCTTAAATAATCTCATATGGATTATTATTTTTTACTTACTTCTTTCTTTCAATTATCGCAAAACCGACAATAATTAAGAACAAATACGGATATACGTTGAGTTCAACTGACGAATACAATTTTTTTATTCTTATTGTAGTAAACCTAGAAACTATAAATTGTTCATGACTCTTCTTCATTGACAATATTGTTACAACACCAAAAATATTGAACGAATATAAATTTGATAATTTGCTCTCACAATTAGACAATATATGGGACCTTTTATCTCCTGGGTTAATAGCGATTTCTTTTTTTTGAGTTTTTTTTTATTAAATCCGACTTTAAAGTTAGTAACGAAAAGCTTTTACAAAATCTGACAAATTAAGTTTTCAATTCAGAGGTGTCCTTTATATTTGGAAAATTGGGAGGGATTTCAACAGTTCAAGTGGTTAACGTTTACTCAGACTGCCAAAAACGTATAAGGAGCGATTTGATGATTTAGTTATTATAAGTTGCACAAAGCAACTGTTTCATGTTTGATGAAAACTTTAAATATAAATAGCCGATAAATAATAAGTCTTTCAGTGCCAGATGTGCTCTGTGATTTCTCGATAGGAATGTGGACCAAAGTGACATAAATGACCTTTCCTGAAGGGTAACAAATTACTACTTCGAGTTCATTGGGAAGGCAATTTGAATTTAAAAAAAGCAGTCTATTTTTTTTGAAATGTAATATAAGCAGCACTTTCATTTAATGTAGTCAAAATAATGTTGCGTGCACTCTTTTCTGATAAGGCTTTTCAAAAATCCAATTTCAATCGTTATCGAATTTAATTTATCGGAATATATGTATGTATGTTTGAATCCAGTTATTTTATTAATTTGGTATTTTATATTTCGATTTGTTGGCTAATTTCGTTTGAATAAAACTCGCGAGGTATTAATTAGGTGCCTGATAAAATTTTTTTATAGGCTTCAATTTTATGAAACATAAAAAACAAAGAAATATATGTAATTTAATGTTTATTTGTTTAAACTTTTCCTAAATTTATGGGTATTTTAGTAGGAGTAAAACTGTTAGCACACGGTTATTAGGATTTATGGAATATAATATAGCTTTACTTTTCCGACTAATTATAGATATATGTACTCGTATATTCTATATATAAAGGGTCATGTCATGTTATTTTTCTTCAGTATTGTTTGGCATTTCATCATGAAAAGACTTACGTCTGAACAACGTTTACAAAGCATTCAACTTTATTACGAAAATTCAACATCTGTAAAGAATGTGTTTCGCGCGCTTCGCTCACCTTATGGTCAACATAATCGGCCTACTGAGCGTACTATTCGCAACACCATCACTCATCTTGAGACTTAGCATTCATTATTAGATAGTATTCGACCAAATAGACCACGTCCAGCATGCAGTGAAGAAAATACAGCGGCCATAGCTGAGAGTGTACACGAAGACCGTGGAGAGTCGATTCGGCGCCGTTCGCAGCAACTTGGACTGACGTATGGAACGACTTGGCGCATTTTACGTCGAGATCTTAAATTGAAATCACACAAAATACAGCTTGTGCAAGAACTGAAACCGCTCGACCTTCCAAGCGGCATCGCTTCACTCTATGGGCTCTGTAAAAGTTCCAAGAAGATCCGACGTTTTCGAGCCAAATTTTGTTCAGAAATTAGGCCCATTTCTAGCTCAATGCGACATTTGGTTTCAACAAGACGGCGCCACTTTCCACACATCGCATCAATCAATGGATTTATTGAGAGAACACTTCGGTGAGCAGATGTTTTCTCGTTTTGGGCCGGTCGATTGGCCACCAAGATCGTGTAATATCACACCGTTAGACTTTGTAAGAGTATGAAAGAAAAATTCGCGGAGCGTGTCAGTGATTTCATTTCACACACCTCCATGAGTGTTTAAAAAACCACTCTGTTGCTGTAATATTAATTTTAATTTTGAATGTACAGACATACATATGTATGTATATAAAACTTCATTAAATGACGAGCCAAGGTGAGTTTGCCATGTTTGCTTGTCCGTCTATTCGTGCGTAAAAAGGATAATTAACCGAATGCAGTCGCTCTAAGATAAGTTTAAAATCTAAAACATGGAGCATATCAACCTATCAAATTCAGAAGTGGATGCAAACGTTTTTAATAACACACATAAGATAATGTGAGCGAAGCGAAATATCAGAAAATTAAAGAGAATGGAGAATTTTTGAAATTTGCTATATCGAAGAGCATTTTAAATGAACCACGTTTTCGCGTGGACCGATCATATGATAGACTTACTATTTCATCAAGCATCTATCATTGAAGCAGTCGGGTGTCAAATGTTTGGCTCTAATCGACTTACTTGTTATACTGAAATGACATATTAACCTTGGTCCGAAGTATGTAAATACCAGACTGAGAAGAGATAGACCCACTAAAATATATACCGATCGTATAAGAATGACGAGCTTAGTTGATTCAGACATGTATGCCTTTCCATCTGTTTGAAATCATGCAAGTCCCTCAATTTTTGAGATAGCCCAACTTGGTAGGCAGACGCACTGGTACCTGTTTACGGTTATTCAGATTTTAAATTTAAAGCATCGAAGAGCTTGGTATTTTAATTAATTATTTAGATTAATTACAAATTGGTACTGAAAGTCATCGAAATTAGACGACAATTACATACGTAAAGGGTGTTTTTTATAGAGGTATAGAACTTTAAGTTGGCACTACTTTTCAAGATGGCGACCGATTTAACAGCTGTCAAGTGATTTATTCTCAGTTTGGTTTGGCAATTCATCATGAATAGACTCACGCCTGAACAACGCTTGCAAATAGTGCAATTTTATTTCGAAAATAATGGTTTTGTGCGGAAAACGTATCGCGCACTTTGTTCAGATATGAGGTTTTGGTCAAAGCCCCGTCAAAACAGCATCATGAGTGTGAAATTGGGTACTTTACACATGTAAACTCGAATAAATATTGGTACTGAAACCCATCGAAATCAGAAAACTATATCATACAGCTCCATACAATCGATTTGTTCAGATATGAGTTTTTGGGTAAAAAAAAATTGCCCAAAAAGCATTTAGGAGCGTGAAATTTGGTATTCTATTCTATTCTGAAAATTATCGAAATCGATTCTTGAAATTTGTAATAAATTTAATTTGGTTTTGTGTTTTTCCGACAGGGTGGATACTAGATTTATATCGGAACGAATTTCCGTCATCCCTTGTCAATTTTGGTTTAGTAACACACCGGTTTCGGCAAACCGCCATCTTTAGTGTTTGATTTCGTTCTCGAACGAATTTAATATGTTCATGGAAGGTATAAATTTAATATGTTCATGGAAGGTATAAAGACTTCGGCATGGCCAAAAACAGCCCTTCTTACTTGTTTTTTATTTGCTTTATTCTCTTTGCATATCCAATATATATTTTATTCAAGAGCGCTTATTATTGTTCGAGATAACCATGAAATAAAGAAATAAATCAGCGCCCACTGAGAGTACTTATGCATGTGCATATTATGTTTAGATGTATGAAATAGATTCACCATCTGATGCTACGGTGAAATATTAGTCTATTTCTAATATTTTAATATTCCATCGAGTTAATGGATCTTTAGTTATATATGTAAGTATAAAACATTAAACCTTTTTTTGTGCATGAGTATAGTTTTTTTTTGTTAGGTATTTGTGAGGGTTCCGAGCATATGAAAGCGACATTAACATATTGCACGTGTTGCATTATCTAAACCATGGAAAAGAGCACTGGGCTGTTCATTACTTAGATTACATTACTATAAGAAGACGATATAACTGTCAGGCCTTCATAAAATAAGTACCATATAAGTTTCATTTCTTTTTTGCCTTTCGGGTCCTTTATCGAATATGGAAGCAAAACTTAGACCTAATGAAAAAAGTTACTGAGTTGTACTCAGTGCCTACCTTCTAACATATATTATTTTCGGTATCAAATATAAACCCTCAATATTTAAGTGTGTTTGTTATTATGACTGTTAAATTTTACTTTAGATAATTGTCCAATATTAAAAGTCCTTAATTTTAAATATTTAATATATTCATAAATGAAATGATCAAATGATCACGCCCGCTAAAAACTTATACGTACATCAGGAGTACGTACAAAAATTAATTTTGTTATGAATAAAGGAGAGGGAGAGAGGAAATCGACGAGAGCTATTCGCGTACGGAGAATTATCGAAAGTTTCAATGTATATTATTAACAAAACGAAAAACGAAATCATTATTTCGTATATTCAAGGGCAATGTATTAGATGCTCACAGTTTTCTTTTCACGAAAAACTGAAAATCTGTCGATGTGCGATGCCCGATCGCGAAAAGCGGACTACGCATAAAATCACGTTAATTCATATTTGGAAACAGACAGTCGCGAAAGAAAAACAATCGTGCGCGCTAAAAAGTTTAAAGATAATAGAAGACTTATTGAATGATTTCAAAAGGATTACTTTGGTTTCAAAATAAAAAGTGCTAAGAAATTCTAAGGAGATTCACATTCAAATCGAACAACAAAAAGCGTTTGATATATTATTAGTGTTACAAATATCAGATTAAACATTATTACAACAAATTAATAGTTTATGGGAAATGTATCTAATTGATATTATTAAAAAATTTAAATTGAACAGAAACATATTACACACCGTTTAAATAAAATTTGAGAAATCATTAATAAAAAAAAATCTTTTTAATGTGAGTGAAATCTTGGCAATGCTTTATAAATTCTGAAGGCAAGCAGTTCAAGTTCAAATCGGAAAGCAATAACAACAGCATACATATACATATATATATGTAAATATGTATTTACAACGTGTCTACTTATACAAATGAGTAATACATGTACGTGTGTGTTTTCACAATATTTATTTGCCAAAATCTATTCATCTATTTTATTTCAAGCGATTCGAAATTCGTCAATTAAGTATAATTCGGTTAAGGTCATTCTAAACTATATATAATTATGTTTAGTGTTGTAAAAGTAAAAATGAAATAGTGTGTGTGTGATACTACGGCTAGACTTCACATATTTTTAAGTGCTGAAGGTGTTGAAAATATTTAATTAAATTCGTCTTTATTACATTAATTAAATTAAATGTTTAAACCTCATACATACATACACAGTGTAATACGATTATTTCGGCAACAATTAACTCTCAATTAACGGTGTCCTTTTCTATTCTATTTCGTACATTTTTTGATATGTTTTCATATTTTATATATTTTTCAACAAGTGTGGAGTGTGCAAAATGCATGCAAAGAAAAAAGTATAATTTATTAATAATGCTTAATGAAAAGGTATAAATACATATATACATATATGTATATACAACTATATATGTATAATGTAGTGTCAAATAGGAATAAGCTAAATATAAATGTTTGCAGCAGTATCTGTTTGTCCTCATGTAAATTATACACATTTACTACCTACGTATACTTCTATATACTTATACATATCTATACATATATATGTGGGTATGCACATTTGTTGTATGTATATAAAGTGTTAAATTTAAAATATTTATATCTTTAAGAAACACCAACACAAATTCGCAAACAAAAAAATAATTCGAAAAAATAAGAATATCAGTAAATAAGTAATTTTAAGCTAAATTAAATACCCAAAGGAATCAAGAATAATCTCTCGTCAGAAGAGTGTTGTATATACAAAGAAAAAATCTAAAAACAAAATCGTATAAATATGTCGTCGCCCAGAAATTCAATAAAGAAAAAGAGCGCATCAACAGCGACAAAATCGACAACAGAAAAACCACAACAAAAACAATCACCACCTGCTCCAGAGAGTAAATACACAAAGACCAAAGAACGTATTGTAGACGGTAAGTTTTGAAAAAATACATCCTATGTCTTATGTATTAAATAAATGTATTCATACATACATATGTTAGTAAGATGGTTCCAACATAAATAAAAGAGCTTATTTGTTTTCCCTTTCTCATTTAATATTAAACATATATATTATAAAATAGATATCAGTGATAAGAGTGATTGTTCTAAGTTTAAGTTTGCAAATAAAAACAAATATGCAATCTGATATGCATTTTTTATATTTTGATATGTTTCTCATACGCAGTGACAAACGACTTCGAGGTTGAAAACTTAACACACAATATGGTTTAATTTATTAACAAACGATATTTTAAGACACCAATTGTTGTTAATGTCAATGATTTTTGCTCAAATGTGATAGTAATTATTGTTTTAATACACGAGTATGCAACCCAACAAAAAAATTAATTTCGGTGAAACGATTTTTATGATCTTCAGAATAATTCCATGAAATTGAAAACAATATCCATGTCTTTGCTTTGTGATTCAGCTGTTTTTTTTTTACTAGCAAATAACAATATCCATATTTTCACTTGTAGTCTTCCAGGAGACTTGCGTATATGAAATGAGCACCTCAAATTTGCTGAGTATCCTCTCACACTACGTGAAGTAAACAGTAAGACAAACAAAGTGTAGTACAGTAATTGAATATTTATGTTTCAAAATTACAATAGTGATTTGATTGCAATAATTACATAAATCAATACACTGTTATAAGTTATACCGAATTATGACTAAGTGATTGAGCCCTGAAACTAACTAAACTTACGTTTGTTCAACTCTGAAGGACTAAGTTTTGGCAACACATATGGTTGTTTTAGTTTAATTATGAGATCAGATGTTTATACTTCAATTACGTAAGCCATTATTGTGTTTATAAATGAGAAGAAATCCAAAATCAATCATCAAATACTGTACATGAATTATATATATTTTAAACCAAAGATTTCTTTAACCAACGCAAAATTGAAAGAATTCATAGATGAGATCGGATCACAAGTGAGGAATGTTGTGAGTAATATTTTTTACCGAAATTAAAAAAAGTAGATTATACTTACATATAGCATACGCTATATTTCATACAGTATATAATATTTAATATAAAAAAATGATGAAATGAGACTTTTTCTATTATTTATTTCACATTTGTTTGTAAAGTTTTCGGTTTATTTATTCTCCTCTCATCCTATTTCAGTATTCTCAGTAGAAGAAAATTATTTTTGTGAATGCCAGAGTTGAAGATATGTAATAAACCACCAACAAAAATTTGTACGAAAACATTGCTTTCATAGAAACAGCGGATATAAGTTTTTTGCAATTTCGTATTTCGCGCAACGTACGAGTGAACGAACTGAATACACGTCAGTGGGTGCTGGGACTATTAGTATGTTAAGTATAAACAGACTAGCGATGCATATGAAATTTTAAGGGGAGGGGTTAGAATCTCATCCGTATTTTTGAATGAATTTGACACGTACGTGTAAACAAAAAAAGCGAATTGCAGAGAGTCAGTGACAGCAAATAATAATAATTTGTATGCACATGTACCAGTAGCTCATATTCGCGAAAGTGGTCATATGTACATGCATTTAAACATTTGTAAATCGACTGATCGAAAATAGAACAATGAATATAAAAACAAATGAGAATTTTTTTTTTTTTTTGATTTACTCATTTTGTATTGGCGCAATTCTATTGTTTACATCTAATAATAATGCCAATGCAACCGGTTAGTTCTATACAAAAAGCTTTTTCTTGCCATATGCTTATAAAAACATACATACATACGTACATACATACACACATGTGTTATAAAATGTATAAATAACGCTAGTTTTCCGCTTTGTTGACTTTTCAACAATCTCATTGTTTTTATTAGCATCAATTCTGACAATTAAATTGTTTGCAATCATTAAATATTCTTGGCCTGTGAATGCATATTATTAAATAGGTCTAGTATACATGCATAGCTAATTTACATTCTTTTAGGCTAGGATATTCAAAAATATATCTATTATAATTTCTGTTTTTAAAATTGTCATTCGTTGTGTCGTTTGTGGTTACCGAGTGTCATGCGGATGTACGTTTTTTTTTTTTTATGACAAAACTGTCACGTCTAAATGACAAGTGTTTGATGATTTTTAAACAAATTATGTCTGGTATTCTAGATTTGTTGGGGAAGTCTATACGAAGTCTTACTAATACTAACGTATACACAGTTATATACTGTGTATGTATGTATGTATGTATATAAATTACAAATATAATTATATAGGAAAATTAATATTTATACTATGTATTTGTTTATATAGTATATACAAATGGGAGTGATGTGCATCTATGTGCATAAATATATGCGTCTTTGGATAGGTCACCTTGTTGCAAGTAATTATTGGTGAGAATTTTTGAAGAACGGAATTTTGCTAATCAGTGTTTTTTTCTGAGTTGTGTTTTAACAAGGTTTTTTGTCAGAGATAAATTAAGAATAAAATTTTAAGACTTTTTGCTTTTTGAACAGAGGTAAACAGAGGTATTATGGAACAATCCCATACCTTGAAATTGCAATGCCTAACCTTAAAAATACCAAAATCAATTTGTTATTTGTTATATGTATAGATGGCATTTAGAGCGTCATCACATAAAGCTACGGATATATTTAGAAATAAACATAAAATAAAGATTAATTAGGATTGTTTGTAGCTTGGTTCTTTACAATTGTTATTTTTATTGCTATAAATTGAAGATTAATTGATTTCGCAAATTGACCACTGATCAAAACAGGTGAAAACTCAAAATACAATCACTTATCCTAGTTCAATGGCAACAGGATGGCCAACACGTATTGGTGATATTGCAAAAATTGGAGAACCAGAAAAAACTAGTTGTTTTAGAGACATTTTCAAAACAACATAATAAAGCTTTTCTTTCCGATTGGTTTGTGAATTATAAATGGTTGCAGTATATTGTAGAAAGATGCTGCTTTTGCCTATCCATGTCAGTAATTTTTATCTCATGGAAGCAAACAGAATTCGTATCCTTTCACAGGATTTAAAAAATGGAAAAATGCCAACTTATCATATTCAAGGTACAAGTATATCGATGTGGCAGGAAAAATTACAAAGACCTATTGTAACGTTAATGAATCGCAAAATATATGTGAGTAGGTATTACGTGATGTTTATCAATTAAAAAAAGAACAATTATTTTTTCAGAATTTATTTTAATACAAATATATGAAAGACTCAAATTTAAACAAGCTTCTCATTCATCTACTACAAAACGCAACATATCGTTCACCTGAAATTCATAATCAAATAATTCAAGCAATAGTTCATGAAGAACAAAGTTCCATTGACTATGATATTAATGATTCTGATGTGAAATGGTCTACTCTAATGGAAGATGGGACGAGAGCTAGAAACTAACCGCAAAAATGTTTCATTAGCAAAAAGTTACTACACGGATGGTGTTGTCAATGAGTCGTTGTTACTAGTGGTTAAGACTACTGAAAGCATTGATATAACTACTTTCACGGAATTTACCTTAAATACCCTTACGAAAGATAACATTTCCTGCTTAGCTAATACTATGATGGCGCAAGTGTAGTACGTCTGAAGTTTCAGCAGCTATGACTAAAATATAAAATAAATTGGGCATAAAATTGTTCCTGAAAATTGCTGATAGAGAAATTAGACTTTAAAAATTTTAAGGAATACGTACAATGTTACTTTTGACCTTAATTAAAAAATCGTTGTAACAATTTTTTTAAGTTCAAGGTACTTGCGATACTAAATAGAGTATTCCATATAGTCTATATGCAAACTAAAATGTTTATATAATTTAAAAGCGCGAGACTCTCGGTTTTTTAATAAATTTAATTCCTTCGTGAACCACAAATTGGTACATTTAATTAAGGCACAAGCTCGCTCTGGCACAACATTTTCATAAAAATCGGAAAATAGCCACATAGGGTTACCATTTAATTAAAATTAGTTTGAAGTTTAATAAAATATTACAATATCAATATCAAAAGATTCGTAGTTGAAATCTCTTTAATTTAAGAATATTTAATTTATTACAATATATTTTATTGGATTAAAAATTATGTCATAACATTACAACTTATAGGTATTAAAAAACTGTATGTATGGTTATAAGGTTTTAAAATTTTTTGCAAAAGTAATACAAAATGATCATCTATTTGAAATCTTATTATTAAAAAATACCTTTTAGAACTTACGAAGTTTTTGTTAAGTTTTTATATTGAAATATTTTTCGTCCTTGGAAGTTTAGAGTAGGCCATGATAAACTTGAACTTTTTTGACAATTGCAAAATTCAATATTAACACTTAAACACTTAAACTTATTTTTAAAAGTGAACAGTTGAAGAAATGAAGTCAGATGCATAATTTTATTTTCAGATGCATAGAATAACAATTTTGCAGTAGGTAAATCCTTTTTTGAGTATTTTGAATGAAACAATTTTACTTTTTGCCACTGTTTGGTCAGATCTACGTCACTGTGCACTACCAGATGACCTTGCTGTGAATAGTACTTTCACTTTTAACATACTCATTTGCATACGAAAATAAGTACTTACATACATGTCACCGTTTTTCTAGTATTTAATGTAACATATGCACATTTTTCATATCTACGTTTTCCATTTTTTAATATTTCCAATATATACATTTATGTGCATATGTTACACTTAAGTAAAAATGCAATACATACTTACATACAATTAAGCATACATATTGATTATAAGTAGACCCAAATAGGCATATAAAACGAATTGTAAATAACAAGTAAAAATTCCTATCGAAAACAACAAACACAAGAAGGGCTAATGCTAGTCAGGTGGAAAGATCATTGCAATTTTGGAGTTGAGTTTTGTTCAAACATCAAACTTTTAATGCTCGTTGCAAATACAACTTAAATGTAAAATGAAACCACACCAAAGATCTAACATATCTCATTTTCAAAAGTATTAGGCTAATGTTATGTGCAATCCTGAATTCATTAAAATCTTAGATTTAATAATATATATACAGCTCGAAAGGGGCGAAATCGATTCAGAATAATTGTACTGAGGCAGTGATGTGAGGGAACTATCGGTGCTTTGATTACATTAATTGACGAAGATTGCTGGTCCGACGATATTGAAAAAAAGTATGAACACGCTGCAAATTTCTGAGACTTTATTCTATAAATCAATTTAAAATATTATGATAATCTTCTTACATGCCACAAATGCTTTCATCAATGCACATATTATGTTACGTAATTTGTACCTGCCAAGTACTTTATGTACCTGATCGAAAAACTCCCAGTCCGACCGTCCATCTCAAGATGGTCCAATTTTTTTCCCTTTCCTTCCTGGAATATAATTTTATTACGTAATAAATGTTAAATTTTTTAATTTAGTACTCCCTTGTATTTTATGGTAAATATTTTGTTTCGGTTTTTCGTTTGAAGGTATTAGAAGTGTAATATTTAGGAATGGCGTTTACAAGAATATCAAAACGAAAAGTACTGCTATTTGAACAATTTTCCATACACTTTTTCTTCGCCATTGGAAATAATTATACCAGTTTTCATACTGTTATTACATACTTAAGCTATAATGAATACAAGTTTGCGCCTTCTATGGTTAAGAATTACTTGACAAAGACATCGTGTCATTAAAGTCCTTAGTTTTATTAAGGCTTGAATAGCAAATTTCGGTCCGTTTATCCAAAATCGCTGCATTCAATTCTTTAGTAAATTTATTTGTTGATCATTAAATGAACTATAAATGGCCAAGAGGTTTTTACATCGAAATTTGGTCCGGACTTAACATTTTGCTGGCCGACCCAGAAACAATATATTTCGCTCTTTAGAATACTATGCCTTGTAACTGGTTTGGTGAAAAAGTCCAGATATTGGATATAAATTTCTACCGAATTCAATAAGGCCAACCATTTCATTTTATATTGGCAATAAATTTTAGCTAAACAAAAAGGATTTCATTCTTGCCGCGATGACTAAAAACTGGTCATGCCATGAATAAGCCGCCTTATAAGTTTCTTAGACAGTCTTTTATAATACCAGAAAAGTTTATTTCCATTAGTATTAGTCAAATTAAATTAAATCTTCACTGAACACTAGCATTCAGCGGCAAACCGCTTAGAAATTTTTGATATGATATTGTATATTATGTTAGCCTAGACTGAAGTTTACAGCTTTTTCGTCAGCGAATCGCTTTATTACTACATGTTGCTCTGAGTCTTGTAGTTTTATTTGAGTTATCATCTTTAAATATTGGGAAGGAGTTTTTATTTTGTTAAAACTAGTGAAATTTTAACATTTAATGAAAATGGGACAGGTGCATCGTTGGAACACCTGCCGTGAGTGGATATTCCTCTGTTATATATTCATTTACTTTTACAGAGAGTCGCCTGTTGGACATGCAGGATTCAAGGATATATTTTTGAACGTGTTAGGCAATGATTATTTAATTTTATGAACTAGACCATTTGTCACACCTTGTCAAATGTTTGAGCCACATCAAGAAAAACCTTCGAGCCGTACTCTCTGAATTCGAAAGCCTTTCTTATTTCATTAGTTATACAATGTACTGTGTATATAAGTAGTAGTACTTTTTCGATAGCAACAGGCTGATTTATATGATAACGGCAGGGGTTCATCTATACATGGTTTAGCTATCATAATTATCTTCGAATTTTGTAATTTTTGTGGATAATTTCCTAGCTTTAGTATGGTATTGAAAAGCTCTGCAAGAAAAACGAGAGCAATGCTTGACAGATGTTTCTAACATTTTTGGTGTGATATGATCGTATCTTCCAGATTTTTTTAGATCTGGAACAGCGATAAACTTCTTTAGCTCCGATACTGATGTTCTAGCAGAAACAGTATGTCTTGAAACATTTTGATTTAGTGGCAAAGGCTTTTTATTTGAAGCAGTATTTCGTTGAAATACCGTACTGAGGTGCTCTGCAAAAAAAGTCGTCTTTTCGTTTTCAGCCCAGGATCCGTTACTTAGTCTCAACGGCGCTTCAATATATGAGATTTTTAATAGGTTTCCAAAGTGGTTTTTTGGTGGAAAGATTAGGAGACAAAGACGTGACTATTTTTAAAAATTTTTGCTTTCTTCGTATCTGAATGTCATTTTTAGCTTTTTTCTGCCATCTAAAATAAGTTTTTGGCATCGTGCGATCGCTAGTCTTCCCATTCGCGATGGAAATGTCGTTTATTTTGGACCAACAACTCAATTTGGTTTATAGTTATCATTGATCTATATATTGTATATCCGCTTAATTTTAATATAGTAACATAGGTCATTTGGCCAGTGTTTGAACTAGGTAAATTGGAATGGGTCTTGACAGAGATAATTTGTCCAAGTTGGATGCGTTTTACTTGAATGTCCTAACTTGGTTTTTATTTTAAATCTTTATAAACCGGACAACCTCTGTATTTGGCCGCTGATTACTGCCAAAATTTCAAAACTTTTTTGTGTTGCATCGGTTTTATTTAAAGAGCATTTAATAGAATGGTGAAGCTCACCACATTCTACGCATTAATTATGCTTACTACTGCGTTAACAACGAACCCTTCTTCTCTTCCAGAGCTTCTTTTATATCATTTGAGTATACTGAAGCTTCAATTATCTTTAGGACGACAATCAGGCTTTTTGCGCTTGTAGAAATACAATGACATCTCGAAAGTGTTTTTCGTTGTGTACCTGGATTTATGTCTCGTCGATATTTCCCTTTTTAAGAGGTACATTGTTGAAATTGTTTATACCTATAGTTTTCGCCAAGTCAGAGCCAAACAAATAACAGCTGCGCTCCCGCAAATATATTGTTTGGTGAGGACTTGGCATTAAATTTGAATCTCTAGAAAATTCTTCCTCAAATAGCGGGACAAATTCACAAAAGTTAGGTAATCTGGTGCAAGATGTCCAGAGCATACTTAGTTTATGTAGGGAATACTTCTCTAACCTGCACAATGGCAGTGAAACTGAAAACTCCTGAGATGGCGAACCCGAAACCCCTATCAATGACGATGGTATAGACGTTCCAACACCCGACTATGAAGAAGTTCGAATAGTGATTGCCCGCTTAAAAAGTAACAAAGCGGCGGGAGTCGATGGCTTAACGGCAGAGCTATTCAAATACGGTGGCGAAGAATTGACAAGGTGCATTCATCAGCTTCTTTGCAGAATATGGTCGGACGAAAACATGCCCGACGAATGGAACCTAAGTGTGCTCTGCCCAATTCAAAAAAAGGGAAACCCCACGTTCTGCGCCAATTATCATGGGATAAGCCTCCTTAATATCGCATATAAGTCCCTATCTAGCGTATTGTGTGAAAGATTAACGTCAACAAACTGATCGGCCTTTATAAGTGTGGCTTTAGACCTGGAAAATCCACAATTGACCAGATATGCCTCTGACAGAACGATAAGGAATTTCCGCTATGTTTGAATTTCATATCTCCACAAAACTCATACGGCTATGTAAACTGACCCTGGTTAATACCAGGAGCGCAGTCAGAATTGGGAAGGACCTCTCCGATCCGTTCGATACCAAACGAGGTTTCAGACAGGATGGCTCTTTATCGTGTGATTTCTTCAATTTTATGCTGTAGAAAATAATACAAGTTGCAGAGCTAAATAGACCAGGTAAAATCTTTTACAAGAGTGTACAATTGTTAGCGTATGCCGAAGATATTTATATCATTGGCCATAACAACCGCACCGTAACTTCTGCGCTCACCAGGTTACCAAAGAAGTGAACCGGATGGATCTGTTAGTGAAAGAGGACAAAACGGATTATCTCCTGTCATCAAATGAACAGTCATCGCATTCGCAACTAGGCTCTCACGTCACTGTTGGCAGTCATAACTTCGAAGTTGTAGAAAATTTCGTGTATCTAGGAACCAGCATTAACAACACCAACAATGCCAGCCTTGAAATCCAACGCAGAATCACTCTTGCCAACAGGTACTACTTTGCACTGAGTAGGCAATTGAAAAGTAAAGTCTTCTCTCGACGAACCAAAACCTAACTATGCAAGTCGGTCATCCTTCCCGTCCTGACATATGGTGCAGAAGCCTGGACGATGCTACCTCCGCTGAGTCGACTTTAGGAGTTTTCGTTGACGACGGCGAATACCGCAGACGATGGAACGATTAGATGTATGACTATACGACCACATTGACGAAACATTTCCGACCAAAATGTTGCCTATTCTTTTGTGTTTATATGTATAGAAGGTACATGAATTGTTTTAAATCTAATCTGAATGTGAAATGAGAAGAGACATTTAATAAAAGAGCGATGGTTTTCATATTTTTTTTATATTTATTATATCTTTATTTATTTACTTACATACAGTTACATATTGTATTTATATAACATATTTGAGCTGAGGGGGGAAATATAATTTTTGATTGTGATCATTTACTGAATCCCTTTAATTTTTTTGTTGCGACATACATATGTACGTATATAAGTGCTTGTCTATTTTATGTTTATACAACAACTTAAGTCTTTAATTATATTTGTTTTAATGTTTTTTATTTCAAAGATGTGCCTCTTCCACCCGCTCATAAGCTCACCATGGATGAGGTTTATGACGCTAAAACTGGGAAGCCAGACTATGAAGTAATGCGGGCACATTTTTTGCTAGAAGGACGAATGGAAGACGGTCCGGCGCTGCGTATCATCAATGAAGGTGCTGTCATATTGCGTTCTGAGAAGAATATGATCGACGTGGAGGCCCCGGTGACTGTGTGTGGAGATATACATGGTCAGTTCTTTGATCTCGTCAAACTATTCGAAGTTGGTGGGCCACCAGCCTCAACAAGATATCTCTTTCTCGGTGACTATGTTGACAGAGGATATTTCAGTATTGAGGTTTGTTTTAATTGTTGTCATATAAGTACACGTTCTACGTAAAAATATTTCCAATTAAAAAATTTTTTTTTAATACTATAGGAATATAATTCTTAATGTTGTATTCAAATTTTTTTAATGGCTGCATATATATGCTTTCTTCGCAGTGTGTGCTTTATTTATGGGCGTTGAAAATTTGGTACCCGACGACACTCTTTCTGTTGCGAGGCAATCATGAATGCCGTCACCTTACCGAATATTTCACATTCAAGCAGGAATGTATGTATGAACAATATTTATACCCATAATAATAATTTGTTGTTATTCACTAATATTTTCTGTTATAAATTGAAGGCAAAATTAAATATTCTGAAGAAGTTTATGATGCCTGTATGGAAGCGTTTGATTGCTTACCTTTGGCGGCACTGCTAAATCAACAGTTCCTTTGCATTCACGGTGGACTTTCGCCAGAAATTTTCACTTTAGACGATATAAAAAAGGTACTTCAAATATATTATTTAACGACACTTCAACAACAAACAAATATTTTTATATGTAAATAAGCAAATTAAAAATGAGAGTATAGGGTAATTTGGTATTGTATTTATTTGTTGGCAAGAAATTCTGAAAATTTACTAAACGGATATAATGCATGCATGTATATACATCCCTACATCCATATATATCTTAAAATACTATAAGTATATGTATGCATTTAATATTAAAATAACAACCATTCACCGCTTCAATTATGATTTATGCAAATTGTCTCAAAATTAAAGGTCATATAACCAAAAATTAAAAAAATAAATATAAAAAAATATATATAAATGATTTAGGTTAATATCAAGAGGAGTATATCTGTAAAAGGTGCTGAACTGAAATTGCTATTATTTTTATTCGTTCTAAATAATTTTATTAAGTATTAAAAAAGAATTTCCACTGAAATATTGTTATATGTTTATGTCCATTAACTCCCAAGTTCATTAACCTCAAATAATCAAAATCAAAAGCTTTGCCTGGGCATCTGACACAGTCTCTTAAATTCAGAATTCAAACATTCCACCAAAATTTATTAACCGTTTAGCTTACAAAATATTTTAATAATATTTAATTCATTTTCTAATTCATTTCCTGAACTTGAAATACCCTTTTTTAATAAAGATTAATACAGTTGCCATTTTTGAAATTGTGTTTATAAAACATAACACCTTAATACAAAATAGATATGCATTGTAGAACTAAGTGAAATGTGAAATATATATAAAATAAATTTTCTTCGGCCATGCCAGGAAATTTTTTTATAACATAACTTATTTCAGTTGAAATTTTATTTCTCTTATAGCTAAATAGATTTAAAGAACCACCTGCTTTTGGACCAATGTGCGATCTACTTTGGTCTGATCCTTTGGAAGATTTTGGTAATGAGAAGAACAGTGATTTCTTTTCACATAATTCAGTGCGAGGATGTTCATACTTTTTCAGGTGAGTGTATTTGTGATATCCAAGATCTAAAAAACAATACTACTTTCATTACAACCATAATTACTATTCGAGTATTTGATTGTTTGCTTTAAAGTTGATTTATTTTCTTCAAATTTTTATTTTTATTTCCCGTCCTTTATGCATTAACAGAATGCGATTATTTAAAACTAACTTAGGTGTTAACTACATTTTATTTCCAGTTATGGTGCCTGTTGTGAATTTCTACAAAAAAACAATTTGCTTTCGATAGTGCGCGCTCATGAAGCCCAGGATGCAGGGTAATTAAATTTAAAAATATATATATAAAAATATATCAGGACGCATACCACAGTTATGAAAGTCATAAAATAAGCTTTTATTATAATACTATTTTTTTTTGTATCTGCAATTGTTAACAAATTGTTTCATTTACAAGATACCGTATGTACCGTAAAAATCAGGCAACCGGATTTCCTTCGCTAATCACCATTTTTTCAGCACCTAATTATTTGGATGTCTACAACAACAAGGTATTTACATGCTCAAATTTTAAATAAATACTTATGATAATTTTACATACATATGCAATATCATATATAATACTAAATAAATGTATCTACTTGCATGCAATTTATTCATGAGATCTTTGCTTGCTCTTGCATTTTTATATACATACTCATACATATATCTTCATGGCAATTATTGCATTTATAATTTTTTATGCTCTTGATTTATTTTTGCGCTGCTGCAACCCAACATACAACAAAAATGTCACTTGACAAAAGGCAGCTGTACTGAAATATGAAAATAATGTTATGAATATTCGGCAGTTTAATTGTTCGCCACATCCATATTGGTTGCCAAATTTCATGGACGTGTTCACGTGGTCATTGCCATTTGTGGGTGAGAAGGTAATTATTTCGTGCACATAATTTTACGACCAGATAATTATCAAAAATCATGTGCAATTGTTATACTGCGTTAGGTTTGAAAATACTTTTAATATCTCTCCTCTTTATAATCAAATCTTGATCATTTTGCAATTTCGCAGGTGACCGAAATGTTGATGAATATTCTTAATATTTGCTCTGATGATGAATTGGTGTGTGGACCAGACGATGAATTAGAAGAAGGTAAACAAACTATAAAAATATTTTATATTATGATTAAACCGAGGAACTTGAGAATCCCAAATAATTTGAGAAAGTCTTTGAAAGGAATATACAGGAAAAAGTTAATATTAAATTCATTCGCAGTTCATTCAAAATTTGAAATAAAAGAAATATGTTGTGGAAATTATCATTTTCAAAACACACTGTTTAAATATTCTTAAATTGGATTTTTAACTACAGTCATATTTTCAAGCATTCAATGATTTCTTATCTTCTTGAAAAATGAAGTTAAAGATATAATTTGGTTAATTTATAAAAAAAATATATATTGTTATCATCTTTATCTTGACTGGTGGGTATCCAAATATCCACTCTTATAAAATAGATCCCAGATGATTTTATTACATACCCGTATATATATATATATAATTGGCGTTTTGTATCCGCTTAGCAATCGGATTTTCGACTAAGCTTTTCTTGATATTTTTACAACAAATGGAGAGACCTACAGTTTATTCTAAGCCACCTCTGAACAGCCCATGGATTTTTATCAGGAGCTTTTATTTCATGCCAGAAATACAATCTGATCGCTTCGGATTCGTTACCGAGAGGCAATCACTATTAGAAAAGCTTATTTTCTATAATTTTGGTTGATGGTCGAACCTAGACTCTAACCCTGGCCTTACGAGTACGCTCTGCCAACTGCTAACCACTCGACTATTCGGCCTCGAATTTTATTAGTAGCACTAAAAACATCAAACAAGCGGAAGCCTCAAACATCTCTTAGTATTTAACATAAAAGTTTATGACACCATTTTTTTATGAATTTGTGGTCAAACGGTCCATCTACTCAAATTTGTGAATTTACGAAAAATAATTTAATACCGATTTTTCAGAATTTATTTTTATATTATTATTATATAAGCCTGTGATTTCCGAAAGAATTGGATTTGAAAAAGTCGAAAAATGCGTTTATGTATTTTTTAATGAATATGTAAAGCAATATTCTGATACAATATAGATATGGGACGACACAAAAACAGATTTTTTTTTTTTAAATAAAAGTAGACTAAGTACCTTAGGAATCAAACATTATATACCTTACCATTTCGGGTTACAGAAAATGGTAATAATAGAGGATAGTACATAACTCTCTAGATACTTATTTAAGCGGCGTAAACTGAATGAAGAAACGTTTGAGCTAATTTAGCTATTTTTGGTGAGTGAACGAGTTCAAAAGGCGATTTGGTGGAGTTGTCTTTGCAAATTGGCACTTTTCGTATAAAAATAAAATTCCATCAAACAAATTCTAAATCAGATTCGGTTTCTTCGAAAACAATCCATAAAATAGGAAAACAAAAGCGTTGGAAATATTTTCGCGACGTGTTTTTATTTTATCATCTTTGAGAAAAAAAATTAACAATTTAAATTCGGGCCTTGCTTATGAAATCTACGAAGTCGTCAGAATGTTTAAAGATAGTACTTCTTTCTTTTTTTTTTTTTTTTTTTGAAGTAGCAGTCCATTTCATTTCAATTTATAAATGTTCTTTTGAAAAATATAAACTTAAAAATCTTCTTTTTTGGCGTAGGCACCACTTACGCGATTATAGCCGAATCAAAAACAGCACGCAACTCGTTCCTTCTCTTCGATTTTTGGCACCAGTTGGATATACCAAGTGCAAGCAGGTCGCTCTCCATCATTCCAGCGGATTGGAGTTCTTCCTCTTCCTCCATCGAATACTTTCAAAGCTGAAGTGTTTTCATCCATTCGATCGACATGAACTATATATGTACATATGTATGTACATACATATATCAATATCGTCATATAACTCCTACATCTCATCGTTCTACAGTCTGCGATATTCACCATAGACAATGCATAAAGGAATAAATCCTCCTCGAAACTTTTATCTCGAAAACTCCTAAATTCTATTCTTCCTTCTATTCCGTCGGCATCGTTCAAGCTAGATCATATAGCAGGACGGGAATGATGAGCGACTTTATAATTTGCGACTTTTCAATTGCCTACTCAGAGCACAAAGTAGCACCTTTTGGCAAGAGTGATTCTGCGTTAGATTTCAAGTCAGACATTGTTGGTGTTGTTAATGTTGGTTCCAAATGGCCAATGTGGTTTTTATGGTTTTATCGGCATACGCCAGCGATTCTTAATTCTTATAAAATATTGCAATTTGTCTATTTTGCTCGGCAGCTCGTATTATTTTCTCCATCAAATTGAAGAAATCATACGACAAAGAGCCACCCTGTCGGAAATCCCCTTTGGTATCGAACGGCTCGGAGAGGTTCTTCTTAATACTGAGTGCGCTTATGGCGTTATCCAGTGTCAGCTTACATCGCCGTTTGAGTTTTGCAGGGATATCAAATTCTGAGACAGTTGTTTATCACAGCTTCAAAATCGATTAAAAGGTTTTTGTATCAGTTCTTTTAAATATATAAAAATAGTTATATGTTCCCGAAAAATGTGTGTAAAAAAATTCGTGTTAAAAAGAATTTAGTGGACGCCTTCATAGAAATATCCACAAAATACATTAAAATACAACTCGATTTGTTAGCGTATACTTCTTTTTTCGACGTTTAAAATTTTTTAGAACAATGCAATATTTTGTTTAGTTGTGGAAAAAGTACAAGAATAATTTTTTTGGCGATTTTTAAATCATTTTCAATAAATTATATCTCAGCTCCTATATAACTCCTACCCAACAATATTCTATTAATAATATATATTTTGTTTAAGCGTATATCGGGTTTATCTGACATCTTTCAAATAAGAAACTGATCTCGTTGATTGTTACCTATTTTTGAAATACTATTGAAATTTTCTAAATATTCCTAAAATAGTTACATAATTTAAATTTGTTCCCACTTTTAAATAAAATCGAAACATAAAATACAAATAATTTTGTGAAATATTTGATAATTATTATCCTTTCCTGAAATTTGAAAGGAAACACAAATCTTTTAAAATTCGATCGCTTTTAGATGGCTAAAACTTTACGAAAGGGGAAAATCAGGCAAAAGTTGTATATATATCATTAAAATGTACCTTAAAATGTACATATAATAGTGTTTCAAAAATAGGTAAAATTTTACGAAACCAGTTTCTTATTTGAAAGCTGTCAGATAATCCCTATATAAACTTAAAGAAAATATATATTTTTTCTTTAAATTCGGTCTACTGAGAAGATTATCGTTGGGTAGGAGTCTCTAAGTTAAATAGAAGCTGAGATATAATTTATTGGAAATGAGTGAAAAATCGGATTTTTTAAGTTAAAAAAATTATCCAGCGCCGAATTTGGTTACATCGGGCTCTAATTTTTTTAAAATCGTCTTCCTTTTTAGTATGCTTTCTATGGAAAAATCTGCTTCAAAATCGTTGATCCACGTGCGCACAGTTTTTAAAAAACTAATCGACATGTCCAGATACATACTCAACAATTTATCGACATGGTTCTCAACGGTTGTATTCATGATACAAAAATAAGGTAGTTTCATTTACCGGCATTCGTTGTTGTTGCTCACCATCTGACACAAAAACAAAATGATGGCATGACTTAAAAATTGTTCTACCAGATAGTTTTTTTAACAAAACAAAATATGAGAGAAAGGAAGTGTTATGAAAATTTAGCTTCAAATAAAAAATATAAATATTTTTAAGATAAGAAGCTCCATATCTCTGAAATTATTAGACGTACGAGATCTTTGTGAGAAAAAATATTCTTATTACAAAGGAAAACAAAGATAAGGAATTTGGCATTAATAATAATATGCAGAAAGAATTTAAAATTTATTTTATTTACTCGTATTAGTTTTTTATGAAAAACGATAAGGAATATGATAATATATGTTACCTGATTCCTTTTTAAAAAGTAACTGGTCAATTTATCGAATAGACTTTTAATTGATATATTTCTGTTTGAAGCTTCTTTATGATTTTGAGTCTCTTTAATGTAACAGGATGGTCGCAGTCGTTGAATGGTTAACATTACGTACTACCATTCGGAAGGATTCGAGTTCTTGTGCGAACAATTCCCAATATTATATACATATATATAAATTTAGAATAAACTATAGTTCCCCAATTTTTTGAAAAAATATCAAAACGCACTATAAATTGGAGGAGGAGCTCGGCCGAAAATCGCTTCAGCGATCACAAAGCGCCAAATATAAATAAAATATACAGGGTTTTTATTCCATTTTTATTGTCAATTTTCTATTCTATAATACATTTTAATAACTGGACTTTTCCATAAATTTTTATCATAAATACTCATGGCATTAGTTCATATTAACCTTTGCATTTTTAAAAGCTCTAGAATAAATTATTCTTCAAAGGTATGTCGTTAAAGATAATAATCGCTAAAGCGATTTTCGGCCGAGCTCCTCCTCCAATTTGGGGTGTGCGTCTTTATGATTTTTTCGAACAAATGGAGGAGCTTAGAGTTTATTCTAAAATTTATTTTCTATAAATTTGGATGTAGGTCTGTGACCCTCGGTATAGTAGTGCGTACTGCTAAATACTTGCGACAGTAAAAGATATAAGTATATAAATGAACTTAATCAGGAGTAGTTATGTTGTCACTGGATATATCAATTCTCCACTTTTATATTTCTTAATGCATTTTCTTAATTCTTTTAAAGTAGAAATCTATGGCTCGAACTGAGGTATTGTTTTACTTATAAATACTTGTGTGGCAAGACAAAGAAGAATTTATGATTTTTGAGAGTTCAGAAAAATTTATTTTCTTAAAAATCAAAAATTCTTTAAGAAACAATTCGTGTAAAAAGAGAAGATTTTTTATTCTTAACTCCTGTTAAATCAAATTCATGTAAAAAGAAATTCCTATAAAAAGAGAATTAGGCGTATGGTAGGCAACTCAAGTTTATTCACCAAAATAATTTAAAAATCGTTTATGTGTAATGTATATATAAATCATTGTTGTCCGATGTTGTGTGGATATAAATTCTCAGTAGGAATATACATTAAAAATATTGTCACAATATATATATAGATATAACATCTAGAATTTTTTTTTAATTTTTTTTTTAATCTATTAACTTTATTTACATATCTACATATTTATATGTGTGAATATATACACATATGTATGTATGATAACGATACAACTCAAATGTGGTGTGCATGCACATTTATTTTTATTTTTAAACATACATATACAAACGTCAATGAATCAAAGAGCTCCGCAAGAAAATCGTTCTGTTACCAATGAACCCGAATCCACCACAACCAGCCGCGAAACCAGGTAAGACATCAGATTCGATGAACTTTATATAATAGCTTTCCGCTTAAAGTTAGTCACTATAGAACCGATACGCTTTGGTTAAAGAAATGTAAATTATGTACATATGTAGATATTATTTGCTTTAATCGCGTTAGCTAGAGAGGCATGGCAAAATCAAGCATTTTTTATAGCTGAATACAAATGTCTCCATAATGCCAAATAACAACAAAAAAGTTTGAGCTGCTTGCACATGCAAATTATTGAAATTTATTTTAAAATATTTATTCTTCGAATCATTTTAAATATTCAAATTATTATTTAAAAGCTATTTGAAGAATGCATCAAAATAATTGAAAATGGGATTAAATGACATTTCTTTTTATTTTTATATATTCTTCTTTCATTAAGTATGTGGTTTCACAAAATACGTATTGATCGATCAAAGACCATCATAACTTTGTAATATTTATTTTTAATTCGCCATCAATACATTTGTACGTGATCCACGCGAAGAATGAAAAAATCGATACCGTCTCTAATTTCCATGGTGATGTTGTCAAAATCACATATATTTCTAAACGAGTATATTTTCTATCACTCTTGTATCAAAAGTGCTATCAAACCACAAAAAATAGAAAAAATATGTTCAGTATGTGATGTAAGCACTTTGCGATTACTTAGTGCCACAAGACACAATGACAAATGAATTACAAATTTGCCGCCAGCTAAAACTAAATTGCAAAGTACTAATTTACAACGCAATTATTAAGTCAATTTGGATGAATAGTATTCAGCTGTGTGTGGTCCGACCTGTGAAACCAATATTGAGAAAATATAGAGGTTTTAGTCCAAACCCTAAGGGTACTAACGGGCGCACCGTTGTACGTTCGTAACGTCAACATTAATAACAACTTTGGTATCCTATTGGTAAAGCCTGAAATTGAAAAGAGCAGAACGAAGTACCTCACAAAACTTAGAAATCATATCAATCCGTTAGCTTTTTGTACCTCATCAACAAATTCCCGACGGCTGTGAAGAGATGTTACCACCTTTTAAGGAGAGCGCCATAGTTAGTCGATTTAACCCGCGTTTACTTAAGATTTGTACATTTACTGTTATTCTTTAGTAGGTTTAAGCAGATTCAGTAAGAAATGAATTGCATAAATAAATAAAAATATAAAAAATATGCCGCGTAGAGTATCAAATTGAAGCAGAAAATCTTATGATTCGTTTGTCATAGAAACACCATTTTAGGTTGCTTATGACCGATCGGATTCGAATTGTGCAATATGACGTAAATCGCTAAGAGCGATCAATTAATTATACAAGCTCATATGGGTTTTATCCTGCAGCGAATTCAACGAATTAAAACGACTGATATTGCCAAAGAGCAGCAATCAGCATACAATGTATTGAAAAAGTGCAAAGGAATGAATAAAAGAAGATGGCAGCTGATGGCAAGCAATATTTCAAGTAATAAATAACCAACTACACTCAATTTGGTGTCTCTAGATGCAATTTGCCACAGAATGACAATTGCACGCAATAAAAAATGGAGTGTCGAGACACTAAGTTAATAACGTTTTGTAATACAAGCTAAAAATACGATTATAAAGGGTGTTTTTTATAGAGGTATAGAACTTTAAGTTGGCATTACTTTTCAAGATGGCGACCGATTTAACAGCTGTCAAGTGATTTATTTTCAGTTTGGTTTGGCAATTCATCATGAATAGACTCACGCCTGAACAACGCTTGCAAATAGTGCAATTACGAGATTACCGTTGTTCTCGATTTTCATAAGTGAATTTTGTTTAGCGATGAAGCGCACTTCTGGTAGAATGGCTACGTCAACAAACAAAACTGCCGCATTTGGAGTGAAGGTAATCCTCAAGTGTATGTTGAAACACCGTTACATCCAGAAAAACTGACTGTTTGGTGCGCTTTATGAGCTGGTGGAATCATTGTGGTTTCAACAAGACGGCGCAACATGTCACACAGCTCGTGCCACAATAGATTTATTGAAAGACACGTTTGGTGACCGCCTAATTTCACGTTTTGGACCTGTGAATTGGCCTCCAAGATCTTGTGATTTAACACCGCTGGACTACTTTCTGTGGGGCTATGTAAAGTCATTGGTCTATGCCGATAAGCCACAAACGCCTGACCATTTGGAAGACAACCTTCGCCGTGTTATTGCCGATATACGGCCACAAATGTTGGAAAAAGTCATCGAAAATTGGACGTCCAGATTGGACTACATCCGCGCCAGCCGTGGCGGTCATATGCCAGAAATCATATTTAAAATGTAATGCCACAAGATTATCTTTCGGATAAATAAAATTCATGTCATCGTTGATTTATTGCAACTTAAAGTTCTATATCTCTGTAAAAAAACACCCTTTATATAAGGTATTTTAGGCGTTTTTGTTACTTTATTACTGAATCCAATCTGTTGAACTCATAAATGTAAGACATTATCGTAATTATTATAGTAGTACTTTGTACAACTGATATGTGTACCGGTTCTGAATCTATATAATAAATTAAAAATATCTTTGGAAATTATTTTTCTATAAAAATTATTCGTTTTATTCGCTATTGGTACATTGATACCTTAAAAAAGTAAAACAAATTTACATATATTATACTGCCGAAAAGTAAAAGAAAAATAGATTTATGATTCTATAAATCGTTTATGAATTTGTTGCATTGTATACTGACCATTGTCAACGATTTCGATCAGTCGTAAACTTAGCCAGAAAAGTATAGTCGTTGAATACAATAATCTCGCTAATAGTAGTTTTGATAGGAACCAAAAAAAGTGAAAAGCAGTCGGAGACCTTTAGAATTTGCTGTTTATTGGAAGGAATTTATATAAAAACCTGTTAAATTTTGTTAGGTCCTTTATTAAAATCCTCAGATATTAATTACATATAAGTTCTTAATATAAAGTACGCACATATATATGGGAACACTTCATAATCCCGACTTCCAAACTGCAGACAGTACACAATCCAGATAATTTTAAAAGATCCAGGTAAGACACAATACGGCACTACATAACAAGAAAAAATCCCAACTGCATAGCTTTTATTAAAATTTTTACTGAAAAAATTAAAAGTATATTTTATTATGTACATTAAATAGGCCACTATGTACATAAATACATATATAAACATATGTATTTATATATACATATATGTATTTATATATTTATAACCGTATTTTAAAACGGCTGGTTATTTTTTGGCGAGCTGCTCCTCTTGGTTTTGATGTGCGCCTTGATGTCTTCGAAACAAATGGACCTATAAATTATTCTACTACGCCTCCGAACTAAACGTCTTACATGATTTATAAGAAAAAAGTTCTTTATTACATTTTTAGAAATTAATTTTTAATTTTACAAAAAAATCTCAAATGAAGTTATGACATAATCTCTTAAAAATTTTATTTACTGCAAATACATATATACATAGGTATAAAAATTTGTCATAAAAATGTGTGAAAAGAACTGTCATAAACGCATGTAGGAATTATTTGTTTTCAAAAAATATTTTCAAGCTTTATACAGCTGTCTTTAGAAAACGCGAGTAAAAAATAAAAAGAAAACCAGACTTTACACTTTCACATTTTTATTCTATATATTCCATATACCCAATAGTATCAATGCATCTCTTCTCGCAATTGTATATAGACACATAGTCTTACATACATATTAATTTAACACATAATCGTACGTAGATATTGTTTTAACACATTTTTGAAAAATAAACTCAGAAATTCGCTTAAATGTGCTAAGCTGCCTTGTCTTAGTTGTTTTGTACATTTTTTTAGTGTATTATGTTATTGTTTCTTAGCAAATTAAATATTTTTTTAATTATTCACTTTATTTCACAGTTTCTGGAGTGTCAGCATTACGTAAGGAAATTATACGTAACAAGATCAGAGCAATTGGTAAAATGTCACGTGTATTTTCCCTGTTAAGGTTAGTAACGTTATATACATATGCATATCCGTATTATGTATTTATGCATATCCGCCAGAATACATGTTTTTGTTAGAAAGAAAACAAATATAATTTAGTTATAACATAACCAGAAGACCTAGCCCCATGTTGTTGTGATTTTCTATTTTTTGTTAAAATTTGACGTTTAAAGAATAATGAAAATTCTATTTAACATTCAACTATTTATTGATTTAACCAACTTGTTTGTATGTATTTACATACAATTTTTACATATGTATGTTATAGATGAGTATACTCAATATTATGAAAATTTGAATATGAATGCCTCGAATTAAGCAGGATGCTACTAAAGGGTGTTTTTTATAGAGGTATAGAACTTTAAGTTGCAATAAAACAACGATGGATTATTCGATTGACATGAATTTTATTTATCCGAAAGATAATCTTGTGGCATTACATTTTAAATATGATTTTTGGCATATGACCGCCACGGCTGGCGCGGATGTAGTCCAATCTGGACGTCCAATTTTCGATGACTTTTTCCAACATTTGTGGCCGTATATCGGCAATAACACGGCGAATGTTGTCTTCTAAATGGTCAAGCGTTTGTGGCTTATCCGCATAGACCAATGACTTTACATAGCCCCACAGAAAGTAGTCTAGCGGTGTTAAATCACAAGATCTTGGAGGCCAATTCACAGGTCCAAAACGTGAAATTAGGCGGTCACCAAACGTGTCTTTCAATAAATCTATTGTGGCACGAGCTGTGTGACATGTTGCGCCGTCTTGTTGAAACCACATCTCCTGGACATTATGGTTATTCAATTCAGGAATGAAAAAGTTAGTAATCATGGCTCTATACCGATCACCATTGACTGTAACGTTCTGGCCACCATCGTTTTTGAAAAAGTACGGACCAATGATTCCACCAGCCCATAAAGCGCACCAAACAGTCAGTTTTTCTGGATGTAACGGTGTTTCAACATACACTTGAGGATTACCTTCACTCCAAATGCGGCAGTTTTGTTTGTTGACGTAGCCATTCAACCAGAAGCGCGCTTCATCGCTAAACACGATTAAATGGACGTAGTGCGCGATATGTTTTCCGCACAGAACCATTATTTTCGAAATAAAATTGCACTATTTGCAAGCGTTGTTCAAGCGTGAGTCTATTCATGATGAATTGCCAAACCAAACTGAAAATAAATCACTTGACAGCTGTTAAATCGGTCGCCATCTTGAAAAGTAATGCCAACTTAAAGTTCTATACCTCTATAAAAAAACACCCTTTACTTTGACCTACGCTTACATACAATAACATTAAACGTATAAGAATAACATAAAACTACTATTGTTTTTCTGCTGTTTAGAAATGCTAATGACTTTGATAATCCATCAATAGCCATAGTATACTAGCATGGAGCAGAAAACAGAATTACGTTATTTATACGTGTATCAAAATCATACCAATTTCTGTCGATATCCTTATGATCCCCTATGGGAAAGAAAGTATTTTGGTCTCTGGTCGATTTCCGTAAAAATATTCGATATGTGTCTCTAGAGAATCAGATGCTCTAACAAAAATTCAACCATTTCTTAGAGATCGGTATCTTGTCTACTTCCTGAAAAGAAGCTAATTTCAAGTAAATCGAAGAAAAATTCCATTTTGCAAATAGGTCGGTACGTGGTCCTTTTTCTGGAAGACAAAGCTGTGTTCAAGTTAATATAACCAAACACTTACATATGTACCAAATTTCAAATACCATTTTTTCGAAAAGGGTTGTCACTAGTCCAATTTTTGGAAGAAAAATTAGTGATCGTGTTAAACAAGTAAATATAACCATAAAAACGATTTCTTCGTATAGTTCAGTCTATTGTATACGATAGTATAGTAAATTGAATATCATTGATGTATAGTATAGTAAATTGAATATCATCAGAATTGTTCCAGCCGTTTAGAAGATAAAGTATAATATAATATAATATATATAAGAATATAAAGATTTAAGTATACGATATACAATTAAATAAATTTTCTTCTTATTTGTCTCAATTTGTTTATTTAGAGAGGAATCGGAATCAGTGCTGGCATTAAAGGGACTTACACCGACCGGTGCTTTACCAGTAGGCGCTTTGTCGGGCGGAAAGGATTCTCTGCGTAATGGTGAGTGCTTAAGGATACGTTTCTCCATAAACTGGAGTTTGTGGCCTATTTGGTGTTTAACTTGAAACCCTACATAACATATAAGCAGTTACCATTAAGCATTTTGTTTAAATGCCACTTTTTTTAAGTTTATTTCGTAAATTCCGGTTTAGTGCTTTAAAACTGTAGACCGTAAATCTTACGCTAATATTGGCTCAATATGGTTTTATGGAAAAAAATAATTGTTCTCATTCTAATATAAATTTTTACTTGCCAATTGTTCACAAACCTTAAAATCTTAAACTCGAGATTATGGAACAATGTAAACGAGTTCTAATTTTAAAGTATTTAGTACATATAATTTAAAATCTCTTTTCTAATTATTTAGCGCTTCAAACATTGGGCGCTACCCAGCAAATCACTTCGTTTGCGGAGGCGAAGGGCCTAGATGCTGTTAATGAGCGCATGCCACCACGGCGTCCATTAATGGTAGGCGGTGGTAACAGTAATGGCAACAGCAGCAGCAATGCAACAATTATCAACAACAATGGCACTAACAATACAATTAGTAGCACGAATAAAAAGGTTGTAAAATCTACCACGGTGAGAACAATGACTACCACCACCACCTCAACTACCAACAAATTTTAATAGACTGTAGTTAATAGCCTAATTTTTTTACTTCTTTTTTGAATTTTCAATATAAATACTCATTTGAATTTTCAAATATGTTTTAATTAATTATAATTTGTTTGTTTCAAAAAACATAATTGGTTTTTATATATTATTGCTTAGAAAAATTTTTACTCATTTAATATGTTTAGCTATAGTACTAAAATATTTAATGCAGATTACTTTGTTATTTATTATACCGATTTATTATAAATAAATAGTTAATATTGATTTTGAAGTTGAAGAGAACAAACATAATACCATTATTTGATAGCAATAATCTAATTCAGTTAAGTACACTTTTAGAGGAGTGCAAAAGATCTAGAGGAAAATCATTCGGAAGTGGATCGTTACTGATATATGTATAATTCAATTTATTTCAACCAGACTACCAGCTTCCATTTTTTTTTCTTTGACGAAGGCACCACTTCCGCAAAACTTTTCTCTCGAAAATTCCTAAAGCCGACTCATCGGATGTCAACATCGTCCAAGCTTATGCACCATATATCAGGACAGGAATGATGGCGACTTGTAGACTTGTAGACCTTTATACTATAACTTATTTGATGGGAGTTTTATGTGTCAAAGTAACCACTACCCAAAATTATTAGTTGTTTCATCGTCCTTTCCTATGTTGGTGACGTGCACAGACAATCTTTAGACTTAAAATTAATATTTATTAATTTCTTTTCTTACTAATTTTATATACTTAACTTCGTAATTATTATATTCATTATAAAATTTGTCTATGCTCAAGGCAGAAATATATGTTAAATATTTACGCACAAACTCAAATATTTAATTTTGTGAGACACAATTTTGCGGCAAAATAAAAAATTCAAAAGTGAGCGCATATTTAAAATATTTTTTTGTGTACTTTAAACGAACACGTTTATATATTTGATAATGATCACAATGTCCACATCAATATACCTTTCATGTATATGAAATGGTATAATAACTTTGATCCGAGGTATGTAAGTACCAGAAGGAGAAGAGATAGACCCACCGAAATGTAGAGCGATCGTATCAGAATCACGAGCTAAATTGATTTAGCTATGTCCGTCTGTCCGTCTGTCTGTTTATCTGTCTGTTTGTATGAACGCAAACTAGTCCCTCAATTTTTGGAACCTACCAAACTTGGTAGGATGATGTACCTATATGTTTAAGCGATCATTTGTCGAAACCGACCAGATCGGCAACTATATCATATAAACGACCGATTTTTCAGATTAGAAGTTTTTGGTCATAACTCCGTCAAAAAAGTACCTAAGAAAGTGAAAGGTGATATTACAAATAAA
The DNA here is from genome assembly GCA_030068015.2 of Neoceratitis asiatica. Classification (NCBI taxonomy): domain Eukaryota; kingdom Metazoa; phylum Arthropoda; class Insecta; order Diptera; family Tephritidae; genus Neoceratitis; species Neoceratitis asiatica. The sequence goes on from CM061528.1 coordinate 74,523,324, forward strand.
AAATGAATTGTATATTGGCACTGAAAATCATAGAAGTCGGACGACTATAACATATAGCTCCCATACACCGATTTGTTCATATGTGAACCTTTGGTTAAAAATCCGCCACACAAGTATCTAGGAGCGTGAAATTTGGTATTTTACAGACAAGTTGATATTGTCACTGAAAGCACACAAAAACACAAAATCGAATTTGGCAATTTGCAATAAATTTTATATGTCCGAAGACAGCTCTTGTTTTATTACAAAAAAATTACATATCTTCTGAAAAATTTTGCTTCTTATCCGTTAACAGCCATTAAATTTGTAACGAAAACAAGAAAGAAGGAATTAAGTTCGGGCGGAACCAAACATTACATACGCGAATTTATTCAATATACCATTGAAAGCTTGCCAACGACTTTTTGATTTCTTTCTCCTCTTTGAAACCAAAGTATTCATTGACACATATGAGTCCTCTATTGAAAGGTGGGCGTGTCATATGTAATTTATGAAATGTGAAATTTTCATTTAAGTTAATATACCTTTAACCATTGATTTTTGGTGACGGGTATAAACTTATATATGTAATGTTTTATTTGTATGTACACACTCACCTCCGTCATAAATTTTTGTAGTTGTGATACAATGTTCTGCAAAATACAAAAGCAAATATACATAAAACTACCATAACCAGTATTAATTTACGCTTGCTCTAAATGCACAAATATTGTTATATATATACATTAAAAAGAAACTTGTGGTAATTGTTTTAATATTGTACTCAATGTTTATTCGTATGTAAGTAGTTTAGTAGGAGCTTTAGTGTTGCTATAATTATCTTCTTATATATAAAAATAAGTTTACGCTTCATTGTTACCTTATAACTCGAGAACGGCTTAAGTGAATTCAACGAAACTTATACAGGGTATTCCGGTTTCCATCAGAAAATGGTCGTAGCATGTCTAACTGAACTCAAGCTGAATGGCTAAGCCGAGTCTGATAAAAGGTATTCTTGTGTTAAAGTGTGCTCAAGAATGATTTAGATTTATTGACAGATCTACCTGAGCTGTTCTGAAATTTAAATTTATAAAAGTGATTAAATAAATTAAATAATAATAATGGGAATTAAGCTGAAGAAACTAATGGAAGGCTAAATGAAAAAAATTTAACACCGTTGCCAAATGTTTAAAATTTTTAAAATGAAATAATTAATAAAATACATTGCTATATGGTCATCGGAATGAAAAGATTCCGAAGACTGAGTTTACACACAGATACTTTTGTTGCTTTTTATCTCTAAATTTCATTTTAAACTTATGGTATGACAAATATTACAGCGACAAATAAGATCACAAAGCGTATTGCCGAGCAGAACAAACTCGGTACGCTGCCCTCTCCGTCGTTGCACTCTCTCTAACAAACTAAGGGTTTCGGCAATTTTGTTTAGTAGCCGAACTAGCCATTTTACATACCTACCAGCCATACCACCCTACTTGAAGAGCGATATGTTGTCACAAGTTATCGACGTTGCTTTCAAAAGCGAAATATTGCCAGCTGCCACTATGCATGCCCAATTTAAACCGATTATGATTTTCGTCAATAAATTTTACAATTTATATGTTCGAATATAAACGCCAATCAAATATACATAATCTACTCGTATGTAATAATAGATAATTAATAATAATTCAGTTTAAATATTTTTTTGGGGTAGTTGAAGAATAATGTTGGAGCAATTTTATGGAGATCTGTTGGAAATTTGAGTATACTTAAATTGGTAAGTTAAATAAAATGTAACATTGAGGGTAACATTAAGTGTTTTGAAATCTTACAGTGCAAAATGTTTTTGAGAGTACCCATCTTTTTTGGTTCGCATATGTTTGAAAGTTTTAATTTAAAAGATTGTTTTCACAACTTAAATATAACAATAAAAATATCAACATAAAGAGATTTCAAAAAAAAATTTAGTAGGACATATTTCAACCTTTCGAGAATGCGTTGGTATTGTAAATTTGCTGTTCGTAAATATTACCTTAAATATAAAGAAAATTTATAAAATAAAAAATTATAATTGAAATATTATTATGAAAAAATTTCTATAATTTTTCACTTCTTCCAATATTTGATTTGATGTAGCGAAACACACCAGGGTACCGCTAGTATACTATACGAAATGATTTTAAATCCATTTGAGCTCGGATGAAAGCAAAATTTGGCATATTAATCTATATATATAAAAATCGATGCAAATTTTGATGAACGCCTATAACTTGAGAACCACTGGATCAAATTGCACCAAATTTTTAGGAGTTATAAAGGGAGTTATAAAGTAAGTTTTCATGAGATTGGCGCAGCCGTTCCGACCATTTTAGTGAACATTGGTCGCTACACGTACAAAACACATGCAACAACAACAAATACATGTAAAATTCCAAAATACGCGTACATAACGTTGTATGTGGTGTTGAAAGAGAGAGAGAAAGAGTGAAAAAATTAAAATTAAAATAAATTTAAAAAAAATTAATAAAAAAATTAATTAAAAAAAAGTTTGGAAAAAAAATTTTAAATCAATTTCTTCGTCTCCTTTTCCAAAAAAAAATCGAAAATTCAAAATTTCAGTTAGATTTTCTTGATTTTTGTTATAGGTGTAGGAAAGTACGCTGGGATCCGCTAGTAACATATAAATATTAATTTACCATTAATTTAGTATTAAACCTAATTCAACTATTAATAGAATGTTGTTGCGTTAAGAGATAACTTCACATTTTTAATCTGAACAACGGAATGTAAACAATCTCTGTCCATCCCGTATTTATAAAAAAATATATCTATTATGAAATGATGAAATACTCTTAAAATAAGCCCCTTATATTGTCAGTAAACCTTTCTAGAGATGTCTAGAACCTATTTTTCGGAGCAAAAGGAAAAAATATAACTTGCAGCTTTACTATTCTCAAGTACGAAATTTACAAACTATTTAGAGGCAACATACATACATACATAAGTTTCATTGGGAAAACAAAATCACTAAAAACAGTTTTTTGTAAATAAATTAAAAATTTTATTATAGCAAATAGATACTATTCACACATGTGGCATTCGCTTTTGCATTTTACAGATTCGTATACATTTCTGTATATGTAATACTCAACTCAACTAAGTTATCATTTATGTGTACTTTGAGAGTGTAAATTATATATATATATATATATATATAATATATATACATATATTTGTTGCTTTGTAACTGCTGATGCGATTTTCGTTAGGGCTTCTCCTCGTTTATTCTAAGCTGCCTCCGAACGGCCGATGGATTTTTATGAGGAGCTTTCATTTCATATAAAAAGTTTCTCTGCCGAGGGGCGACCGCAATTAGAAAAATTAATTGTCTATAATTTTGGATGTTTCTCAAATCCAGGTCTTCCGAATTGTAGTACTCAATGCTAACCACTCGGCTATTGCGGAATATAGGAATAGTAATTATTGCACTTTATAGAACTATTCGCGAAATGATATTTTAAGAAAAATATAACAAAGTCATAACTTAACAAACTTGCATGTGTATGAATAAAGGTATTTTTACACAATGTCGCTTTTAAGGCTTTTGAATTAGGCTAAATAAATTTAGGAACAAGTAAAGCTAGATCATGGAAATATACAATAACATAATATATATACATATATATTTATTACGGTAAGTTTATATCGAATTTTTCTGAAAAAAATCGAATTTAATTCTTGAAAAATAATCTTGAAAAGGAGAAAAGAGTATGCCTACAAGTATATTTATATACATATATAATAGAGAGTGTACATATGTATCTATTCTGCCTATAGGCTCTGAAACTACTCAGTCGAATATGCTCAAATTTTCGGGATAGATTAATTGAATCCTGGAGAGTTTCGATCTTTTCGAAAGACTTTCCACTTGTCAGAAAAATAAAATTCTTTTAAATATAAATAATTTATCAAATGAGAGCGGCTCAAATAGTTTCAAAATTGTGTATAGCGACCAGGAGAAGGTTTTTATGAAAAAATACCTTTTTTCCCGGGAAGTGGACATGGAACTGATCTGTCTCTGGAAATCTTATTTATGGTTCGACTTACTTAAAATTTGGTTCTCTACTCAACAAAAGAGGCCGAGTCAATGCAGTACAATGCAGGAGATTTCTTTATAAACTATTACCAAAGTTTTTTTTACCTATCAATGCTTAGTTTTGAATGCTTTGTCAGTAAAAGAGTATAATATAATATACTTTATTATAGTTTTTTTAATGTTATTAAATATAATAATACATTTTCTCTTGCCACATATGTAGGTTAATCTGGGCTCAAACTTCTGAAATCTTTTGTTGATACATATATAGTTTACCAGAGAACTATGAGAAGGTGCCAATTCATTGTTACTTAGAACCGTCCTCCTTCAAACAATTTCTGAAAAAATGTCGGGAAAGTGATTCACCACACCTAAAAGAACAGCCACCGGAAAAAAATAAATGTCATTAGCAGAGAGTGTACATAATTCGTTCAAAGTAATAATAGTATAAATGAAAAATATTTATTTTAAATATTATTTTGTAATTTGAAAAATCTTTTGTCTAAATATGTGCCAATTATGAGTGAAATTTCAAGTTTATTGTTGGCGCAGTGGATCAGTGAATCAGCTCATTTTTGTAAAAAGTCCGCGTGTTCAAAGCCTTTCCTCACTCCTTTTTCGCTTTTTAATTTTGAAATTGGCAAATTCTTCAATCTTCGTCAAGAATTGCTTGTCGATGTCGGCGAAAGTACAAGGGAAAGACATGCTCTTGTCTATGTATACGTTTTTTTGTTTTCGCTTAAACTTCTTTTTAGCTTGGGACTTTTGGGACCTTTTGTCACCAAAACGATAGTGCTTTTTGTTGCTTTTGTTCTTCTACATATAAAAAAAAGCTTTTGGAATAGAGAAGTTCTTATGAATGATCTCATTAGAACTTGTGATTATGAATGAATGGTGGATTAGTGCTAAGGTTAGAAAATTATTATTAGCTTTACACGTGCTATTATTTTTATAAATCCATTACAATTTATTTATTATTATATTATTTAGCTTCGTTCAAATATAAGATTTATTTTAATATTATTTTTTAGAAAATTCATCATATATTCATGCACCTGCAAACATATCTACTATGTACTTATAAGCATGTATGTATATAAATTCGATGCAAACATACATACATCGTTCCCATGACGACATTAGTCAAAGAACTTATAACAACGTCTCAACGATGGTGCATTAACCAAGTCATTAGCAACGATGAATTTTACAACTTGTAGTCAACTATTGGTTGCATTTAAGAATTTTTCAACAATCAGTAGTGTACCGGTGACATCAGTAGCACCAACACAGCAATCAATGAAGACCGAAACTCCAATATGCACATAAATAGGTCACGAAACCAAAAATGACAGTAAAATGGCGTCGATTGCAAAGATCGGCAACAATGAACATGATGAGGCTCCTCCGATTATACAGAAGAGCTTAATTAAAGAAAACTTGAGGGGTTTGGTTTTCCAGGAAATCATTGTCAACTTAATCAAGACACAGTATCGAGACAAAGTGGTCAACTATGTGGATGAGGTTATCATTACTACAAAGACAGTAGACGAAGGTATTGATGCAATGTCTATGTACCGGTTATTGTTTGCGCTTTCTTCAAGTTTGTAGTGTTAAGAGCACTACGCAATATGAACACAGATTCAGTTATCAATACGTTACTTGACTACATTGTAATCTACAGTTGACCGGCACAATTAGTTTCCGACAGGGGCACAGCTTTTAATAAGAGATATGATATCAGACATGTCAAAGTATCTGTGCGCATACCCAGTGCCAACGGCCAAGTCGGCCGTATCAATAAGATAGTTTTGACATCGATCAAATGTAGCACGCTGCATCAAAAACAGGGACGAAGCACTAAGGCAACTGGTGCAAAAGTTCCCAAAGCAACGCAAAGACAAGAAAAAATCCTAATGGCCTAGTTTTCAACTATAAGTTGCGCGACGTTACAAGAAATCGAAACGATAACGATAAGGGTCAACTCGAAGACTTCCGACTGAATTTAGTTGCTGAACGAATAAATGCTATAAGGGCTAAATGGAAACAACATGAAACCATGGTGTACTTTAAGTTTGATTGATGACGAACATAAAAAAATCGTCCCAAGCGAAAGAATCAGAAGGAAGAATAATATTATAAACTTATTAGACATGCAAATTTTCATTTTCTGAATTATTGGATCCTTTTACGAAACGTAGAATGACCCAAGTTCTATTACATTTTTAATTTTTCAATTTTGAATGAAATTATTACATAAATTATTATCTTAATAATATCAATATACATAATTTCTCATATTATGTACGTATATATATCAAATTTTGCAAAAATATTCTCGTAATATCCCTCTCATAAAAAGATTATTTGAGGGAAAAATAAATGTTTCCGACACACAACATAATAATAGACGATACCTGATTTTGCTCATTTTACTTACATACCTATGTATGTTTATTTATACTTCAGGGTTTCCATAAACCTTATCACGTGTTGTTCAATAACAGCAATTCACGAGATAACTCTGTGAAAAACGCGAATTCTCCATACCCGCGTGAAATATATAATCCTCGTAGACAATAGAGTACTCCAAAACTAACCATATTCAATACAAAATATATGGTCTCGTTAACATTGCGATGCCATAGGGCTGGACCATATACTTCACCACATCCGAGTGCTCCATGAGGTACCCACATTTAAATTCAAACATTCTTTTTAGTTTCGAATACAATCCGTTTTGGTGAAAAGTTAATTAAACATAGAAATAAATATTCATATATGTACATATATAAACTGACTCAATTTCAGTTTCATACAATTTCCATGTACGATATTAAATTTATTTCGGTTTAGCACGAGCAACGTTCGCATGTGAGTAAGCCCAACGCTTTACTATAGTGGAGTAATCCAACTGTTACTCCAATGGATATTTCGATACTTGCATGTGAATGTGAGCTTCAGACACACGAGAATACGAATGTACAATATAACGTACATTCATATTCTCGTGTTTCTAAATATGTATATATGAATGTATCTATAAAGTGTAAACATTTGAGAAATGAATAAATTCACGTGTTTTCAGCGTCACGATAAACAGTAATTTTGAATGGTTAATGACACAATGTAGAACAGTACAATATTTAATTTTGCAATCTTTTTAGAGTCACCTTTAATCTCAATTGATGCATTAAATGCCGTCGTAAGTTCTTTTTCATTACTTTAGTATATGGGCGATATAAATTTTTATTGAGTGCGATTTCTAATCTCTTATTAGGATATTTGCTAAGTATAATACTTAAAAGTAGAGTTAAGCAAATATAGCAATAATATACATGTTACATAAACATAAGGGGTGCACTGATTCAGATTAAATAATCTAACTACCTTTATTTTATTTTCTTTAAAAACGAACGTATTTGATGTTGGATAAGAAATAAGTTTAATAAAAAATTACAAATTTGATATACAAACAATAAAAATCGAAAATGTTTCACAAAATTTAGAGAGTTCACAAGAATGTCAAATTACAACAGGAGGCCTGATACAGTAATTTATAGGTAGATTTCTCCCTTCGCAGTCGGCTCCATAGCTAACTGACTTTAAGAGTGTCATTTTTTATGCCACCCTCTTTACATAAAAAAAATCCCCCATACAATAAAAAAATACTTGAAGGATTTTAAAATTCTGTAAACATGGCTTAGATTTAAATGAGCATCTTATTTATAATAATACGATAGAAATTATATATGATTTGTGGCCCCTGATGGTGGACTTCATCGAGTATATCCAAATTTTTTACACATAATGGGGTATTGGAAATGAAAGTGCCTTTCATCATAATTATATATTAAAACTTATATATTAAAACTTTGTCTGTGGTATGAAAATAGCAGAAGGAGAAGATATTCACCCAGATTCAGATTCGAAATTTAAAAAAAAGATGGACAAAATATTGCCTTATCCTGAGCAAACACGTTTAGTGTCCAAAATTTCGAAGTGACTCATAGTTTAGTGGCGTTTTTTGGAAATGTTAAATTTTAATATCAAACTATGGAATAAAAAAATATTCGAATGTAACTTTCTAATATTTCTACAGATTTACATATTTTTGTGTTAAATCCTTCATTCCTTCTTCCTTCCTTTTTGAAAAAGTATATACATACATATGTAATATCGTGGTTTATAAATATTTATAATATTGTTTTATTGGCTTAATAATACAATTAGTTTATTCATAAATCATGCATTAATGCAAAAAATTAAGATAACATGCTTTTGACAGTCAAAATATCAATCCGTCAATGATAAGAACTTGTTTGTTATTTAAATTAAAAATGCTTTGACGTCGGGATTAGCTTTGCAGTCGTATGCTCGTATTATTAATTTATTTGTACAAATGTAATTTTTCTAAAAACCTCCGTTAGATAAGTAATATTATTTCAATAAAAATATACATACATACATACATACATAAAAAATAAGAATCTACATCCATATTCCTATTTAATATAGTTTAAACATCATAAAACAATTTATAATTGAATTCAATTTTATGATTTAAAATAGGTGTTGTTAAACGTAACCCTACAACAATTTTTTCAACTAAATTTATTATTCCTTTCATAAACCAGTTTGAATAACATTGCTATTCACAAAAAAATTCTGACGATCTTCTCTTTCGAAAATCGGTTCGCTAAAAAACTATCATATAATATTCAAATCCATATCTGAAAATATTATGGTATTGAAGTTTATAAAGAAAAAAAACAGAAAAAATAAGATTAAAACACTGATCATGTTCGAAGGTTTTTTTAATATTCATGAATGGAGACTAAAGTATTTTAAGCTTACATATACATATCGGAGGATAAACTTGGTCGAATATCACTTAAGCGGGTTTAAACCTTAGATCACCTCTCAAAGAGAAGCAAGAGAAGATTTTGCCAAAAAAAAAAGATGAATTACTAATAGACACAGCTAAAGTTGTTGAAATAATGTCTTCTAGAAAAATTTGCAGACAATGTATCGGACAATTGAGAATGATTGGATCGTTCTGTTGAACAGTTTCTTCAGTTGTTCGTATTTAAGAGGATCTGAAACCGATCTATTCGAAGAAATCATCTTTATGGTTCGGTTTTCTTTTTTGTATAGATAAGCACTCTTTCCAGGAAATGGACCAGAGACCAAGGTTAGGTTTGCTTGAAATTTGATACGTTTGTAGATAGATTTTTTTTGTATGAACCTTTATAGTATTTTTATTTACGAGACGTAGATCTGCGACAGATCGAGGAAAATTGGTATGGTTTGGATAAAAATATAAATCGGGCATACATAATATATGTACAAATATCTTCGCTACGCTATGTTTATATTGCGGTTGAAGTTAGTATACTATGGAGAAGTTAACGATATAAATAATAGATGGCGCTATTATGTGAGCAATGTCAAAATCCGATAAATGACATTATACGTTGCCTAGAACTGAGCAAATGTGCTGAAATTGGTTCCAGTTCCAATCAAAAGTGGATTCCGGGCATTCATTACTTAACATACGGACGTACATGAGTACGTTTCCTATTTGCGTGTTGGCAAACCGTCTTGCTGTTTTAGCAACAAAAATTTATTCAAAAAGTATTGTTATCGTTCTGTACTGATTTCAAATCCATTCAAATCAATCAGATGCAAATTTTAAATATCTATGTTTTATCATAACTCTGGAGTTAATCTGAAAGCTCGAAGGTCATCGGATCCGCTTGTAACTTATAAAATGATTTGTAATTTAAAAAATTCCCCATAAATTCTAAATATATTATAAATTGAAATTATAATGAGATTCAGTATTCTTACTAATAATGTTTTTCGTGTGCGCTGAAATATTCAATTATTATGTTTGAGAACTATATCACCTATTCACTCTACTGTAATGAAAGTTGCTTAGAATACATCCATTCTGATCCATTGTTCGTGTCACGACACTTTCACGTTTACATTTTAACATTCTTATACTTATTTATTATCATAAATGATGCATTATTGTTGTTTTTTATTTAGGATAGCAGTGTTATTGTACGAAAGCTTTTCCCGCACTCGGCGTAAAGTAGCTTGTGAACACTGTATTGGGCGGGGTTCGGAACGTGTGCGTTACGTTTACTTTGCGCAGTGCAGCAATAATTTGCTAAAGTTACTGATTATTATTACTGCCGTAAGAATACGTAGGGTTTGTACATACATATGGCTACGTTGTTGACTGACTGAGTGTTTGTATGAATACGTGTGTGAGTGCTGTTGCGGTTCATCGCAAGTCAACGTCTCAGAATCATAATAATATAACGGCGCCGGTGTCTCGCTCAGATCGCAGTAGTCGCTTTGACTCCAGCATATATATACATTTTTAAGCTACTTAAAGTAGCAGCCTGAGTAGTAGTCTCTAAAACTCGGACTTTCTATACAAAAATTTCATTGCATAGCACAAAAATATTGGCGTACGAAATTGTGTCGATTTGATTCAGCGAACGCGTGCTTAAACCTTTTAACGAGCATTTTAACGCATTTTAAAACTCGTAACGTAAATTTGAAATAATTTAGTTTTGTTTTTTAAACACAAAATAACTAAATCAGCGAATCTGTTGTCAAAGTAAAGATTTCAACACAATCTGTGATATTTTTAGTACGTTCTTCTTACCACAAAAGTGATAGTCAATTAAATTAGTTGTAATTATATTCAATTTCTTTAACGAAAATGTATAGAATCATAAAATTAATATGCGCGTGGGCATTATTATGTCAATATGTCATGACGGCCTCAGTAATACCCCAATCAATTATTCACACATTGAATTCAACTGATCTTGGCGTGGAATTTGTGCCGCTGAAGGGATCTACAACTGAAAAGGCTAACAATAGTCCCGCTGGAGCAAAGAATGATAATAAGAAAATTGAAGGTAAGTGAAAGTATATATAGATATAAACAATTCGACCAGAGGGAAATATGCAATACATGTGGCAAAAAAAATTCCATTTTATTATCAATTACTGTCATAAATGCTTTATAACTAAATTGCATTTCGTGCTTTTACATATTGTTAATACAGACGCTAGTAGTTTTAATTTGCATACATATAGTATATTGGAATTCATAAAAACTGTTACTTGTTAGTGGAGTGCTTCAAAATAAATAAAGTTGAGACCAAAAGGCTTGCTTTACTCGTTCGGGAATTATAAATAAAATATTTCAAATTGGAATTTCTGTTTAATGTATGGTATACGAAAGCGTATTTTAAAAATGTAAATGTTAATAAAAAACTAACTTTCAGAGCAAAAACCAGACCCAAATATCAAAAATGTAATTTAAAAATTTAATAAAAGGTATTTAAATTTCGCTAAGCCAGTTATCGTCAGCTATTTACCGAATTTACTTATGTCTTTAAATTTATTCGAAGGCATTAAATTATTCTAACTGATTCAGTTTTTCTTATATCCCCTAATAAAAATTAAAAAAAAAATAATGTGCATATTTGTTGCAAAAAAGATTTCTTTGTTTGGATTGTAAATAATAAATCGAATAATTTGGAATAACATTTTTTTAATTATGTCAGTGTCTGTTAAACTGGTTTTTCTTTTCTTTTTGGATTGTAGTACCAGAAGGAAAAGAGATAAACCCACCGAAATTTATACCGATTGTATAAGAATCCCTCAACTAAACCCTTAACCCTCCCAAACTTGGTAGGAAGATGCATGTATACGCTTAAACGATTATTTGTCGGAACCTGTCAGATCGGACCACTATAACATATATACGATCGATTTTTCTGATTTGAAATTTTGGGTCATAAATCCGTCAAAAAATGTACCTAAAAACGTGAAACTAGTAACCAAGTACACGCATATAAACGCGTAATGAATTGGTTCTGAAAATCATTTAAATCGGACAACTGTAACGTATAGCTCCCATAGACCGATTTGCTCAGGTGTGCGGCTTTGGTCTACAGACGTAAATTCAAGTTTATATTGACATTGAATTTCACCGAAGTCGAGTTTTTGCAATAAATATTGATATGTTCATGAAAGGTATAAAGACCGCGGCATGGCCGAAGACAGCTGTATATTATAAATGCATAACATCCATTAAGACTGGACGAGCTAGATGATATGGGCGCGGTTACATTCCGATTTCACCAAACGGGCGGACAGACAAATATGTTTTGTTATTTAAACCATTTTGGTATATACTTATGTCATATTATTATAGCTCAATCGATAAGTTATGCTATGAGTAAAATTTATATTTGGCCGCTCAAAAAGTAGCCGGATATAAAGTATATATATATATAGGTATATTCTTAACGTAATCTTCAAAGTTCACTTGGCCGATTACAGATTAACATACTGACTGTGTCCACACTGCACTAGTTCTCTTTTTTTATACCTCAATAAATTAATTGCATATTTTCCTATTTTGAATATTTAGTACATAATTAAACATTAGCTAATTGATATCTAGCCTTCCGCGTTTTTATTAGAGCCGACATATCGATTGACCTACGCACTCAATCAAACAAATTGCAACTAAATATTCAACACAACTCATTCAAAGCAGTTATCACAGGATTTTGAAGAATATGAAAATGCATTTCTAGCTATCAAATTGTATGCATAGAATTTCTTGATATAATTGACAGTTAACCGTACATTTTGCAAAACTGTTTAAGATATTGCATGCATATAAGGAATGCTACGAGTATAACAGATTTAGATATTTGAGGTGACACATATGTATGTATACTAATTAATAATGTAATGCTACAATAACAATGCCTGAAAATATAATAAATATAGAAAATTAAAAAAATACTGAATTTTTAGCACTTGAAAGTATTTTTATTGCATTGAGCTCAAGTTTAAAACCCACTTTTATTGATATACATGCTAATTAGGCAAATAAACATATAGTATATAAAAGCACGTGAAATATGTTTATTATAAGTATATAATTTCTAACCTTTATTTAACACAAAACAAAATAGAATAACGTTCTTAACGCAAAAAAAAAAATACGCAAAGCGTCAAAGGGGCTATTATATTATCAAAAATATGCAAGAATTTCCCAAACTGAACCTATAATGTAGGCTCATAATTGACAACGCTTTTTTTATTATTTTCCATCATAATTACCAAAGTCAAGATATTAAAAATAAACATCAAGTCGATCAGGTGTAGTTTCTAGGAAAATAAATCTATATATATAAAAATCAATGCAAATTTTGATGAACGCTTATAACTTGAGAACCACCATCAAATTGCACCAAATTTTTAGGAGTTATAAAGGGATATTAGGAGAAGGTTAATGTGTAAGTTTTCATGAGATTGGCGCAGCCGTTCCAAAGATATGACCATTTTAGTGAACATGGATCGCTACCCATACAAAATACATGCAACAACAACAAATACGTGTAAAATTCCAAAATACGCGTACATTACGTTGCATGTGGTGTTGAAAGAGAGAAAGAGTGAAAAAAATTAAAACGAAAATAAAGTAACAAATAAAAATTAAAAAAATCTATAGAAAAAAGTTTGGAAAACAAAATCGAAAATTCGAAATTTCAGTTAGATTTACTTGATATTTTTATAGGTGTAGCGAAGCATTCTGGGGTCCGCTATTATTAATATAAAATAAAATAAAATATTAATGAAGTAAGTGGAATAGAATAAAAAAATAGTGTATTCTGAAGTGAAATAAAAGTTCTTTACAAAAACCAAGAAATCATCAGCCATTCGGAGGTGACCTAGAATAAACTGTAGGTACATATGTTCGAAAAAAACATCAATATGAGTTCCACAAATATTCCAACAATGTTAGAATAAAATAAAATACGAAGTTTCATGCTCTTAAATGATTTTTTGACGGATTTTTGACGCTAAACCTAATATCTGTACAAATATTTATTTTAATTTACTTGTGTATAATGCCAAATTTCACGCTCTTATACACTTTGTGGGCGGATTTTGACGTAAGACCTCATATCTGAACAAATCGGTTGCATGGGGCTATGGAATATAGTATTTCGGCGTTGATGATTTTAAATACAAATTTGCAATTCATAATATGCGCGTAGAATATCGAACTTACTTACAACAACAAAGCAATGTTTTTAGATATATATTTTATATACATACATATATTTTTAATACTCTCTTAAGTACAATTTACAGTCATAAATTTCTGCTTCATTAGTTATTTAAATATGCACTTTTAATATTTCATTTATAATTATAATATTATCAAGTTCAGGTTCAACCTGCTTTTCACTTTTTCAGAAGCATTTTTTTCTAATGTCGCAATATACTAATCTATACATACAAATATTTATTTCTGATATTTACAAAATGACACTTTTTATGCGATTCTCATTGCAAAATCAGTATATCTAAACATTTATATTTAATTTCTTTAATTAAAGTTTAAATAATCAAAACAGCAAAACCAATTTCCCGCTTAAACGATTTGTTAGGGTACTGAGGTATTAACAATACTGAGTAACAAAGGGTCAATATTTGTAGTAAATTTACAATATTTTTAAAAATCAAGGAATGTCGCATAACAATGATCAATAAGAATGTTCATATGTTTATTCATTTAAATTAGTTATCATTTTCTAAACTCTTTACGTGCTTCTACGTATGCAATAACGCTTAAGTAAACAGCCAAATCCACAATGTTTAGTGAAATAATCAAAGTTACCCATTCTGCTGTAATTTTAGTCGATCTTTTCATATTCAATTTGTTATCTAATGCCCGTTTCCAATTGTTGAATTCTGTTTAAACTTGAAACCATTAGAGCTAATTACTAATTACCATTAGAAAATTACTGGAAATGCAAATCTTAAGGCCCTTTAAACAATCACAACCAAGGTGAAGTGCTATGGCAGCGAATTCAACTTTTTTTATTCATTGAACTTCGAGATTGTCACAATTATATTTTGGTTAATGTTTCGTTTTCTTGAATTTAATTCGATTTTATATTTGTATACGCGAAAATCATGTTAATTGTGATTTGTTTGAAAAAAGAGTGGAACAGAGAGTTTGTGCAGTTTTAAAAGACAAAGAATTTTCCATGATTTTGAAAATCACAACTCAAAAGCACAAAAAAAATACACGGGAAATGTTGTATTTGTACTCCTGCTTTCATCTTTATAAATTCGATTTGATAACAAAGTAAATTTGAAACCTTCAATTTTTTATGTTGTTTCTGTAATTCAATACACACATCGGATTGAATGCTGAACTGATATCAAAACTTTTGTAAAAAAGTTGATAGCAATTATCATTGAAAAACGAAAGATTAGAGAAAAGAAAAGCTAAAGCCAAGTTGGTATAGCTGAGCATCAGCCCTCGTATGTAAACTAGATAATATCTTATGCTAATTGAAATAAGCTGTTAATTATTCCAAAATTGAAAGCAAGCAAATTATTTATCAGTACATATTAGGGCGAGGCTGAAGTAGATATGAAGTTAACAATATTTAAATTATCATTCTATATATTTTATTTTTCTCACCCATTTAAAAAATATCAGAGCAGGGATCATAAATAATGATTATCTATATTTTCTTTAATGAAAAAAATCATCCCCTTAGAAAAGCAGCATAAATAAACGGATTCCACCAGAATGCTACCACTCGCGTTCTCTTTTCAAATGTGAAGTGATTTATCTTTTCATGATTTTTATAATTTTAATCAGTTAATGATTTTTTTCGAATTTTACTTAAACACTCCTTGGTCGTTATTTTTTCGCTCAAAATATCGCTCAACTATTTATTACAGTATTGATATAGTCATAGCCGAATCAATAATTGCACGACATTTGTTTCTTCTTCTCGCACTTTGCCGCCAATTGGAAATACAAAGCGAAACCAGTTCCATCTAAACTTTATGTTTCCAATAAAGTGGAGATCTTCCTCTTCCTCTGCTTCTATGTGCGGGTACTTTTCCGTAGAATTTTCGAGCTTTGTCGCTTGAGCTTGAGCTTGAGCTTGAGATGCCATCCCACAGTTCCCCTATGTTGTTGATGTTGATGAGTGCTCTCAGAGAGCAATAGTGCAAGTCTAATCGAAAGTGGAAATAGAAAACTGCACAGCTGTGCGTTGTGATTGCGCTTTTCGACGTAGAACCTCCCTTGTGCTTGTTGACGGGTTCTTTGCTGCACAGAAGTAGGTGCGTATCTTCGCTTGTCTTACGGAACGTACAACACGTTCAGAACACTGGAGAAATGTCTTCCGTATACCACAACATGATCGTTAGTTGCGCGTTTTTCGATCTGGAGTCAACCATGTGGCTTGATGTATTTTCTTGTGCGGGCTTCAATACTATTGTTTTGCCAAATATATCCTCTTTACCCATATGTATAGCGTTGAAGTCTCCAAGCACGATTTTGACATCGTGGCGGGGGCAGCGCTTATAGGTACATTCTGGGCGGTTATAGAAAGCATTCTTAGTTACATCGTCCTTCTCTTCCATGGGCGCAAATCAGCAATATGTTGAAGAACTTCACTTTTATACTGATTGTGGCTAGACGTCAGTCTTTACTTTAACGAGGACATCAACCAGTTGGGCAGCAGCACCATTTCAATTAAAGAACCGGACATTCCAGGTGCATGGCTTTAAATCGTGATCCTAAAAAAGTTTCCAGGGGTCATCACCAAACGGAAGGTCTCTCATCCGAGGCATTTTTCTTTTTTTGATTTTTCATTGGAGCAGGATTTTCATGTGGTGAGTCCCAAACCCTGTACACAACTCACGGGGGATTCGTTTACTCACTTTAGCTCGCCTCCAAACGGATGTTTGTTGGCTATCCAGAGGATAATTGGTCTAAGACCGGAAGTCATAAGCTGCTTGAATCGTATCTAAAATAATCGTTCTGGCCACTCCCAAGTGACCACATAGATCCATCCATCCATCACCTATTAAATAGAATAACGGGAGAGAAACGTATTTAGACCATACTATAAGATAAAATGGACGAAAAATTATGGACTCATGTATGCATATATACATGTTTCTAAATACTTGATTGTATTGCTTTTAAATACTTTTATTTACTTTATTAAGTAATCATTACACTTTGCAGATGCTGCTTTTTGGCATGAAATCGGAATGAAACAACTTAGAAAGATCTTGAAAGCCACTAAGAAGTCCCAAGAAAAATCTCGAAAAGCCAAGAACATAATAATTTTCATCGGCGATGGCATGGGATTGACAACGATTACTGCTGGACGCATTTTCAAGGGACAATATCTGAAACATGGTTTTGGTGAAGAAGAAATGCTAGCTTTTGATGAGTTTTCCTATACTGGTTTGGCAAAGGTCAGTAATATTCGTTAATTATAATTAAATACATTAACTATAATAAATTTTCCTTTTTATTCATACGTTTATAGACCTATAATGTGGATAAACAAGTTCCCGATTCCGCTGGCACTGCGACAGCATTGTTTTGCGGTATCAAAACTGACTATGGTGCCATCGGTATGGATACGACCCGTTCTAAGGTGAATGCTGACCAGGGCCGATTGATGTCCATTATGGACTGGGCGCAGGCGGAGGGTAAACGAACTGGAATAGTTACAACAACTCGTATAACCCATGCGACTCCCGCCTCGACATATGCACGTATTTATCATCGTGATTGGGAATGTGATACCAAAGTACCTGCCGAATCAGTTGGGAAACATGTTGATATTGCACGACAACTAGTAGAAAATGCACCTGGTAATAAATTTAATGTGATTTTGGGTGGTGGTCTGTCGCCTATGGGCGCTTTACGAGCAAATGAAGCTCAGACGGTGCGTTTTGAGGGCGATACTGAAACTATTTGTAAAAGAGGAGACGGTCGCAACCTTGCACAAGAATGGCTCAAGATCGGCAATAATGAATCACGTGTATTTGTGCAATCACAAGAGGATCTAAATAAAGTAAATTTTAAAGACACGGAACACTTACTAGGACTTTTTCGCAACAACCATATCACATATTCCATTGCTCGACAAGAGGGGGAACCGTCGTTAAAGGAAATGACTCTTGCCGCACTACAAGTATTGGATCGTGGTGAAAAATCGAAAGTAAAGCATTTAATATTAAATATTTACTTACATAAAATTAAAAATTAAATTTCCTTAGGGTTTTGTGCTAATGGTTGAAGGAGGGCGTATCGATCAAGCGCATCATCAAAATTACGCTCGCGCAGCTATGCATGAATTACTTGAGTTTGATTTGGCTGTACAAGCTGCTTTGGATAATACGAATGATGAAGAAACATTAATTATTGTAACCGCGGATCATTCCCATTCAGTCACTCTTAATGGCTACCCGAAACGTGGGGCAGATATTCTCGGCTTTGCTAACAAATCACCTGAGCGCGTAGTGTACGAGACAATCTCTTATGCTAATGGTCCTGGTTACTATGATCATTTGGCAAACGACAGCGTGGGAGCAGTTGGGGCTGAAATTTGGTTACCACTTGAAAAATTTACAACCAACCAACGCATGTCACCAACATACCGACACAGAGCCACACTTCCTTTGCAAGATGAAACTCACGGTGGTGAGGACGTCATAGTATTCGCAAATGGACCGGGGTCTAACTTAATTCGTGGCGTTTTCGAGCAAAATTATTTGGCTTATGTAATGAGTTACGCTGGGTGCATGGGCCCTGCTAAGGATGTGGACAGTAGATGTCATGAAGGTTTTAAAGATAGTTCAAGTGGGACGAGGTCATCAGATAAACAAAGTTTTGTATTTTTCGGTACGCTGTTGTTGTTGTTAAATTTATTCCATTCTTAATGTGAATTTGAAATATATTTTTTATAATTTGTGGGCTGAAACTTATTATTCGGCCTATGTTTGTTATATTTTGTTGTTCCAATAATGTTACATCTTCTATCTATACGAGTAAATATAAAAACGTTTGTTTGTATTTTCGTTTTGTAGAATCTCGAAAATTTCAGGTCAGATTACACCGCAAATGTCAGTCAGTTTGTTTCTATGGTTCCTGGGAGGATTTGTAAGAAAAAACTTTCCGGGAGACTGACCTATTCGATTAAATCAAATTTATAGTTCCATTTACTTGAAATTTGGTTTAAAGGGTAAGCGTATCTATATATGGGTGTTTTTTAGACATGTGGTTTTCAACAAGAAAAAAACGGATATAATTTAATGTTATGATCAAGAATTTAGCTTTATTATAAAAATAAGGGTCTGCCATTATGTTTTAAAAATTATTTAGGGCAAAGTGGCCACCGTGGCCAAGAAGCCCAATTTTCAACCACTTTTCAGCAATTTGGACTGTATTTCAGCAATAACACGCCGAATATAATAAGTCTGTTTATTATGAACGGTAAACCAAACTGAGTATAAATTAAATAAAAGCTAGCAAAAAGACCAACTCCAAAAATGATCATCATACAATAGGAAAGGTAATATACATAGTGACAGCTCGTTTTGTTGATGCCTTAGCTCTTAGTTGTACGTTGGAAAAACGAGAATAAATTACGGCCGCTTTTAGGGAAACCCTGTATTTTAGCTCCAATATTATCTGGATCACAATCAAAGGAAATGAGGCAGGGTTGGAGTCTATTTATCTTAATAATAAGTCATAAAGAAAATATATCAAGTATAAAGAAGAAATTATGGGCAATGAGACTAATTATAATTAATACTTAATTCAGAATTTCTAGATTTTTTTGAAATTCATATAGAATTTAAGAAATAAACTTCAGAATTAAAAGAAAGGTTATCACGAAAAATATTAGGGCATTTCTCATATTTCATAAACGATAATAAGAGAAATATTTATCAATTCATTATATGTACATATATATTACAATAGTTTATTTACATTGGTGCTTTTACTACATGATTTTCCTTATTTCAGAAAACTCTGCAGGTATTTCACACAGGTTTGGACCACAGTTCCACACATAGCATTAATTATTACTTCCAACGATTTTATTTTATCTAAATGCTTCTTCTACGTTACTTACATAGATTTCGTTTTCAAGCATGATTAAGCCTATATTTTATAACCAGCATTTACATTACCCCCGTAACTGCGTTCGTATTTCGTTCTAAAAAGATTTTCGTAATCTGAACTGAAACTGTGTAAAAATGGGATATTCATGCTATATTCAGTCTACCTTAGTACACATTTCTCCAAAGTGTTCCAAAATATGTTAATTTAATCGACATACTCTAAGCCATACAGAGGGTAATGGATTGTTACTTAAGTTTTTTTTTTGACAATTTGAATTGAATTATCTGAGGAGTCGGTTTAATGTCAATAATTATTTAATGCTTTTCTGGCAGATTTTTGAGCCCAAACCTCATATCTGAACAATACGGTTGTATGTGGACAATATTGTAACGAACTTGCTAAATTCACCTCGATTATTCTCCTTTTGTTCGAGTCCGATCACTGGATTACTAAATAAACTCCCAAGATTTATTTGTTCGGTTTCTTCACCGTCAGGAATTTATTTCTACAATTTTGTCTTTAGCCAACGGCTTATTTTACAATTATTTTTACACACTTATTATCAGTGTTAACTCCACTAAGTTGTCTATTCGTCTTCTTTTGTGATAGCGGCTGCCTCTCTTTTTATACCTCAACAGCGTGTATTTGCTGTCTACCCCTTTTGTTTGTCCTTCGTGTGGGTAATTTGCATTATACGGCCGCTTCTTTATTTTCTGTCCTTCCGGGAAATTTCATTTACATTGTCAACAGTTTTGTTTGTCCTTGGTATGGGTAATTCGCATTATACGGCCGCTTCTTTATTTTCTGTCCTTCCGGGAAATGGTATTTACATTGTCGATAGTTTTGTTTGCCCTTGGTATGGGATTTTCGTCACACTGCCCTCCACCTAAGTCTGATCGTCCCGATTAGACATACCATCTGTTCCAAACGCCGCGAGCCTTTCTAAGTGAACCACCTTTATTTTGGTTCGTGGTTTTCCAACGTTCTGGATTCGATAGTCCGTACTATTTATTCGTCCAATTACTTTGTATGGACCTTCCCGCTTGCTGTGCAAGATTTTCTTCCGTGGAGAATCGTGCAGCCTTACCAGATCTCCTTTCTCAAAGCTTTCAGGATTCCTCGCCTTAATACATCCTTCTGCCTTGTTGTTCATAACCTTAGGGCGTTGTTCAACAGTTTTTCGTACCTCTCTCAACTTCTTCATTAGGGCACGAGACATCTTGCCATTTCCGTACGTATTTCCCTTCTGTTGCTCGTTCTTTACCAGGGGCACATCATTTCGGTTGTACACATGATCGTGGCCAATACTTAGCGGTAACTGCATATTTCCATACTCTATCACTCTTTTCTTTAGGTCGATCTTCATTCCTTGACCAAGGAGAAAGTCCACACCAACTATGACTTCATCTAATATTTCCGCTACTAGGAACTCATGCAACACTGTCATATTTCCAATGGTGACTTTACACGTGGCTTTTCCCAGAATCCTGGCGTCCTCACCAGTTAATGTTTTCAACTTAGCTCCATGTAATGGACTTATTTTCCTGGTGATCAAATCGGATCGAATGATGGAGTTTGACGCGCCCGTGTCCACAGTTAGTTCTCGCTCATGTCCATCCACATATCCGCTGATAGTAACGTTGCTCGCCTTGTTATGGATTTGTCTCGTAGAACCCATATTACAATCGCGAGCTAAGTGTCCAGGCCTTCTACAGTTGTAGCAAATCCTGGTTCTCATCAGTTTGGCGGTTTTTGACATTTCCCAGATTCCTTTCATGACATCTGGGCTTTCCAACTTCGCACAGTTCGCTTTGTACGCTGGTCTGCACAAAAGCTCGGCCGCTTCCTTTGTCTGAGCATACGAGACAGTCTCGGCAAATGTTGGCCTTGGATTCGCATACGCCTCTCGCCTGCTATAATTGTTCCTTATTCCGCTGATAAACCTCTGAATTTTTATCCTCTCGAGGTATTCTCCAAGACTATCTCCATAACCCAAATGAGCTAGTCTCTCAATCTCATAAGCAAATTCCTGCAAGGTCTCGTTGGACTTCTGATAGCGGTTCTCTAATTCCATCTGGTAGATTTGTCTTCTATGCTCGCTACCATAACGTCTTTCCACGCCTCGCATTAGTGCCTCATAGTCGTCTCTCTCGTATGCAGGAATTATTTGCAAAATTTCCGTTGCAGGTCCCTTTAATGCCATGAATAGTGCAGCTGACTTCTCCTCCATGCTCCAGTTATTTGCTCTAGCCGTCTTTTCGAACTGAAGCTTAAAGATGTGGAAAGGGGTGGTGCCGTCAAAGGATGGTGGTTTTATGCTAGGGGTGCTCCTCGAAATGCTTGGTCGATTCGAAAGCAATTCGTGGACACGTCCTTCCAATTCGCTAACTTTGGTCGCAATTAGCTCCTCTACTTTGCTTTGCCGACCTTCTAACTCGTTGACTTTGGTCTGAATAAGCTCCTCTATTCTGTCTTGCCTTTCCTCGATTACGTCCTGTCTCTCCTTGAGTTCTGTGTACTCTTTAACAATACTCTCCTGAAGCTGTATGAGCCGGGATGAAATACGCGCTTCTTGGTCTTGCATTTGCGATGAAATGTGGGCATTCATTTGTGACATGTTGGTATCCTGTTCATCCAACTTCTC